>OY856414.1:390210100-391410100 GCA_963693085.1 Alisma plantago-aquatica | reverse complement strand
CTCTTTGATAAGAATGTCCTCATATGATGATTACCTTTGTTCCCTTCGTGTTTCCAAACCACATATCCAACGTATTCTCAAAAGGTGTGGCACATCTTTCATCCTCAAACTCATACAAATGTTTCAAATCATATCACCTTGATCCTTGGTACATGGCACGTGTTTTGTCCTGTCTCTCACTTTCATAACAAGATGAAATAAGCATTTGGCTACAATCCAAATATAGAGTTCATCCCATTCTAAGAGTATAGATGGTGCATCACACAATGCCACTACACTTTCCAAACTATGTTGAAACATACCTCTCATGCCTCCACATCATAAACATCTCCAATCTATCTTTACATCCATGTAAAGGCTATTCTTAAACACTCTTGGGTCTTCACATTGCTATTACGTACAATCCTTAGTCATTACCTTAAGGTCTCTAGGGTGCCGACACTTTTGGAGTGATCTGACCCTTACGCATCTAGGGAGTGCCTCTCAGATTTACCCCTTAGGCCCCATGAACTCATGAAGGTGGCCAACCTCATAACCCATGAGCCTCGGGCAAAGGTAGTTGTTACCTCCTGACCCTATGGTCTTGTGCATTCAGGGAACATACAACTCCTACTCCCTTCGGTCTTATCCCTACTAGACCTTAGTGTTGACTTAGGATTCTACTATAGCTCGTGATTTCTGTGTTGATACTCATGCACATCTCATCCTTGAATCCTTACCCAAATCTCCATCCTCTCTTTTTGGGCATACAGGGCTAGCTTTACATCCCTCAATGGATTATAGAAACCTTCCTACCTTGGTCTGGCCCCATATAGGTTACCTCCATGGCAACATATCTTCCTGCCCCTTAGAGATGATCATACATGGGTCTATAGATCCATTCTCATATTATGTTCTCTCCACTTAGCTTATAAAGCTCTTATAAGTGTCTTATTAAGGTTACTTCAAACCTAAACAAGAGTTGGTGCTCACCTTATGTCTAGGATTCCTTCCCAGGATGGGAGAAAACCATCTCTTGATAGTAATAAAGGTCACAAACATCCTTACCTTCAGGGTTTACATCATTATGTATATTCCTAGCTCATATAATGATACTTATGCACGTATCTAGCAAGAATACAACCTACTAAACCATGTTAAGTTCCTTGGTATGTCATATGTATTCATCATTCTTCATGGTTGGACCATCATCATATGTCACCAACTTGTGTGAGTGGTTCATCAAACACATATCTCAGTTCGAGTGGGTTTCCTTTTGTAACACATGAGGGGTACTGTAACATCCCAAGATTTGAGGCCTCGGATACCATGATCTTAAAAGTAATGATTGGACTACCCATATCACCAAGGTGCACCTCCTTTTCTGGGAGCCCATCACTAAAGAACTCCATAGTTAAGCGTGCTCAGCTTGGAGTAGTACTAGGATGGGTGACCAGTCGGGAAGTTGATCCTAGCTTGTGTGTCAGTGTGGACAAAGTGCGCAGTTAAGGCTAGTGGTGTTCTGTGGGGCCAGTCGTCATTCTTGAAACTCTACTAGAGCCTTGGGCAGTGGGCCCGAGTGTTACAAATGGTATCAGAGCCAACTCCCCTCCAGTAGGTGGGGCCCACATGGGCATGTGACATTCCGGTCTTGAGTCGTGCGGTCCAGGCAAGTTGGAAAGGGCTATCCACATAGACGAGATGGAGCCACCCTTGCGCTGGTAGCTTTGGATGGGAGTTGGGTGTCCATGGGCCATTGTGGGTCTGCACTGAAATGGGGTCAGATTATGAGGCCATATAGTTGAGCCTTGACGAGGACGTCAAGAGTCTAAGTGGGGGAGATTGTAACATCCCAGGATTTGAGGCCTCGGATAACAAGATCTTAAAAGGAATGATTGGACTACCCATATCACCAAGGTGCACCTCCTTTTTCGGGAGCCCATCACTAAAGAACTCCATAGTTAAGTGTGCTCAGCTTTGAGTAGTACTAGGATGGGTGACCAGTCGGGAAGTTGATCCTGGCTTGCACGTCAGTGTGGACAAAGTGCGCAGTTAAGGCTAGTGGTGGTATGTGGGGCCAGTCGTCATTCCTGAAACTCTACTAGAGCCTTGGGCAGTGGGCCCAGGAGTTACAGGTACCAAAATTAGATACTATGAACTCAATCAACCTTATGAGCATCATGTGTACTAGGTACTACTACTTCCCCTCGTTGGTCTAGGAACCCCAGGTTCACTTTGTATGCATCAACTATCTAACTACATGCTCAACTTTTCAATCATGAACCAAACCAATACAAGATATGGCACATACTTCCTACCACTCTTCCACATGAACACCCTAAGAGTCCTACACAAGGATAACCATCTAGGTGCGAGACCTCACAACATGTTATCATACCTCTTAAGGAACTCTTTTTCCTATACCTAAAGGTAGGTACTCATATCCTCCTTTCTATTCATATATGCCTGTTAGGGTTTCCATACAGTCACCATCACCCTTTTCAATGAGGGAGTGATCCACCCTCAACAGGGACGACCACCCAAGGTTGGGTCACCATAAGGCACCAGGGATCAACCGGCCACTCATCATTCATGCTTCTCCTATATACTCAAAACCTTTACGTGAAGCATGCATGTCCAACCCACGTACTCGCATGCACGGACAACTGAGGTATCCAACTCATCATGTCTTCTCTTTCTCTAACCACCACTTAGGGTTAGGGTTAGCATTGTCCTCAAAGGATGCGTCAGGTCTCTTCCTCTTCCTAGAGCATCTGCCTCCAAGGCTAACTCTCTCCTCATCCTCCTACAAGAAGGGCTAACCTCATATCTCCTCTGAGGGCATGACAACACATGCCCTGCAACCTAAGCATGTAACTAATATTTAGTTTACACTTAAACTATTCAACTTATGTCCATGACATCTTATTTACATGCTTTTTATTGATTTGGTGGAGGATTCCTTAATCCTTATTATACTTACCCTAACCTCAACTGGGTGGGGATGAGAGAGAAAACCCCTAAACCCTAGAACCTTAATTGAATTAGGGTTGAGAAGGGAAGAAATAGATGAGAGAGTCCTAAAGGTATCTTATTTCGAGTCAGAACCTCAGATGTTGGCCAGGCAGTCACACTGCATCTAGGAGTCCTCGTGACTGACTAGCAGGGTGGAGGAAAATATTTCCAGCCCCCGGATCGTGATCCTTTTCTAGACACCTCCGTCAACAGAAAATCCTCTAATAACTCCCTTGGGTTCTAAAGAGTTTGTAAAATTTAATAATTATTAGAGATTCAATGGAAAACCACGACTCTGATACTAATTGTAATGACCCCGCTTCCTGATAACCCCCAATTAAGGAAGACCAAGAGGTCAGAGGTGTTATCCCAAAACAAGATCAGTGGTTTTGCAAATAATCAACAATAATCAATAAATTCTACAACAACTAAGCTTTAAATGGAATAAAAAATTTCTTTTCTCATACCTTACAAAATATAGGAGCTGAGGGACTTTACCCCATTTAACATTTATCTATCTAAAAAATCCTCCAATCTTTATTAAGATTTATTCCATCATTGCCTCTTTAAAGGAATATCCATTTTCTTGATAAACCTAAAATGCTGACAAACAAAACGGCGGTTAGTAAAACAAATTATATTGGTATGTGGGGGAACCAATAATCGTGTATTTAATTGTAACAACATATTGCAAGAAATTATGATTTAACAAAACAAACTTTACATTTTAAACATGACTACTCAATCCTTACATACCCTAGCCTCTGTGTTGTCCCTGTAGTGGACATAGATACTACCTTTCATATGGCAGGTCTTAACTAACCCCCATGATCCTACCTTATAGGTAGATCAATACATAGAGTTGTGGAGTCGCATGGCCCTACCCAAAGGTAGTCCAATCACTGACTCGTGATAACCTGATGGTCCTACCTCATGGGTATACCATGTACTAGATCATCTATCTCATCAACATCAGAGCTAAAGAGGAGGACCAGGATCTGAGCTAGTTATGCACATATAATTCTGGTGATAGTCATCGTCACTTTATAATTGCATGAAATAAAAGGCAATCAAGCAGTTATTCCAAGCAATCGATAAAACTTTGGGAATCACCGGGAAACAAAAACGATTTATCCATAAGTGTAACCACATACCTGTTCTTGAGCAAAAGAATCCCAATTCAACAAGTTATCCATGCAAGTAGTTTATTGCAAACAACCCTTAATTCCTAAAACATATAGATTACCTAATGTCAAAACACCTTCCTACTAACATGAGGGTACTTTCTAAGGCTTCCAAGCCCTTAGGGTTCATTAGGGTTTCTTAGGTTTCTTTATCCAATTTTTATCTCCTTTTAAGGCTAACAACCCGAAAATAGATTTCTTATTTCTCAAAAACCCTAATTAATCCAATTATCCTCATTAAGGGTTCTTTAATCTTAAATCAAGTTTGATATTACCAAATCTCTGTTATATATTACATTTTCAGATTTAACCCATTAAAACCCATATTTTCCCAAATTAGGGTTTTTAAACATAATCATGTGCATAAAACCCTAAAGCAAGCATAAAATTAACTTTTTCAAAATTAACTCTCCCTTTTATTCTCAACAGGTTAGTATTACTCAGAATAACCCAAAAGAGCCATTAAATCTGAGTTCCATATCAAATTAGGGTTTTACCATGATTTAATACATTAAAAGTAGTAGCTTTGTGTACTTTTTAAATTTCAAGCAATATCAAGCTTCAATTATATTTTTATTGGATTCTACGTATTTTTTTGATCAAAAATCACTATTTACTTTTATTTTTCAGCCAAAGGAGACATTTTTAGTGAATTAAACAAGATTCCATTATTTTTTTGTATTTCGACTAGAGAGGCGACTAACCTGGGATTTTTGGATTATCTTCAACCTTCGGATCACCGATCTTCATTGACTGCACACGATCATGTGGTCCTAAGCACGCGCGCCCACTCACAGCTTCAGAAACGTGGAGTACTTCCTGGTTGTTGATCCTACATGCGGCTTATGGTGGAACCTGATCGGACGGTGGTTGCTATTCGTCTCCACTTGATCCAGCAGAAAGCCTCGTGGCGGTGTCGTGGCTAAGATCTCACCGGAGCTACCTCAATATGTCGATCCAATGCACGAGAGAAGAAGGGAGATAGTCGGTTGAGTTCGTGTAACTGTGAGGAGTTGAGATGGGGCATATACATAGGGTTGGGGGTCGAGTTTAGGGTTTCCCAACCCCTACCATCGCCTGCCTTTTTAGGCAATTGGGCATTTCTTCTAGATGTATCCAAAGCACGAAGAACCAGGGTCTACTGGGTTCAGATTTCTCTCCTGAATCCAACCATGATCTTTACTTGCTCGCACATGCAAATATTTGCGAGAAAATCGAGTGTAAAGGTCCCACTGTTGCCTGCATGTTCCTAGTTCGGCTAGAACTATAAGATGAGTGGCCTCCGTTGTATCAAGATCCAACGATCCGTGTCACTCGCACCCAAACATCAGAAATACGATTTTTATTTTTAGGAAAACCTTTCTCTTCAGGACAATTTGGAAAAATCATAACTCTCAAACCATGGCTTCGTTTAATCCCAAATCTTAAGGGAAACTTCATAATAACTTAATCTATCATCCTGCCAAGTTTGGGGCCATAACTCAAAAGTAAACGAACCTTTTCTATATATGCATGTTATTGCTTAAATATATATATTTTATTCATATTTCCACTTTCACACTTTATTATTTTCCTTTATTTTAATTCCTTGCATCTCAAGGATCCATGTGGGGTTCGAAATCTCATTCATGATAAGTCAATCACACATATTTCCACATATTTCTTATATTTTCATCATTATCTGAACTTTCCTTCTTAATAAATACTTTATTTGATTTTTATTTCTTTCTTCTCCTATTATCTTTGCAACTTGGACTCCTTGGAACCTAAGAAATCCTAAAAATGCAAAATCCCTCCTTGAAGGATAATTCTTAGCCTTTTAGATGCTTCCACATCTTTCTTTTCTCATTATTTTAGTTATTCTTTTACTAATTGATTATTTTTCCTTTTTATTTCTTTTTTCTTATTATTGGGTCCAATACCCACGAAAACAATCACACAAGGATATTTATCCAAGGAAACCACTCAATTTACTTAAATCATACAAATTACAAAATCACACATTTATTGGAAATTACATTTCCAACCATATGAACCCAAAATTGGGGTTGTAACAATGCCACTGCTTCATCCTTTAGCTTTTCCATCTTTTCCATTTCTTTTGGAGTCATCGTTTCTTTCAGTTTCTTGGTGTATTCAGACTCTTGGATTTCTTAGTTCCTAATCTAATTTCATGCCATCTTCTGCCTTCTAGAAAGATCAATTAGATAAGAAAGGATAGAGCCTTGTTAGAATAATAATCAAGAGTGGCTAGATAACATACGATGGTTTTAGAATGTTGAGAAAAGAACTAACACTAGGTAATCTCAACTGATGGTTGAGTGGATCAAAAATCGATGATCTAGAAAATTTGGTCAGCAGTCGATGGTTTAAACCCAAAACCAACAACCGATGGCTACTGATAGCAGGGTACCAACTGATGGTCGGGTTATTCAACCCATGGTCAAATCAGTGAGTAAGGGGAAAGTGATATTCTCAAAATAAAAGAGGAAGCCACAATCGATGGTCTAGTCAAACAATGGTGGGATGCCCTAAACCGATAGCTATGGTAGGGTGACAGCAAATGATGGTTGACTACAGTAGGGAGCAACATTTGATGGTTTGAAGAAAAGAGGGAACTGACAGTCCCAGACTTTAAGGTTTTGGCTCGGAAGAAAGGATAAGAACATCCAATGGCCAACCTCTCATGCGATAAATGGAACTACTTATGCTCGAGAAATTGATCGTTAGGACAATCGATGGTTGGTGGTGAGCGGAAATCTACAATGTCTTAGAAATTGTTGGAAGAAGTGAGAGGGGGGAAGACGTTGAGCTAAAACAATATGAACAGAAACTAGAAATTAGGTTTATTGCTTGCCACTGGCATTTGGAGTTTTGCCCTCAGATCATCAACAAATCAAATGCTTCAGACAAAAGGTGCACGATGGCTTCATTCTAGCACCTTGAAGACCTTCATTCCTTTACTCGCTTCAGTCGGTGGTCTGGAGGTAGAAGATAGTGTCTTCTGATAGTGCTACTTGGGCATTTGAGTCTCTTTAGTTTTTGTGTCTCTGGAGCACTCTTGTGTCTAGGGTTACAAAGAGGGGATATCATGAGTTGTCTCATTGGTTTCTTGACCCCTTTTATAGGTATGCATCTCTTGGTTGATCGTTGAATGCCATCAACTACTAGTTAAACACTTGTTGGATCAGAAAATCTGATGATCGGTCCTTGTGATCATTTGATGGCTCACCTGGACTCATCATCTGATGGTAAGGTAGTGTGCGACATCTGATGTCGTCTCAGTAACTGATGGTTGGTCACCTTAATCATTTGATGGCTTGTCTCCTCATGCTAAGACTTGATGGTTATATTGTGTCATTTGATGGCATCATTGATTCATCACTCGGTTGTTCTGTGGAGTGTCAACACTCGATGGTTTGGTAGACTTGATGGTTCTTCTGTGTCTGGTCCCTTCTGATGTCTTGTATGCTTATTCAGCCAACACTTGATGGTCAGTCTAGCAGGCATGATCTGATGGCCTTCCTTCTCATCCAATCATTCTAGGGTTTAGTAGATCATATGGTTTCATGTATTTACGATGATGGCTAAATTAAAAACTAATTATATTTCTTCGTATGCTAGAATTTAAGAGATAGAAAAAGCATCCAAAATATGTAACTAAAGTCTAAATTAATTCTATGTACACTGAAGGTTACTAAACTAAGAAGGAATTGTTAAAAGCTAAGAAAAAAATTGAAACCACATTAGGAGACTCTAAATCATGAAAGACTGGGCAAACTACAAATAAGGAAAAGTAAAAGCCTAAAATTTGATTAGATTGCCTCCCAAGAAGAGTTAATTTTATAGTCTTTTAGATTGACTTTCTTGATTTTTGATCCTTTCCACTTCAAACCTCTTCTGGCGGTATGGGTGGTGGTTCCTCTAATTGGAGTTATGACCTCCTCAGGAAAGCTTCATATTCATAATATCTTTTAATTATGTGTGTGTTCACCTTAAATGTTATGGTCTTTTCACTATTGATTTCCATCATTCTAAACAGGTATATCTTTACTACCTTAAAGGGACTACACCACCTTGACCTGAGCTTATCGAGAAATAGCATGATTCTAGAATTAACTAAAAGGACCTTATCTCCTTTAGAGACATTCTTTCTCTTTAGGTGGGCATTGTGCCACACCTTGGTCCTTTATTTGTAGATGAGGGCATTTTCATAGGCGTGTAGGAGCAGCTCTTATAGCTATAGAAATCTCTTTTTTCCTACTTCTTTAAGGACCATGTTCAGAAATTTAATAGCCCAAAAGGCTTTGCGACCTAGATCCACGTGTAGGTGGTAGATTTTCCATAAATGAGTTGGTAGGGACTACCAAAGTCTTATACACAGTCTTGTAAGCCCATAAAGCATCATCGAGCTTCATAGACCAATCCTTCTGAGTCTAGCTAACCATTTTCTCAAGAATTTGCTTAATATGTCAGTTTGACACTTCTACTTGTCTTGATGTTTGTGGGTGGTAGGGTGTTGCCATCTTGTACCTCACTCTGTATTTCTTTAGAAGAGCCTCAAACTATCTCTCTCCTAAGTGGGATCCCTCGTCGCTTATGACGGTGTGTAAGACGCCGAACCTAGGAAAAATGGTCTTCTCAGATAGCTTAATCACTGCCTTGGAGTCATAGATAGGGGTTGCAACTGCCTCTACCCATTTGGAGACATCATCGACAGCAAAAAAAAATATACTAGTTTCCCTTGGAAGACAGGAACGGTCCCATACAGTTGATTCCCCAAACATCAAATATTTTCACCTCTATCTAGTTAAACGTTGGCATTTCATTCCTCATTGAAACGTTTCTTGTCTGTTGGAATGTGTCACATGCTTTAACATATGCTTGAGCATCCTTGAATAGGGTGAGCCAGTAAAATCTTGATTGTAGGACTTTTGATGTTGTCCTTTATCTTACCAAATGTCCTCCATAAAATGAAGAATGACATTCGCATAGAATCTGAGGGACTTCTTCTAGTATGCATCTCCGATATAGACTGCCAGCACGTCTCTTAACAGAACTGGGTCATCCCAATAGTAGTTTTTCAAATCTAAAAGTAGCTTCATCTTCTAGTTGTATGTTATATCAGGCGACAATTGTTGGCATGCTATGTAGTTAAAGATGTCAGCAAACCAAGATAGGTTAGGTTCAACTGAGTTGGCCATAATTATAGCTTCATCTGCATAATTATCAATAACTAGAAGTTGGTTCTCTTTCATGACTACTATCCTTAACAGGTGGTCACCAACCACATTCTCTGTTCCATTCCTATCAATGATCTCATGGTTTAACTCTTGTAATAATAAATCCCACTGTAATAATCTGGACTTAGTGTCTTTCTTCTGCATCAAATACTTGATGGCCATGTGATCTATGTACACTTTGACCTTTGATCCTATTAGATCTGATCTAAATGTATCAAAAGCAAACACTATAGTGAGAATTTCTTTTCCTGTTGTAGTGTAATTTATCTGGGCTTTGTCTAGAGTTCGGCTGGCATAATAGATTGCATGATGTTTCTTATCCTTCCTTTTCTTAAGAACCTTTGTGACAGCATAATCACTAGTGTTGCACATAATCTCAAATGGCATCTCCCAATATGGAGCTTGTAAGATAGGTGTTGTTGTCAAAGCATTTTTCAGGGTGTTAAAAGGCTTCAAGGAACTTGTCATCGAAGTTGAACTCAACATCCTTTACAAAAAGACTGGATAGGGGCTTCATGATCTTAGAGAAATATGTGATAGATCTCTTGTGGTACCTAGCTTGTCCCAAGAAACTTCTCACTTTGATCATTGACTTAGGTGGTGGGAGCTTAGACACTGCCTCTATCTTGTTGAGGTCTACTTCATTTCCTTTTTCATAAATCTTGTGTCCCAACACAATGCACTCTTGTACCCTGAAGTGGCATTTTTTGTAGTTTAAAACTAATTGTTTTTCTTTGCATTGTTCTAGTACCCTAGACAGGTTTTGTAGACAAGTATCAAAATCATCTCCATAGATAGAGAAATCATCCATGAACACTTCCATGATATTGTCTAGGAAATCCAAACAGATAGAGATCATGCACCTTTTGAAAAGTTGTGAGTGCGTTGCAGAGTCCAAATGGAATTATCTTGAAAGCATATATGCCACAAATGCAAGTAAATGTCATCTTCTCTTGATGGTCAGGGTAAATGGGGACTTGATAAAATCATGATTATTCATCCATAAAATAGAAATATGCATGGTGGGACAAGTGTTCCAGGACATGATCAATAAAAGGTAATAGTAAATGGTATTTCCTTGTGGAAGCATTTAGTTTCTTGTAGTCTATGCAATTTCTCCATCCAGTCACCATTCGTGTTTCCACTTCATCCCCATTCTCCCCCTTAACGACTGTCATTCCTCCCTTTTTGGGTACACCATGAATTGGGTTGACCGAATTACTGTCACTAATAGGATATATGATCCCTACATCCCTCAACTTTATTACTATCTTTTTCACTCCCTCCTTCATCAGTTGGCTCAGCTTCCATTGTGGTTGAACTAGTGGCTTAGTTGTTTCCTCTATGTTTATGTAGTGAATGCATAGAGCTGGGCTGAGACCTTTGATTTCATCTACTGAGTACCCCATCGCCTTTATGTGTTGTTTAAGCATGTATAACATCTTCTCCTCTTGATCCTCTGTTAGGGCGGAGTTTATGATCACGAGATTTCTTTCTTCATCATCCAAAAATTCATACTTCAAACCTTTTGGCAATTGCTTCAATTCTAGCTTGGGCTTGGGAGCCTCCTTTTCTTCTTATGTTTGTTCAAGTGAAGCATACTTTGTAGTATCTATGGTTTCCTTCTCATCACTATTGTATTTCTCCTCTAGTTGGTTCAGGTAATCAAGGATCTCTATGACTTTTGGATCCTCGATGTTGGGGTCGGGTTGATCAGGGCCCTCATTAGTGGATCGACAATAGCTTGTTCCTCATGCACCTCTTCACAAAATCGGTTGAAACTATTCATGAAGTAGACTGACTCGAATAGAGAGAGTCCCTCATGGTGTCTAGGACATGAAAGTTTATGTGATCATTACCTACCTGAAGGGTAATTATTCTTGCTTCAACATCAATCAGATCTCTCCTGGTGGAGGGGAAAGGTCTCCCAAAAATCATAGGACACATTAAGTCCTCGACAATGTCAATCACAACAATATCACAAGGTATGAAGAATTGTCCAACTCGTATCGGTACGCCTTCTACAACTCCCACTAGTTTTGTAAAAGTATGATCAGATACTTGGATCCTCATCTCTATTTTCACCATCTTGGTGATTCCAAGACTCAAAGCTAAAGTTAGAGGCATGAGTTTGATGCTTGCACCTAAATTTGGTCCTTGTCTAACTTCTTTATCTCTGACATTAAAAGGAATGGTAAATGCTCTAGGGTCCTTCTTCATAGGCATTTTTGCTTGCACAAAAGCACTAGACATTTTGTCTAGTTGCACTATCTCAACATGATATCCTCTTCTTCTTTTCATAATCAGATCCTTGAAGAACTTGGCGTAGGTCGGCATCTCTTCTATGGCATCCAAGAATGGCACATCGAGATGTAATTTCTTTACGGATTCCATGAACTTTTTGTATCTTTTCTTCATATGGGCCTTGGTCAGCTTGTAAGGAAAAGGAACCCTTGGGGAATATGGATCCCTTTTGTCAAATGCTTCCTCCTCAGGGTCAAACTTCCTTGCTTATGCAGTTTTCTTTCCTTTTCATTTTTCCTTATTCATATCCTTTTTGGACAATTCCTCATCATTATCCTCATCATTAATCATTTCCTCTACTATTATTGGTTAAGGTTGTGACTTCATAGTGACGGCACCATCTTTAGTAACCTCATCTTGGTGGTTTTCTAGAACCTTTCTCGAATGAAGGGTAGCCACCTTCATAGTCTCAGTATTAGATGTGATTTTCCCTTGAGGTTTCTTGATTATTTTAATAATTGTGCAAGTTGTTGATCAATCTGCCTTTGGTGTGTCTACATCGACCATTTGGGTCTGCATAGTGCTTAGAAAATATGTATTAGTGATATAACTCTGAGTCAAGTGCTCATTCACCATTGATTGCCTCTTTGCAAACTCAAAGAGATCAATCACCATGTTGGGTTTGTTGTTGCTCTTATTTTAACCTTGATCTTGACTTTGTTTGTTTGAATTTTTGTTTTGACCTTGACCTTACCCTTGGCCTTGATAGTTGTTTCTAGATAATTTGTGGTTTTGGTGAACAAAGTTTGTCTTCCTACCCTTCAGAATCTTGGGGTGTCTTAGATGAATAGCTTAGCTGGTGAGAGATTTTGGCAACATCTTTGTTTCCATAGTTAAAACTAGGGTGATCCGATCTCTTAAAATTAGCATAAAAAACATTCTCGATCTCTTGATCTTCCTCACTTTCATCATCATCCTCCAGTTGAGTGTACATACAATTATCAACACCATGCCCTCCTTCACCACAGATGACAGATTTCATGACCTTCACAGTCTTGGCCTTTCCCTTTCCTTCAGTGTGTTTCAATTGTTTAGCATCCATGGAAATCTTTTAGATTTGGGTTGTTATAGTCTCTAGGGATTTTGACTCGGCAGTTGAACCTTCATAGGTTGTCCTCTTGGCTGCATCCCTATCGCCTCTTTCATAGTCCATGCATGCTTGTAGTGCAGCCATGTTATCAGTGATCTTAATAGTCTTCTTTGGATATTTTCTAGGGAAGTCGCTTCCAGCAGCGGCATTCAGCGAAGTCCTTTATGCAAGTGTCAACCCCTCGTAAAACATGGTAACCAGGAAACCCTTTTCATAGTTGTAATGATGACAATCTCTCTGGTATTCTTGAAACCTTTCCCATGCTTAATAAAGATTCTCCCCAGGTTTTTGCAAGAATCCAATGATCTTGTGCCCATTCCACATGGTTTTCTCAATGGGATAAAACTTTGTGACAAAAGCATCAGCCAAAGGTGCCCATCCATTAATGGACCTATGAAGTAAGATAAGATACCAAGATAGTTCCTTGTCTCTCAATGAAAAGATGAATCCCTTGTAGTATATCACCTCTTAAATCACTCTCTTCATCTTGATTGTGTCACAGATGTTCTTAAAAGCATCTAAGTGGTGATAAGGGTTCTCATCTATGGAATTACCTCCAAAGGTTTTGTTTTGGATCATGGTGATGACTCCAGGTTTCAGCTCAAAATTCACAACATTGAATCTTGGAATGATAATGGGGCATCTAGATTCATTGGCCCTTGTCATGGCCAAATCCCTAAGGGAACGACCTTATTCTTCTTCTTCATCATCATTGTCATCATCACTGTTGTTGTTGTTATTATTGTTCCTTCCATTCCTCCTTACCCTCTAAAGGTGACATATATTACGTCGTTGTTTCTCATGTTCCTCATCACTTGGTGTTAGAGGTGGTATGTCACCAGGCAGAATGTCACCTCCTGGTTGTTCAGGGTTGTAATCCTCCCATTCAGATTCTTGATCTAGTTGAGGTATCTCAACCCTTGCCTTTTGGTTGCCTCCGCTTGACGTCCACCCTATGAGGTGGAATCTTGATAGTAAGGTAGGTTTTTTTTTACTTTAAATCTACTTCTTCCCAAGCTACCTAAAATAGTTCACACAGTCAAGTTAGAAGCTAGACGCATGAAATGAAGTATTTTACGATAGTTAGATATTAGCAAGTTTAAAATTTTTGTGCAGTCAAGTCTATCGCTAGACTTGAGGCACAGGTTTATGGTGAGTAGACTCATGTTCTTAACAATATCGATTGCCTTATCCCTAACAAAGGAGCCAAAAATTTCACCGGCCTGAATCACACGTCCAAAAAGGTGCAGATCTAGAGTAGTCAGACTATTAAATTTGTAACCTGACACTCAAGCGCCCGCAACTATTATACGAGGTCCAATGCAGTAGATTGGGATTAAACCACATGGATAAGTAAGGATAAGTTCTGAGAACATAGAGTCTTATCTCAGTTACACCAACCAAGAGGGTAGATTAAGATGGTGTTCCTTACATAATGATGTTACTTCAACCAAGTTAAACAAGTAAATTAAGGAAAATAAGAAAACAAAATGAGAGAACAAAACAAAGAACAAGGACAAACAAAAGTGTTGTAATATGCAAATAGATGGGAACTTGGATTGGGTTTGACCATCTAAGGTCCCTCACCAACATGCAATACTCACACCCATAGTATACTCTTACAACATTACAACAATCATCACATATGTCTATTTCCTTCTCTCTCGAGGTTAGGATAGATCTACATTATAAGGCTAACTCTCTCTCGAGATGGAAAACAAACAACCACAAAGATAACCATGTGATATCATGCATTCATGCAACTCCATAACACTTAGATAAGATTATTGCTACTCTTTTGAGGCACTAATAATCAAACATCACAATATGGTAGCTAATCATGCAAGTGAAACATTAAGAACAAGAGTATGGAGATAATCTTTGCTAAGAGAACATATAGTCAAATGGATGTAAGTATATACATGTTAGGAGAGACTTACTGGCTACTCCCAACCTAAGTTGTGAGTTTAGTCGTCCATGTTCATGGACAACACAATGGATTTACAATGAACGAGAACATTTAATATTGCTAAAGAGAAGGTATGGAAGAATGAGTTGGGGAATAATGATTTGAGCATGGGAAGTAGGGGATACACCACATACGGCCAAAGTATGGCCACAATAGATGGTAAGGTTCTCCTTCCTGAGCTTGACAAGGCGGCGATGACGAACTGCACTTCGTCCTCCTTCTGTCAAAGGAGTAATCAGAGCAAGGTGTGCGGAAGATGTGGAAGTTGTGGCAGACTTCATCGAATTCTCATCCTCCTTAGTTGTCAACTGATGGAGGTGATGTCATTCAATGGGGAGCATCTTCTCCAGCATCACTTCGGTGTCCTTGGTGTCTCCAGAACTCCCCCTCTACATTCATGGGGTTCTTTTATTTATATGCCCTCTTGTCGCACCCAAGGAGTCCTCGGGTACCCCTTTGCGTGTGCTGCAATTCACCAAGTACCTTTCTTGGGGCACGTGCCTAACAGTATGAAATGATCATCCAGACAGTGCTTCCATCAGTGTTTGAGGCTCAGGTGGCATCAGTTGAGGCCATCTACCTAACCATCAACTATCAGGTCTATTGGACCACCAGCTGATGAATCTATAGGACCATCGCTTGACGGTTCTGCTCAGCCATCGGTTGAGCATCAAATGGCTACAGTGGCACCATATGTTGTTTCCTGGATGGCCATCAGTTAGTGAGGTCTATGTGACCACTACTTGACGACGATGTTGTAGCCATCGCCTAATGAATCTGTACGGCCATCGAGTGACACTACAGATAGGGCCATCGGTTAGTGAGGTATGCATGACCATCGTCTGACAAACAGTGGTGACACTCGATGGCCATGCAGTTCTACCATCAAGTGTCAAATTATAGTGGTGCATACTGCTCATGGAGTCATTGTTTGTGATTTGATGGTTGTGTTGTTGCTTGCTCCAAAGTGTCCATCGGTTGTGGAAACCGATAGAGGTCCTACTCCTTGATCCTCTACGTGAAATGTTCTTGTTATTCTTCAAATGGGGGTAAAGGATTATTTATGTGTAATATGGTGAGAAGAGAGTAAGAATTCGTATAAAGTGAGAAAAATAAGAGGTAAGTTAAGGCATATAATATCCACAAAGTTTGATGCTATCACCAACCAAAATTTTCCAAAATAGGAATAAATTAGCAAAAATGGCTTAAATTAAGTTTAAAGCATAATTATATCTAAATGGGGGTTATGTAACTCATTGTTAATGTAATAACTCAGTGAAATACATCCTCCCCTTTGATAAGCAAGTGATTCCATAATTTTATAAATGATTCCATCAAATTCTCTTAAGTTGAGAATCGTCACAAAACCCTAGCTTGATATCCTTGCTATACAAAAGAACGATAAAAGAGAGAGATGGAGATATAAGGGTTTTTTCTCTGCTTTACAGAAATATTTGGATCAAACCAATAGATATACATAAAACAAAAAATAAGAACAAAAGTAAAAAATGTACTACAATTAACTTGAATTTGGGGAAGAACTAGAGCTAGATCAACTTCAGGTCAAATCACCTCTCTAGATTCACCCACAAATTTTAGAGATAAATTGTGGTTTATGAAGTGTTTCAGATTGTATTAGGATTACATGATGATTTCATGTACTTGGTAATTATGCAAAAAGGTCCATAAATGATTTTTCCTTTAAAATGTGTTTTTCAAAATGGTAAATTGACAGAACTTGAGCATTTGACCTCCAAACCAATATTTGAAAAATTGTATAGATTTACATTTCATTATAGTGTTCAATAGATATTATTCTCTTGTAAATGATAAAACTTAATTTTATATATTTGTTTTCCATAAGTTCATAAGTTAGGCCTATTTTAGGGCAATTTCAAGCCAAAATCCCCAATATAGGGTTTTGCATGCCCGAATTCTATCTAATCAATCCTCATAGGTATATTAAATTTTAGTGAGGTATTAAATACACACATGAAATTATTTATTCACAATAACAAATGCACACTATCAAGCAAAAAAATGTATATTAAAGGTTAATTAGGGTTTAGGGTCTCATAAATCACCTCACCTTTAAGGTTTCACATCAAAACTCTAGAAAAGAGCAAGATAACTACACTTTGTCTCTTCTTGTAGTTCCCATTTGGCTTCGTCAACTACATGATGATTCCATATGACCTTGACAATAGGTATCGCATGCTTCCTAAGCTTAAGGATCAGTTATCTCTAGTATGTGTGAAACCCTCGTAAGAAACATCATTTGCTAACTAAACATCTAGATGCTCAATTGGTTAATATGTATTAGGATGACATTTTATCAATATAGATACATGAAATACATTGTTTAGTATGTTCATTATAGGTGGAAACTATAGACGGAATGCCACCTTCCCAACACATTATACTATAGGGTAGGGTCCTATATATCTAACACACAACTGTCCCTTTTTCCTAAAATGTAGAACAACCTTCTAAGATGAGACTTTTAGGTACACTAAGCCATGAACTTGAAACTCACGTGGTCATCTATGATTATTAGCATAAGATTTTTGCATGTCAATTGATGCATTCAAATGTTTCTTGATGATTTGTATATTCTCTATATTATATTATACATTATCATACACTAAAAGTTGTCTCTTCCTTGTCTCATACAACAAATAAGAGATTTGCATCGACTACCACACAAATCCTCATATATTTCCATCTATAAACTTTGTTGTCTATTGTTAGTATAAGAAATATCAATTAGGCTAATATGTAAATCACAACTACCAAGAAAATATAAGACACATGATCTTAGCATATATGGATAGTCCTCTCTAACTAACCACTTTCTTTAGGTGGAAAGATGTGATGAACCTTAGTTATTTACATGTGACCTTGTGTAGTCTACCCCAAAAAATACTAGTAAATTGTGCCGCTCATCAGATATAATAGATAGAGGTATATTATGGAGATGTACCAGCGGCCTCTCTCTATCTATCTATCTATCGTTCTCTCTCTCTCTCTCCGTGTGTGTGTGTGTGTTGTGTGTGAGATACAGAGATAGAGAGAGTGTGTAAATACACACAAAGAGATATATAAATTTATATATATATATGGGCTTATCTTTAATACCCGTGTAGGTAGCCTAATTTTTCATTACCCGCACATCCAAAACAGTAACTATATAGTATAAAAAGGTAACTCTAAAGATCAAAAAAGTAACTATATGGTACACAAGAGTAATTCTGAGTTCAAAAAAGTAACTGCGCAGAAAATATACAGTCAGTAAATATATGGACGAGTTTTTTTATTTTTGGGGGCAAATGATATTATTTTTGGATGAATTTTTTTTGGGAGCTAGATAAAATGCTCCTCTAAAATTGCAAAAAAAATTAAGACGGAAAGGGTGCGCAGGTAGCTACCCGCACGGGTATTAAATAAATCTCATATATATATATATATATATATATATATATATATATATATATATATATATATATATATATATATATATATATATATATATATATGTATATATATGTATATATATATATGTGTGTGTGTGTGTCACACACACTCTCTCTCTCTATCTCTCTCTCTCACAAGCACAATATATATATATATATATATATATATGTGTGTGTGTGTGTGTGTGTGTGTGATTGTTCAAACATGTCAGCATGAAAAGTAGTCTTGACTGGTAGGAAATGTTTCACTTTGTCAGTTTGTCAAAAATACCCATAATTGAATCATATCCCTTGGTTGTTCATAGAAATTTGACTATGAAATCCATATTAATATGATCTCACTTTAATAATGGTATAGGTAAAGGTTGTAGTAAACCTATGGGTTGATTATGTTCAGCCTTAACACACTACAAAGTTCACATATAGATACATGCTCTAGCACATCTTTCTTCGCTCCTGGAAACCAATATAATTCTTTTAGGTTCTTATATATTGTGGTACTTCCATGGTGCATAACATACACAGAGAAATGGTCTTCCTCAAGAAACATCCTTTTCATATCAGATTGTTCAGGTACACATAACTTGCCATGGAAACAAACAACATCATCATTAGAAAAAATGGAAGCCTTCATGCTTCCTCTTAGTCATTTCTGTCAAAATAAACTATATTGCTTGATATTTTCCTTGCTTATATATGATCTATTTTCTTTGATCATGTTTTATCTATATTTGTGCAAGCAAAGCACCAATATGAGTAACATCCACGTACACAAGCATTTATCTAAGGAAAAACAACATATCCATCCTCACATAGGTTATAGATTACAATTGTATTGAATCTACATAGGAAGTAGAACATGAATTTCTACTCATTGCATCTAGAACTGCATTCTCCTTACTTGGATGATAATCAATGGTAGATTTATAGTCCTTCATTAACACTAGACATCTATGTTGTCTCATATTCAAGTCCTTCAATGTAAAGATATATTTCTAGATCTTGTCACTTGTAAAGATTAGACACTTTACCATATATAGATATAGTCTTCAGGTCTTTAGAGATAATACAATAGTTGCAATATGTAGGTCATGTGTAGGGTATTTAATACAATAGTTGCAATATTTAGGTCACGTGCAGGGTAGCTCTCCTCATTTTTCTAAAGTTGTATAGAAGCATAGAAAATACATTCTTGTCATACATCCTGCATTAGCATACAACCTGGTCAAGTCCTTAAGGCATCACAATATATCATATAATCTTTACCTATCGATATTAAGGTCAACACAGGAGTGGATATCACTTCTC
The DNA here is from genome assembly GCA_963693085.1 of Alisma plantago-aquatica. Lineage (NCBI taxonomy): Eukaryota > Viridiplantae > Streptophyta > Magnoliopsida > Alismatales > Alismataceae > Alisma > Alisma plantago-aquatica. Next base: position 391,390,535 of record OY856414.1, on the reverse strand, counting down.
TTTCAGGATTTCGAACTTATTTCAAATTGATCATCCCAAATAAAAGATGTTTCTTTCCTAGTCAACTTATAGAAATAGAACTAAATCCCTTGATGAATGTTATATATTAGCCTGCTAGACCAAGAAAGTTGTGAAACACAATGCGTGTTTTTGGTTTCTCTCAGTGTAAGACGGACTCTACCTTTTTAGGATCTACTAAAACTCCATTATCAAAAATTATGTGACCACCAAATGCCACTTCAGATAAACAAAGTCTCACATATGTTGCATTTGGTGTAAAGGTGATGTTGTCTAAACAATATAGAGTCAATCACAAGTGATGTTCATCATGTCGTACATAAATAGGATATATCAGGTATAATCTTTAAAAACCATGAGTTATGGATTGATAAATTTCTTGAAAACTCTATTCATTAGATCCACAAAAGCTACATGTGCATTGGATAGCCAGAATTAAAATAAATAGTGTCAATATTATGTCATAAAACCTATCTTGAGAACATAAGTGAACTTGATCCTCAGTTTATGATGCCTAGATCTCAAATCAATCTTTGGGAAAATTGTAGAACCCATCAAGTGGTGAAACAGATAATCTATATGTGGCAATGGGTATTTTTTATTATAGTTTATACAACTGACCATAGTCAATGTACAAAGGTATTAACCTGCCCTTCTCCTTAAGGAATAGGATTGTACAACCCTAAGGTGATGTGCTTGGATAGATAAAACCCTTATCCAACAACTCCTACAAATACTTCTTCATGTCCCTTAACTCAGAAGGATCATTTCTATATGTAGTTTGTGTAATAATAGGTTGTGTATCTTTCACCAAATTGATTTCACAATTAATCTCTTTGGCAAGTGCTACACCTAGAAAGTCCTCTATAAAAATATGGGTGATAAAATACCACATGTACATACACAAGTGTGGATCTTTTAGTCTTAGTGTCAATGACATGTGCAAGATAAGAGATGCAAAAACCATTTTAGAAATAAGACATGTTGGGAGAACCTTCCTATATCCTAGAAAGAGCCAAAAAATACTAGCATTGAAATATATTTCTTCCTTGGACCACACCATCCATCTTCACTCCATTGAGATCTAGACAATCCATCCTTAGGATTACTTCAATTCCAAGCATCTCTAGTGGCAATAGATTAACTAAAATGTTATGTAAATTAAAAGATGGTATACAATATGGAAACACATCCATAATAACACATGAAACAACTAGTGGTGTCTAAAGAAGGTCAATTGCATATCTACACTAGGTAACTGACATCTAGTAATCACCTCTAAAATGAAAAAATGAATTTTTGCACCCAGACATACTAGTATGAAAACATAATAAGTAAAAGAAAACTATAAAGAAAATATCTACATATGACTTATAATTAATCTAGGAGAGATCACCCCCTCCTACATAGTCAAGCCATGCACACTCCCAAAATCATGTGGGTGACCATGACTGTGACCTCTCCAAGCAAGTGTAGAACCATCCAATGAAGTTTGTCCTCAACCAACGTTGGTTTTATTAGACATGTGTTGTGTTGGTTGTCTTAATGTCATCTCTGGCTGACATTGTATGAAATTATATCTCACATGTCCAGCATGTCCACATTGAAAACACTGCTTGTACTCAGGTGTCCAACATGCACCTGAGTGATGTCTTCCACATGTAGCACATGCCCTAACTAGCTATTTCTTCCTTAGAGGACCCATCATAGAAAATGAACTTGTATACTACCTTAGTTGAAGGAAACCACAGACTCTATTGGAAAGAAGGATGTCCTCTTGGATCTATATAAGTATAGATCAATTGTGACCATAGTGGATGTGATGGAACTGAATATTGTGGCTTATGATAACTACCATTTTCCCAGATAAACTCTAGTGCAACCATCTTATGAGTGTCAAACTCACATTGTACTCTAACTAACCTCTCTATATCATGTATTTCATCACAGGAAGTAGAGAATTTCTCATGTGTGGAGCTCAAATATTACATCTTCACATCAAGCACTTCCTCAAGCCTACAAATTTTCTCCTCATCTATAGGAACTAGATATGGAAAGAAATGTAGGAAATCCCTAAGTTGAGCTTCATACTCATTCATGGTCATCATACTTACAAGAAGTTTGTCAGTTATCTCCTCTCACATAAATAATACTTTTTTCAAAACATATTAAGTATCAAACTCACTGTAACGACCCCGTCTCCCAGTAACCCCCACTTAAGGGAGACCAAGAGATCAGAGTTGTTATCTAATAACCCGGATCAAAGGTTCGACAAATAATCAATAATAATTATGAAATTCTACTACTAAACTAAAAACTGGTATTAAATAAAAACTTTACTTACCTTTTAAAAGCTGGGATTTCTAAACTTCTATCCATGAAGATACTAATCTAACTAATCCTCCTGTGTACGTTATTTCTCAATTAGTTCCACATATGCCACTTTACTGTTTGTTCTTTTCATTTGTACCTAAAACGCCGACAAACAAAATGTCGGTCAGCAAGAAGTTGGTATGTGGGGGAAACAATAATTGTGCAACTATGTTAACAATGTAGTCAACCAAATATCATGTAACATCCAAGATTACATTTTAAGAAATACTACTCAATCCTTGCCTATCCCTTATCTTTGTACCATCCCTGCAGTGGACATGAATACTACCTCTCTCATATGGTAGACCCTTACCCCCATGGTCCTACCACAAAGGTAGCCAATTCCTAGGATTATGGAGTCATATGGCCCTACCCAGAGGTAGCCCAATCCCTGACTTGTGATGACTTGATGGTCCTACCCCATTGGTAGCCATGTACTAAGTCATTCAATGACCTGATGGGTCTACCCCATTGGTAGCCATGTACTAGGTCAATCCGTTAGGCTACAGAGGGGACTAGGATCTGAGCTAGTAGGCACATCTCTTATGTGATAGTCATATTCACATTATAATTTGCATGAATTAAATGCAACCAACAGTTTAATTCAAGTCATCGATAAAACCTCAAAAATCCTCGAGAAACTAATTCAGGATATTCATAGGCATAACCACATACCTGTCAAGTTGATGTGAGACAAAAATAATCCAATCAACCAATAGGCAAGTAAGCATTCAATAAGATCTTGAAACAATTATACAATTTCCTTTTATTACTCATGTCATTAAGATCTATTAAATCTAGCTCGCTTCCTAGGGTTTCTAGTTCACTTTTAGGGTTTCCATTGCAATTAGGGTTTCCCTTCATCTTTTACTATTTTAAACCCTAATTTAACGCAATTGATCACAAACCCTAATTATATCAACATCTAATCCTCAATTTCAGATTTAAGGCATAATTAATCATTAAATAAGTCCATTAAGCATCTTTTACATTAAAGCTACTATTTTTATCCTTTTAATATATGACAAGATCATTGTGCTCATTTATCGTCAATTCATAGTTCATTATGATTGAATTCACATACAAACTCTATTCGTCATTAATCCCATCTTGATTCATTCCAAAACCCTAATTTCTATATTAAGGTTATTTATCCACAAATTAAGAACTTTAATTCTCGAAATAGCTTATAACCATGAAAACTCAGTTCTATTCATGAAATCGAATAATTAAAGCCATTAGTAGTCCTAATTACCAACATTAGGGTTTCAAGACCCATTAAAGCCTATTTATGCACATAAACTCTAAATTAAACAATTATATGCAAAGTTCATCCCTTTTGTTCCTAATGTTCCTTTTTATCATTAACAGGCTAGTTATCAACTTTAACCATCAATTAAACCCTACTAATCACATTAATCATACCAAAATAGGGTTTCTTAATCATCATTACATTAAAGTTAATAACTTCTATTACTTTTCGAATTGCAATTAGTATCAGGCTTCAATTATATTTTTAATGGATTCCTCATGTTCTGCTGAGAAAAATTCATATATTATGCATATTCATCCGAGCTACGATTAACGAGATATGAATTTTACAAATTAAACTTATTTTGGGCCAATAGGGAGGCGCCATGTAGCCTCTATACATGCAACACATTTGCTTTGGAAAAACATTTCAAAAAGACGTTCTTACCCCTGGTTAAGTTGACAACTCTTTAATCTCGCGGAGGGCATATCCATCCAATGCCACTTTCCCTTTCTTCAACCTTGAGCAGGTCGACACCTACTGCCCTAGCCACCGTTTTGCAGCAACCACGTGTGCTCCCCTTCCTCTCCAAGGTCCGGCAACCATCGGGGATGATGACCCTTCCTCCTACGCCTCTCCCCACACTCGGGGCGGTCCCCATCTTGCGCGCAAAAGGGTTGGTTCGTGCTAGCCATGCCCACGACCCACAGCACATCCTGAAACCGTGCGGCCACTGCTGCGTGCAGGTTAGGGTATAGCTACGTCGACCAAGCTTCTCACAGCTTTGTGGGGCAATATGCTTCCATCTCAAACCCTTCATATCCCCTCGTTGTTCCCTGATCATGCCGCTCTTCTCGGTTAGGGTTTAAGGACAAAAACGAGGAAGAAGAAGAAGGTAGAAGAATGTGGGGTTCTCTCTGGACCTCGACCAGGGATTTACCCCTTTATATAGGGTGGAGTATGAAGCCCTAAGGCATGCCTCATGAGGACTCAAGTCCCAAACTCGAAAGGAAACACACTTTCCTTGGTTGTGAAGCAATCATCTCTCTCTCTTCATTATCTCCTATTTCCTTGATATTCCTTGTTGCATGGATATTTAGGAATTCAAAATTCCTCTCCCTTATCCTGTTTAATCTTGTCTTTTACTTTATTGGCCACGAAAATATATTTCCATCAAGTAGAAAACACCACTCCTTTAACAAAACCACAAAAACCATTAATAATGTATTACATTATTCTCTTATTTTGCTTTATTGGTATTTTCTCTTTCTTCCCTCTTTATTGGGGCTCCTTTGACCCCAAGGAACTCCAAGAATTCGAAATTCTTTTTATTGGATACTCATTATCCTTCTAGATGCATCTAAATGCATTATTCTTTATTATTCCTCATTATCTTATTGATTTCTTATTAAAATATCTCTTTTTGAGGTTTTCTCTTCTATTTTCCTCATTGGTATCCCTTTTATCATTAGAAATCCTTGGGATACGAAATTCCACTAAGGATAACTCAATTGTACCTCTTTTTACTTATTTTCCACATTTTACCATTGTTTTCAATTTCTTTCTTAATAAAGAAATACTTAATCGATCTTTCCTTTTCTTATTGCATTCTCTATGCAACTTTGGACTCCTTGGGACCCAAGGAACCCAAGAGGCACGAAATCCAACCTTGGATTATATTATTTTGTCTTTGGGAGGTTTCCACACCTTTCTTTTCTCAAAAACTTAATTATTCATTTACTAATTGAATTTCCTTGTTATTGGGCCCAATAGCCAATAAAGCCCACAAAGAAATCATCAAGGCTATTATAAATGAAATTCATGCATTCAATCAAAAGACATCATTATTTGTTCATTTATCTTTAATATGAGAAATTACATTTCTCAACAAATGAACCCAAAATTGGGGTTGTAACATCCTTCCCCTCTTATAAGAATTTTGTCCTCAAAATTCCATCAAGCAACAGACAGTTCAGGATAAGCCTTTCATATGTCCATCATGGCTCCCATGTGGCTTTACCCTTTCCATGGTGCTTCCCAAGAACCTGCATCATCTCATATTCTTCCATCTGAGTTCTTTCTTACCCTGGTATATCATACCCTCATAGGTGACTCAAGACAATTCAGCCTCTTAAAAGTTGATTTGGTTCAGGGCTCAGTACATGGCTTGGGTACCTCACATAGTGCTATAGATCAGACTTATGGAACACATTATTCATCATGTTATCCTGAGGGGCAAGGCTAAACACAACCATCTCCACCAATCCATCTCAAATGGACCCATATATCAGGGACTCAGGTTTCTCAGCTGAAGCTTAGAGGGGTCAGATTTTCACATCACATATTTTCCCATGGTGAACTGCATGTCAGTCTGCTTTGCATCATCTCATGACTCATGTCACCACTGGGCTCTCTCTCGGCCATTGCACGATCAAAGCGACTTCATCTACACACACTATGGTTCTTTTCTGACCTTCGTGAGGCCTCCTTCACCAACATCATCTTAATGAAGTGGTGACCGACACAACCTCTCTATAAGACTTCTTACATCCCGATAAAGGCTATGGTGGTTAACATCACATCTTAAGAACTGTCTCTATGTATCACCCTAAACAAGCACACTGGCTCTCATCAGACCCTCTAGTCTGGATTATACTAACCATTAGTTAGGGGTGATAAACTATACTATCATCAAGCTCTTCATGTATCTAATTCTACCTCATGGAAGTGAACCTTGGTCATACCCAAGAACTTTTGAACTCGCATCATGGTGTGGTTGAACCATCTTCTCTTTTAAGTAGTTCAACCGAAACTGTCTCGTGACAATACTCTTCCTTTCTCATGTCATCTAGATAATGCGATCTACCATAACCCATATTATATCTCGACCTTCCTTGGTCCAGGGGAGACTTACAACATCCACAGTGAAGAACTCCCATTCCCTCTCGGGAACTCTTTATACTTTATATCCATGTACTGGGTTACTAGTGTTCGTCCTTCGCCTCCTAGCTTGCATGCAACTTTGTTTTAAGTGCTACTATCACTTACTATCTTTTGGTGATCTTAAAACCATGACTCCCCGTATGTCATGATTCCTCAAGATCGATACCTCATAAACCCTAAACCACTCTCATCAGGGTTTCATCACTTTCCTTTACAAAGTAGTACATCTGAGGTTCGACAACCATCCTTTCATTATATCACGGACTTGACTGGCTAACCAAACAATCATTTACTTGATTAACCTCTATTGATACATCTGGGTGTTAGCCAAACTTATCTCTTTTTCTCAACTAAAGGTTAGCATAACAACCTCAACTTCTTCTAGCTTCTAGCTAAACTAGGAAGCTATATCTCAACCAGAGCATTCATTACCACTTCTTATCCTTAGGTGTTAAGTATTGTTGAGGTCATACACCTCCATGTATTCCACTTATCATCTCAACTCAAACTCTAAGTTTACTTTCATCAAGAAAACTCTGAGCTCATACTCATGCTGATCAAACTTAACCTTGCATCACTTGCAAATTCCACAAAGCTTCTACTAGGAACATCCTTACAAGGTGATTATCTTAATACTTTATCATTTGTACATGTCCATGCATCATTCACTCCACCAGGGCACATTATCATCTCTATCCTCATTCCTTATAGCAATGTTCCAACTCACGTCATCTTTACCCTTGGTGTATGGCATGCGTACTGTCCTATCTCTCACTCCCATAACAAGAAGAAATAAGCATTTGGTTGCAGTCCAAATATAGAGTTCTTCCTGTTCCAAGAATAGAGATGGTACATCCCACCTTTCCAGTACACCTTTAAGTCTAAGTTAGAACGTGCAACTTATGTCTCTACATCACAAACATCATGATATCACAGATTACTTCCATGGTAAACTGGTCTGAAACCTATTTGGTTCACCACACAATCCTTGGTCATCTCCTCTAGGTCTATAGGGTGTCGGCACTTTTGGGATCATCCCTCTTCCCTCATGCATCCAGAGAGTGCCCTACTCATCTGCCCTTTGGGTCCCATGAGTTCATGAAGGTGATTAATCTCCTAACCCATGGTTCTCGGACAATGATAGTTGTTACCTCCCGACCCTATGGTTAGGTGCAACTAGGGAATTAGGCAACTCCTACTTCCATCGGTCTTATCCCTACCTGACCATAGGATAGACTTAGGATTCTCACATAGTACATGTTCGACTTAGAACCTTAACCTAGCCTTCATCATCTCTCTCTCTGCATTTCTGGGTCATCTTTCATCCTTTCTTAGGAATCATGGTGACCTGCCTATCTTGGTCAGGCCCCTCCATGGTAACACGCCCATATTGACGTAGAGATGGTTATCCATGGGTCTACAGGTTCATTCTCATGCCATGTACTTTTCACTTAGTTTCTCAAGATCCTATGAAACCTCTTTAGGTTACCTCAACAAAACTGGTATACACCCTACAAAAGGGTCCCTCTCCTAGGATGGGAGGAAACTACACCTTAATAACAAAGGTCACAAGTGTCCTTATGCTTAGGGTCTGCATCCACATGAGCATGCTTAGCCCTAGAAAGCTACTAAGGCAAAAATAGACACCTACAAAGCCATGCTAGGTCACACTTGTTCTCATCCTCAACATTAGACCAACTTAGTTGTGAGGGGTTCATCACACATACCTTAACTTAAGGGGTTTCCTTTTCCTCTACACATGAGGAGTACCATGCTCAAAACTATAGAGACTCAAATCTCATCATGAGTATCGGGTACACTACTCCCCCTCTTAGGCCTAGGAACCCTAGGTTCACCTTTGGGTGTCCAACTGCATGCTCAATCTCTTAACCACGAATCAAGCATGTCCAAGGTAGGTCGTGTACTCCCATGATCCTATCATTCGAGAAACACCTCAGAGTTGAGTCCTCTTCCAGGACAACCAACTAGGTATAAAGCCTCACAACTGGTTACTTAAACCTCCTCAGGGTCTAAGGCATTCTTTGTCTCATCTCAGCAAGTAATCACTTATACCATAGGGACATAGGTACCAGAAGCATCATCCTCTCTCTAGGGTTTGGTTCCTCTAAAGGAAACCAAGATATCATCAGCCTCCAGGGGTCAAAAATAAGGCAACCACTATCATCCACTTAGGTCACATCATCTTCAACTCCCCACTGTTCCTCATGTCTCAGGGTTTTAGGCTTCCAACCTCCTTGTTGGGGTCCTGCTTTCTCTCTCTAGAGCTAACTCCACATCTAGCCACACTACTAGAGGTCCTCTCTCCATAAAGGATCAAGCTTCATAGGCATACCTCTATGTGGGTGATGCCTATGCTCAACCTTATGTTTGCTCATGATTATCCATAGCCCCTTATGCTTATCTCATAAGCCATCCATCCTGTCCTTCTGGCTTACTGCTTGTACTACTGATGTACTCTAGGTGCAAGCTATATCCTACTTGCAACATCCCATAAGGTTTCTATAGGTTATTCTCTAACCTCATCTATGAAGGAGCTATCCTTCGCTCAAACATGCACGACCCTCTCTAGGGTTGGGTCGCCAAAGGTACTAGGTCATCTAACCTCTTATGGCATCCCAAAGGCATGTCCAACCAAACACTCAGTCAACCATGACATCTAACTCATCATGTCATCTTTCTCTCTAACCTTCACTTAGGGTTAGGGTTAACCTCATCCTCAGAGGATGTGCTAGGTCTCTACTTTTAATGGAGGTCTCTACCTCCAAGACTAACTCTCTCTACTCATCCTCCTGACAAAGAGGTTTATCCCCAAGTTTCTCCTGAGAGCAATGACAACTCGTGTCATATGACGTAAGCGTGTATCTATTCTTTGGTTTGTGCTTAATATATTAAGCTTATGTCTGTGACATCTTATTTACATGATTTTCATTAATTTGGTGGAGGATTCCTTAGACCTTATTAACCTTACCCATACCTCAAGAGGGTACGGAGAAGAGAGGAAACCCTAATCCTTAAGGTCCTTAACAGAATTTGAGTTGAGAAGGGATGAACAAGATGAGAGAGTCCTAAAGGTATCTTATTTCGAATCATATCCTAAGACATCGGCCAGGCAGTCACACAATCCGGGAGTCCTCGTATTCTGACCAGAGGTGCGGAGGAAAATATTGCCAGCCCCCGGATATGATCCTTTTCTAGACACCTCAATCTTTCGGACAATCCTCTAATAACTCCCTTGGGTTCTACAGAATTTGTAAAATTTAATAATTATTAAAGATTAAGTGAGGAACCTTCGCTCTGATACCAATTGTAACGACCCGGTCTCCCGGTAACCCCCACTTAAGGGAGACCAAGAGATCAGAGTCGTTATCTAATAACCCGGATCAAAGGTTCGACAAATAATCAATAATAATTATGAAATTCTACTACTAAGCTGAAAATTGGTATTAAATAAAAACTTTACTTACCTTTAAAAGTTGGGATTTCTAAACTTCTATCCATGAAGATACTAATCTAACTAATCCTCATGTGTACGTTATTTCTCAATTAGTTCCACATATGCCACTTTACTGTTTGTTCTTTTCATTTGTACCTAAAATGTCGACAAACAAAACTTCGGTCAGCAAGAAGCTGGTATGTGGGGGAAACAATAATTGTGCAACTCTGTTAACAATGTAGTCAACCAAATATCATGTAACATCCAAGATTACGTTTTAAGCAATACTACTCAATCCTTGCCTATCCCCTATCTCTGTACCATCCCTACAGTGGACATGGATACTACCTCTCTCATATGGTAGATCCTTACCCCCATGGTCCTACCACACAGGTAGCCAATTCTTAAGGTTATGGAGTCGTATGGCCCTACCCAAAGGTAGCCCAATCCCTGACTCGTGATGACTTGATGGTCCTACCCCATTGGTAGGCATGTACTAAGTCATTCAATGACCTGATGGGCCTACCCCATTGGTAGCCATGTACTAGGTCAATCTGTTAGGCTACAGAGGGGACTAGGATCTGAGCTAGTAGGCACATCTCTTATGTGATAGTCATATTCGCATTATAATTTGCATGAATTAAATGCAACCAACAGTTTAATTCAAGTCATCGATAAAACCTCGAAAATCCTCGAGAAACTAATTCGGGATATTCATAGGCGTAACCACATACCTGTCAAGTTGATGTGAGATAGAAATAATCCAATCAACAAATAGGAAAGCAAGCATTCAATAAGATCCTAAAACAATTATACAATTTCCTTTTATTACTCATGTCATTAAGATCTATTAAATCTAGCTCGCTTCCTAGGGTTTCTAGTTCACTTTTAGGGTTTCCATTGCAATTAGGGTTTCCCTTCATCTTTTACTATGTTAAACCCTAATTTAACGCAATTGATCACAAATCCTAATTATATCAACATCTAATCCTCAATTTTGGATTTAAGGCATAATAATCATTAAATAAGTCCATTACACCTCTTTTACATTAAAGCTACTATTTTTATCCTTTTAATATATGACAAGATCATTACGTTCATTTATCGTCAATTCATAGTTCATTATGATTGAATTCACATACGAACTCTATTCGTCATTAATCCCATCTTGATTCATTCAAAAACCCTAATTTCTATATTAAGGTTATTTATCCACAAATTAAGAACTTTAATGCTCGAAATAGCTTATAACCATGAAAACTCAGTTCTATTCATGAAATCGAATAATTAAAGCCATTAGTAGTCCTAATTACCAACATTAGGGTTTCAAGACCCATTAATGCCTATTTATGCACATAAACTCTAAATTAAATAATTATATGCAAAGTTCATCCCTTTTGTTCCTAATGTTCCTTTTTATCATTAACAGGCTAGTTATCAGCTTTAACCATCAATTAAACCCTACTAATCACATTAATCATACCAAAATAGGGTTTCTTAATCATCATTACATTAAAGTTACTAACTTATATTACTTTTCGAATTTCAATTAGAATTAGGCTTCAATTATATTTTTAATGGATTCCTCATGTTCTGCTGAGCAAAATTCATATATTATGCATATTCATCTGAGCTACGGTTAACGAGATATGAATTTTGCAAATTAAACTTATTTTGGGCCAATAGGGAGGCACCACGTTGCCTCTATACATGCAACATGTTTGCTTTCGAAAAACATTTTGAAAAGACATTCTTACCCCTGGTTAAGTTGACAACTCTTTAATCCCCCGGAGGGCATATCCGTCCAGCGCCACTTTCCCTTTCTTCAACCTTGAGCAGGTCAACACCTGCTGCCCTAGCCGCCGTTTTGCAGCAACCACGTGTGCGCCCCTTCCTCTCCAAGGTCCGGCGACCATCGGGGATGATGCCCCTTCCTCCGACGCCTCTCCCTGCACTCAGGGCAGTCCCCAGCTTGCGCCTAAGAGGGCTGGTTCATGTTGGCCATGCCCGCGACCCACAACACGTCATGCAACTGTGCGGCCACTGTTGCATGCAGGTTAGGGTATAGCGATGTCGACCAAGCTTCTCACAACTTTGTGGGGCAACATGCTTCCATCTCAAACCCTTCATAGCCCCTCATTGTTCCCTGATCATGCCTCTCTTCTCGGTTAGGGTTTATGGACAAAAATGAGGAAGAAGAAGAAGGTAGAAGAATGTGGTGTTCTCTCTGGACCTCGACCAGGGATTTACCCCTTTATATAGGGTGGAGTATGAAGCCCTAAGGCGTGCCTCATGAGGACTCAAGTCCCAAACTCGAAAGGAAACACACTTTCCTTGGTTGTGAAGAAACCATCTCTCTCTCTTCATTATCCCCTATTTCCTTGATATTCCTTGTTGCATGGATATTTAGGAATTCGAAATTCCTCTCCCTTATCCTCTTTAATCTTGTCTTTTACTTTATTGGCCACGAAAATATATTTCCATTAAGTATAAAATACCACTCCTTTAACAAAACCACAAAACCCATTAATAATGTATTACATTATTCTCTTATTTTGCTTTATTGGTATTTTCTCTTTCTTCCCTCTTTATTGGGGCTCCTTTAACCCCAAGGAACTCCAAGAATTCGAAATTCTTTTTATTGGATACTCATTATCCTTCTAGATGCATCTAAATGCATTATTCTTTATTATTCCTCATTATCTTGTTTATTTCTTATTAAAATATCTTTTTTTGAGGTTTTCTCTTTATTTCTATTTTATTTTCCTCATTGGTATCCCTTTTATCATTAGAAATCCTTGGGATACGAAATTCCACTAAGGATAACTCAATTGTACCTCTTTTTACTTATTTTCCACATTTTACCATTGTTTTCAATTTCTTTCTTAATAAAGAAATACTTAATCGATCTTTCCTTTTCTTATTGCATTCTCTATGCAACTTTGGACTCCTTGGGACCCAAGGAACCCAAGAGGCACGAAATCCAACCTTGGATTATATTCTTTTGTCTTCGGGAGGTTTCCACACCTTTCTTTTCTCAAAAACTTAATTATTCATTTACTAATTGAATTTCCTTGTTATTGGGCCCAATAGCCAATAAAGCCCACAAAGCAATCATCAAGGCTATTATAAACGAAATTCATGCATTCAATCAAAAGACATCATTATTTGTTCATTTATCTTTAATATGAGAAATTACATTTCTCAACAAATGAACCCAAAATTGGGGTTGTAACACTCACATTGAAAGTCATCTCGATAAACTATTCGCATGCCCTCTTGGATTCTTCCATTCCTTGCCAATGTCCTGTGCTACCCTTGAGTATGTAGAGCACAATAATGATATTCTCTTTCTCTATTATATCAACAATGTGGAAATATTTCTCTAGCTCGGTAACCCAAAGATATGCATAGGTTGGATCAGTTGTACTAAATTAATTTGTAACTCCAAAACATCAAAGATGCTCAAATGTCTTCCATGAACCATGAGTTGTCTCTACATGTGGAGTTGGCATCTTCTATTGTGGTGTAGGAAATTTATATATCACTTGAACCCAAGATGACATTAGTTGTCCAGAAAAGGTTTTCATCAACCCAACTTGTAAACTGTGGTTGAGGTGGTGGATGTATTGGATCCACCTCTGGTACTATAGCTTTCTATGTCTGTCTACAGTAGGCAACCTATTGTCTTTGAGAAGCTGAAAACATATAATTGCTCTCACAATGCTCCTCTTGTATATGATCTTTAATGTCTATAAGTTATAAGTAATATTTAGATAGTCATACAACATAAGGAACAAACTCTAACATGCCTTCTTATATCCTTGTAGACTCAAATTCAAACCTAGGCTCCGATACCAGTAATTATGGTCCAGGAACCCTAGATTATGCCCAAACACAATCTCTGTGTTGAGATCTCACACAAAAGTGAAATATCATCATTTTCTTATTACTGAAACCATAATTTGTTAAGATAACCTCAGTTGATAATGAAACCAACAATCAACTTATAAAATAAAATCCAACAATATGTAAATTTCTAAGCAAACACATTTTCGCATGTCCATGCATCTAGTATCAAAACTTAAAAAGTATATACAACTAGATTTTTCATTACAAATAAAAGGGACACATACAACAACAAATAATAGAGTCGTATAATAAACACTAGTGGCTAACACATTACACTTCAAAACAATCCAAAACTCCCTATGACTCAAGTAAATAGGGACACAACTATTACTATACTACATTCATCACTGTCACCTCATATTAGGGAGTTTGTACCTACTGTTGAGTATGCCATTGAGGAGATTCATCTCTAAGGTATGTTGCATGGCAGTTTAGACATAAATAATAATTCTATAATTATTAAGCTATATTTGAATAACTAAAATATAAATACAACAATCTAAAAGGCTAACAAAAAATAAAGAATCTAAAATATTCATATGAGAATAATTAGATAATTAACATAGTCAACTTTTTCCTCAATTATCTTAGGCTGTACCCACTGAGCTACAACTAAGTAAAACCAGTACAAATAGTTCTATATGATTTTAGGGTTTACCAGTACCTATAAGATAATCTTGGTTTGGTCTGTGCAAGAAAACATTATAGGGTCATAATGACATGTGACCTTCTCAAACCAAGTTTAGCCTTTTGAGTACTTGGGATCAAATCCTAACATAAGATGTGTAGAAATGTGTAAATAGGGTTATAGATGTTATATTCTAAACTCACTAATATAAGAATACATATAAGATTGAAATATAACATCACATTCCCTCACTGTAGTTGGATGGTTGAAAAGAGCTAAAGTTCCTTCCACGGAAGAGGATATAATACTCCCATACTATGAATCCAAGATGTTGTGCATCATCGCACCAAGCCAGCTCAAAAGTCATCTACTTGAAGCTGCAAATCCATGATTTTGGGAACCTTATCTGAGTCATCTAGGATACTACAAGAGAACCTATTTCCCTTTTATGTAATACAACACTAGTAAGGTTGTATGGTTATTGAGGCATCCTAAGACAAATATAATTAAGTTGACACTTGATTTGATATCTACATTACACATTTCTCAAACGTCATATACCCTCAACAGGTAATAACAATAACAAACTCGACACTTAGCCATTTTTGGATGTAAAACCCCAATTTCAATTATAGATATATAGATGATGTAATTAAATGCTAAACATGTTGAATCATTAATATGTTTTATAAAAAAAGTATAATATACTTAATAGAATTCACAATATAAAGAATAAGCAATTTTCCTCGTCGCATGAGCAAAGACCCTTGGTAACACCACTAGAGTCCCATACTTAGTTAAAAGATAAATGTTATCTCATTTACTATATTTTTCATAGATGATCAAATAAGAGTTAATTAAACTCAAGTACCAATTTGAACATGTTATTATACTATAAATCCAACACTATAATAGATTTGATACCAAAATAACCATATTCAAGTTCTAATCACCACGAATTGTCCAAAAATAGCTTAGAACACATGATTTACAAAATGTACGTGACTTTATATTTATAGATATCAATAAGAATATCCAACTACCTATCAACTAACTCATTTAGGCTAGTGTAACATTTCATCTCATAATGTGAAGATTTGAGGCATTTTCACCCTAAATGACCAAACTCGCCAAATTAGGGAAAAAGACGAAGATTGTATATGATTTCATGAAATGATACAACAACAAAAAAATTATGTTCAATTAGGTTCAATATTAGTAGGTTACTATAAAACATGCTTAAATTCCAAATTCCATAATAAAATTCTCATTTTACTACAAAACCAATCAAATTCTCTAAAATAGGGTTAAATTAGCATCAATAACTTAAATTGAGTTTAAAGCATAATTGTATATTTAAATGGGGATTGAGACACTCACCCTTCCCATAATAATTAGGCGAAATACTTCATCTCCTATACCAAGAAGGTGATTCTAACATTTTGTAAAAGATTCTGCCAAATTTTTCTAAAGTTGAGAATCACAATATAAAATAGAACTAGATATAATTCCTAGATGTAAGAATGAGAAAAGAGAGAGACGGTGGAGACATTTGGGTTTTTCATCCATATTTATAAATATTTAGGCCAAAACAATATATCGAAACTAAACTTAGAATAACTAAGAAGATAAGCAAATAAATCACAAGATTCAACTTGAATTTGGGGAAGAACTTGAGCCATATCAACTTTAAGTAAAAGTCACCTCTCAATATTCAAACACAGAGATTATGAGCAGTGTTCTACGAAATTCTTGAGGTCATATTAATATTATATGCACTTGAGGTTCTTGGTAATACTCCAAAATGGTTAATAAATGAAATTTACCTTTAAAGTTTGTTTTTCAAATAATAAATCAACATAACTTGAGCATTTGACCTCGGAATTAAAGTATGAAAAATGATATACACTTCAATTTCATTATAGAGTTCATTGGTAACTAAATTTAATTTTTATATTCTTAAAATAAATTTCTTAAATAAATTTATCTTATCCCAACATTTTAGGCAAGTTTTAGGGTAGTATTTTAAGCCAAAATCCCTAATTTCAGCCAAACTGGGGTTTTTCTTATCTGAATCCTATCCAACCAACCCAAATTGGTATATAGAATGTTAATGAGGTATAAAACACAACCAATATATTTAACACTAATATGGTAAGAGCACACCATTAAGTAGAAAATTGCAAATTAAAGGTTAATTAGGGTTTAAGATATCAAAGTGGGACATGGCTTGCCCAGTGCAGGTTGTCTTCCATGACCCCAGAAGCTATAAGATTCCAACAACAAGAATTTTATAAGACGTTGCACCATCCATTCTCTCACTCTTGTCTCTTTTGGCTTTGGTAACCTTTACTATGCTCCAGCGGCCTCCTTTCCCCATGTGTCAAACCACCTAGTTGAAAATGTCATCATTCTTGATGACCTAGAATTGGAGCAAATGGTGAGATTACAAGTGGAGTCTCGTGCCTCTTCCCCTATAACTGGAAATTCCATTAGCAAAAACTAGACTTCTCTAACCTTTAGCCTAAATAATTTCATCATATAGATAGCCCCAACCACTGAATGAACCTCCACTCCATGTGGAACTTTGACAAGATTAATCTCAGTTACCCAAGCCTCCCCACCACAATCTGATACCAGCAATATATTTTTGGACATCTCGCATCTCTTCCTCTCTTCTTTCTAGCGATAAATTTTCCACATATATTGTAGCCTAAATTTCCTCCTCCTCTAGCTACCTTGAGTCTACTGATGAACTACAGGCCTTGCCTTGACACTAAACCACCAACTGACAATTTTGATCCCCTATAATTGTTTCACCTTATTGAATTGATATATGACTCACCTCAACCAACAAACTAGTTTGGCAAGGATCTGACCTTTCTCATGTCACCGAGCTTGATTTTGTCCTTGTCAACACTAACAATAATGGTCAGTGATGCTCAATTGTTGCACCGCTACCACTTGGTGCCCCAACGATGTGATGACTTCCTCTTTGGCCGACTCCCTTGTTGCTAGTCATCTAGGTTCTCCTCATCTTCTTATTTTCTTCTTTGATTTAGATCACATTAATTATTTATTAAAGATACTAATAACATTTGGGGTAGTAAATTAATGATAACTCATAACTTAGATAACTGAAAACTATGTAATCAATAATATACAGTTTAAATATTTAAGAATTCCAAATAGTATTTTGTATGGTTAATGGGTAAATAATGAAATGATAAGTGGAAATAAATTAGAAAAAATCAAAATAACTTAAAATGTTGTTTTAGATCATATTTAACTTTGTTTGACCCTATTGGCTAATAATTACACAACCCGATTACTTTTCTTATATATGCTAATAAATGACTACTATGCATGTTAATGGAAAATAAATATTGAAAATGAATAAATGGTTATAAATAGAAGAAATTAAAATTCCTAAATTATTAAATATGTCTCTTTAAATAAAATTCAACTTCATTACTAATTATATGACTCTCCTTACCATGCTTAATCATACTTTTGACCTAGATATTGAATAAAGTGATATATTGGATAAATAAAGTTATTAATAGTTAAGTTAGGAAATAAAATGGTTTTATGGTTCCTTAAAAGAACATATAATACAATGCACTCTTGGATCTTGGCATTCAATATTCATAAAAGGACATTCACCTCATTTACAGATTATATCAACATGATACTAATATCAAAATGTATAAATAAATGTTCATTCATGTGGCGTCTAATTGGTAACAAATAATGTAAGTCACATGTATTATTATGGATAGATTTATTATGGATCTATTGATGTGAGATGGATGTAATTGGTCATAATAATATGTTATAACAAATAAAGATACATACTATAGCTCTATGCGTAAAGATAAATTGGTAATTTCACTCGAAGGGACCTAATGAGTTATGATAGAAATGGCTCACACAATTTGTTTAAAAATTGAACCTCATGAGTGGATAGTAAAGTTATTACGGACATTTCAAAAACAATAATTGATACAATTGGAACTAAATAGATAAGATTTTATTTAAATGGATATTTAAAATGGAAGACCTTACTTAAAGAAGAAAAAATGCGGAGAAATTTATATTTTCAAATACAACTGCAATAAGACTCCATTTGGAATCACATGTAAAGTCTACTAGTTACAAATTTGCCATATTGCTTGAATGAATAATGAGCGTGAATATATACTTCATAAAAATATAATGAAGTAGATCAAAGCCACAAGTATAATGTTAAGATATCAATATATGAGAGAGACAAGTATATGTAATATCTAATACACCCATGTTAGAGTCTCCAACTAAATGGGGATATATATATATATATATATAAATATATATATATGTATATATATATGTGTGTGTGTGTGTCTATGTGGATAAGATACATGAAAAAATATTAACACATCCTTAGTATGGATATACATGTACTATCTACCTCATGGACATAATAGACAAGGAATAGACCTTGTATTCAACTAAAAATATTAGCAATATGAGAGATAGAATATGATGGAATATTAGAAATAATGTGGTGGTTATCTATATGATAAGATGGTGATGTACATGTGTGACTTTGATTATATATGAATGAAAACAATAGGAATCCTAAAAAAGAAAGTTGGGGGTAGAATTAAATATTCATAACCCTAAATTAGTAATCTAATACTAAATATAATATATTGAAGATAAATGGTGTCAAGCCAAAATTATGAACTATAATATATTGAAGAATAATTGGTTCCAAACCAAAATGATAAATTATAATATATTGAAGAACAATTGGTTCCAAGCCAAAATGATAAAAACATTATTATAGTTTGTAGATTTATCCCTCTTGGAGCCATTGTGATTCTTCAACCTTTGAAGTCCTGAACAACTGAGGTATTAGATTCTCTATTTCATTATTGTGTTATTTACTTTCATATTGAAGTTGTTAAGTAGTATACTCAAATTTTTTAATAAGCCCTATCATGCCTCTTGAAGGTCACCAAAAATATTTCACAAATATTGTATGTTGTTTGACATTGCCTGTTGAATATTAAATTGGTACTAATTAACTAATTTGGAGTTTTGACTCACTAATAGAGATTTGATACTGACGTTTGAAGACCTTTTTCCTATTTGGTCCATGCTTAGATGGAATTCTGCCTTTGGCAATACTTATGGATAGGTGTTTGAAGTAAGACATAGAAGCGATGTGTAGCAAATGTCCTATGTTTATCAAAGAAAAGACAAGACTTAAACTTTTAACTTTTCGTCCTCATGTATAGGCATAAATGTAGTCTTATGTACTGCATGAATGTACAAAGCCTTTTCTATATATTTTAATTAAAATTTTGTGAAATTATGGTCCAAGAGATTCGGTTTTGACATATTTGTCTTGCCCTACCCCCCCCCAAAAAACATTTCTATGATACATAGGGTTTCTATGTCTCTAATATCAAGAAGTATGTCAAGGATCCAATATATGTATAAAGTCATAGATAATGATCTAATCTTTATTTGACTTTAAGGATACTCTAGTCTATTAGGAACTCCTACTCAAGATTTCAGATATCTGATGAGTGCATATTCATCCCAGTTTCAATGTCGTTTTAGCCTAGTTCTACATGTTGATCTCTTAGCTTTCACCTAATTAGATTTGTTTCATCTACTTAGGTATTTATGCTAACCTACATGAATTTCATACTTTTGTTTACTCCCTTTACAGGTTTCAAGACTTATCACTCTATAGAAAGAATGTCTAGGGGATCTCGCTGCCCTTCAGTGGGTAGGAGCTAAGAGGAGGATGCCTCTCACGGGGTGTGGGGCAGGACCAAAATAGATTTTAAGCAATTTCAAAAGGCAGATCGATTAATAAATTTTGCTCAAGACAATGATTTTCAAGGTCATCAACCTCAAGGACTGAATAGCCCATCCAATAGATCCAATAAATAATGTATGACGAGGAAAGATGGTGTCGCTAGATTGACAGGGATGAATTTGATCAAATTCCCCTCATTTTGTCAAATTTGAACATCATTTTTTACAAAGGATCACAGTGCCTTTTTGTCGATCATCGAAGATCTGCAATTTAGTGCTCGATGATGCTTCAGTGCCCATTGGCATTTCAGTGCCTATTGACATCTCAGTGTCCACCAAAGCCCCAGTGCACAATGATGCCTTTGCGCCTAATGATTCCATGCTGACGAGTCAAATTCAATCAAATTCACCCCAATTCGATCGAATTTGCACCCTAATTCATTGTCCTCAGGTCATAGACCGACAACTTCCCAGATCTTGTCGACTAATGAACTAGTTGCACACCCTGAGCTTATAAATACTCACCCTTCTTCCATTTGAAGGGATCACTTCTACTCTGTTATGGCAAGAGGTTGGCTCTCTGTGCCCAGCTAAGGAAGACGATTCTTATCAACCTATGCTCCATCCTCACTAACATAGACGCCCTTGTGGTGTCTTTGCTTCACCATTCATGTACATTTTGTTCTCCAATGACCCAATGTAGAAGAATAGAGGGAAGAAGCGAAGAAGTAGATCACCCACACCTACCCTTGGTGTTTTTCCCTTACTCCTCCAGATTAGCCCCATCATCGAATTATAAAACCACTGCTCCACAGATCCACGATCATATTCTTTACCATGACCATGGATAATTATTCCTTCTCTCTTATTTTTCTATTTTTGTCATGAGGAGTGGGTAGTCCATCTCATTTGGGTGTGGGGACTATCCCTGCTGTTTGTACTTATATGTCCATATTTTGACATTTCATGGATTGTATATAAATTTCCATTTCATTGTTAATCATTTTATGCATATTTTGTGGATTAATCACATATTCTACATGATCTATTATATCCCTTGTTGTGAGAACCTTAATACTTAGCATGAATATCGATTAACTTGTTTATGCCCAGATGAAAACTTTGGAAGGGATATCTTGGAGCAGTAGGTACATGACCCATGAGTGACAAGACATCAACTGACGGGGATATCTACATGATTTCCCATGCCTAACGGATGGATCTTGCTTTTTCTCTATTTGAATAGTTACATCTTTCTAGGACATGTTTTGGATGTATTTGAACATGTAGCAGTTGTGAAACCCTATATCATACTAGTGACTGTCATTCTTAATCTAAATCTTATTTTAATTTTGCTCTTTTACTTTTCTTGCAATTAGTTTGAATCAACTCTTGGTTCTGAATATTAGCCTTGGTTCAAATGGATACAAGCTAACAAGATTCTTAAAAATATTTCCCTTTGTGATTTGATATTTAATATAATGTGTTAAGATTCATCTTCTTGCGCGTGGTATTATTGCACATTGTTTTGGTAAAATATTAGGGATTTTAACCCTTAGGTTAACTTGCTATTGCAGTAAAAATCAGGTCAATAGAAAAACTAATGAGAAAAAATATAATACAATAGATACGAACAAATTTCTCTAGGGAATCATAGTAGTGTGATGATGCCACTTAGGAAATCAAATTTGACCTGGAAAAGAGATTTCCACATATTTTTTAGCTTACATGAATTTTTAGGTCGATATTTTTTAAGGAGGGGAGGATGTTATGAAGTGATTTTTCATGTTTCTGAGTATTTTCCTCTCTTTATACTATCCATATATATAAAAATTAGGGTTATTACATTAATCAATTCAATGAAATGATATGAATATATTATATGTATCAATAGGAAAGATAAGCAAATCCTCCCATCACTAACAATGCAAAACTAATTAGAAAATGGTGAAAGAATGACTTAAGATCGGATAAATTTTATTTAATGCAATAGTGGTATTAGGAGATGGTAGTTTTTTATGGGATAGAGAATATCAATATGAAGCTATTATTTAGATTTGAATCTATTTGGAGTACATGTGTTGAAGATTTTATTTTAGAGGAAAAATTGTTATAAAATGAATTAGTAGTCAAGGAAACCCCAAAAAAAACAAATCCTGACTTTCTTTCCCATTGTCAGGTCAATGATCCACACTATGAATTACTATCATGTGATGTTGAAGTTGATATACAATGAGGAAAGGTTGGCCATTAGAGTAGGGCCCTAATCAAAGGACTCCATGACATTGACAACCTTCAACAAACCCAGAGGGATGAGCTAGTTCCATGTTTGATTTCTAAGGAAGGATGGAAAGTCGATGTTCATATTAATCCTTTCCAATCAACTTTTCTCACTACAACAATCTCATTGCCTTTAGTTTTACCCCTAATAACCTTCCATTCATTGGACCCAACCTCGACCTTCCAAAGTTCTCTACATGGCAGCAGCAATAATCTATAGAGTTGCGGTTAGGGCTTCCCCTACCCCTGGTTATCTCTCTCAATCTCATATCAAATCCCTAAACGATCATTGTTTCCCCTAGCTCTTGTTCACCTTCCTATATGGTTCTCTAATGTGTTTCATGTATTCGATCTTTCTTCCCTAAATTTTTTGGATTCAGCATACCACTACCATCACCCTCATAAAGCCTTCCAAAGACCTAACCATCTAAACCACACCCCTCTCCTAATTCCCTAAATCATTCACCATCATGTGTCGATGAGCCATGCCACTACATCATCGCTTTGACCATCCAGGCATGGCATCTCACTCCTCTAGATTCTTAAGGCTCTTATGGACCTCACAATACCCTCAACAACCTACTAGGAGGCCTCCAACTCTCCGATCATTTCCCCTACCATTGTGGTTTCTTTATCGAGCCGACTCCATCTCATCAGCATGGTCCAATATAAAGCAATGGAGGAATGTCGTGTAGATGCTAGGTAGCACTAGACCGAGACTTGACACTAGATATAATGATTTACTTTTACTTTATCAAGGTTGGGAGGGTAGTGACTGAGACCCTCACTCACATGGTGCATAGGAAGACTAGATTGAGAGCTATGTGTTTGATTGACGTGAATATTTAGTGGTTGCCAAACTTTGAGGTTTCTCTTCTCCCCTTTTATAAAATGTTTAAATAGATTAAATGATATTGAATATATGATTTATAGAAAAATATCAAAAATAAGTGTGTTATAGAAAACAATGCAGAGTTCATTAAAAGTAAATCCAAATAGTAGGTGTGTGTCAATTATATTTTTATATATTCTTTGCCTAGATGATATTTAGGGTTCATAGAACAGCAAATGATCAAGTTTAGTAATGACATCTTCTAAGATGGTTCATAAAACCTCAAAATATGGTGTGCTAAATTTTTATATGGATTTGTAATTTAAAATGGTTATTATTTAGTTTTATCATTGAGTGGTTATTGAAATAACAATGTCTACAGAAATTGTTATCATGCATGGTTTGACGATCCAAATATAGAATGTCAAATATTTTCCAATAACATATCTTGTAGTTTATATTCTCATCCTAGATCAAATCTTTAAGGCCTTTAATTTATGTTGAGATCATTATGGGTGTATTTGTAAATAAACACAAGAACAAACACCCCAACTAATTAATATCTTATGTAACATCAAACCCTAATGTAGGGTGATAATAATTTCTCCAAGATCTTATAATATCTAATCCAATTCTTTGGATCTCACCTCATACTCTCTCAAGGTATCTTGACCTCCTACTGGCCTCTATGTGGTATTGATATGTAAACTATGAGTAAAAAATCTTGGGATACTATTTTGGATGAAATATCATTTATTTACGTACATGTGCTTTCTAAAACTTGACACAAAACATTGATGTTTCCATTAAACTATTTTTGTGGTGCACGTAAACCAGCTGGCAATGTGAAATTTAGTGCTAAAGATGACCCACACCTAAGGTTGAGTTGTGTACAATATGCATGGCAATGGAGCTCACACTCGTATATGTGGTTGAGAGTGAAACTATACTGATCTAGGGTGGCAATGCTAAGTTGATGTGTATGATGGAATATGCCTTAAAACATGCTCTATCTTAATTGAAGGAATTTTTTATTTTTGAACGTTGAGAACTGGTAATCTTTTACTACCGAGCATATATCTTCAAAATAACTGATTTTGAAATTTTATAGCATACAAATGTGATTGTATTGATGTCCAATAATTCAACGTTTTGTAACTTCCAAACAATATCTTCTACTCTAAAGGACTATGTCTCTTGCAAATTTCCACTGTAAAACCATGGGGAACTTAAATTTTGAGATTTAGTATTCTTATCTTTAATCATATTTCTTCATCATGTATCGACTTATGTATCTTTGTTTTTTGTAGTGTGTTTGGGCTCTGATGTAATAAAGATGATTTATTTGTTGAATGAAGTGTTTATTTATGCAGTTTCATATATTTTTGTGTTGGTTCACTAAAGAATGGGAACTTTGTATAACCCTAATTTCCATGATTTCCTAAATGGGTATTTGAGCTATAACATGTGAAAGTGGGATCATTCCCTAAGTTGGTTCGGATGCACATAGTGGACCCCACATAAAAATGGTTGCACTTGTGTTTGAATGTTGGTCCACCACTACATGAGTGTTGGCACACCATTTAGGAAAAGTAGTGAAAAATATATAAATGCTAGTACAACAATGAAAGATATGTGATTCAAGAGATAGAGAAAATTCATATTGACTTACCATTTGGCAACTGAGTAAATTAATGACTTAGAATCCATGGGTTTTTTGAACGAGAGTATTTATGTTTGAAACCTTTCCCTCTATGTTAGATCCATGATCTTGTGAATTTTAACCTTGCTTAGACCTATCGATCAATCATAACTGTTTATAAAAGAATTAATGGCTTGTTGAGATCAAAATACACAATTAATTTTCAAAATACCTCATATTCTTATGGACCTACATCCAACTCTTTCAAATCCAGATTGATCATATACCTTAATACATCGTCATACATGTCTTGTTATGGAAAAATATAATCCATTGCTAAGACCTTGAACACCATTTCATGTTTCTTTGAACCTACACCCAACTCATTTAGATGTTGAAATTGATTTTTGTGTCTTAAGAGTCAACCATGAGTAATCATAATGGGAGGGACATAAGGTGCAAATATGAATAAATAATTGTGGGGTAGTATACGAAACTTGGGAGAAAAATCCATGTGTCGTGTGAAGCAAGTTTCCTCATTACTGTGATGGAGTAGCTCTTGCAAGTGGGGAGTTAATGATATGTCCTATATATCTTCGTACTCAAATAGATTTATCCTCCAATCTAGATTTGAATAGGTGAATTTCTTTGTGTATGGTGGGGTTACTGCCTATAAAATGTTGTGCTTTTATGCATGTTCCAGTGTTCCCTACTGAAATAGCATGTATATAACTAAATAGGACATAGTATTTGGGACGAAAGAGATAGTTATCAGCTAATAGTTCAATAAAGTTGTTAAGACATAATACATCTACTCCTACAAAATTGAAATGTGAATAAAGAGACATGAGTCATTATAGTCGAAAGAATGGATCGATATTAGACTGAAGTAGGAAATTCATTTGCAAAGACCGATATAGAAGATACCATATTAAGATTGAGAAATGTTAATTAACAATATGATATATTTCAAATGTTTCTTAATAAGAGAAAGGAGGATATTGAAATATATTTTCCCTAATTTCATTAAAAAAATTACATATTTACATCATGTATTTGGAAAATATTTTGATTTTGCCACACAAACTAATTGAACCCAACCTTTCTTGTAGTGATACATATATGTTATTGCATGTCATTTATGGAAAAATATGACGCTTTGTGGATAAATAAAATACCATTCATACTTTCAAGATGTGTGCTTCCAAGAAAGTACAATGTTACGATATTCCTTTTCATCATGAGAACTTCTTTTATCCTCTACTTGAGATTCAAATAAAAAATAACGTAAACAATAATTTAAAATAGTGCAAATTAACTATCTCGTCACATGGTAGCCTAATGTTCTTAGAACTTGTCTACCATTTCCAAATCATATACACACAACATTTCAACCAAATTATCCACTATAAAAAATAGTTTATGTCAGGTAAGCACTTAGTCGAGATAAAGCTCAAAAATCAATTTTATATCGCAATCATCACCTAAGCCTCAATTCCAACCATGTTAGGATCAGCTATGTGGATCCTTATTTTCTAATCGATTCTATTATGGATCATAATCTGATCAAGATGTAAAGTTTGAAATCTCCACTTACAATATCATTTGAAGTTAATTTAGATTTCCTTCTTTTATAGTTGTGCTTGATTCAATAACATTCCTTTGAATAGGCATGTTGTTAATCTATGTTGCACATGTCCATACCATCTCATTAGACCCCACACACAAGTTGTCCTCAATAGTTTCCACCCCCACTTTATTCTTGACATAGTGATTTCTCATGTTATCTTTCCTTATCTTACACACATCCATCTCAAAATATGATATAAGATACATTCATCTTGAAGAAACCTTTTTTCTTCACTATTGAACATTTACGCCCTTATAGCATAGTTGGATGAATAGTTGTTCTATATATAATTACATTTTGATCTAAGAAGGATCTTCCCATGACTTACTACTCTAGTTGCACCTATTTCAACAATCATGTCACGATCAAGTGCAAGCATCATCTTTGGCATGCCATACATTTGAATAATAGAATCCAATAACAGAACTTGTCGCATTTTGGTACATCCACTCCATCCAACTTGCCCCCACCATTAACAAATCTATTGGCTAATATTGCAATTCATAACTCCTTTTTACTTTTAGTGATCCCAAATTCATTAGATTTCAATAATCTCTCTAAAGTTCAAACTTACCATTTAATCTTTCTTTGGTTACATCAATGGGCACAATATCATCTGTGAATAACATGCACCAACAGATATCATCATAAACATGCTTTTCTGACTCATCCATAACAAGAATGAAAAAATATGGGCAATATCGTTCATTTTTGTACCCCACCTGGGATGGGAAATCTTGGTGGTCGCCCCTGTAGGATCCTAACAATTGTAGTTACTCTATCATACATGTCTTCAATAAAGTCAATACATTAGATTGGCACACCTATTTTTCTCCAAAGTGATCCACATCACTTGTTTTCGTACTCAATCCTTAGCCTCTTTCAGAGTAATAAAAAATCATGTGAAGATCTTTTTTTTCTATACTTTTGCATAAGCCTCCTTATTCAAAGAATAACATTTGATATGGACCTTACAAGCACAAAATTAAACTGGTTGTCTGTGATTTGTGTAATAGATCTTGACCTTTGTCAATAAACCTTTCACAAAGCTTCAATATATATATATATATATATATATATATATATATATATATATATATATATATATATATATATATATATAGGGCCCATCTTTATTGCCCGCGCGAGTAGCTACCCGCCCACCATTTCGGTTACTTTTTTTCAAGTTGGTTACTTTTGACATGTAGAGGGTTACTTTACCTTGCAAACTGCTAAGTTTCGTGCATAGATAGTTACGTTTGCAACAACAGATTTCAAAACACGGATACATATATATCTGCTGTATATTTTGTACAGAGTTACTTTTTTAGTCGCATAGTTACTTTTTGATCAATATAGTTACTTTTTTGATAACAGGGTTACTTTTCTGGGCAGAATAGTTACTTTTTTGGCTGCCGAGTAGCAAAATCCAGGCTACCCGCGCGGGCAATGAATGAACGGCCATATATATATATATATATATATATATATATATATATATATATATATATATATATATATATATATATATATATATATATATATATATATATATATATATATATATATATATATATATATATATATATATATATATATATATATATATATATATATATATATGGGATCATCTTTAATACCCTCCCCCCATTTTGGTTTTTTTTTCAAGTTTCTTACTTTTAACATATAGAGAGTTACTTTACCTTGCAACCTGTTAAATTTCATGCATAGATAGTTACGCTTGCATCAATAGATTTCAAAACATGATTACATATATATCTACCGTGTATTTTGCACTGATTTACTATTTTAGTCGTATAGTTACTTTCTTATCAACATAGTTACTTTTTTGGCTATCGGGTAGCGAACTCCAGGCTACCCGCGTGGGTATTGAATGAACGGCATATATATATATATATATATATATATATATATATATATATATATATATATATATATATATATATATATATATATAAGTAGTTTTTCATGATGCAATATTTTTTTCAAAAATATAATCTGTTGATCTTCTTAATCATCTTGTGAATAGCTCATATGCAAAATTTGAGCACATTTGGACATTTATATGTCATGTTATAAAGACCGCAAAAAATATACATTTCAAATTAGTTTTGCATGTCGATTTTGTTGCCCTTGGATGAGTGACTTACACTCATCCAAATTGGCTCAAAATTTGTATGTAGCCTAGTTATAGTATGACGGTGAAGATTAATGGTTTACATTTTGTAAAAAATTGTTTTGATATGCAAACACACTTAAGTGTATTCGTACGATTTGTACACTCAAGTATATTCTAGCCTGACTCTCTCTCTCTCTCTCTCTCTCTCTCTCTCTCTCTCTCTCTCTCTATATATATATATATATATATATATATATATATATATATATATATATATATATATATATATATATATATATGGGCCCATATTTAATACACATGCAGGTAGCTACCCACCCCCTCTGTTGGTTACTTTTTTTGAAGATTCTTACTTTACACATATAGAGAGTTACTTTACCCTATAAATTGTTACTTTCCATGATACAAAGTTACATTTGTAATAGCTATAACAAATATACAATTACATATATATTAATTGTGTATTATGTCTAGTTTTACTTTTTTAGTCGTATAGTTATTTTGTTATCAACATAGTTACTTTTTTGTCTAGAGAGCTACTTTTCTGACCATATAGTTAATTTTGCGATGCATGGGTAGCGAAATCCAGGCTACATGTCGGGTAACGAATGAACGACACACACACACACACACATATATATATATATATATAGTCAGGCTAGAATACACTCAAGTAGTTTTTCATGATGCAATATTTTTTCCAAAAATATAATCCATTGATCTTCTTAAACATCTTGTGAATAACTCATATACAAAATTTGAGCACATTTGAACATTTATAGGTCATGTTATAAAGACCGCAAATATTATGCATTTTAAATTAGTTTCGTGTGTCGATTTTTTTGTCCTTCGATGAGTGACTTACACTCATCCAAATGGGCTCAAAGTTTGTATGTAGCCTAGTTATAGTATGAAAGTGAAGATCAGTGGTCTACATTTTGCAAAAAAAATAGTCTTGATATGCAAACACACTTGAGTGCATCCGTGTGATTTGCACACTCGAGTGTATTCTCGCCTGAGTATATATATATATATATATATATATATATATATATATATATATATATATATATATATAGTTTTTAATTTGTTTACGAATATGGGGGAATGCTTGCGTAAAATTAATTAAATAACGTCAGGGAACTTACAGTTGGCGCTGAGCACGTTGTTGATCTCACCGAGTGACCGTCGGGAACGTCACTGGAGCTTTGGGAACTTCCTTGATCTTGCTTTTAATCAAAGAAAATATCTTTGATTATGATTCAAAGCGCCAAGAACATGCACACACAATTTGAACTTAACAAAACACAGATGGAATTTTTATTGGCAACTAGAGGGTTTACACTCAGAAAATATATGGAAACTAAGAACACATGACTATATAGATGAAATTACAATATAAGTGAAGTGGAGGAAGGATTACAAGATTTAGAAATTCTCTAGGGAGGAGAATTTCGAGCTAAGGAACTTCCTACTATAAAACTAAGCTCAATAAGCAAGGGGAGCTCTTTGGGTGGAAGAGTGTTGTGCCTCTTACCACTCTTATATGGAGAAATGGTATCAGAGCCAAGTTAGGGGCGGTTGGGATATACATGCGTCTCTTTCTCTGAAGGGGTGAGAGTTTGGGGTCTTCCTTCTTGGGGTTCTAGGGTCTGAGGCCTCCTTGTCGTAGTGGTAGCCTGTTGCACCCGCTTTAGCTGTGGTAGGCGTTTCGGGTTTTGTAGGGCTAGGTTTAGCTATTGACAGGCCACTTAGTAATCCCTTGATTGATGATTTTAATCTCTCACCCACAAACCTTTCTGAGTGTATCATATTCAATTTTCTTTAAGAAATACCTAGGTCTGAGGCCTCCTTGTCGCAGTAGTTCAACTGTTGACAGGCCACTAGGAATCAACTTATTGAAAAGAGAATAAGATTGCGCAACAAAATCATTATTTATGTCAAGCTCCTTTGGTTTTAAAATTTTTAAGATTTAAGTCTCAGATCTCTTTATTTTTTACAACTGTATCTTCAGTTATAAAAAAATTCAATTAAAAAAATGTTGAATAAAATGCTTAACCCACTATCAGGTGTCAAGAAAATAGTAAATACCCTTCAAACCAACAATGAAAGATATTAAATAGAAAATAAAAATTATTTCGTCATCGATAAAGAAAAGCTAAGAGAAGAATTTTTATCTAATAGAAACCAGTTCAAGACAAAACAATTTTATGAAAACTTTGATAAAAAAGAAAGAGATTACATTAGAGAAAAATGGTATTCACAAATGCAATACCATAGAAAAAATATACATTTATTTGAATGGTATAAAATTATTATATCAAAGAACTTAAAGAAAAAATCTATAGGCTTGTTCCACTGTGGTATGAGCCTAACGAGTCTGACAGAAATCCCAGACCATTGCATCATGAAAACCCATCAGTCCAAAATATAACAAACAAGAGTAATCTACAATTAAAAGAAGAAAGTTCTCATTCTTCAAATAAACACACGATTGATAAAGTAAATAATCTATCTAAAACTAAAAATAAAGAAAGCAAAGAGTACTCTGTAAAGGTATTAAGCACAGAACAATACTTCATTCTTGAAACTATTAATAATGTTAAAAGTGATCAAGAAAAATTAAAATTATTTTCAAAATATATGAAAATTAATAAAAAATAAATGAACTCTAAAGGTAGTCCAAACTAAAATATTTCATATGATACTAAAAAGGCAACTGAAAAACAACCAACTCTAAAAGACTTCAAAAGAGAACAAAAAATTATTAAAAAGGAAATAAAAGATTTAAAAGAAAAACTAAAAAGACATATGAAAATTCAGAAAGTCAAAATAAATCCAAAAACAAATCCCTAAATAGCATCCAACAATATATAAAAAGGAAATGGAAGGGAGATGTTATAATTAAAATTAACCCAGATTTCACTATTAAGAAACTAGCTTTATTTGATTCTGGAACAGACATAAACTGCATTAGAGAAGGTCTAATACCAACCAAATATTTTGAAAAAACCACACACAATGTCAATTCATGCACCAATGACAAATTACAAATCAATTATAAAATCCCTAATGTCCATGTTTGTATAAAACATACATGTATTAAAACTACTTTCATGCTAGCCAAAAATATAACCGAGGACATAATAATAGGGAAACCATTCCTGAATAAAATACTACCTATTATAGAAGATACAAAAGGAGTACATGCTAATATAAATGGAAAAATGATTACCTTTAAGTTAAAAAATGAACCCAAAGTATCATTTATACAACAAATAAACACTTCAATCAAATACAAAGAAAACTTCATTAACGAACTTAACACAAAAATAGAAATTGAAAGAATTCATAATAAAATCAAAAGTAGTAATTTTAAAAAACTAATAATAGAATTTCAAGAAAAAGTTGAAAAAGAAATCTGCTCCACACTACCCTTAGCATTCTGGCATAGAAAGAAACATGAAGTTACTTTACCATAGATTAACAATTTTGATGAAACTAAAATTCCAACAAAAGCCAGACCCATCCAAATGAATCAAAGACTTTTAGAAATATGTAAAAATGAAATAAAAGAACTTGAGACAAAGAAATTAATTAGACCTAGCTCCTCTCCATGGATTTGCGCTACTTTCTATGTAGAAAATGCATTCGAAATAGAAAGAGGGGCTCCTAAGCTTTTAATTAATTACAAACCTCTAAATAAAGTACTCCAATGGATCAGATATCCAATTCCTAATAAACATGACTTAATAAAAAGAATACATGGTGCTAATATCTTCTCAAAATTTGGTATGAAATCTGGATTCTGGCAAATATAAATAAGTGAAGAAGATAGATATAAAACTGCCTTCACAGTACCTTTTGGTCACTATGAATGGAATGTTATGCCTTTTGGGCTAAAAAATGCTCCATCAGAATTCCAAAAAATAATGAATGAGATATTTAATCCATATACTTCTTTTCGTATAGTATATATTGATGATGTACTTATTTTCTCTAAAGATTGTGGCCAACATTGGAAACACCTAAACATATTCCTTCAAATAGTAAAACACAATGGACTAGTAGTCTCCACTAAAAAGATGAAACTATTTCAAACAAGTATTCAATTTCTAGGTTACAAAATAGAAAAGGGAACAGTATCACCTATAGTAAGAGCCATAGACTTTGCTAACAAATTCCCAAATGAAATCCTAGAGAAAAAACAACTCCAAAGATTTTTAGGATGCTTAAACTATATATCAGATTTCTATGAAAATCTGGCACTAGATAGAAAACTCCTTACAGATAGATTAAAAAAGATTCCACCAAGTTGGACCATAGATCACACCAAGGCCATTCAAAGAATAAAATTAAAGGTTCAACGGTTACCATGTTTAAATATTGTTGACCTAGAAGCCTATAAAATAGTAGAAATAGATGCATCAGATATAGGATACGGAGGAATTCTTAAACAAAAAATTGATAATAAAGAACATTTGGTTCGATACACCTCAGGAGTGTGGAATGAAACCAGAAAAAATTATTCAACTATAAAAAAAGAAATATTAGACATAGTTCTCTCTATTACAAAATTTCAAGGTGATCTTTTAAATAATAAATTTTTATTAAGAATAGATTGTAAATCAGCAAAATTTGTTTCAGAAAAGGATGATAAAATATCTGGCCTCAAAACAAATATTTGCTAGATGACAAGCAATATTAGCCATATTTTATTTTGATATAGAATTCATAAATGGAGAAAATAATTTTTACCTGATTTCTTATCGAGAGAATTTTTATAGGGAAATTGTCTTCAAAAAGACTAGCATAATGACATCAATTCTGGCTACTAAACAAAGTCCTCCCGCAATGACACAGACAAGGAGGGAGAAAGAAAATATACAAAACATGGAAGTTGATTCGTCAACTAAAACATCCTCTGAATTTATTCTGAAATCATCTGAAGAGGTACTTATTCTTGAGAATGAGGATCTCTCAAAAGAAATTGAATATATAATAAACAAATATTTTCCTGAAGGATACAATCATATTCCCACCCTACCTGGGAAAAACCAAATATACTATGAAAAAATACTTTTAGAAACAGGAAGTGTAAAAGTTTTTTATAATTATAGAGATAAATCCACAAAAAGAAACTTACAGTTCTCTCAACTAAAAATTCAAAAAATAATCACATTATCTGAATGGAATAAAGAAGGAAACCCTAATATTCCAAGAAGATTCAAAACATTCTATCAACCCCAATATTATAATTATTGGGATTATCAAAATGCGTGGGAAAAAGTTTTATATGTTCAGAACACACAAATGAGTCACACATGGTCAGTGAAATGGTCTTTACAAACCAAATTATCGAATTGGTTTTTCTATAAATTCTGGAAAAATTTTGGGGCAATAAGAGAAATACTCCTCACAATATTAAAGAAAAATATTATGGGAAATGATCTTATTGAAGAAGACTTAAACATGATGAAATATATATCATTTCATGGTATACCATGGATTATACAATGGAAGTGGGAAAAAGAAATAATCGAATTACCACCAATTCTGGAAAAACAGATATATGTTAAATGGGGGGACAAATTCAATATTGATCCCATTTTAAAGGGAAAATTAATTCCAATACTAGTTTCTGGATCCCAACACCAAGAAACTAAAACAAATAGAATGTTTTCATTTAGTCAACTAAAACAAGAGTTGACAAGAAAAATTCAAATTGAAAATCCAAACATTGAGGATAATCAACTACAATTGATGGTTTTTGAAGAAATGACAAAAGTTATGGATGAAAATAGTCCAAAGGACTCAAATAAACCTGAAATTTAAGAAGATGGAAAAAAGGAAGAAAGTGAAAAAATAGTTACCGGACAGTAAAAAAGTTTGGGTAAAAAAGTAATGGATAAAAGTCAAAAGTAAATAAAAAAGCAACAGTCTGGTA
This sequence comes from Alisma plantago-aquatica, assembly GCA_963693085.1. Taxonomy (NCBI): domain Eukaryota; kingdom Viridiplantae; phylum Streptophyta; class Magnoliopsida; order Alismatales; family Alismataceae; genus Alisma; species Alisma plantago-aquatica. The sequence goes on along the minus strand of OY856414.1, from coordinate 391,355,646 downwards.
AAAGGTAAAGGTGAATAAAAACAATGATGTGGTAAAGTAAAAGCAAAATATTTTAAACATTTTTCTTAGATTCCATCTATAAAAAATGAAGTCAGTGAAACATGGAAGTGAAATCTCCATAAAAAACAAATGGAGAAGAAGACAAGAATATTTTATTGCATGAAAGGTATCAAACACTTGTCTAGGGTACAAGGATGAATAAACAAGTGGCAAACACATCAAACTTAGCTACTACAACACTTTTCAAAGACATAAATGAAAGAGAGCAAGTGGCAAGACAAAGAATTTCGTCCACTCCATCCAAAGTGCCTATAAAAGGCAGAGAAGTTGAAGAAGAGAGCAAGAGTGGTAAGAGGCACAACACTCTTCCACCCAAAGAGCTCCCCTTGCTTACTGAGCTTAGTTTTTATAGTAGGAAGTGCCTTAGCTCGAAATTCTCCTCCCTAGAGAATTTCTAAGTCTTGTAATCCTTCCTCCACTTCACTTATATTGTAATTTCATCTATATAGTCATGTGTTCTTAGTTTCCATATATTTTCCGAGTGTAAACCCTCCAGTTGCCAATAAAATTTCCATCTGTGTTTTGTTAAGTTCAAATTGTGTGTACATGTTCTTGGATCTTTGAATCATAATCAAAGATCCTTTCTTTTATTAAAAGCAAGATCAAGGAGGTTCCCAAAGCTCCAGTGACGTTCCCGACAGTCACTCGGTGAGATCAACAACGTGCTCAACGCCAACTGTAAGTTCCCTGACGTTATTTAATTAATTTTACGCAAATATTCCCCCATATTCGTAAACAAATTAAAAACCTATTATCCTTTAATCACAAACCCTAATCCACATCTAATCACCTTAATCACAAACCCTAATCCACCTCTAATCACTCACTTCTATCATTTATCCAAACGCAAGTCAGCCCTTCCTACTCCACCAATTATTCTAAAGCTCCACCAATACTCCAACACCGCATTCCACCAAATCTCTACCGACCAACCACCAAAATCAATTGAAGGGGTGAGAGTTCGGGGTCTTCCATGTTGGTCACAATCTTTAGAGAAAATAAGTACATCATCAATATAGACTATACTAAAAGAAGTATATGGATTAAATATCTCATTCATTATTTTTTGGAATTCTGTTGGAGCATTTTTTAGCCCAAAAGGCATAGCATTCCATTCATAGTGACCAAAAGGTACTGTGAAGGCAGTTTTATATCTATCTTCTTCACTTATTTGTATTTGCCAGAATCCAGATTTCATATCAAATTTTGAGAAGATATTAGCACCATGTATTCTTTTTATTAAGTCATGTTTATTAGGAATTGGATATCAGATCCATTGGAGTACTTTATTTAGAGGTTTGTAATTAATTACAAGCCTAGGAGCCCCTCTTTCTATTTCGGATGCATTTTCTACATAGAAAGCAGCGCAACTCCATGGAGAGGAGCTAGGTCTAATTAATTTCTTTGTCTCAAGTTCTTTTATTTCATTTTTACATATTTCTAAAAGTCTTTGATTCATTTGGATGGGTCTGGTTTTTGTTGGAATTTTAGTTTCATCAAAATTGATAATGTATGGTAAAGTAACTTCATGTTTCTTTCTATGCCAGAATGCTGAGGGTAGTGTGGAGCAGATTTCTTTTTCAACTTCTTCTTGAAATTCTATTATTAGTTTTTGAAAATTACTACTTTTGATTTTATTATGAATTCTTTCAGTTTCTATTTCTGTGTTAAGTTCGTTAATGAAGTTTTCTTTGTATTTGATTGAAGTGTTTATTTATAAATGATACTTTGGGTTCATTTTTGAACTTAAAGGTAATCATTTTTTCATTTATATTAGCATGTACTCCTTTTGTATCTACTATAATAGGTAGTATTTTATTCAGGAATGGTGTCCCTATTATTATGTCCTCAGTTATATTTTTAGCTAGCATGAAAGTAGTTTTAATACATGTATGTTTTATACAAACATGGACATTAGGGATTTTATAATTGATTTGTAATTTGTCATTGGTGCATGAATTGACATTGTGTGCGGTTTTTTCAAAATATTTGGTTGGTATTAGACCTTCTCTAATGCAGTTTATGTCTGCTCCAGAATCAAATAAATCTAGTTTCTTAATAGTGAAATCTGGGTTAATTTTAATTATAACATCTCCCTTCCATTTCCTTTTTATATATTGTTGGATGCTATTTAGGGATTTTTTTTTATTTATTTTGACTTTCTGAATTTCATATGCCTTTTTAGTTTCTTTTAAATCTTTTATTTCCTTTTTAATAATTTTTTGTTCTCTTTTGAAGTCTTTTAGAGTTGGTTGTTTTTTAGTTGCCTTTTTAGTATCATATGAAATATTTTGGTTTGGACTACCTTTAGAGTTGATTTCTTTTTTATTCATTTTCATATATTTTGAAAATAATTTTAATTTTTCTTGATCACTTTTAACATTATTAATAGTTTCAAGAATGAAGTAGTGTTCTGTGCTTAATACCTTTACAGAGTACTCTTTGCTTTCTTTATTTTTAGTTTTAGATAGATTATTTACTTTATCAATCGTGTGTTTATTGGAAGAATGAGAACCTTCTTCTTTTAATTGTAGATTACTCTTGTTTGTTATATTTTGGACTGACGGGTTTTCATGATGCAATGGTCTGGGATTACTGTCAGACTCATTAGGCTCATACCACGGTGGAACAAGCCTATAGATTTTTTCTTTAAGTTCTTTGATATAATAATTTTTATACCATTAAAAGAAATGTATATTTTTTCTATGGTATTGCATTTGTGAAAACCATTTTTCTCTAATGTAATCTCTTTCTTTTTTATCAAAGTTTTCATAAAATTGTTTTGTCTTGAACTGGTTTCTATTAGATAAAAATTCTTCTCTTAGCTTTTCTTTATCGATGATGAAACTATTTTTATTTTCCATTGAATATCTTTCATTTATGGTTTGAAGGGTATTTACTATTTTATTGACACCTGATAGTGAGTTAAGCATTTTATTCAACATTTTTTTAATTGAAATATTTTTTTATAGCTGAAGATACAGTTGTCAAAAATAAAGAGATCTGATGCTTAAATCTTAAAAATTTTAAAACCAAAGGAGCTTGATATAAATAATAATTTTGTTGAGCAATCTTATTCTCTTTTCAATAAGTTGATTCCTAGTGGCCTGTCAACAGTTGAACTACTGCGACAAGGAGGCCTCGGACCTAGGTATTTCTTAAAGAAAATTGAATATGATACACTTAGAAAGGTTTGTAGGTGAGAGATTAAAATCACCAATCAAGGGATTACTAAGTGGCATGTCAATAGCTAAACCTAGCCCTACAAAACCCTAAACGCCTACCACAGCTAAAGCGGGTGCAACGGGCTACCACTACGACAAGGAGGCCTCAGACCCTAGAACCCCAAGAAGGAAGACCCCGAACTCTCACCCCTTCAGAGAAAGAGAAAGAGACGCAAGTATATCCCAACCGCCCCTATCTTGGCTCTGATACCATTTAGGGTGGGAGCTAGGATTTTGGTGGTTGGTCGGTAGAGATTTGGTGGAATGCGGTGTTAGAGTATTGGTGGAGCTTCAGAATAATTGGTGGAGTAGGAAGGGCTGACTTGCGTTTGGATAAATGATAGAAGTGAGTGATTAGAGGTGGATTAGGATTTGTGATTAAGGTGATTAGATGTGGATTAGGGTTTGTGATTAAAGGATAATAGGTTTTTAATTTGTTTACGAATATGGGGGAATGCTTGCGTAAAATTAATTAAATAACGTCAGGGAACTTACAGTTGGCGCTGAGCACGTTGTTGATCTCACCGAGTGACCGTCGGGAACGTCACTGGAGCTTTGGGAACCTCCTTGATCTTGATTTTAATCAAAGAAAGGATCTTTGATTATGATTCAAAGAGCCAAGAACATGCACACACAATTTGAACTTAACAAAACACAGATGGAAATTTTATTGGCAACTGGAGGGTTTACACTCGGAAAATATATGGAAACTAAGAACACATGACTATATAGACGAAATTACAATATAAGTGAAGTGAAGGAAGGATTACAAGACTTAGAAATTCTCTAGGGAGGAGAATTTCGAGCTAAGGCACTTCCTACTACAAAAACAAAGCTCAGTAAGTAAGGAGAGCTCTTTGGGTGGAAGAGTGTTGTGCCTCTTACCACTCTTGCTCTCTTCTTCAACTTCTTTGCCTTTTATAGGCACTTTGAATGGAGTGGACCAAATTCTTTGTCTTTCCACTTGCTCTCTTTCATTTGTGTCTTTGACAAGTGTTGTAGTAGCTAAGTTTGATGTGTTTGCCACTTGTTTATTCATCCTTGTGCCCTAGATAAGTGTTTGATGTCTTTCATGCAATAAAATATTCTTGTCTTCTTCTCCATTTGTTTTTTATGGAGATGTCACTTCCATATTTGAGTGACTTTGTTTTTTATAGATGGAATCTTAAGCAAAATGTTTAAAATATTTTGCTTTTACTTTTCCACATCATTATTTTTATTCACCTTTACCTTTTACCAGAGTGTTGCTTTTTTATTTACTTTTGACTTTTATCCATTACTTTTTTACCCAAACTTTTTTACTGTCCGGTAACTATTTTTTCACTTTCTTCCTTTTTTCCATCTTCTTCAATTTCAGGTTTATTTGAGTCCTTTGGACTATTTTCATCCATAATTTTTGTCATTTCTTCAAAAACCATCAATTGTAGTTGATTATCCTTAATGTTTGGATTTTCAATTTGAATTTTTCTTGTCAACTCTTGCTTTAGTTGACTAAATGAAAACATTCTATTTGTTTTAGTTTCTTGGTGTTGGGATCCAGAAAGTAGTATTGGAATTAATTTTCCCTTTAAAATGAGATCAATATTGAATTTGTCCCACCATTTAACATATATCTGTCTTTCCAGAATTGGTGGTAATTCAATTGTTTCTTTTTCCCACTTCCATTGTATAATCCATGGTATACCATGAGATGATATATATTTCATCATGTTTAAGTCTTCTTCAATAAGATCATTTCCCATAATATTTTGCTTTAATATTGTGGGGAGTATTTCTCTTATTGCCCCAAAATTTTGTCAGAATTTATAGAAAAACCAATTTGGTAATTTGGTTTGTAAAGACCATTTCACTGACCATGTGTGACTCATTTGTGTGTTCTGAACATATAAAACTTTTTCCCACACATTTTGATAATCCCAATAATTATAATATTGGGGTTGACATAATGTTTTGAATCTTCTTGGAATATTAGGGTTTCGTTCTTTATTCCATTCAGATAATGTGATTATTTTTTGAATTTTTAGTTGAGAGAACTGTAAGTTTTTTTTTGTGGATTTATCTCTATAATTATGAAAAACGTTTACACTTCCTGTTTCTAAAAGTATTTTTTCATAGTATATTTGGTTTTTCCCAAGTAGGGTGGGAATATGATTGTATCCTTCAGGAAAATATTTATTTATTATATATTCAATTTCTTTTGAGAGATCATCATTCTCAAGAATAAGTACATCTTCAGATGATTTCAGAATAAATTCAGAGGATGTTTTAGTTGACGAATCAACTTCCATGTTTTGTATATTTTCTTTCTCCCTCCTTGTCTGTGTCATTGCAGGAGGACTTTGTTTAGTAGCTAGAATTGATGTCATTATGCTAGTCTTTTTGAAGACAATTTCCCTACAATATATATATATATATATATATATATATATATATATATGTGTGTGTGTGTGTGTGTGTGTGTGTGTAGACTTGCCCTCTCAAACTGTTTTCTTAACTTCCTTCTTTGCTTTCTTTTCACTCTTAAAAGTTACATCATCTCAAAATTTGTACGAACTCTAGCTTTTAAGTAATATTATACAATCCATGTATTGTCTTTTTCTTTAGAACCACAAACACGAGATTTATGGAGATTTTATGATGATAATAAATCTAAATATAGATCATAAAATATTGGTATAATAACATAAACCAATATGATCACCAAACATGGAAGAATATAGTATCCAGATCGACATTGTTAGTTTAATAACCCTCGACATAAGGTGACAAATAAAACTTGGCACTAAAATCAGCAACCTTATAGCCACGTCATCAAATGGAAATGCACGAAGTACACTAATTCATTCCCTACAACATTAACAAAAATGTTTAAATGTATGATGTACACAAATTCATCCCCCACAATAACGTTAACATAGCGTTTTGCTTTGTTCACTACCACTATGGTTATCACCATCCGCGTCCATAAAATTTTCCACTACCCAATTGTATAATATTCAGCGGGCTCGTAGAAAATATATAACGGATACCTTTGTGGATACCGATATGACAGAGGCACAAAGGTTGTAGTCCTACTTAGCCTAAGAATTTGCTAAAACACGGAACTCTGATAAAATCTTGATATGCGTAATTTGATACAATTTGTATACATACCTAGTACATTCCATCCATGTTTTTTTCCCTACTTCTCATCAACGAGACAACGACCATGTTGCACAACTTCTGTAGTAACGACGATCAACCCCGTGACTTAATGTTGCGAAATAAACTATTTTCAGAGACAAATTTCAATACTAATAAATAGCCAATTATTCTTGCATTTATTCTAAATGTACGAAAAAGAATAACATGGCTTCAAAACCAAAATACTGACATGTTGATGACTAGTGCATTATATTTGGGTCTCCGCAGTGTGAGAATGTGCGGCATCCACCTCAAAATCAATGGACAATAAATGAAAGGACCATATAAGCCACAAGACCACCCAAAAACTCAACAATACAAAAGTATTCTAACATACCCCCTCAAATGTAGACATAGCCACTTTCGTGTGCTTGCACTTATTATTTTAAATAGAATGTCTTCATACATGTCTGTATGAATCGTGGGTCTGTATGAATCGTGGGTCTGCTCTGATACGATATGAGAATCTACGATAGATAACTCAAAATCAACTGACAATGAGTGAAGGGGTAAGACTATTCCACCTTATAAGCCCAATAACCATAGGGTGTGGTGGTGTGGGACCTTCCAACATCTATACTTCACACTGCTGCACTCATGGGTAGTCATTGGTCGTAAGGTATGTGGTCCCTTCAGTCATGGCCCAATGTTTTTAGTTGAATATCACACATTCTTATATGGTATCAGAATAAGTGTGAGGACCACATCCTATTTAAAATAACAACTACAAACACACAAAAGTGACTATACTTAAAAAGTATACTGGAATAATCTCACATCACTGCACATGGAATACTCATTACAAAATACGTGATCCCTTCACTTAATGTCAATTAGTTCTAAATTGAATACTACACATTCTCATACACAGTTCTCGTTGAACAGGTTGAGCACACCAACGAACGAAATATTTATTGTCAATTACTTTTTGCGTTAAATACCACTCATTCTCTTACACAGTCCTCGTTGAACAGGCTGAGCCACCAACAGGACGACATACCCAGGATACAGCTTCACCTTTGCGAAAAGCTTTCAGAAAGAAAAAGATCAGGAACCTGATAAAACCAGCAGGCATTGATATAACAACCCACAGCTCGCTGGCTTGGCACAGATAGACATTTAGCCGTCTTTCCTTGATATAACATACCTTATTTCCCATTTTTGAGTTCTGCAGTCGATGTCATTCTCTTGTCACCGGTTCGCAGCACCTTTTATTATGTGTGTTTATTCACTCATTATACTACGGAGTTTTTTCAATAACAACATTTTTTAGCATAAAAGTAAAGTACAACAGATACAACTGTTACATTTCGTGTCTCATCAGTGTTTCGCTGGTATCAGCAGCTACCGGTACATGAGAGTTTGACAAGTATGTTCAACTAAGGAATTTCGCAAATGCATGAGCTCCTTGGTGACGAAGCAATGTGCTAAACATGTTATTTGGCGAGTAGCATGCTCTTTTATATCAAGCCACGCAAGATGTGCTGCTGACAGACCATCATGCTATTTCATCTTATGCTAGCTGCGTGAAACCAAACAGAACCGGAAGAGTACACTTATTACTCCACCTACAATATTTCCTAACCAAAATTGAGCAGTCATGATGTCAGCTATTTTTTTATCTCACAAGAACGACCAGCAACATCTTGCTTTCCCTGTTTTTTTGTCTCTGCGTTTTATTTTGGGCTCATCATTGCCATAAGCACTATGATAGGTGGCGTTGGTTCTCGCACTCACTTCATCAAATACCTTGCTGACTCGCTCCAACACAGATGTCTGTGTTACCATGTTAATTTCGTTTAGAGTACCATTTGCTAAAGAACCCTTCAATGCTGGCGGACTCGAGTCATCTCTACTCAAATCAGTTGGAGTTTGCTGCAACACAATCCCTTGTTGGGTATTGGACTCAATCGAGAAGGATTCGGGAGTTTGCCCTTTTCTACAATAAAGGGCAAATGTTAGAGAAAAGCTACAAACACTCCAGGATGCCTTGGATCTACCAACCACTTCAATAGGCAACTGTTTATGCAAAATGTGATGCGACAGAATGAAAACTGCATATGCACAAGACTTACCTTGAATTTATATCCATCATAGTACTTTGGAAGCAAGATGTGTCAGTCTCTGTCGCTTCAGCAAGGCTGCCCTCTCTGTCAGAAGCATCCTTGTTGCTGTCTGTAATCTCCAAGTTCTTCGAAGCTTCATCAGAGCAGGTGTGGGAATCTGAAGATTGAAGATTACGGTAGATGGTAATTGCTTTGTCCAAGATGCTGAGTGCCTGCTGCACCTCCATACTCACAGAGATTCTGTGTTCGCAATTCTTGGACTCTTCAAGAATTACACTAGACAATGAAGCTTCAGTTGATGGTCTACCCATAAACCCTATATTTCCATGCACATGCTCTTCTATAATTTCGGAAGAAATCTTGTTTTCGCTGACAAGAGTTTCAACCCCCGTGTTTTCTATCTGATTTTGAATGTTGACATCTTTGTCAGCTGCCTTGGTTTGGGTTGAAGTGTAAAGATTTTCACGAATTCGAGCATACATTGCACCTTTTAGAGCTTGTTGATAATCCTGGTCACCGGCTGTTACAGCTGCAACCGCCTACATGCATTTTTCAAATGTACTGAAATTTAATATGAAGAGAAGTAAAGTCTGACTTAACAAAAGGGACCGGTAACATTTTTATTGTATAGTAAGGTATCCCCAGATTATCTACTGCAGTATTTAACTAAATCACATGAAACTAATTGTTTCAAATAGAACAGGATGAGTGATAATTGGAAAAGGTAGCAACAGCATCAAGGAAAGATAGCCCATTTTATCTTCACTGAGATCACCAATATAACCATCTTTAACAAGAACATCCGTCTCCCATAGGTAAAACATTACAAAAATGTTCCTTCAGAACGAGATGTTCTCAATTTTGAGGTTTAGACTTCCATTATTGTCACCATTGTCATACTTATTTTTCATTTCATTTGGTATTTATACAAATGCACAAAAAGTCCCATCTTATAAATTGGTATTAACAGTATAAAAAAAATTGAGAGCTATTTCTTAGATTAGCTCGATTGGAACCTCAATACTAGCAAAGAGTAACCCAAACTCATTTCCTTACAACAGTGGCCTGTTTTCGTTTCAATGTTGTTGAAATGAAATCTTTTTTTTGTCAAGAAAATAGAAGCAGCAGAAAGGAGATTGTCTTACATATATCATACATCTGAGGCATTAAGAATGTACTTATGATGTGTAAGGAAAAGAAGTATACTGACAAATATCCAAAAACTTTCATTCATCTAAGATACAGAAAACTAGTTACAGTTGGAACATTATACATTCATGGCAACTGAGTAAAACAGCAGAAGTTTAATAGTCCACATTACAACGAGAAAACTTCTATAGAAATTTCGAGAGAAACCTTTGAATATAGCTTATGCCCGTTTCCAATGAGCTGTCGTGACAGGAAGTTGATTAGTGATGGAGGCACAAAATCAACTTTAATATCCATGTTTGCAATGCCCCTGAAAAAACATACAAAAACTGTAGGTTATATAAGTTAGACATATGGAGGCTAATAAAGACCACAAAAGCATGCAGTAAATAGCCAGAATGTCCATCTTTCTAAAAATACGACCTGAAGCGGATGACACGTAGCTATGCACATATTATACAGTTGAATCAATATAATACATGACCATATAATACTTATGACATAATGAGTTGGTTGACACCTATTCTTGTTTGCTACAATAGAGTCGTTGGATGACTAATTTTAGTTGGTATTCAGAATAAGATACATTCTACCCGCTAAAAGAGGGACCAATTTGTAATTCTAAAAAATAATGAAAAAAAATTGCACTCGGCCCCCCCGAAGGACTTTCTCATATAGTGTAGATGAGTCTCCTTACAATATAAAATTTTGAAAAGGAAAGACAAAAGTATAATGTACACACATAAGGACCGCTTTGTAATTCTAAAAAACAATGGAAAAAATTGTATTCACCCCCCTCTGTGGGCTTTCTTATATAGTATAGATGAGTCTCCTTATACAATAATTTTTTAAAAAGAAAAGACAAAAGTGTAGTGTACACACATAAGGATCGGTTTGTAATTCCAAAAAAAATGGAGAAAATTACATTCAAGTGGTAGAATGTATTTTCTAGGTAACTGGTAGAATTGTGTAACTGGTACCTTATTCTGGAAAATTCTACCAGTTACACAATTCCACAAAGAAAATTGCATTCCAAATGCACCCTAACTACTGAAAAAGCAAACACACAGGCATGTCAACTGCCTTATTAGAAATGTCAAACGAAAAAAAATCTAAATTGCGTGCCAAACATGCAACCTAGCTGCTGGAGAAGCACACACACAGGCACGTGAAAAGCAGGCACACAGGCACGCCACTATTACAAAAAATAATAGAAAAAAATGCATTTGGCGCCTCTAAAGGATTTCTTATATAGTATACATGAGTGTTCTTACAGAATATAAAACTTTAAAAAGAAAAGACAAAAGTATAGTCTTCATACATATGGATACATATGGACCTATTTGCAACTCTAAAAAAAATTGCATTCAGCCTCCTCCTTGGGCTTCTTATATACTGTAGATGAGCCTCCTTATACAATATTCAATTTTAAAAAGAAAGACAAAAGTGTAGTGTACACACAGACCGGTTTGTAATTCCACAAAATAATGGAGAAAATTTCATTTAGCCCCGACGGCCTTTCTTATATAGTATTGATGAATCTCAATATAAAATTTTAAAAAGAAAAGATAAAAGTGTAGTTTACCATCACTTGGACCGATTAGAAATTTTAAAAATAAACGAAAAATTTCTCATATAATACATGGTGACACATCAAATTTAAGACAAGGCACGTACAATTACCCGTCAAATAATACCCCCTCAGTCTCTTATTTCTTAATAAATAATTAAAAATAACGAAATCGGTGACTATTATTACATAGATTAGAGATGTAAAAGAAAAAAATCTAAAATGTGTGTCAAGCAGACACCCTAGTTGCTGAAAAAGCAATCACACAGGCATGTCAACTACCTGATTAGAAACTGCATGCCAAGCAGGCTCCGTAGCTGCTGAAGAAGGAAACACACAGGCACTTGAAAAGCAGGCACACAAACACGTCACCTACTTTTATTCATAGGTATATAAAGATCCTTTGATATGATTGCCCGGATGATTGTGTTCCTTTTTCTATTACCGAATGATATAATAAACCATGTGTAATTGAACAACATGCAAGAAAATAGTTAGTGTCAATTATCGAAAACATGTGCTTTCACATGATTGCCTAAGGTTTTTTTACTTTGGCTATAGCCCCTTCATAATCATTTCATTTCTTCCAGGTTAGTACTTCCTTGATAAATATATATATAAAACAAAATGCAATACAACTTTGAGATAGAGGATGAAAGACCAAACAAACAAGATAGGTCACATTTAAACCATGAATCATCATGGTGGAACTTAAGAAACCTTTCCCTCAAAGCTCTTGCTCATGTAGTGTTGGTGGAACTTTGACCATGAATTCGTCAATGGCATACATTTCCATTTTTTTTTTTTTTGGAAAATGCCTTGAGGGTCTCTTCTGCCGGTTTGTTGTAGCTGGTATCTTGAGAGGCCGAAGGTGTGATCTTGCTTGGAGGTAAGACAACACAACTCATCTTTGCAGGTAGGTACATTAGAGAACATCTCACTTTAGCCGACATCCATATATGAGAAATAACAGGAGATTGAAACGTAATACAAACAGAAAGCAGATAGAAACCTCTTCTCCTAGCATATTCAGTTGTCGGAAGTTTGTCATGACCACTTTCGAGGCACTAATCTGAAATCTTCTAGGTTCTTTGAATTTCCATATCCAAGTAAAGACATTGCCATAGGGAAATTTGTTTCTAATATTCAACCAAATAAGTCTTAGGTTTTTTTTTCAAGCCGGGTTGTGAATAGATTCACCTTCTCCTCCCCATACAGGCACCAACAAGAAAAACAAAGAGTTACATCCGTTTCCCCAACCTGAAACACCTCCGTCACCAGACCATGCCTACACATGTCAACCCCAAGGCGAGCAAGAAAACCACAAAAGGATATGGAAAGCCCCCCTATACGCCATCAACAAAAAAGAGAGAAAAAAAAAGAGAGAGACACCAACTATCCTTTCTCCGGTATAACCTAATGTAAGGTATTTGTCTATTTCCATCAAAATCTTACCTCTAATCTCATGGGAGGGTTAGAGGGTAATGCATCACCACCATCGTCTGCCCCTTCTCACCCCATCGACCGATGAACGTCCCAACGGCGTTGGCCTCGTTGGTCGTGCATTCACCGATGATGGCCAGGTCCTCCATGGTCTTCTTGATCTCCTCCACCAGTGGGGCGATCCTCCAAGGCGCCACCTTCCACCCCCAAACCATCTCAAAGCACCACTTGTGCTCCAGCTCCACACACGAGACATGACATGCTCCTGCTCCCTGAGCTTAATGGCCACCACCAGAACCTGCATATTCGCCTCCAAAAAGTCCCATGCCTGGAGCCACACAAAGTAGGCCAACTTCATAGACCCCCGTTTTGTCCAGTACTATTCCCGACGTCCATCTACGCCTATTACCCATGGCATCATCACACGTACACCCAACCGCTAGATTAAGCTTCAAGTTGTACATGTTAGGTGGTATCCATCGCACCAATTGGATATTTTTCCACTTCTTCTTTGGTTCCTCTAGACCGTCCCCCACCGCCTGGTGGTACCCCTCCTATCCCTTAATCACCCGGAAGAACCTTTTCCTCATCATCACATTCAGTAAGGAAATAACCAGCCTTCAAGCACTCCCCACTTTCCCTTTTCCCCTGCCATATCTCACCTTACATATCACAACACCCAGCAGATAACGACGGGGACCGTCTGGAGCATCCATGCCACAAAGGAGCCGCCACCAGCATCCACCCAACAGTTGTCCAGCCAACCCGCCCCCGTGTCCACATTATCCACCCAAAGTCGTAGCCGAGATGGGGCCAACTGCCACAACGAGACCGCTAGCTCACCATCCATGAAGAGGAGTCCCAAGGCCTCCTAACCCGGACTAGAACAGCAATTGTAAATCGAGGCTAATGTTATCCGACATTTCTGGATGTTGTCTTCAATTGGAAGTGCCTTCTTGAGAGTCTTCCGAACCACTACCTTAGCGCAAGGGGTAGCATCCACCTGCCAGAGACGAGTTAAGATAGAAGGCTCTGTGAAAGCCGTATGCGTCAAAAGTCTCTTCACAGATAAAGAGGAGAAGGACTCATGCTCCGTCAGCGCCCAGATGAGTCTTAGGTTGACATTAGCTTCACCGCATATAAGAATTTTATCTTTGCCACCTTTAGGAGAAGAGATTCCTCTGAGAAACATGGAGAGATACTCATGCAGTCTAGACGAGGATAAGACCCATTGACTCCCATCTATAATAGCACAGATTTTACTATCCATGGGGAGACCAAACTTTAAAATTTCTTGTTTACCAATGCAATCAGAAAAATCTCCTGTTTACCAATGCAATCAGCAAGAAATTGAGTAGGAGTACAAGGATCTAGCCAAGTAAACATGTTAGCCCCATCTCCAATCATATAACTTGTGCACTTCCTGAAAGTATCAAGATGTCTGACTAGTTGAATAAAATACCAAGAGAAGTGATTAGAACATACACCGCACCAGATGGACGTTTTGCTTAAGTATTTTTTATTGATCTATTTGATCCAAAGACTATCCTTTTTCAAGGTGATTTTCTAGATATTCATAACAACAACAGCCTTGCAAGCATCTCTAACAAACCTTCAGCCTTAGGCTTGTAAACTTTTTCCCATTTAACCAAGTGAAGGTTAATTCTTCCTTCAGTTTGACCCCATAAGAAATATCTAGTAATTTTCTCAATCTCATCAGATATCGCAAGAAAGAAGAAAAGAAAAAGACCAATATAAATGGATAGCAGAGAGAACCGACTGAATGAGAGAGGTTACAAGGTTTACACATTGAAACAATATAGTCAATTATCAAAAAAAAATACTCAAGAAAAAAGTGCCAAAATTAGCAAACAGTCCAAGAACCTACTTCTTGGATTTGTGAAGAGAATAGTATAATGCAGTCTAAGGGTTGCATCCTATCTCAAGGAATAGTCAACTGATTTTCCTCATCTCACAAAGCAAGGATGATTTCATATCCATGATTTTCAGAAAAGTGGGAGAAGATATCTTTACAAAAAAATGGGAGCAATTTCTTCTTCAACCAAAGCACTACGAGAATTCATTTCTCAATAGACTGTGCTAGCTTCCTTCTTCAATGGGAATGCCAAAATTTCTTCCGAGATGAAGAATTGTTGTCTTACTTTCTTAAAGTGCTGCTAGCATCTTGTCATGATTTAGTTGATGGGAGGGACAAAATTCTAGTTAGCGAAAGGGCAATACTTCCTATTTGCCTACCGTTATTCCCGTGAGTCAAAAAGGATGATAAGGGATGTGGTATAGGGTGTGATCTTTCAGTAGTTGAATGTCCATATAATAGAGGTAAGGATGATAATGATACATGAAAGGTTTTTGCCGTAAACTATGAAGATGGGGTATTGAAGATCTACTCAAGTGTTAGGCTACTAGGCAAACAAGTCCACTAACGTGCACCCTAACTTTAAAGCCTAGCAGCATAGGATACACTGTCATGTGCAAATCAGCAAGATCAAGTCATAGGATAACCTCATAGATATTTTATAAAATCATTCATCGACTCAAATTCTTGCAATTTGAACTTGAGGGTCAAAATGGGTATGCATGTATATAATTGAATAAGCAGTAGAAGGTCTCTAAATAAAACTCACAGACGTTATATATAGATATCTAGACATCACTTATTCAAGTCATCAATTATCCTCATTCAAACATCTTAAAGGTCTTTGTCCTTAATCAAACAATGTAGGTATTGCTAACTACTATCTAACCATAGTTGTTAAGGCGGCTAGGTGCTAGGAATTTCTTAGATGGTCTTTGCCCAAGCGTTTTGAATTTATTATAAATGATGTTGATTTTTTTATATTTACATTCATAATTTCAGATATGTAAATATTAAATAATGACATTATTACATAGTATTACATAGAATTTAGGCCAAATCACACCTAACATGACCTAAACTAGAACAGATTGGCCCTAATTTAACTCATTTGATCCAAATTTGATCTAATTTGACCTAGTTTGCCCTAATTTGGCCTAAAATCAGACCTAATTTTGTATAACATGAGGTAATCAAACCCAATTTCCCTTAATTTTCCCTATATTGACCTAAATGAGACCAAATTTGGCCAAATCAGGCCTAATCTTCCCAAGTTAGAACTATTTCCCCCATATCATACTTTTTTTCCCCAAATCAAACATAATCTACCCAAATTTAACATGGTTTGGCCTTAAATCAAACCTAATTTTGCATAATATGACCCAATCAGACCTAACTTCCTCAAATTTTCCCTATGTTGGCATAAACAAGACCTAATTTGGCTAAATCAGATCCATTTCCCTCAAATCAGACTTGTTTTCGCCAAAATCAAACCCAACCTACCCCAATTTGACATAATTTGACCTAAAATCATAGTTTTTGAGGCGGCTAGGCAGTGGCCCTCCCCAGCTGAATGCCTAGGGCGACTAGGTCGACTAGGCAGACACCTAGGCTTTTTTTTTTACGTACAATATTATGCATATATAAATATATACTTATATATATATACATCATTTATATACTATGTTATGTACATAACTATGCATATATGTATGTATTACTTAACCAACCCTCTCAAATTTATTAAAATGACACCATAACATAATGTAAATGAAACAAATTCAATATCAAAAAGAGACAACAATAAGTATAGTACATTAGAATCAATAAAATGTTGCAAGAGATACCTAATTGTTCGTCGATATTTTAAATTAACTATCAATATCATGGCTGAAATACTAAATATTGAATCAGGAGAAAAACATAACTACCAATACAAATATGATGAAATAATAATTATAAAAAAAGTAATGGAGCCCAACAGTCAATTAAATGGTCGCCCAACAGGCTTTTGGGTCACCCAGGCAGACTAGGCGGCCGCCTAGCCGCCCAGATGGCCAAGGCGGATGCCCAAAAAACCTTTGAGGCTAAGCATGAAGCTGGGCCAACCCCCCTTAGGCGACTGGTCAACTAGGCGGCCGTCCCAACAACTATGCCTAAAATGAAACCTAATTTGCATAGACCTAATGAAACCTAAATACCCTTAATTTTCCCTATATTGATCTAAATGAGGCCTGACATGGCCAAATCAAACCTAATTCTCCCAAATTAGACATGTTTCCTCCAAATCAAGCCTATTTTCCCCATCAGACCTAATTTATCCTACTTTGACCTAAATTGGGATAAATCCACCCATTCCAAGCATAAAATGACAACTTGGTTAAATCCAGACCTAAGCTTTTTTTTAAATCAAGTTGATAATCCAGACCTAACTTATGCTAAATTAGTCTTTAAGTGGCTTAATTTTGGCCTAAAAGGCCTTAGGTGGCCACTTAGGTCACCTAAGGGGTCGGGCACCCAGTTTGAGGTGGACTACCAAAGCCTAGGGTGCCTAGGCAGGCATCATGATAAGTAAGCATCTAATTGAAAGAAAACTCATGTCATGCAAACCAAATAGCATTGACATAAGGATATTAACCACAATAATTAAGAATAACCTGGTTTATATTGGTAAACTCTTACTTATCAAGAAGCTGAAGTTTTTTAAAATTGCACATCCCGAAAGCATGCGATATGCAAGCTATTCCTCTGTTAAGCCAGATAAGGTGATAAAGTAGTCAAGCCTTGGGTTTCTACACAAATAAATTTACACAAGAAAATTACGATTGTATGCGTGTGGAATTAACTTTTATGTATTTCAGCATGTCTTAATCATTTTTGCTAAATCGTAAGTCATGATTAGTTAGTTATAGCCTAGGAAGCACGGACACCAGATACGGCATGGATAGGGACACGGACACGGGACACGACGATTTTCAAAAATATAGGACACGGACACGGTATACACACATATACATATATACATTTACATAAATACATATGTGTATAAGTATACACAGTGTTTCAAAAAGCGGTATGTGTTATGCGTTCGGAGAGGTCACCTTGTAGAGTATATGCGGTATGCGGGAGTATATGCGGAAGTATATGCGGTTTTGGATTTTTTTAATTAATTATTATATATATATATATATTAATCATGATTTACATATTTAATTTGTGCAATTGTGTATCTAAATAGTACAATTACAAGAATAATGGATGCAATTATGCAAATATACAATCATCACAACTTAAATAAATACAAACATGCACTATAATCTAAATTTAAACAAACATAAATGAATGTAAATGTATAAAAGAAAAAATCAGAATATCTCTAACTAAAAATCGGGGTATAATCGGCCTTGTATGCGGCCGTTCAACCGATTATGCGGCTTGGACCGCTTTTTGGACCGATTTTTATTATGCGGATTTTTGGAGGTCCGCACCTTGTATACGGCCGCTTATGCGGCCGCATACACCGATTTTTAAAACACTGAGTATACATATACACAAACATATATAATATACATATACATACAAATGGACACAAATACATATACATACATATAACATGGACTTAATACATATTATATCCATGTATTAAATCTGTAAAGTAACTGTTAACATGAGATTTAAACATATAAAATATAAAATATATAAAATCAAACCCAGAATTCACTTATGATATGAATGCAAACTTTATAAGAAATTATTATTATGTTTCCACTATGAGAATATAAATGATGATGAAGAATAATTAATGTAGAATACATTTGCAATATGAAATCAAGTACGAAGGAAAAGTGATGAATTCTAATGAATTTGTATGTCGAATTCCTAATACGTTTTTTATAAAAATGATGAATTGCATATATAAATATGATGTATAATAGATAAATATATAATAACAATTAGGAGACGGATGGCGAGGAGACATAATGGTATTGTGTTGGAATAAGAGGGAGGGAGGAGTATATAACTTATATTTCTTTTATATAGGAAATTGATTTGGGCCTGCCATGTCCATGGCTTGTCCAAGCCGTGTCTAAGCTGTCCACGGCGTGTACAAGCCGTTTCCAAGCTGTCCACGGCGTATCCAAGCCGTGTCCGTGCTTTAAAAAAAAAGTGGACACCTCTGAGCCGTGTCCACCGTGTGTCCAGCCGTGTCCACGTCATGTTTGTGTGTCCGACACGTGTCCAGGACCGGCTGCCCCGGGGAAGTGTTCATGCTTCCTAGGTTATAGCTAACAATTTTCCGATTCATTAATGTAGTAATTCACAATTGATTTCTTACCGATGCATCGATGAATTCATGTTCAAATTGTTGTTGCTTTTAGTTAGGCTCAGTTTTTTTCTTGCTGATTAGTCTTTACTTAATTGTAGATTCAATTTGTATAAAATTTAGTCAATAAGAATTCTTTGTATATTTTGATCTTTAGTGATTCCAAGAGCTTAATTACTTGGAAATTTATGTTCACTCGCATTTGTGATACCCTTGACTTTACTGAGTGTAATAATGGCTTTGTTTTTTCCTGATTAAACTGTTAAGAATCTTCACTATCTTTTAGGTATTTTTGAATTGATTGGTTTGAATCTTAATAGAAAATCACAGGTTGCCTTTAACTAACTACATTTTTATGCCTTTTGATAACTATTTAGGCAAACCACAATGTGTAAAACAAGATACTGTCAAGGTGAACAACGCAAACCACAAAAACTAGCACCCCAGTTTAGTCACCTTGACAAGTACGGTGGACAAGTTTATTTCCAAACTTGCTAGGTTAATCAAGCATGGTGGGCATACCTAGCACCCTGTAAACCTAGATGAATTCAGGAAATAATTGACAATGTTGTTGGCTGATGGAGCTAGATCAATATCCAAGCTTACAAAAACAGGCATAACAATAGCAATATAGAAACAAATTCCAATCAATCTTCTATTCAACAACTGCCCAGCCCCAGTTTGTTATCATCATTTAAACCCTGCACAAAACAAGGAGATGGTGTGACACTAGCATTGTTCGAAAAGGGACTCTACACAGAAGAACATGTGGGTCAGCCTTGTTTTTCCACCACATGCATATGGGGCCCAGAGTGTGACCAATGCTCATCCATGCAAGCTATGTGTCCACTTACATCTTCTGTGTGCAGTATGCATTCTTTGTCTTATCCACATTTGGAGTTGGAGGTATATTAGAAACCATAGAATAAATATAATGGAAGATAAAAACCCGAAGAATGCCAGATATCAGCTTGATAACTTTTGGTTGTTGTCTGAGAAATAAGACTGTTTTTTCCAAATCATTGAAATGGATTATGTTTTATAATAATTAATGATAAGTCATACAATATTTAAATATGGAACCATGCACATATTTATCTTCCAGATATACTCTATGGTAGTCTACTGCATGCTTATCACTAACACATTTCACACGAAAAAAAACAATAGAACTCTTGAAAAGGATCAGCCAGAACTATTCCCTGCCAACTACAAAGGAAAGTGAGTCTAACCGGAAATAACTTCTGCCTGAGCCCACTTTCTGCAAAGCAAAGCCGCCAACCACATCTATCCTCACAATATTTTCTGCGTCAGGAATACCAGCTTTACGGAATCCATTCGGGCTTGTGTCAATGCCCTTTGTTTCCGAAACCTAAAATCGAAAATCTAATGATTTAGATAACTACATAAAATACTAACTGAACTAAAAGACACGCCAAACAGAAACAATACGCCTACACTGTTCATGTGTACAATAACAAGATCTTCTTCAAAGCATTCTACTTCGAAGCATTGTAGAAGAGCCTCTCTATCAGACATTGGCCATGGTACCTTCACCCTTTCTTCCAAACAGTTGTTGAGAAAAGGTTATTAAAAGATATAGAAAGATAATCGATTTAGTTAAGCAGCAAGACAGATAAAACAAACCTCACTATAAGTATTTCCTCCCCAATTCGAACCTTTTGCAAACTAGATGCAAAAGTAATTTTAAAAGTGGGAATGCTGTACTGTGGCCACCTAAATGAAAACCAAAAATTATGCTCAGCAGTGCAAGATGACAGGCATGCAATGCCTTCCCGGGCTTCAAATTGTTTCCAACACTAGAAAGGACATAGCAATACACTAATATGACATCAACTTGTTATTTACTTGAGATGAATCAGAAACAGCAGCACTATAATTTTTTCTTCAATTTCTCCAATCAGCTACATATATTCTTCACACTAATTTTACAGCAACAGATACACAAACACTGAGTTGTGTATTTTGAGGAATCAGAACTTTTTCATAGTGATAGAAAGTATGTCAAATTATAATTAGGCATACAAGAGAAACGAGCATACCAGAACCTAATTTACCTGTTACTTGTTTAAGGTAGATGAATACACGATATACCTATTTCCCAATATTGAGGGTAGGATACCCATAAGAATATCATCCAAATACCAGATTGGACATATATATGATTTTTTCATAGGTACTATTGTACTAACACGTCAGCAATATGTCAAATGGAGCATAATGTACAGAGACACCAGATTATAAATGACAAAGTGCTGGCTTTTTGGACCTTTTCCTATCAGAAAAACCTATGGTTCGCATATTCCAATATGAGAAGATAAAGAGCCTGCAAAAGCTAATGAGTGAGAAATCAAATGTTTGGCTACCATATGTTTGAATCTACAAGGCGCAATACTCATGTCGCCACTCATATGTAAGGTATAAGCTATTATTCACACTTTGGCATGTTTCTATAAGAAGCAAAATAACTTTCCGAGCAAAAATATAACAATCAAACTATAGAAGTAACATATTCTAATCAATAATCCTATGGATAGAGCAAAAACCACAGTTCTTTCGGAGGAATTTTCTATGACAAGCTTATTTACAACGAATCTAATATATATGCATAGATGTTTGAATCCAATATATCGGCTTAGAGGTCCATAAACTCATTGAGGCTGATTTATCTATGTCAATAATAAAAAATTTCAACCAACTATTTCAAAAGCAGACTTTATACCTAACTAACAAAAAAGCATTGCATAACCTATGGGGTTGAATAGATAGCATACTTCGCATAATAAGCAGACTTCATATGCTGTATAGGGGGTTGGAGGCGGCGATCATGGAAGTGCAACTACTACTTACCATATATTTGATTATGTAAAAAGACATAGTAATGTCATCAGAATACTGTGAAGCCTCTTTTCTGGAACAAAATTTACTTGACAGTTGATACTTGCGACACACAAGTTCCAGAGCTGGACACCGTAGCAATGAGCTCTCCCTGAACTTTCAGTAAAAACAGCAATCACTAGCAGAGAAAGTCGGAGAGGACTATTCATGATCACCAAATGCATTCATTCTCAAAATTGAAAGAACCCCTTTGGTCCCCAAATTGGCAATATCTCATACTTCATGGCATTTCAAAATCCTATGACTTTGTTTTTCATGAACATCCTTGATCAAATGCTGCCACTCTAGCAAGAATTAAGTTATTTCCTAGTTCCACCAATGTAGGACATTCTGCAGATCTGGCCCACCCCTTGGAAGAGCCAAATTGGACCGATTAGTTGTGTCGACTGAGTTTTGGTGTTTCATTTACTTCTAGGGAGTTAATATTTAATTCTAGGGAGTTAATTGCGGATTTTAAGTTTTAATATTTCATTTAAGTTTAATTTGAGTTAGGTTATTAGTTAGGCAATTATGTGCAATTGATTGAGTATCAAGGTAGGGTATACGTCGACGCAAATTTTGATTAAGGAATTGAATTGAATTACAAATTGGTTCTTGGTATCAGAGCCTAAAACATAAACAATAGGTCTATGTCTAAGCCATCCCCTAGCTTCCTCTAATCCAAGCCCTAGGTTGTATCATCCATTGAAACAAAATCCATATTATTGTACACCGCCGCAGCCAATTTACCCCTTTCTTGTCTCCTCCGTCATCCCATGCTTGTCTCCTACCACTCGTCTCCTTTTGCTTCCTTTACCTAAGTAATCACCCTCCATGCTTCCCCTTTCTTTCCCTCTCTCTTTTCTCCCTTTTGAAGTAATCTCCTCTATCAGCTCTACCACGCGCCACCAACAGCCGACGCCCCTCCCTTCCTCATCCCTCAGCCTTGGCAGCCACAAAACTTGGTAGGGGCAGCACCACCAAGCTTCCAAGAGGTTATGGATCCCCCATTGCTCATTTGAAGGCAACAAGGCAGCGATCCCCCTTCATTTCAATTGTTGTTAACAAGAGAAAGAGGAGCTTCATGCGTGAGGGCGAGCTCCCTTCATTTCTCTTGTTGTTAACAAGTGAAAGAGGAGCTTCATGCGTGAGGGCGAACTCCCTAACATGTGCCACACCACCAACCTCAGGTTCTAGCTTCCTTAAGGGAGTAGTTGTACCATAGCACTTGGTTGTTGGCCCTCAAGTATAATATATGTGGTTTCGCAGCATTTGTGCGTTCCCCTACCTTTGTAGAACCAGGTTGCACAGTTTCCACAGTAGATCCACCCCAATGCACCAACAAAAACACCATGGTGTATAACAAAATCTGCAACACCAAGACAGTCGAGATCGACAAACATTGTTTATGCATGACACTCGGCCAACAAAAGTCAAAGCAATTTTATACCGCATGTAAATTAGAAGTCCAATTGGCTTCTCTTGCAGCGGGATAATGAGTGGGAACACCCATGTGTGTTTTCCTCACCGCTAACATTTGGATGACAATTGTTGCCCACAACATGATCAGTCCCAAAAGATTGGTTTTTAGACTTCCACGACACATATGAGCCCCACTTGCTATATAATTGAATGGACAACATTGAAGCCTTCTTCAACTAGCACCAACTTTCCACCTAGTGCCTTTTGTGGAGGCTAAATTACAGGGTACAATGCTAGCATGGCTGGAGAGATTTCACACCGCCCTATGCATACACCCTAGACCAACATCATAGTTGTTGAGGTGTCTAGGTGGTGGCTTGGCTTGGCTGGGTGCATAGGGTGCCAAGGCGGCGCCTGGCACTACCTGATTTTTTTTATTTTCTGTTTTTTAAATATATAATATATAACATATAGAAGGTATTTATGTGTCTAATCATGTAAGATTGAGGTAGTAGCCAAAAAACACATGAAAAACACTTACACATCTCAAGTGACCTTATTGCATAGTGCAGAGAGCACTTGTGTATGTGACGCAAGTGAACGTGTACGACAAAGTTGTCGTCAAGTTTTGTTGTTCGTCCATCGTTGACCCTATCTATGTTTCTATGATGGGCCAAGATAGATGTTAAATAACATATAACAAAAAAATTAAAAAAGTAGTCCAGATGCCTAGACACCCATTTCCCATTAAGTTAGGCGGCGGCCTAGGTGGACCCCCCTTGGGCACCCGGCCGACTAGGCAGCACCTAGACGGGCGTCTCAACACTATGACTGACATGAAGGCGTAGACGAAGTCAACTACAACCATCAGTTATGCCTCAAGTAGTATGGCTTTGAGGAAGGTGCACACTCAGTTAAGGAGTACAACGCAATTCTAGGAATCGGCATGCAAGTCTGAGATCAGACAAGATGATACTAAAATGAGCACCATGTATCATTACAAGCTCTCTATATCAATGGTTTCAACACTTATTGTCTTACAAGTCTACAACATGGATGACGTCGGCGATGTTATGATGCAAAGTGAAGCACAAGTACAAGTGTCGAGCTTCTAGGAGAGAGCCCACCACCTAGAGATGTTGACCAGCTTCTAGTTTGACCACCAACACTCAGTAGCCACATCGTCGTCATGAAAGGCTACATCTATATCCAACAAGGTATAATGCTTCTCCTACTAAGGTTGTGGGCAATTGTCAAGTAAAGCGGTAGAGATCATTTGTGTTCTCAATGAATCAGGATGTCGGGTCATTTTCATACTTGTGTCAGTAGATCATTCCCCTTCCTTGTATTTGCTCCAACCAAAGCGCCAACTAGATTATGATTATGACATCAAATACAAGAAAGAAGATGAAAAGTACGAGATGTGTTCCCCTCCAATGAGCTCAATTGACAATGAGGAGGAGATTAAGGACCAAACCTAGTTTATCCTAGTTTTGTGGACACATGAGCTTTCAAAACAAGACCCTTGTTGAAATTTTCTCCAAGGTTGAAAGCACAAAATCCATGTGCATGGTCATCATTAACAATGGCAATGGCACTAATTTCATCTCCACATCAATTGTCTAGGCTTTTGGTTATGCCCAAAATGACATCCGATGCCATACCACCTCAACTGGATTGGCAACACCAAGAAATGTGACATGCATAGATGCTTTGTTACGTTTTCCTATCATAATGTATAAGTCCATATGGTGTTATGTGATGCGTTGTGCTGCAACTTGGCACGTATCATTCCCAATCAGCCTTAGCAGTATATATTTGTGTCTCCAACATGATGGCTTTGCCAACCAGCATCCTTTTCGTCACCTAAAGGTCTTTGCCGTTAGCACCCTCGATTGTATGGTGCTCTACGCCACTTGTTGCGGCAATCTAGAGAGGTGCATGTAAGTCACCACCTTATTGGCCACATAGAGGTATAAATTGCTCTACGGGAGTTGATATATGTTAGTCTACATATTCGACCAATCGTCAGGCTTTCCATCCCCCCGCAAGAGCAGGATTTGACTGATTGGTTGTGGTTAGGTTGGTGTTTTATCTAATTCTAGGAACTTAATTGCAAATATTAAGTTTAAGATTCTATTTGAGCTTTATTTGAGTTAGGTTATTAGTTAGGCAATTGTGTGTAATCGCCTAAACTCAATAGTCTCTACTTATATGAACACCTTGGGGTTTTTGTTTGGTAAAACTTTCAAAGAATTTTATTGTTTCAAGAGTTGTTTGCCCAAATGATTATCCCCTCTCACAACTACATACTATGGAGGGGTTTTCCCAATACAACCAATATTTGCACCAAAGATAGTCCGGACTACTATACTTTTAAGTTGTTGGCATACATTTTTCAAACCACTAAAGTTCTCGCCACAATCACCCCCTTATGCTCAATTTAGCTAGCTTCCCCACATATCGGTAGGTCTTGGTAGTCACAACACTTCATTTCATATTCCTCAAGTCATTTTGAATTCTTCCATTGAGTATGGCCTCGAACAGGCCACAATTGTGTCAGCCTTCCTGCAATCAACTTGTTGCTTCAAGATTTCTTAAGAGAAAAACAAGAGGTACTTGAGGTTCCAAAATAGGACTATTGTTAAGATGCAATAGTGGCAACTCATAAAAATGAGAAGCCCCTCATTTGCAAATTGCTTCAAGATATTATATATGGCCCGTGAAGATAATTGTAAAAGAAAATTGAAGTTGACATCAAAAGCTTTAAGAAACCTTCTAGTGTTTCAAAACTTCCTAGAAACCTCAAATTTCCTCAATCACCTGCTTTACAAATTAGTTATAAATCTCAAAGTGTAAGGGCTCATTTTGTGTATCAATTAACAAAACCGTTGTAAGCAAATTCAGCATTAGGTAGGACTAAATTCCAATTACATAAGCATTCACCAATAAGACATCACAGATGGTTACCCAAGCTCCTATTAACCATCTCAGTTTGACCATCAGTCTAAGGGTGGAAGGCAGAAGAGAATTTGAGGTGGGTACCAAAAATTTCCCATAAGTGTCTTTCAAAAGTAGCTAACAAACTTCACATCATGGTCAGACACTATGGTGGCAGGAAGTTGTGTAGCTTGACTACCTCAAAGTAGAGACAGCCAGACAAGCAATACGAGAGGCGTCAGAAGTCTTACTACAGGGAATGAAGTGGGCCATCTTAGAAAAACGATCAACACCACGAACACAGAGTCTTGGTCACGTGAAGTGCGGGGAAGGCCTAGCATGAAATCCATATTCATGTCCTTCCATGGCTCATGGGGAATAGGTAGAGGGGTATGGAGGCCCATATTTTGTCTTTTGATTTTAGCCATTTGACAAGTACAACATTCAGACATGATGTGAGCAACATCATGACATAGAGAAGGGCAATAAAATCTACCGATCTGGGGTGGTGGTTTATCCCTACCAAAATGACCAACTAGGCCGCCACCATGCAATTCCCAAATGAGAAAATCTCGAACAGAAGTGGAGGGTATACATAATTGTGTGCCACAAAAGAGAAATCCATCGCGTAGAATAAAATCAGAAGGTCCGCCAGGTGTGCTACCGAGGAGCTCGGGAGAACAGGTGAGGTATTGTTCCTTCAAACGGTCCAAGCCCACAACTTCAACACTCATGGACTGCAAGGTGGTCACACAACAACTGAGAGCGTCAACTGCCTTGTTCTCAACACCAGAGCAATGTTTGAGAACAAAAGTTTACTCCTAGAGAAATTCACACCACTTGGTGTGACGGACACCTAAATTCTTTTAGGAATTCGAGAAGCGAAAGGCCTGGCGGTCAAACTAGAGGATGAACTCCTGATGTAGAAGATTGTGTCGCCTAAGACACAGAGATTGCGCAAAAGCGTAGAATTCTTTATCATAAGTAGAGTATTTATGCTTTGTTTCATTGAGTTTCTCACCAGAAAAAGCAACAGGGTGGTCTTCTTGGCTCAGGATGCCATCAATGCCAACACTGAAAGCATCACATGATACCTTAAACAGAAGTGAAAAATCAAGATGGCAAAGAACAAAGGCTCTGTCAATTTAGTGTTGACAACCTCAAAAGCTCGTATGGTCGATGGTGTCCACTCTTATTTATCGTGTTTCATCAACTCAGTGAGAGGAGCCATAATGGTGCTAAAAGCTCGAACAAAGTGATGATAAAATGTGGCTAGCCCGTAAAAGCTACGAAGTTCAAAGATCGTAGTGGGTGTGGACCAATTAGTTATGGTATTGACTTTAGCTGGGTAAGCCTCAATGCCAGTAGCGGATTAAAGTAGCCAAGGAAAAGGACTCTATCTTGGAGAAAAGAACACTTCTTTAGATAGACATACAATTTCTCCGTATGAAGTGTGTCGAAACAAGTCCAAGATGAGTCAAGTGTACTTCCTTAGTTTTAAGGAAAATCAAGATATCGTCAGAGTATACCACCAAAATTTCACCAATGAATGGCCGCAACACATAGGTTCATGTTAATATATGTGTTGTTATTACTGTTCTGTTATTTTATATTATATTTGGATCTCTCTGTAATTGTTCCAGTATTATAAATAGAAGGGTGCAGTCATTGTGTAACCCTAAGCTCTCCAAATCATTTTCTAATTTACATGGTACCAGAGCAGGATTGATCCAGCCGCCGCGTCTCTCCCCTCCCTCCCTCTCCTTCTCCCCCCCTCCCCCCCCCCGCACCGTCGGGCGCCTGCCCCCACCCGCCCTCCGCTTCCAGCGGGGCGCCGTCATCGCCTCATGTTGATCAGCTTCTGGTCCGCTCTCCTTCAGGCCCGTCTGGAGTGATTTAGTCCCCTCTGTGGACCTCCGTGTTGCTGCCTACGTGTGCTGAAATTTTTTCGGCCACGTTTTCTGCCTGCCCGTGTTGGTCGTGTGAGCCACCGGGTTCCTTGCTACGCTCCGGTGTAGTCCATATGTGAAGAGGTCCTTTCGATCCGTAGCTCTGTGCCTGCTGCTGCCTACCTGGAGTCGTAGGCAGCCTTCTACTGCCTGTTCCTGCCTGCTGCTGCCTGCCTGTCTCTCTGCTACTTCATCTGTCTCTACCTAATGGCGTCTACCCATGAATATTTGTGCCGACAGGTGACCACTGTGAAGCTGGATGGGAGAAACTACCAGCACTCGGTGTGCTCTATGCAGATATATGTCAAATCACAAGGAAAACTGTCGCACCTGACGCGAGATCCACCACTTGTGCCTCCTGCAACAGCAGACTCGAAAGATGTGAAAGCTTATGATGATTGGGTGAAAGACGACTCCACAGTCATGTCATAGATTTTGAATAGTAGTGAGACGAAGATTAACGTCACACTACTATATCTGCAAACGGCGAAGCAAATGTGGGATCAGCTTGCCAGCACTTATTCACACAGTCAGAATCCCAAAAAGGTGTTTGATATCAACAAGCAGCTCAGTCGCCTGCGGTTCTCTGGATCCGATCTGACGGATTACTTCTCTGCTTTCAAGGGACTGTGGGGGGAATTAGAAGCCTACCACCCCTTGTCTACTGATTTAGCTACTATGCAACGACAGCGACAGGAGTTGCAAGTAGTCCAGTTCCTCTGTGGCCTACCTGATTCCTATGTCGGGGTGGTGGAACAGATTCTCGTCAGTGATCTGCTGCCTACTCTACAGACTGCCTTTCAGAGACTACAACGCTTGCTTGTATCGTCATCTGAAACTCCTGCTGATACGAGGGATATTACTGCTTTTGTTGCGATGTCTGGTCGTGGCCGTGGCCGTGGACGTGGACGCGGCCGCTCACATGGCGCTCGCCCTCCTCTTGGTGTTGGTAGGGGGAGGAACCCTTCAGGTCGTGGAGCAACCTCTGGACCTACTACTGCTACTACTCGCCCTCAGACTGGCCAACGTTTCTGCAACTTCTGTGTCTGGTCTAACCATGTTGAAGACAAGTGTTGGAAAAATACGGCAAACCAGCTTGGGCTAATGCGGCCACTGAGGCTACTACATCTTCTGAGGTGTCTACCCAGCCTGATGCCCCGGATACTTCTACTGCTGACTTCATTCATGCTGAGGTTG
The DNA here is from genome assembly GCA_963693085.1 of Alisma plantago-aquatica. NCBI lineage: Eukaryota > Viridiplantae > Streptophyta > Magnoliopsida > Alismatales > Alismataceae > Alisma > Alisma plantago-aquatica. The sequence continues at coordinate 391,326,345 of OY856414.1, read as the reverse complement.
AGCGCCTGTTGCTGGAGCGTACTGGCTCGTCATCCACTGCCACCACCACTGGAGCGCATGCTGCGACATACTCTGGTTGTGACACTGCCTTCCTTACTGCACCATCCTCTACTACTGGTAATGCGAAATGGGTCATAGATTCGGGCGCGTCTTCTCATATTTCTGGGAATCGGTCGTTGTTCAGAATTTTATCTAGACCGACTACTCATTCCTCTGTTATGCTTGTTGATGGCTCCAAGTCTACCATTTCGGGGATTGGAGACATTGTGTCTGATATTGTGCTGAAATTTGCTCTATATGTGCCTCGTTTTCCATTGAATTTACTATCTGTTAGCAAGACTCTACGTAGCCTGAACTGTAGCCTGACCTTAGTTCCTGGTTCATGTGTTTTTCAGGACCTTCGCACGAGGATGAAGATTGGTGGGGGCATGAAGGACCTGATGGCTTGTACTACCTGGACAATCTAAAAAGAATGGACAATGTGGCTCTGGCTTCTGCAGTATCGTCTTCAGTATCGGCTTTACAGTGGCACTATAGACTTGGGCACCCATCATCTGAGAAATTACGTCATATTGTATCTGATGTAGGAACAAATGTGTTTCAATGTGAATTGTGTCAGTTAGGCAAATAGACTAGGGTTGTTTATCCTAAACGTTCTCAGATTAGTAGTAAAAATGTTTTTGATCTTGTTCATGCTGATGTATGGGGTCCATGTCATGTTCCTAGTCTATCTGGCAGCAAATATTTTATTTTGTTCATTGATGATTTTTCTCGGGCCACATAGTTATTTCTTTTGAAAAGTCAATCTGAAGTTCTGACCACAATTAAATTCTTTTTTGCTGAGATGAAAACACAATATTCTATGTCGGTTAAAATGTTTAGAACGGATAATGCTCTTGAATTTGTGCAAGAAGATGTTGAGTTGTTCTGTAAATCCGTTGGCACTATACACCAGACTTCTTGTGCATACACACCTCAGCAGAATGGCATTGCTGAAAGAAAGAATAGACACTTACTAGAGGTTGCCAGAACTATTATGTTGCATGCTAATGTACCTCGGGGATTTTGGCCAGAAGCCATCTTGACTGCCTGTTTTCTAATAAATAGAATGCCTTCTTCTGTAATTGGAAATAAAATACCTGTGCAAATTCTGAATCCAGATAAACCTTTATTCACTGTACCTCCTCGCATTTTTGGCTCTACATGCTTTGTAAAGTTGCTTGGCCCAATGCATGATAAACTATCTCCACGTGCTGAAAAATGTATTTTTTGGGGGTATTCTCGTACACAGAAAGGGTACAAATGCTATAGCCCAACTACCAAAAGATGGTTTACTAGCAGCGATGTTGTCTTTTTTGAGGGTACACCATACTACTCTACTCAAGGAGATAGTCTTCAATTTGAGCTTATTGCTTCTCCGTAGCCTATTACTAGTGACTGTGTTTCTGATGCCACTACTTTTGTACAACCAGCACCTCCTCTTATTGTTTATCAGCGCAGAAACATATCTCAACCTGCACAAGACCCCCCCCCCAAACAAGCCAATCTTCTCCTCCATAAGGTTTTGCATCACCTGAGGTAATCTCTGATCTTGATGTGCCTATTGCTCTTAGGAAGGGCACTTGTTCCTGCACTATCCACAACATTGCTAACTATGTATCGACTGATAATTTAAGTGTTCATGTTAGCAACTTTGTCACTGATGTTAACATATATTCCTGTTTTATATATTCTGTTAGTTGTTTTGTTATTTCCATATTATATGTGGACCTCTCTGTAAATGTTTCAGTGTTATATATATGAGGGTGCACACATTGTGCAACCCTACGCTTCCCAAAACTGCTTTGTGTTTCACATGGTACCAGAGCAGTAGATCCAGCCGCCACCCTCCCACCCCTCTCTCCTCTCCGCCCCCCCCCCCCCGCCCGCAGCCGCCCAGCCGCAGGCCGCCGCCGGGCAGCAGGCAGCGCCGTGCCGCGCCGGGCAGCAGCCGCCGGGCTCGCCGCCGAGGCCGGTGCGCCTCCGCGGTCCTAGCTGTCGGTGCGTTGGCTCTGTGAAGTTCTACAGCGGTCCGGTGGCTTGAAGTTGGTGTGACGTAGACCGTTTTTTCGGTCTTTTGCCTGCCTGCCCGTGTAGGCCGTTGTGCCACCGGGTTCTGATCTGCGCTTCGGCGTAGACCGTATGTGAGAGGTCTTCTCTGTTGTTTTGTGCCTACTGTGCCTGTCTGACGGCTTAGACCGTCTCCTGCCTGCTCGTGCCTGTTACTTCTGTGCCTACTGCTCACATGGCGTCCTCGAGTGATGACTACCGCCGTCAGGTTACCACGGTGAAGCTTGATGGGCGCAACTATCCACATTGGGTCTGCTCCATGACGATCTATGCCAGGTCCCATGGCAAGTACTCACATCTTACCCGTGCTGGTCCGCCAGTACCCGCAGAGGACGCTGATGCTAAAGATGTGAAGGCGTATGACGACTGGGTTCGTGACGACTCCACTGTGATGACCTGGATTCTCAACAGCAGCATTGAGAAGATTAGCGTCACACTTCTTCACCTGCCTACGGCGAAGCAGATGTGGGATCAGCTCGCGGGTACATACTCGCATATTCAGAACCCCAAGAAGGTGTTTGACATCACCAAGCAGCTGGGACGTCTACAGTTCACGGGGACGGACATTGCGGATTACTTCTCTGACTTCACTGGATTATGGGGTGAACTGGAATCCTATCACCCTCTCTCCACGGACCTGGCTACCATGCAGCGTCAGCGCCAGGAGCTTCAGTTAGTCCAGTTTCTTTGTGGACTACCCGAGTCCTATGCTGGAGTTGTGGACCAGATCTTAGCCAGTGACCCTCTGCCGTCCCTACAGAGTGCCTACAAACGCCTTCAGCGTTTGCCTTCGTCTTCATCGTCTCTGACTACTGATGTTGGGGACTCTTCGGCTCTTGCTGCAGCTTCTGGTCGTGGTCGTGGTCGCGCGGCCGTGGTTGCTTTACTGACAGCCGTCCTCCCCTGGGTGGAGGACGAGGACGGGCTGCTCCTGGTCGTGGAGCCTCTTCTACTGCCCCTACTGCTGGTGCGCGTCCTCAGTCAGGACAGCGCCTTTGTACCTTCTGTGGCCGGTCCAACCATATTGAAGAAAAATGCTGGGAAAAATATGGTAAGCCGGCGTGGGCCAATGCAGCTGCTGACTCCACTACTACTGCATCAGAAGGAACGACTCAGCCTACTGACTCTGCCTCCTCGGGTGCGACTGCTGACTACATCCGTGCTGAGGTGGAGCGTCTTCTTCTTGAGCGAGTTGGTACGTCGTCTCAAGCTTCGACTAGTGGAGCTCATGCCGCAGCTTATTCTGGTTATGACACTGCCTTCCTGAGCTCTTCTTCTACTCCTGGTAATACTAAGTGGGTCATCGACTCCGGTGCCTCTTCACATAATTCTGGAAATCGATCACTGTTTCACAAATTATATAAACCTGCTCGACCCTCATCTGTTATGCTGGCTGATGGTTCCAAGTCTACGGTGTCTAAAGTAGGGGATATTGTTTCTGACTTTCTGCTGAAATCTGCCTTATATGTGCCTAGATTTCCTTTGAATCTGTTGTCTGTCAGCAAGATATTGCGAAGCCTACAGTGTAGTATGACTTTTATTCCTGGTTCATGTGTTTTTCAGGACCTTCGCACGAGGATGAAGATTGGTGGGGGGTATGAAGGTGCTGATGGACTTTTCTATCTGGATCATTTGCCAAAAGCAGCCAAAGCAACTGTGACTCCTGCATTATCTACTTCAGTTTCTGCATTACAGTGGCACTACCGGCTAGGCCATCCATCATCTGAAAAGCTTCGACACTTAGTTTCTGATCTTGGCATTTGTAGTTTTCAGTGCGAGTCATGTCAACTTGGAAAGCAGACTAGAGCTGTTTATCCTAGACGCAGTCAGATTAGCAGTAAAAATATGTTTGATATAGTGCATTCTGATGTATGGGGACCTTGTCATGTGCCGAGTCTATCTGGTCATAAGTATTTTATTCTGTTTATTGATGATTTTTCAAGGACTACTTGGTTGTTTATGATGAAAAGTAGGTCCGAAGTTTTGTCTATTATCAAGTTCTTTTTTGCTGAAATAAAAACACAATATGGTGTGCCTGTCAAAAATTTTCGTACTGATAATGCACTGGAATTTGTTAAAAAAGATGTGGATGTTTTTGTAAATCTGTGGGTACAATGCATCAGACCTCGTGCTTATACACCCCAGCAAAATGGTGTGGCTGAGCCTAAAAATAGACATGTGTTAGAGGTGGCTAGAACTATTATGATGCATGCACATGTTCCTCGCTCATTTTGGCCTGAGGCTATATTGACTGCTTGTTTTCTGATAAATAGAATGCCATCATCTGTGATTGGAAACAAAATACCTATTCAAGTTCTTCAACCCGATATTCAGCTATTTACTGTGCCTCCTCGGATCTTTGGATGTACCTGTTTTGTAAGGTTACTTGGACCTACTTCTGATAAACTGTCTCCTCGTGCTGAGAAGTGCATTTTTTTGGGATATTCTCGTACCCAGAAGGGATACAGGTGTTACAGTCCTACTGCAAGAAAATGGTATACTAGCAGTGATGTAGTTTTCTTTGAGGATACCCCCTACTATTCTACTCGTGGTGACAGTTTACAGTCTGATCTTATTGCCTCTCCTCTGCCTGTTACTACTGATTGTGTGCCTGATACTACTGATAAAGTCACTACTGAGGCTGCTAAGCCTCCTCTTATAGTTTATCAACGCAGGAACAGAGCACTTTCTACTCAAGAAACCCCCCATGAAAACCAATCTTCACCTCCAGAAGGTTCTACTACACCTGAGGTACATTCTGATCTTGATTTACCCATTGCTCTTAGAAAGGGTACTCGTTCCTGCACATCACACAGTAATGCTCAGTTTGTTTCTACTGATCATCTGAATGTTCATTCTAGCAATTTTGTATATGCCTTATCTGTTGTTGTTGTTCCAAAGAATATCCAGGATGCTCTACAGAGTACTGGATGGTTGTCTGCTATGAAGGAGGAGATGTTGGCTCTTGCTGAACGAGATACTTGGGAGTTGGTGGATCCACCTCCTCAGTGTAAACCTGTTGGTTGCAGATGGGTGTATGCTGTGAAATATCAACCTGACGGCACTGTTGAAAGGCTGAAGGCACGGTTAGTTGCTAAAGGCTACACCCAAACTTATGGTATTGACCATTTTGAGACTTTCTCTCCTGTTGCTCGTCTTAATTCTGTCAGAATTCTTCTGTCTGTTGCTGTTAATCTTGACTGGCCACTGTTGCAACTAGATGTGAAAAATGTCTTCTTGTATGGCGATTTACAAGAAGAAGTCTACATGGAGCAACCTCCTGGGTTTGTTGCTCAGGGGGAGTCTCACAAAGTTTGCAGGTTAAAGAAGTCTATTTATGGGCTTAAGCAGAGTCCCCGGGCCTGGTTTGATAAATTGAGCAAAATTATGATTGATTTTGGGTTTCTGCGATCTCAGGTGGATCATTCTATTTTCACCAAGAAGACTTCAGCTGGTATTATTATTCTGATTGTCTATGTTGATGATATTATCATATCTGGCAGTAATTCCCTTGGTATTCAGGCTACTAAATCTCATCTAGGCAAGCACTTTGCTACCAAAGATTTGGGCAAACTTAGATATTTTCTGGGCATAGAAGTTTCTAGAAACTCTAATGCTCTTGTGTTGTCTCAGCGAAAATATGTCCTAGATATACTGCAGGAGACTGGTATGCTGGGGGCGAGACCTGCTGATATTCCTCTGGATCCTAATGTAAATTGGGATGATGATTCTTCTCCTCTCTTTGTTGATCATAAAAAGTACAGGAGGCTGATTGGTAAACTCATTTATTTGACTGTCACCAGAGCTGACATTTCTACTGCAGTGGGTCTTCTTAGCAGGTACCTTGATAAACCCAGACAGTGTCACTGGGATGCTCTTTGTCAGATTTTACGATACTTGAAGAAGTCTCCTGGCAAGGGACTTCACTACAGGAAGCATGGACACTGTTCTCTTGAAGGGTACTCTGATTCTGATTATGCAGGCAGCAGAGTTGACAGAAAATCTACTTCTGGGTATTGTACGTATGTTGGAGGTAATCTTGTTACCTGGAGGAGTAAAAAACAAAATGTTGTGGCCAGGTCCAGTGCTGAAGCTGAATATAGGGCCATGGCCCATACTGCCTGTGAATTGTTGTGGGTGCGCTCTCTGTTAAAAGAGTTCGGGGTTGACTCTTCTTCTGCTATACCTATGCACTGTGATAATAAAGCTGCTATCTTCATTGCGAATAATCCAGTTTATCATGAGCGCACTAAACACATTGAAGTAGATTGTCATTTATTCGGGAATCTATTCTTACTGGCAAGATCTGCACTCCGTTCACTCGTTCTGAAGACCAAGTTGCTGACATCTTCACCAAGCTGCTGGCGAAGAAGCAATTCTGCACACTGACGGACAAGTTGGGCATGATTGATATCTATGCTCCAACTTGAGGGGGAGTGTTAACATATATTCATGTTTTATATATTCTGTTAGTTGTTTTGTTATTTCCATATTATATGTGGACCTCTCTGTAAATGTTTCAGTGTTATATATATGAGGGTGCACACATTGTGCAACCCTACGCTTCCCAAAACTGCTTTGTGTTTCACAACTGCTTTATCTGCTATTGCCATCCCAAAGACTGTACAGGATGCTTTGCAAAGTACAGCTTGGACAACTGCTATGAAGGAAGAAATACTTGCTCTTTCTGACAGACAAACTTGGGAGTTGGTGGATCCACCTCCTCAGTGTAAGCTTGTAGGCTGCAGATGGGTTTATGTTGTCAAATATCAACCAGATGGGACTATAGAACGTCTGAAGGCACGTCTTGTTGCTAAAGGGTATACACAGACCTATGGTATTGATTACTTTGAAACCTTTTCACCTGTTGCCCGTCTTAATTCTGTCAGAGTTCTCTTATTTGTTGCTGTTAATCTTGACTGGCCTCTAGTACAACTAGATGTTAAAAATGCTTTCTTATATGGTGATCTGCAAGAGGAGGTCTATATGGAGCAACCTCCTGGGTTTGTTGCTCAGGGGGAGTCACATAAAGTCTGCATGCTGAAGAAGTCTATTTATGGGCTCAAACAGAGCCCTCGTGCCTGGTTTGATAAATTGAGCAAGATTCTGATTGATTTTGGTTTTCTGAGATCTCAAGTGGATCATTCTGTCTTTACTAAGAAGACTTCTGCTGGTATTGTGATTCTGATTGTATATGTGGATGATATTATTCTTTCTGGCAGTGACTCTATTGCTATTCAGGCTACTAAAGCCCATCTCTTCCAACACTTTGCTACTAAAGATTTGGGTAAGCTGCGGTATTTTTTGGGAATATAGGTATCTAGAACTTCTAATGCTCTTGTGCTATCTCAGAGAAAATCTGTCTTAGATCTTCTGCAGGAGACTGGTATGCTTGGAGCCAGACCTGCTGACACTCCTTTAGATCCCAATGTCAATTGGGATGATGATTCTTCTCCACTCTTTGCTGATAATTAAAAATACAGGAGGTTGATTGGTAAAATGATATATTTGACTGTGACTAGAGCTGACATATCTACTGTTGTGGGTCTTCTTAGCAGGTACTTAGATAAACCCAAACAGTGTCACTGGGATGCACTTTGTCATATTATGCGATATCTAAAAAAGTCTCCTGGCAAGGGACTTCATTACAGGAAAAATGGACACTGTTCTCTTGAGGGTTATTCGGATTTTGACTATGCAGGGAGCAAAATTGACAGGAAATCCACTTCTGGCTATTGTACCTATGTTGGAGGTAATCTGGTCACATGGAGTAAGAAACAAAATGTGGTTGCCAGATCTAGTGTTGAAGCTGAATATAGGGCCATGGCCCATAGTGCCTGTGAGCTTTTGTGGGTGTGATCTCTCCTGAAAGACTTCGGTGTTGAGTCTTCTTCTGCTATACCTATGCATTGTGATAATAAAGCTGCTATTTTTATTGCTAACAATCTTGTCTATCACGAGCGCACCAAGCATATTGAGGTCGACTGTCACTTCATCCGGGAATCTATTCTTTCTGGTAAGATATGCACTCCCTTCACTCGCTCTGAAGATCAGGTTGTTGATATATTCACCAAGCTTCTGGCGAAAAAGGACTTTTGCTCTCTGGTGGACAAGTTGGGCATGATTGACATCTATGCTCCAACTTGAGGGGGAGTGTTAATATATGTGTTGTTATTACTGTTCTGTTATTTTATATTATATTTGGATCTCTCTGTAATTGTTCCAGTATTATAAATAGAAGGGTACACTCATTGTGTAACCCTAAGCTCTCCAAATCACTTTCTAATTTACAGTTCATAACTCTCATGAAGGTGGTGGTTGTGTCGAATAGGCCAAAGGGCATGACCAGCCATTCATATAATTCATCCGGGGTTTTAAAGGCAATCTTCCATTCATGAGACCCCTTGACGTTGATCTGGTAGTAACCACTACAGAGGTCAATCTTGGAGAAATAGCAGAATTCGGTCAATTGATCAAGCATGTCGTCAAGGCGTAGAATAGGAAATTGATATTTGGCAATGATCTTATTGATGGGTTGAAAGCCTAAACACATTCTCCAACTACTATCATCCTTGGAGGCAAGGGGAGTAGTAATGGACTCTTGCTCTCACGAATAAAACCTTTGAGCAAGAGGGCATCGACCTACCATTTCAATTCAACATGGTCTGTCGGGTTCACGCGGTAATGAGGTCGGTTTGGGAGCGATGACCCTAGAATCAAATCAATCTCATGTTGAATATTACACAAAGTGGGAGTTCATGAGGGAGGTCAATGGGTGTCATGTCTTTGAACTTGTCAGGACGGAAGACAAGTTCCCGGCGAGTTCTGGGGGTGGGGACTAAAAATCAGTTAGGAGTGGATTCCTTGATGTACAGTACATGCATGCATCCAGCTTCTCGAATGGTTTCTTCAAGCTCTCTGCGAGTGACAAGTTGTAGAGTGTTGGATTCATGAGGTTTGGGGGTTTGTTGATGGGCTCTTTTTCAGATCGGAGATGAAACAAGTAGGAGAAATTTGTATGTGTTTGCCTTTTTGCTTGAAGGTATAAACATTGGAACGTCCCTCACTACGAGCATCCAAGTCACAAATCCTAGGATGGTCAAGGATGATGTGGCCAACATCCATAGGCTACATATCACACCAACTGTGGTCTAAATAAGCACTCTGAGTGATGGGTACAAGGCAATGTTGGATGATGGGCAAGAAAATTTGGTTCACCGAATGAACCTTGTGCGGCTGAGGATGGGGCTGTGGGCACAATACTTCAATCCATGGGGCGAGATGATGTTCTTAAAACTAACACCATCAATGAGTAGCTTGCAGCTTTCACCATCGTGCTTGAAGAAGATTTGGAAGGAAGTGGTGTGCTTACATTCGGCCCCCTCAGAAGGGGCATCCAGGACACGCGTGACCTATAGATATGACGGATCGTAATCATAGGTCTAGTCAACATCATCACCAGATGGTTTAAGGGCAGGTAACACTTCTTCATACTTGTTAATATATTTCATATTTATTCTATTTTGTAATTTCTATATCCTGCTGGACCTCTATGTAAATTATCCAGTTTCTCTTATTAATAAAAAGGGAGAAGGCCTATGGCCTCTCTCAACGCTGCATTGCATGTTGCATAGCGGCATCACATTTCACATGGTATCAGAGCAAGGTTCCTAACCTAACCCTACCCAGCCGTCACAACCCAGTGTCGCCGTCGGTCGGTCGGCCGCCAACGTGAACAGTAACTCCGACGGTGAACAGTAACTCCGGCGGTGAACGGTAATTCCTACGATGAACAGTACGCGTCGTGAACAGTGTGGCGGAGTGAACAGTAATTCCTGCGTGAACAGAGCACGTCGCCAACCTTCCCCGGCCGCCGCGTCGCCGGCCCAAAGAGGGCGGAGCAGCCGTCTCCCGGGCCAGGCGTCATAGCCGTCGTTCCCCCTTCTCTTCTATCTCCGGATCGTCGGGTCCTTCGGTTGATCCAACGGATTTCTAAATCCCAAACCGGAGAGTCCGTCGGTACATAATAAATTCCTAATCACATCTCCTCCATGTGTGATTATGGAATTTCATTTGGGGGTTGTGGATGCGTCAGATACACATCTGATCTTGTGACGTGACGTGTATCTCCCCGTCACCAATATCTTCTTGTGACGTGTATCAATCTGTCACTCTTCTTCTCGTCAAATCATGGAGGACACCAAGGCATATACCATCTACAGTGAGATGTCTCATATCCCATCCATCAAGCTGAACAGGAAGAATTATCTCTTATGGATGAATGTTGTCCATATTGTATTGGAGTCACGCGACAAGGCGAGACACATTGATTCTGATCCTCCAGCACTTACTGACAAAGGCTATGCTGAATGGAAGCGTCATAATAGTCTGGTGAAGACCTGGTTGTGGGGGAGCATGGAACCTGGGATTGCCTCGAGGTTCATGTTCTACACTACCGCCAAAGAGATCTGGGATGCAGTGAAGAAACATTATTCTCAAGAGAAGAATGTGCTTTGTCAGTTCATGATATATGATCGCTTGTTTGCAAAACGGCAGGGAGACAGACCTTTAGAAGAATACTTTGGAGTGATTCAAGGTATTGCACAAGAGCTGAGTTTCTACCATCCAGTAACTGTCCAAGAGCAAGTCAAAGACAGAGATGACTTGATTATAGAAAAAATTTTGTCTGGTCTAAGTTCTTCGTGCAGTTCAGCCCGCAACGTTATCTTAGCTTCTGATAAACTTCCCAGCTTGGAAGAGGCATATTCAAGGATTTTACAGGCAAATTTTGAACCTGTTGATCCTACCGTAGTCTCATCTCAGGGAGATTCTCATGCTTCTGTAGTTGCTGCAGTGAGAGGAGGACAGACAGGTATGGGCCGAGGACGTGGAACTCGCCCTAAGTGCACTTTCTGTGACAAACCTGGACACACAGTGCTGCACCACCTGTGGGAGCAACAAACTATGCTACCACTACTGAGTCTACTGAGCCTCCTACTTCGAGTTCTGGTCCTTCTGGCATCACACTCACCAAGGAGGAATATGTTAGATTTATCCTCGCTACTCAACATCTGAGCTTGGGATCAACACCTTCAGCCAACTTGGCATCCACCACTGGTAATCAGGCTACCTCTTTATTGGCTTCTGGTTCTACTTCATCATGGGTCGTTGACTCTGGAGCGTCACAACATATGACTGGTATGAGGAGACTTCTTCACTCCATTGACTCACATATCCCTCACAAATATGTAACAATAGCAGATGGTTCAGTGAGGAGAGTGTTAGCCAGTGGATCTGTTTCTCTGACTCCTGGAATTGATCTTAAATCCGTACATTATGTGCCTATTTTTCCTTTTAATCTTTTGTCTGTTGCTAAGTTGATTGATACTGTGAAATGTACGGTAACCTTTGGTCCTTCTTGTTTTGTGTTACAGGATCTCAAGAGTATGAGGACGATTGGTGGGGGGTCTAGGAAAGGTGATCTCTACCTTTTCCACGGTGGCAGTTTGCCTCGCCAAGTTTCTGCTCCTGCTCCAGCTGTCTTGTTGAGTGGCTCTCCCTTACTGTGGCACTACAGACAAGGGCGGAACCAGGGGGCGGGCAGGGGCCATGGCCCCCCAAAAAAAAATAAAAAAATAAACATACATATACATATATATACATATATTTATAACTTATAATTATAATATATATCATGTATGATGCATAAAAGACATGAATGTGAAAGTAGTGTATTGGTTTGCAGTTGCACTCATGTACCAAAGGTCATGAGTTCGATTCTTGGTGTGGGCATTATACGTTTTATTGGCAATAAATGTAGAATACAATTACTATTAATACAATGTTTCACATATAAAGACACAAAACTGAACATGGTGTAGCGGTTGATATGTTATTTGATGTACTAAAGGTCATGGGTTCAAACCTTACAATGAACATTTAGTTTTTGGCCCCCCCAACCTATGAGTCCTGGTTCCACCACTGACTACAGATATAGACATCCTTCATTGGAGAGCCTGAGAAAGTTAGAACCAGAATTGTCTCAAGTATCGTCTTTAGAGTGTGTCCTGTCAACTGGGGAAACATCATAGAATGTCTTATCCTGGTCGTGTCAATAAATGGGCGTCATGTCCTTGAGTTGGTTCATAGTGATGTTTGGGGTCCTGTGAAAGACCATAGTTATAATGGTTTTCGTTATTTTATCTCCTTTGTGGATGACTTTTCGCGTATGACTTGGATTTATTTGTTGAAAAGTCAAGAATCTGTGTTATCTATTGTCAAACATTTTCATCAAGAAATAAAAGTTCAATTTGATTGCAATATTAAAGTTCTTCAATCTGATAATACTTTGGAGTTTGTTCAAAATGACATGGCTGATTTTTGTAGTTCTGTTGGGATGATACATCGTACATCCTGTCCTCACACCCCTCAGTAGAATGGGGTAGCAGAGAGGAAAAATCGTCATCTTCTTGATATTACCAGGACAATCATGTTTCAATCTAATGTTCCTAAGCGGTTCTGGTCTGACGCTCTCCTTACTGCATGTTTTCTTATCAACAGGCAACCTTCTTCTGTGCTTCAAGGACTTACTCCTTTCTCTATCTTACGTCCCAAGGATCAACCCTTCCTTGTTCCTCTTAGAGTGTTTGGTTGTACTTCTTTTGTCCACAATTTTGATCCTAAGGCTGATAAGTTATCTCCTAGGTCAATTAGGACTCTCTTTCTTAGGTACTCCAACACTAGCAAAGGGTATAAGTGTTATTGTCCAAGTCTTCGTCGTATGTTTGTGTCTAGATATGTGACTTTTCATGAATCCACTCCATATTTCTCTAGTGTTCCCAGTAAGGGGGAGCAATTGTGTGAGAGAGTGCCACCGCCACATCAGAGTGAGAGAGTGTCACCTATCATTCCTGACTATACTATCATTCAGGAAGAGCAGCTAGCAGATGGTCCACAAATTCAGCAATATTCACATGTTTATAGCAGACGAGGCAGACAAGATCCAGAGGAGGTAGCGACTCCAGTCTCTGAGCCCTCCCCATCTTCCTCTACTCAAGGGATTCCTAAAGAACCATCTGAACTTGATGTTCTCATTGTTGTTCGCAAAGGTAGCCGTTCATGTACTATTCGGTATCCTATTACAAATGTATGTTGTTTGTCCAAGTTATCTCAGCAGGCTCGCTCCAAGAATCATCTTGATGCTATGAAGGATATTGGCTGGAAACAGGCTATGCATGTTGAGATGTCTGCTCTGTTACAGAACAACACCTGGGAACTTGTTGACTTACCTCCAGATTAAAATGTTGTGGGATGCAGATGGGTATTTATAGTAAAACATAATCCAGATGGTTATGTGGAGAGATTGAAAGCTAGATTGGTTGCAAAGGGGTACACTCAGACATATTGGGTTAATTTCTTTGAGACCTTCTCACCCGTGGCTCGTCTGAATTCTGTGTGTATCCTTATTTCTCTGGCTACTACATTTGACTGGCCTCTATTTCAGCTCGATGTAAAGAATGCCTTCCTTCATGGTGATCTACAAGAGGAGGTATACATGGAGCAACCACCAGGTTTTGTTTCTCAGGGGGAGTGTCAGAAGGTGTGTAGGTTGAAGAAAGTCATCTATGGATTGAAACAATCTCCTAGAGCTTGGTTTGACAAGTTCAGTGATGTTTTGCTAAAGATGGGTTTTTCTCGTTCTGTTACTGATCACTCTTTATTTTATTCTACTTCTTCTGGAGGATCTATTATTATTGTTGTGTATGTTGATGATATTGTTATCACTGGTAGTGATTCCACAGGCATATCTCGTGTGAAAGCGGGCTTGCAGGGGCACTTTCACACAAAGGATCAGGGAAAACTGAGATATTTTCTGGGCATTGAAGTACTTAGATCTCATACATGTACCAATTTGTCTCAGAGAAAATGTGTTGGATTTACTACAGGAAACTGGTATGAGAGAGTCAAAGTCGGTGTCTACTCCTATGGACTATCATGTGAAGGAGATGACTGATGATAATGATTATCCAGATCTAGGATATTACAGGAAAATTGTGGGAAAATTGATATATTTGACAGTCACACGTCCAGACATTTCTTTTGTTGTAGGAGTGGTGAGTCAGCATATGAGCTCTCCAAAACAGTCTCATTGGACATCTGTCTGTCGTATACTGAGATATTTGAAAGGTGCACCTGGTAAGGGAATCACCTATTATAGGCCGAAGACTCCTGTATCCACACTGTCTCTTACTGGTTATGCAGATGCAGATTGGGATGGTAATCTGAATGATAGGAGGTCTACGTCTGGATATTGCACATTTCTGGGGAATCATCTTATTACCTGGAAAAGCAAAAAGCAAAATGTTGTGGCAAGATCTAGCACGGAAGCTGAGTATAGAACAATGGCACATGCATGTTGTGAGTTGCAGTGGGTTCAATCTATACTTTCTGAATTAAAGATTCCTGTTTTGTCTCCTATTGAACTCAGATGTGACAATCAAGCGGCCATATACATTGCTAAGAATTCAGTCTTCCATGAACGTACTAAGCACATTGAAGTTGACTGCCACTTTATCAGAGACCAGATCAAGAATGGAAATGTTGTGACTCAACATGTCAAGTCTGAAGATCAACTTGCAGATGTTCTTACGAAGCCATTGAGTCCAGCAGCTTTTCAGAGTTTTTGCAACAAGCTGGGTCTACACGATGTGTACACTCCAGCTTGAGGGGGAGTGTTAATATATTTCATATTTATTTTATTTTGTAATTTCTATATCATGCTGGAACTCTATGTAAATTATCCAGTTTCTCTTATTAATAAAAAGGGAGAAGGCTTATGGCCTCTCTCAACGCTGCATTGCACGTTGCATTGCGGCACCACATTTCACAATACTCAATCCCATCCTCAAGTGTGGTGTCAAGAGAATCAAAGGGCACGAAAAGAGCACGAACGGGGGCATAGGACAGCTAGATGCATGGTATTGTGGCAATGAATGCATTCACGAGCTCACGAAGGAGGGCAGGATGAGGTGGTCACAACTTCCTTGTCCTTACCGGAGGAAGGGGTTGAAGAACTCTGTGGTGAGGGGGTTGAGGAAAGGGGTAGGCAGAACGAGATGGAGTAGTAGAGGGTTATTGGTGGAGTGGTTATGTTGCCTAAAACAAGAGAGGGAAAGGTCGCAAGCAGCCCGGCTATAGGTAACTTTCTACCTTTTGGACACAATAAAATGCATTGTCCAAGGAGTCATACTGTTTTAATTTCATTTCTCATTTGATATTAGGGTGCAAACGGTGTACAAAACGAGCAACTAGTTGCCAATCTAAATCACTATGAGCACAACAATTTTTACCTCTTCAAACTGTTCCATGTACTCTTGAACGGATTATGACCCTTGGTTAAGGGCCATCCAGTCAAAAAGTTGTCTTTGGAATTGGGAGGGTACATAGTGCTCGCGTAGCTTAGTCTTCATCTCGTCCCAAAAGAGGATGGGAGGTTGACCACTACGCTCCATGTCGCATTAGACGCCTTGTCAATATCGCTTGCCCGACCCTTCAAGTTTCATCTTAGCAAACCTAATTTGTTGGGTGTCGGTCATGTCATACCAGTTGAAATAGTCTTCCGTACTAGCAATCCAATTGAGAAAAGATTTAAAATCAAGTTTACCATCAAAAGTGGGGGCATCAATTTTAACTCACCGAGTGATATCATTGTGAGGTGGTGGATGAGGTCCCGGGTAATTAAGACCGTATGAATTGTGGGGATAAACAGGTCTATGAGGGGGTATGAAAAACATCATGGCCAGCGGGACAAGGACAAGGTGTTGGAGGGGCCATGACAGGATGTGGCGCAGCCAGTGGTTGGTGGTGATGGGGTGCAAGAAAAATTGTGGAGCGGGGGGAACACATGGAGGGGGATGTGGCGGTGGTGCATAGTGCGCTTGTGGGGCAGCAGGTTGGGATGCGTAATAGTTAGCGTGATGGTAAAGTGGTTGATAGGGGTGCGGTTCCACATAGGGGCGGAATCATTGTGAGCACAACGGTTTTTAGCTACCTCAAACTATTCCATGTACTCTTGAACGGTCGATGTAGGACAGGCGCCACCTCTACGCACTTACGAGCACAGGGGTCGCCGTGTCGTTAGTTAAGCCTTTATTAGCTTACATTATCTTATTATGGTTTATCTTTATTTTGGGTTTTTTGTGAAGTCACGTGGTTTAGTCTCACATTGGCTACCGCCGCCCGTTTAGTTTTTCTTTTCAAAGCCTATATAAAGGCTCTATTGCGTCTTTGTTTAAACGCAGATGATGAATGAGAATTGTTCCCTTTAGTCATTTAGCCGCATTTCTTTTGATGCAGTAGATTTACATTAGTCTCTGTCATCTTTGTTATATAATATACAGAGGTAATAAAACAACATATTGCACAATACCAACCCTTGTCCTATCTACATGATAGGGGATTAACACAGATTTATTCAAACCCTAGTGGGCCAGCAGACTTAAGCCCATGTAACATAAGGTAATAAACATAGTTAACTAATGTCAGCTTATTTTCTAACACTCACCTTCAAGCTGGTGCATGGTAGAACACCATGTACAGTTTGTTCTACATACTCAAAATCATAAAACAGAAAGAAAAAAAAGATCAATCTCCCTATATCTCGCAGTTCAACACTCCTCAAGTAGATCATGCCAAAATCAGGTAATATCGGGTCATAGACAAGCTTCCATCAAATAAAAGCAACACTTGGATCAAGTATAGAAGGCAGCAAAATGATGATCATCTTAGTTGCTAATGTCGTCAAGTAGTCTAGAGTGTGCTCCATACAGTGTTGGTACACAAGTAACAAGTCATGTGCACAACAAAGCACGGACAGAGTAGGGAAATTCCAGAGGATACTGAGTCATAGGCAGGAAATAGTAAAGATGTAGCCGGATGAAGGACAACTGTGCAGATAGGCATACAGACAACAAAACACTTCAAAATGCAAGAAGTATTGATAGTAGAAGCTCAATGAACAAAAGACACCAACTGTAATAAATAATTAGAAGAAAATTCTCTTCATGTTATCACTTCATCTCTTCCTCCTCATCTTCTCTTTCCTCCTCACACCAACCTTGAACAGGATCAATCCTTGAGTGGACAAACACAAACTCCGTCAGATCAAGAGCAACAAGCAAAGGAGGTGCGAGTGGAATAAGAAAAACTCAAATGGAAACAATATGTAGAATAATCAGATGTGAGTTAGAGATGATAAGCAACAGATTTACAATGAGTTCCATATCAAAGAGAGAAATTCCAGTTGGAATAGGTCGAGTTGTTGCTTTACAGAATCGGGCAACTTGGCAACTAGAGGATTACTAAAAGAAATTTGGACTGCCTAAAGATTTATAAAGGACTAATAAATATTGGGACTTTGACATATAAAAAGGGAAGCAGCTTGAGCAGCACTGGACTAAAAGCAGGATGTGGTTAGATTCAGATAGCAACGATGGGCTATCAGACTTCAACAGAGATTTAAAAAAAAAAAAAAGTGGTCGTTTTGGTGTTGCTGTAATTGAAAATTTGGAGAGGAAAAAAATGAAAGCAGCGTAGCAGCAGGCAGGGAAAAGAACAGGGATGTTGTGGCAAACCAAAAGAAGACATGCACGTGAAAGCAGCTAACAGCAACAGAAGAGAGCAGAGAAAGAGACCAACAGCAGGATCAGGTGGAGAGGGACAGACGGGCCTGGTGGTAGCCTAGAGATGGGCAGGACAGCCTCCGTGTGTAATCCCTTAGACGATACCATGTTAGAAAGCTAATAGGAGGCGCTACTATATGTTTTGCATTAGCGGAACCCTACTATATCCATGAGATGAGACTAATACTGACTTAAACACCAATGGCCAACAAACTCAGCTTATTCTTTAGCCATCTTCTTTTGTTTCTAGATCACGCTAAGGGATTAGAATCTAAATAACTGCACCTGGAATGTCACACACCACATAAATATAACATATATAGATATGCTGCGGATCTAAACAGAAATCTGCATCATATATTAAGGTGAAAATCTTATATGTTTAAACATTTATAATACCTCAACTGTTGATAAAATGCAGAAATGAACCTTAAAAAGCAGTACAATTTTCACAAATACATGGAGGATGGGTCTATTTTGACTCTTATAGTGCACTAGATTAAAAGGGATACAAGAAAATTCAGTACCATTTCTGATACAGAGCTGACTCCCAAGACACACATAAGCCTACAAAAAAAGACTGTTTTTACTATTATGAAGTACTAATCATCAAAAATGAAGAAAAATCATAGCTCAAATCTTAACTCACAACTATCTATTGGACCATCAACGTAGCCTTCACATAGCAATGTATGAAAGGGAGTTCCTGGAGGACCTTCACGATACATCACACGGAGCTGATCGGTTTCTTGTTTTACCTGATATATTAACATAAAAACTGATTAAAATGACTATACAATAAACACATAAAGATTAAATCTAGACTAAAAAAGGTCCAGTCATATTTTTTAGTTCCCATATAAAGAAGAAGTCATTATGATAATGTTATTGTTCTAAGCTAATTTATAATTTTCAATTGTTGTTTATTTAAGTGCTGATTTACGGTACTACGATAATATATTAACACTATTGTGACAGTTTTCGAGTATGCACTTGGAAACTTTGATCTTGATGTTAACACTATGTGACATAAAATGAGCTCCAACATAATAAGAGGCCCAAGTAAGTATGGGAAAATCAAAAATGTGTGGGCCTTCACAAATGTCAAGAGAATACAACTTTCCACAGTATACAAGCTAGAAATAGAGCAAGCTAAGAAAGCAGTCCAAAAGGCCAGATCTAGATGCTTTGAAGAGATATATAAGAAGTTGAATTCTAGAGAAGGGGTAAAGAATATATATAAAATGGCCTGTATGGGAGGAAGGAAGGAAGAGGCCTGGCTAGGTGAAATGCAAGAACTCATAGGTGTTGGCAATTTCGTTCAGCTCATTTTTTCATTATTAAAATGATCATTAAGATAAAGTACTAAAAAATCATAACTGAAATGTAGATGAATTAGTATACAGTATACACCTTCCAGTCACTTTGTAATGATCCAGAAGATGAATCTTTATTATATCTGGATGCACTCCTCAGCATATCAAGGAAGTCAGACACCTCTGTGGTACGCTTTTCCAAAGTACATAGGAATTCTTCTGATCATATGACGAACATGGTAAGAAAAATAGCACTATCGTCACATTTTCTGATATTCTACGCACACACACATAATGAGCACTAAACAGGTCCGGAAATCTATCGATGCCATAATCCTTTATAACGAACGAATGTAACACTGAACAGAAATACATTTCCATTAATCAAGAATCATTAATCTTTTTCAGGCATATATAAAATTTATCCGGAAACACCCTAACATGGTTGTCTGTCAGACTGTAAATTGCATTTAAACAGCAGGAAATGCGAAAAGAGGAAACGAACGTCACTAATTATAAGATTTTACCAATCAAATCTCAGATATACCATGACCATCTAGTTTTTTAAAAAGGGATGGTTACAAACAAACATTAGATTTAACAGACCTTCGGTACCAGAAAATGGTGACCTAAGTAGTTGTTTTTCAACAAGCGGTTTAATTGAATTCTCATTTGCAAGTCCAGGGCATGCCAGTGCACGATCTAATCTCTTCTGTGATTCCAACATTTTCCCCATCTTTTCTAAATCTAGATGATTCTATCTCTTCACATTGTCAAGTCCACGCCTGTGCATCTTCAAGCATGTCATTCCTGCAAGCTACATATAGAAACTAGTTATAAAAGAATGGAACAAGCTTCACTGAATATAAGTAACAATATAGTCTAAAAGTTTTTCGTAGATAGTATAGTGAAATTTTGGCACATGTTAAGAAAGGCCGTTGCAGTAGATTTTAAGCTAATGCATTAAAAGCAGCCTACAATCAAAGACATAATAAAGTGATTGCCACCAGACATGATCGAAGCCCAAAATAAATTTATCTAAAGATTTGATCAAATTCCGTTGGTCTAGGCCCACTTAGCAACCTGCCTTCTTGCTAACACCCTACATAAGTGCTAAAAACTTAGAATGGTGAAATTCTGAAAAAGTGCAATTCAGTGGTGGAAATCAAAAGACTTATTGATACTGATAATATTTACAATCTGTCAGCTTGTGTCATAGTATCTTCTATCTCAGCCAAACTTATATTTTATCTGGGTTCTGTACCATCTATCACTCTCTTATGCTATCTTACATTTGGATTTTCTCCTCCAAACATCTGTTATGCACCTTATCATTTTCATAGGTTGTTTTTCTGGTCTTTTGATTCGTAATGCCTCCTCCTATCGCCTTATTTTACCCCGTCTGAGATCAAGTGAGTTTTGGATCTAGCCTATGCCTCTTTCCTTCATGCCTCATGTTCGTGTCACTTTCTCACATCTTGTGTTGGTTGTGTTTCAGTCATAGTCACAATATCCTCCGTTTTTTTCAAAAAAACACGTTTAAAACGCATATTATTCACCTGCCGTATATGACGGCCGTTTTAAACTCCAAACCGAATAATACGTTTTAAACGCTTTTTATTCGCGTATTGCGTTTTAAACGCGTTCAATACGTTTTTTTGCTGTTTTATACAGTTCTGTACATTTGCTTCACATTTGTTTTTTCCACGTCATTTTTTACTTGTAGCAGGGTTCCACTAAACCGTCCAACCTTCCTCCTCTATCCCCGACACACCCTGAGCCAGGAATAACCCTAGACATTCTACATGTACGCTCCATCTTCCTCCTCCATTCTCCCCCCCTTCTTCCCTGATTTGTTGCTGCTGCTTGGTGCTCCCACTTCTTCCCCTTCTTCCAATATTAGGCTAATCAGTTTGATGTTTAGTCATTTTAAATCATTATATGTGTGGGTGTATATATATGTTTGAATTTGTTTGTGTGTGTGTGTGTGTGTGTGTATATAATCCGTTTTTTTGCCGACTTTTTTCCGAATAGTTGACCGATTTTTATCCGAATTTTCCGCATAATTCCCGATTCCCGGATTTTTCAACTTGACCGTACGTATCCCGAATACCGAATTTGTGACTATGGTTTCAGTTGCTTCAGTCTTGATCATATGATCATATCATCCATACGGTCAAGCTAGGGAACAGGCCTGCCTGTAACTTCTGGATGCTATACAAAGTGACAAGAACAGCAACAAAGAAAGGTTAGCTTATACCTAGAGGTATGGGAACTTTCCTATACCCAGCCAATTACGTTAATATTGAACGTTCTAGAATCATTCAGTAATTCTCACTAGTGCGAATGATTAGATAGATCTCTTAATGATGGGACTCTTGGGAGTTACATGGATACCTAAGTGATAAATGGATCATCAAATAAGTAGCAGAAGTGGGCTTGGACCTATTACTATTAGCACTAAATATGCTGACAAATGTTTTTATCTGGTCAAACTAAATTGATTTGATGAATGTGGAAAAGATAATGTGTGAAACAAATATCAATAGAATCCCATGTGTAGTATGTGAGATAACATAAACAACAATCAAATGGAAGATACAGCTTTTAGTATTCACCATTGATTTACATATGCATGACATCGTATCATGCACTTGCTACACAACTTAGATCTTTCAACTTTAAAATACTAACCTATCTAGATGATAAGCTTCTTATCCATAAGGTTGGATCATGTACTTAAGCTTTTTAACAATGCTAAATGAGGTTGAGGTATAGGAATTTCCTACACCTAGATATAGAGTCCCTTTTTCTTATCTATCTACACATGCATACATATTGTATTAAACATGTTTCGAATGATGTTTTGCAGATGTATAATTTATAATCAATATATAATATATTGGAGGGATGAATTTAGAGCCCTAGGATGGTGAGAGCACGAGTCATTTAAATAACTCTTTCTAGTGGCCTGCTTTCATGACCCAGCCATATGGATCCAAAGTTTATCCTTGAACTTTCCTACCTATGAAACATGAATAGGCATGAGCCTTATAGACCACCTGCAATATTGGAACTTTTTTTAACATTTTATACAGATACTTAGGCTACAATTTAGATGCAAAATATGAAACGTGTAGCAATGGACAAAGAAATGGTGTGGTTGTAGCAAATTTCCATTTGAACGTATAGGCATCAGTATTCTTTTCATCCTTTCGATTCGACTTTTGATACAACCCCCACCCCTCCCTCCCTCTCTCTATATATATTGAAGTTAGACATACATACATACAGCCGACAAGGAGTGGCTCAAGTGGTCAACCACGGCATCCCCTAACAAAGGGACCCAAATTTGAATCCCAGATGTCGCCTTGGTTTACCACCACCCCTCGGCGTTCGGCCTCCGCCACGGGCGTGGGAGAGGAGGAGAGAATGCCTCTCTTTATCCTCCCCACAGACACATATATATACTATATATATATATATATATATTGAAGTTGTGCATATATACTATTGATACATATGCTTTATGCTTCATATATATATTATGCTTTGGCCTTGTATTTGTCTTTAGCCTTTCTTTTGTCCCATATCTACTAATTTTGTTTTCACTTACTCTCTTATCCTATAAAAGAGTGTCTTGCGTTTGTTTTTCGACGCTCACATTCTTATCACTCTATTTCTATAAGAAAAACCGCTTATGATGGGCTTGTTTTTATTGTGTATGTGGATGACATAATTCTTTCTGGTATCGATAAAGAAGGTATTCAAGCCACTAAAAGATATCTTGAAAATCATTTTGTTACAAAGGATCTAGGAAAACTCAGATACTTCTTAGGGATTGAAGTTTCCTAATCTTCTTTAGGCATCTGTCAGTCATAAAGCAAATTTGTTCTAGATCGTCTCAGAGAAACAAACATGCTTGGAACCAAATCTACTAATACCCCTTTGGATCCCAATACAAATTTGGATGACGAGTCTTCACCACCTTATCCTGATAACCATCAATACAGAAAATTGGTTGATAATCGGATCTATCTTATCGTCACTAGTGACATTACTTACATTGGAGTTGTCAGTAGGTCTTTGGATGAACCTCGACAATGTCACTGTGATGTTGTCTGTCACATTCTTAAATATCTAAAGAATTATCCAGGAAAAGGATTGTTGTACTGGGAACATAGACAGTGCAAACTCACTGGCTATTCTGACTCCGATAATGTTGGTAGTAGATGTGATATAAAATCTACCTTCGGCTACTGTATT
This sequence comes from Alisma plantago-aquatica, assembly GCA_963693085.1. Taxonomy (NCBI): domain Eukaryota; kingdom Viridiplantae; phylum Streptophyta; class Magnoliopsida; order Alismatales; family Alismataceae; genus Alisma; species Alisma plantago-aquatica. The sequence continues at coordinate 391,302,974 of OY856414.1, read as the reverse complement.
TTTGTTGGAGGCAATCTGGTTACAAGGCTTAGTAAGAAGCAAATTGTGACTACTCAGTCTCGCGCTAAAGCAGAGTATAAAGCCATGGCTCATACTACCCGTGAACTGATGTGGGTGCAAGGAATCCTCAAAGAATTTGATATATATGATTCAAATCCTATTCCAATGTACTGCAACAACAAAGCCTCCATTTTAATTGCTAGCAAACCTACTTTTCATGAGCGCACCAAGCATATAGAAGTGGATTGTCACTTTTTTTGGGAATTTGTTCTATGAGGCTGCTTCTGCACTCCTTATATCCGAAAAGAAGATCAGGTTGCTAACATCTTCAGAAAGCTGCTTCCAAAGACTCGCTTTACTAAACTGGTGGACAAGCTGGGGGTTTTGACATCTATGCTCCAGCTTGAGGGGGAGTATTGATATATGTGTTTTATGCTATATATTTATTTTATGCTTTAGACTTGTTTTTGTCTTTAGCTTTTCTTTTATTCATATCTACTAATTCTTTTTTCCACTTACTCTCATCTTATAAAAGAGAGAGTGCCTTGTATTTGTGTTTGGCACACACATCAAATAAAGATTATTTGATTCTATACATACATTATATATATATATATATATATAGAGAGAGAGAGAGAGAGAGTCAGGCTAGAATACACTCGAGTGTACGGATCGCACGAATACACTCAAGTGTATTTGCATATCCAGACTATTTTTTACAAAATGTAAACCGTTGATCTTCACCGTCATACTATAACTAGGCTACATACAAATTTTGAGCCCATTTGGATGAGTGTAAGTCACTCATCCAAGGGCAACAAAATTGACGCGCGAAACTAATTTGAAATGCATAATTTTTGCGATCTTCATAACATGAGCTATACATATCCAAATGTGCTCAAATTTTGCGTATGAGTTGTTCACGAGATGTTTAAGAAGATCAACAGATTAGATTTTAAAAAAAAATATTGCATCATGAAAAACTACTTGAGTGTATTCCGCTCCGGATACACTCGAGTGTATTCTAGCCTGACTCTATATATATATATATATATATATATATATATATATATATATATATATATACATTCATCAACTCTAATCATACATACGTATATATAGCCTGTAAGGGATAGCGTTGGCGAATTCAGGTGTTCCGCAATGAAGGGACCCGGATTTGAACCATCGGACAAAAATTCTGAATTTAATACCCCCATGAGCGTCCAACCTCCGCTACAAGTTGTGGGGGGAGAAATCTTTCTCTTAATCTCATACATACATACATACATACATACATATATATATATATATATTGGAAGTTATAGATAAATACATATACATATATACAAGCTCACAGCCACCCATAATAACATTTTTACAAGACATGTTAATGAGTTGAGCATTGGTACCAACAAATCTCCAGGTCCTGATGGCTTCAATGTGTATTTCTACAGGAAGATATGGCATATTATTAAAGAAGACTTGGTTAATTATGTTGGTTGGTTTTAGGGAGGAGGAAATATACTTAGGCGGGTTAACCATGCTTTCTTGGTTCTTTTTCCAAAAAAGAAGGTTGTCACTTCTCTTTCCGACTTCAGACACGTTGTTTGTTGCTCAGTTCAGTATAAAATTATTGTTGAAATTTTGACTATTAGATTAAAGTTGGTACTTCCCTACCTTATCGCAGACAATTAAGGTGCATTTGCTGCAGGGAGGAGTATTAGTGATTGTGCTTTATTGGCGGGGGAATTCTTGATGGATTTTAATGTGCAAAGAGGTAGCATGAAGGCCTGTCTCAAACTCGATGTCTCCATGGCTTGTGATAATGTGAGATGGAAAAAACTGTGGTGGATAATACAAGAGATGGGGCTGAATGATACATGGATAACTTGGCTGAAACAATGTGTAGGCACTACTAGTTTCTCTGTCCTCGGGAATTGTACTTCTACAGATATGTTCAAAGGGGGAAAATCGATTATGATAAGGTGATCCACTATCACCCATGCTATTCACTATTGTTATGGAGTATTTTTCGCAGAAGATGAATATGGCTGAAACGAAAAGAATATTAAAGTTTTTTTTGTGCATGGTATCAAGGTGATGAGTCACCTAATATTTGTTGATGGTGTATTGCCTTTTTTGGAGGCAAAGCCCAGAATTCTTACCTGCATGAGACAGGTGTTGGATGAATTTGGTGGACAAACAGGACTGCATGTCAATGTGAATAAAATGTAGCTATTTTTCTCTAAAAACTACCATCATATGGAAGACGAATTGACAGAGGCTATGGGCATGGATATTGGGAAATTTCCAACTAAATATATGGGGTTCCCTATTGTTGGGGATAATCTTATGGTGAAGGATTTTGTTGATTGTATTGATAGACTTGATGAAATGTTTAACAAATGGCCTACACAGAAGATTTTAGTGAATAGAAGAGTAATGTAGATAAAAGTTTTAGTGGAAGGACTTTTCATCTTCTGGGTGCAACAAGATGAAATTCCTAAAGTTGTATTAGATAGAATGGAGATGGAAATCTCAAATTTCTTATGGGCGGGTGAATACCATCCTATGAAATATTCTAACCTTGCTCTTCCCAAAAATAAAGGAGGGCTATACCCCAAAACGTCTAGAGACATTGCAAAATGGGGTACCTTGAAGAGGACCATAAACTGTCAAAAATCACATTCTTAATGGGAAAGTGGAAGAGGATGAGATATCCATGTGGGCTTGATTTCAATCCTAAAACAAGACAAGAATACTCATGTACAACCAATGTGATGACAAATATGTGGCAACAAGTTAAACATTTAATTGATCCTTATGATATTGGTGGATGGAAACTCAAAGATAAAGACATAGATCTATGGGATGTTACAAGGGAAATAGCTGAAAAGAACCGTATTTTGGGGTATGTCTGGTTCAAGGAGGTAGCTAAATGGAGTTTCCGTGTCTATAGGGCAGTGAATGGTGCTTTGGTTACACCGGACAAATACATGTATAGAATCTCGACGTCACTCCTACTTGCATGCTATGTGAGGATAGAGAGGGGTCACATAATCATCTAATGTGTGGCTGCAGGTTCACGAAGAACATATGGAGGCTAGTATGGGAAGAATTCAAGCTGAAAACTGAAGCAGAAGATGAACTGAAAAGAATGTTGTTAAAGTGAGGCAAGGATGATAAAGGCAGATTCCTGTTCGCTGCTCTATGCTTTCACATGTGGCGAAGAGAGATAGCAGTAAACATGTTGGCAAAGCGCAAATGAAAGCTTGTGTGGCTGCAAAATTTGTAAATGTGTAAAATATAGAATATATAGTTAGCTAGAAGAGTTAGATATGTTGTTGCTTTGTACGGGCATAGCGTTGGGCTGCATGTAATTCTTTGACCTTCTTCCTTTGTAGAAGGAAGTCATAATAAATTTACCTGATTACAATATATATATATATATATATATATATATATATATATATATATTGTAATAAGGGATATATATATATATATATTTATTATATAATTGTATCTATATATAATTCTTTCTGTCAATAAAAAGATAGAATAGGTTTTTATGTTTCAAACAGTCTTGTTTGTACGTCTTTGTTGGTTATCTTCAGGTGTTTTATCTAAATGAGTTATTGCAGAAATCCATTTCACACAAACACAATAGTTAGATGTATTTGAACAGGTCGTCTTTGCTTCATGACACAGATTATTCCAGATGACCCGCATTCGGCTTTTGAATACATCGAGTCCAGTTCATTGTAGGTAAGAAGGGCTTAGATATATTAACGGCCAGAACCAAATTCGAACTTTTATGAGGAAGTGTTTAACTTGAATTTGACATGTCTATTCAACCTGGTCGTGTAATGAAACCAAAAGATGAACCTGAGTGCATGTTTTAATCTTAGCAAACTACGTGACAATTTCAGTTATTCAGATAGCCAAAATTCGATCATACACTCATGTCATATATTGACACTACAGTTACTAAAACAGATAGTTTTGACAAGTACCGGTTAAGAGCCTGAATTAGAATTAACCATATTATGATACGCACTCTACTCAAGATAAAATTTCTCTCAAGTTGTCAAGTTGAGCAGGAACCTTTCGTCTTACATAGAAAGTTATGTTGACTTACTAGAAACCCCTGATTTCTACAGGTAACCATGAATTGAAACGTTCCAGCATCCCTCACGGTGAGAACCAAAAATTCCTAAAAAAGAGAGCAAAAAAGAATAAAAAAGCAGAAATAGCCAGAATTTGGTTGATTCAAAGACAATTCCGGGCTCATCTGCCAAAAGATTATTGGCAGATTTATATCATCTGGAGGTATCAGAAAAAAAGGTAGCCGTAACGCAGAAACAGAAACTATATCGATGATTCAACTGATGAAAATGATAAAAGGATCGTGACACACAACCTTCTGTAAAATGATCTTCACTGTTGCCTTCAAGCTCTGACAGCAGCAGTAGAACTGGAATCAGAGTCCACAAGAGAGGAGCAGTCGTGACCCGCATACGACAATTACGCTCCACCAGTAGCAGTCCCTTTCAGCTCCTCCAATTACCATGCCTACCAAAGCACCCAATCATAAAACCCCATCCAATGGAACATACCTCCCCAACGAATAATTCAGTCCGTTATGATATATATAGTACTGCGACCACAGATGCGAAAACCTGCACCCAATACGTGAGAAGGTAAAGTAGGAACAAAGGACGCCGCTTGCTCCAACGTTCCCCTCCAGGCACGTCAAACGAAGGAGCCCACGTGGAGCAGCGGCGGGAATGGATATGCAGGATGAGCTGAGGCCGGGAGTGGAGATGTTTCCAAGAAGCTTTCGTCCTTTTAACACCGAGGGTAGATCCGAAAAGGTGCATGACGATTATAATAAATTCTTCGAGATGAATATTTTCTATCCGCGGTTAGACTATTCGCTGATTGTCGTAGACCGAGAAGATGGACCAGCAACAGCTCAGCAATTTGGTTGAGGAAAACGAACGCAAGCTGGCGGTGCCGGTAGCCGTGGGGAGTAGCAATTTGTTGTCGTCGGTGGAGTCGAACGGTGGGCTGTAGCGGTCTCCAGAAGGTACCGGAGTAGTAGGACGCGCGGTTTTTGGAACAAGAGTTTTATCGTTCCAGACCTTTTTGACCGTTGACTTATGCCTCAGTTATTTCTATTACGTTAGTTCATTCGATAAAGTAGTGGCACGTGTCATATTTTCAATATTCTTTCAGAGTTTACCTAAACGAGAAAAAAAATATTGTTGACATAAATTGATGAGGAAGCTAGATAACTTGTTGGCATGAGGGTAATTGCATGCATATGCTTTGACGAGAAAAATATTTCTTTTTTTTCTCGTAAACTGACACTGAAAACTACTATATTGATAAACAATTGAGTTCACATAGCAGTTTTCTCCCACCAAATTCGAGTCTAAATGCCAATTGACTAATAACAAAACTCCAAAGTCAAATTGCAAGTGAAAAGAACTAAGACCCCCTTACTACAACTACGAGATGGTATGAAACAAAGCCTAATAGCAAATAAGAGTGTTGCTATCCCAAAAGTTCCCCATGCCAGTCAGGGCAGAAGTTACTTAGATCTCTGCCTCATCTTTCGGCGCTTCCTCTTGAGTCTCCTCATCCTCTTCTTCTTCCACTTGGCCCTCATGCTTCCTCCTCAAACCTCGATCTTGCCTCCGACTCTTCAAGCGCAGTAGACGACGTTTGCTAGACTTCGCTCTTTTGAGATATGATATTAAATGTTCATGTATGAGATAGAAGAACAATCATTTGGTCACGACAATGCTCAATTGTACTTTACAATTGAATTATTTCACTTATTCAATGTGAATCATGTAGTAAGTATGAATATTTAATCATAGTAATATGACTTAGTGATGTTGAGCAAATGATATTGATGATGTTGAGCAAATGACATTGATTACAGTTGGTTATGACATATGGAGCCTATAGGGTGGTTTAACTCTTATTGTAATATTTAGAGTCGAGGATAATTTTGTTATGGTCTATTCCATAGATCTATCTTCAATCAAACTCTTAAGTTCAACCGGAATGATGGTTGGCTGAATTCTTAAATTCAACTAAAAGTTAATCAGGGAGTCATTGAGACTCAAGGATCATTCTTATATGAACTCTTAGTTCTCTTGTACAGCATCTCGGTCAAACTCTACTTTGACCAATGGACAATCAAAGTGTTGTCTTAATCAGATACATAACCATTTTGCAAGTGACCTTTTTCCCTACATCTTCAGTCAATGTCACAATTCAACAAAAGTCGATGTTAGTCATAGTACAAATTGTATGAGAATGATTATTGAGATCTTTAGAATGAGAATTTGGCCTTGTACAATAGTCATAATTCATCTAGATGTTCTTTTAAGATCATCTATACTAAATAATATATTCCTATAAATAGAAACCCTCTAGGGCAATTTAAAAATCATGAGAGCATTTTCATAGTGAAATTCTTATAGTTGAGAACATATAGTTCTTCTCAACTTTTCATGCTTCTCCTACTCCACATTCTGACCATTCCTTAGAGAAGTTCAATGATGTTTACTATTTCTTATGCTTAGGTTTGTACTCCTTTTCCCATCTCCTTCCACTTTTATTCTAAGGGTTCAATTAGAGATGCTTCAAGACAAATAAATGACAACTAGCTAGTGTGAAATGGAGGAAGGAGTCCACAATCAGTGATCTCCCAAGATTAGGTAAAGGAGATTAGTGGTTCCTACCCATCGGTCATGAGCAAGGGAGGAAAGTAGTGATCTCATGTGTAGCGCCTAACTCAAGTATTGATGATAAGAATGCTAGAGGCCAAGTAAGCTACATGAGAAAGCCTCAAAATCAAAACGTTGAATCAATCTTAACTAATATCACTAGTATATTTTTTACTTATGGTGTCACTTTTCTTGACGTCGATTTTCATAGAAAACCAACACTATAGCCCTCTATTATTGGTTGTTGAAATACAAACATCACTATTAATCAAGTCTTGCCGATTAGGAAAAAATACAGGTATCGATTTTATTGTAATACCGGTTTCTTGGGGTAGAACCTACGTCACTGACAGTCTATGAAATTGAACTCTTTGAGGAAAAAAATTTATATAGACATTTAGCGTCGATGGTAAAGAAATCAAAGACGCAACTCTTCTTGCAAAATAAATTTACCTCTAAAAAGTTTTTTTCGTCGGATATTCTCTATAAAAACCAACTTCTTAGGTCACCTTCACCATGAAAAATTTTCCCCTCAAAAAGCATGTCATGTCGGTTATGTCTTACCTAATCGGCGACATTGGGTTCCCGCCACGTCCCACTAAAAGATTAGGTTATTTCGTCTATTTTGATCTTGCAGCCGACGACATAGGTCTTAGTGAGGTTGATGTTTTTTATTAACGATCAAGACATATGTCATCGGTTTCTAAGTGACTAATATACGATAGAGTTGAAGTTCTGTCATCAATTTTACTTAATGAACCGACGACTAAGTACTTGGTGAGTTTGGTTTTTTTATCTAGGGATAAGGATATATGTCATCAATTTCTAAGTGTCTAATTGTTGATAGAGTGTGAGTTCTATTGTTGGGTTTACTGAGTTAATTGACGACTAAGTGGTTAGTGTCGGTTTTAGTATATCAATCAACGACTAAGTCCTACTTAATAGCACCCACTAAACTTTTTTTCCCATTCTCTATTTCATTGCATGTGATGCCTAGCTATCTCTGGGGACGAAAATGATGACGGAACTGCTTCTAACCATCACCGTTTCCAGCCATCATTGTTGCCTCCATTATAGCCATCATTGTTGCCACTTCCTCTTAATGCTCCTCTCTGCGCTGCCACTGCCACCCAGTGCTTCTCTTCACTCATCACCCTCCTATCTTCTCCTACTTGGAACCTATAGGGTAGCTAGTTGCAACCGCTAACACAACCAGCCACATCTGTCTACACAATCAGGTGCCTCTTCACCATTGTCAACTACTAGCATGACCACCACCTCCATCTGCTAGGTGCCTCTCCCACCATTGACAGCCGCCACCCGCTATCGTTGCCTCTACTTCTACTTCTTTGTACCAACCTCCAGCTATCCTCTGCCCCTACTTCTCTCTCTACCGCTGCTACAAGCCCTCTGTCCCTACCGTGGAAGGTCCTTCTTATCCTTCTTCTCCTGCCTATCTAATTATAACTATTTGTTGAGTGCATTATTTTATAATTGTTTGTTGAATGCATATATGTATAATTGTTTACTTAACTTGATATTATTTACATATTGATATGAATTTACCTAAACTTATATGAATTGTACTAGGGTTTTAATTGGGATGCATTATTCAATATGAATATTGTATCCTTATAATCTCACCTAAGGATTAGTTATAATGAATTGATATGAATAACCTAAATTAGCTAAAAAAGATCTAAAATTGTTATCTTTACCTAAATTTTAAATCGAAAGTCCTAATTTAGACATATATCTTGTTGGCCTAGAAAACCATTCAAGATTTACTCATTAGGAGTAAATATTGGATAGTCTTAGTTTGGGACTATTCTTGAATGATTAATCTCACTTAGAGTGTAAGTCAATAATGGTTATCAGTTTTCAAGATGTTCCTTCAGCATTTCCCTATTTCTTCTAAGTACATATGTAGGTGGATATTTGTCGTACACAAGTGTACTTGGAAAACAGTGGGGAAATATTGTTGAAATATCCTTGAAAATAATAATACATGTTATACACTTACTAGTGATATTAAGTTTCAAGAATGGGATAGATGTTACACATTCATCACTATTCCCTAAACCATAATGATAAATCTAATCTCTAAACATTTGATTCAATACTTGTTTTCTCTATGATTGTAAAATAGATCGATCATGGATGTGCATTCCAAATCATTACCCTCTGGAATTTATTACTGGTGTTCGTTAGTTTATAAGATCTATGGAAGATTATGGAAAATGACCTAGAAATAGGTTTTGCTGTCCATGTAGGAATTGCAGTAACAACTTGAAAGTCGACACTATTATCAAAATCAAAAGTCATGTCATGTGCAATGGGAGTATACAAGGATATACATATTGATACTGGCATGGAGATATCTACTAGTGTAACATCCTTGACCTGGGTTATGTACTAACCCTAGGTGTTTTGTTTAATAAAGATGATTAGATGCTTGATCTTATCTTTTGAAAAGTAATTAAGGTTTTTGAGGAACTTATATTTCAATTTCAGTCCTTTTTGAATGATGTTGAAACATTGTTTTGTTAATTTTGGACTAAAGTGCAAATTATCCAAGTTGAGGGGTTAACTTGCAAATTCCACATGGTAAGATGTTCCTCTGATGTTGAGACATCATAAGAATGAATATGATGTAGTGGTATGGTTTCCACAAGCTTGGGCATCAAGATAAAGCTTGTAGAGCAATTCTTGTGCATTAAAACATAGTTTTGGTGTAATGTGCAATTTACCCAAAATCTAGGGTTCAACATGCAAAATACCACCTCTAGAGGGCCTCTCCTGTTTCTTGGCATCAATTAGAGCAAATAAAATTAGAGGGGTGCCTCATTTGAATTATCATGGAGGAGAGAGAATCTTGACATTAAAATAATCAAGATTTAAGCATATATGGGACTTTAATTTAATTTAATGCAAAAAGAAATAAATTAATTAAGGAGCCCTTCAACCAAAAGTTGAAGGATGTGTTTGCTATATATTTGTACAAGCTTGTGCCTTGCTATGGCACAAAAATATCTTTGAGTGGAAGCCACTCACATTATTATAATAAAAAGTAATATCCACTAAAAGGATGGATATTAATATAAAACTCTTTAAGGTGCTTAATTTCTTTTCCATTAATATTTGGATAATGGAGAAGTTTTGCAAGAACATGAAGATGGCTTCGTGGACAAGAAATGGAGGGGGATTTGATGGAAATTATTTTGGAATTAAAAGAAAATAATCCATTTTCTCTTTCCTTGAAAATCCCTTATACATGTTCTTTTTCCAATACACATAAGGACTTTTCCTTAGTTTTTCTCTTATCACTTTGCTTTGGCCAACCAAGGAAGAGCTCACGAGCAGGAGAAGGACGAACACAACCTGTTGGTAAGGTTTTGATCATCTTCTACCTTGGATTCATGGTGGAAACCCTAAAGCAATGCTTGATTCTTGGTTTTCTTCACCCGATTTCCAATTCTAGCCATCTTTTTCATCCAATAGCTCAAGAACGGGCCTTGGGCAGTTGTTGGAACTCCATCCACCATTAGATCCGTGGAGCTTGGAGCTTGGAGATCAGATTTCAGGCGGGTTTTATAACACAAACCCTTAATCATTGCTATTGCATCCATTTCTATAATAATCGTTGGTTACTCTTTTCTATTTGATACTCTTTTGGTTCATAGCTGAAATTCCCATGAAAAACGGTTGCTATTCTTGGTTGTTCTAAGGAGAACGATGATGACATCATCCTATATGTTTATCCAAAGAAAAATCCCAGGTCAAACGATCTCCTTAGTTGCTCAAACAGTTTCCCAAACTGTTTGGGAGCAAACGGTTTCAAACTGTTTGGAATGAAACAGTTTCATTAAACCGCATGGAGGGAAACGGTTTCAGACTGTTTGGTGATGTTGACCAGGGTTGACCGTTTGAGGATTTTTTCATAATGATCTAGGTTAATGAACCATCAATTATAATTGATTAACTCCAATTGGTTCATGAGTTGAAGGTCCAACAATCACCAAAACCCTAATCGGGTTGAGTGCTGATTTCATAAGTGTTTGAGTTTGAAACTTGGGTTGATTGACCCAAACGGTTTCAAAACCATTTGGGGATCACCCAAACGGTCTCAATATCGTTTGGTGATCACTCAAGACTGTTTGGAGGTCTAGGTTTAAGTATGGTTGAGCAATTGAAGGTCCAAAGATATTAAGTTGATGTATAATTAATTGCTGATTTGGTGACCAATCCTAGGATCCAAACCTTAGTTGAATGACATGGTTGATGATGATGTGAGGGAAAAACGGTCTTAAGACCGTTTGGAGGTCATCCAAACGATCCCAAGACCGTTTGGGGGTCACCCAAGACCGTTTGGAGGTCACCCAAGACCGTTTGGGGGTCACCCAAGACCGTTTGGAGGTCATCCAAACAACCTCAAGACCGTTTGGGGTCAGGTCATGTTCAATTTGGATGAAGGTCCAATGGTTTCAAAGTTACCAATATCACATTGATTAATGTTGAAGGATCATCGACTCCAAACCCTAATTGATGATTAATTGAGGGTCAAATTAGTTGAAGGTTGACCTATTCAACTCAATTGAAGTATGGTGATTGGTTCAATTGATGATCGGTTACATGAATTCAATGGTGGAAGGAACCAACATTGGAAACTCTAATTCAATTTGACTTGTTGAGACTATTTTTGGTCCTTGCGATTTTGAGGAGGTTTGGACCAAATGGTCTCAAGACCGTTTGGGACCAAACGATCCCAAACCGTTTAGGTTCATGCGGTTTCCAAACTGATTGAGTTCATGCGGTTTCAAAAGTCAACTTTGGGCAAACGGTCTTCACCACCTACTTTACTAAACAGTTTCAAGTTGGTACTTTAGCAAACGGTTTCATTGGTTGCTCAAGACCATTTGAGGTCTGAATTGGTCAACACCGTTTGGGGCCTATAAGTCCAAGATCGTTTAGTAGATAATTAACCAAAACCGCATGGCTACTTAAAGTGGTTAAAGGACAAAGTGATTAGTTGACTAATACATGATGTAATCAAAGATGATTATAGTAATTACATCTTAATGGGATGAGGTGATTAGTACCCTTTGAATAATTAAGCCTTAATGGTCATGGTGACAATGAAATAACCCATGATGTCAATTCATCCTCAATAGTGAGTTGACTTAACCTAATCAAGACTGAAGCATACATCATCTTTCGAAGATGAAAGAGAAGATTTCCTACATGGATGATAATTAAGTAATGGACTTCTAATATGAATGAATGTCTAATTAGGGTATGATCCTTCATAATGAGATCATGAAACCCTAATTATAATGGTTAATGAATCATAACCCTAACTAAGGGTATTGATAGGTGAAATCCTAATACATGATGATAGTATGACCTTAATTCATAATGATGACATTAGAAACCCTAATTCAAGGTACTATGATGATCACTCCTAATTAGGGTGAATAGTAAATCCTAATCTAGGGTGATGTGATATGAATAGAAAACCCTAACCTAGGGTGATGTGATGTGAATAGTAAACCCTAATTATGGGTTGTTGGTTATAAACCCTAATCTAGGGTGATGTGATGTGAATAGTAAACCCTAATTCCAAATAAGGTGAATGAATATATGAAACCCTAATTCTGGATTATACTTTATACTAAGAAGCTCTAAGGTTGGACAATGACATGATGAGTCCTTAACCCTATTTGAGCTAAAGGGTATGATTAACCCTAATTAAATTGAAAAGGGAAACCCTAACCCTAGCAAGGGCATAGTGGTATAACCCTTGAACAATGATGTCATAATTGTTTTACATTGTACTGATAGGAAATTGATGTATCTTTTATCATTTGTACTAATCATGCAGGTTTTATGAGATATTGAACATATCTAGGTATGAGCTATGCTGCTTTGTTTATTGAAAGTATTTTATGAGCTTTGTAAGCAAGGATATGCTATGTTGCCTAGTGAAAGGTAACAAAAGAGATTGATAGGCTATAAGTGTAACATCCCTAACCTGGGTTATGAACTAACCCCAGGTGTTTTTCTTAATCATGTGATTAAATGCTTGTGGTTATCTGTTGATAATGTAATTAAAGCTTCTGAGGAATATATATTTCCCTTTCTGTCCTTTTGAACAATGTTGTAATATTGTTTTGTAATATAGGGACCTATGTGCAAATTACCCAATTAAAAGGGGTTAACTTGCAAATTGCACATGTTAAGATGTTCCTTTAGTGTTGAGACATCATAAGAGTGAATGTGATGAAGTGTGATTGGTTCCCCAAGCTTGGGCACTGAAATGCAGCTTGTGGGGGCAATCCTTGTGCTTAAAACCCTAATTTTGGTGTAAAGTGCAATTTACCCAAAATGAGGGATGAAACTTGTAAAATACACCTTTTAGAGTATATTTATGACTCTTGGCATCGTTTAGAGTAAGAATGATGAATAGGAAACTTCAATTGAATAATCAAATAAGAATGATAACCCTTATAAATTAAATAATCAAGTTATAAGCCTAATAACCCTTCTATATGTGCAACTTAGTAAAAAAGTTGGCTTTCTTCACCTTTAGACCTTGGGTTTAAGATGAGTTTTTCTTAAGTATGGAAGGGAGAAACGTGTCTTAGAAGAAGGAAAGGACCTAGATGAGAAATGGAGAAACAAGTTGTCCTTATGTTGGAAATTCACCCAAAGTATATATACACCTTTTCTCACTTAGCAAGGATCGTTTCCTTCACTTCCCTTCTTATCCCCTTGCTTAGACCGACTTAGGACAGAGCTCTGGAGCAGAGGAGGACGGATAAGGAGTTTTAGGTAAGCTTTGGTCATCTTCTTGCTCGGATTCATGGAGGAATTCATGGTGCAAGGTTGGTTTTATGGTCTTCCTTACTTGTTTCCTCTTTCTAGCCATCTTTTCCCAACCTTTCCTTGGAGAAACACCCTTGACCGACCTGTGGAGCTCAAGACACCATTAAAGGCTTGAATCTTGGAATCTTGGAGCTCAAGGAATGACCTTAAGGCGGGTTTTATAACTCTAAAGCTTTTGCTTTCTTATGCATATCTTTGTTCTTGCAATTAGTACTTAGTTCTTCTTCTTTCCCACTCTTCCTTGCTTTCTTGCAACTAAAACCACGAAGAACAGACCTTGATCTGGAGGTAGAAGAAGATGGGCGTGATTACCAATGTACTTTATCAAACGGTCTTGTTTTCCCCCCTTTGGCCAAACGGTTTGCAAAACCGTTTGAAGGGCAAACGGTTTCACAAGGTCGGTTGGAGAAAACGGTCTCCAAGACCATTTGAGGGCGTTGAACAAGCGTTTACCGTTTGGGATTTCTGTTCATAATTATGTAGGCTAATGACCCACCAAATTTTAGGGGTTAACTCCAAAGAAATCGTAGGTTGAAGGCCAATCAATTAGGCAAATCAAATTGAATTAAATGCTGATTTTCAACCTGATTAACTTGACCTGTTTGGGCAAACGGTCTCAAGACCGTTTGAGTGAGTTTACCAAGCGTTGACCGTTTGGGATTCCTGTTCATAATTATGTTGGTTAATGACCCTCCAAATTTTAGGGATTAACTCCCAAGTAATCGTGAGTTGAAGGCTAATCAATTAGGGAAACCTAATTGGATTAAGTGCTGATTATCAATCTGTTTTAATTGAACTTTTTGGGCAAACGGTCTCAATACCGTTTGAGTGCATTGACCAAGCGTGGAACGTTTGAGATTACTGTTCCTAATGATGTGGTATAATAACCCACCAAATTTTATAGGTTAACTCCCAAGTAATCATGCGTTAAAGGCTAAACAATTAGGAAAACCTAATTGGATTAAGTGCTGATTTCCAATCTGATTAACTTGAACATTTTGGGCAAACGGTCTCAAGACCGTTTGAAGGCGTTGACCAAGCATTGACCGTTTGGGATTCCTGTTCCTAATTATTTTGGTTAATAACTCACCAAATTTGAGGGGTTAATTCTCAAGGAATCATGAGTTGAAGGCTAATCAATTGGGCAAACCCTAATTGAAATTAGTGCTGAAATTCCAACAAGTTAATTTGAGATTTTGGGTTGATTAGACCAAACGGTCTCAAGACCATTTGGGGGTCACCTCAAGACCGTTTGGAGGTCTGGGGTCAAGTATAGTTTATCAATTGAAGGTCCAAAGGTACCAATCATATTGCAATTAAGTGCTGAATTGTTGATCAACTCGATAGACCAATCCTTGATGATTTCTCACTAGAATCCAAAGGATGGATGGGCCAAACGGTCTCAAGACTGTTTGGAGCTCATCCAAACAGTCTCAAGACCGTTTGGAGGTCACCCAAGACCGTTTGGAGGTCTAGGGGTGAGTATGGTTAAGCAATTGATGATCCAATGATACTAAGTTGGAATGTAATCAATTGTTGTTTTGGTGATCAATCCAATGATCCAAACCTTAATTAGTTGACTTGGATTTTGATGATATGATGGGCAAACGGTCTCAAGACCGTTTGGAGGTCATACAAATGACCTCAAGACCGTTTGGGGTCAGGTCATGTCACAATTGAATGATGGTTCAATAGGTTCAAATCAATTAAACCCACATTGAAATATGTTGAAGGGTTATTGATTCCAAACCCTAATTCGATTGAGTTAAACCCTAATTGATGGTCAATTGAGGGTCAAGTGAGGGACAAATCAGTTGAAGGTCGACCTATTAAACTCAATTAAGGTATGAGTATAGGTCCAATTGATGATTGGTTCCATGAATTCAATGATTGAAGGAATCAACATTGGAAACCCTAATTCAATTGGATACCTTATGAAGTGGAGGTCCAATGTGATTGAATATTTGAGAATTAAGATGATGAATGTTCTATTAATTCAATAATTATTAGTAATGATAATCAATGAAGGTGTGAAGGTTGAAACCCTAATAATACCTAAGGGATTAAGAACCAATTCAAGGGAGAATTCTTAATTGTTTATAGGATTAATAGCTTGATACACTATGTTAACCATAGTAGCATGTACTTGATTGAAGGGTTGATGTGACCTAATCAAGTTAAAAGAATGAAAGATTAGAATACATATATTTATATATATATATAAATATGAATCATGGAATGATCTTATGTAGCATGACCGTGTAAGGGAGCATGGCCGTGGTATCCTTAACTTGCACGACCATGTAAGGGAGCACGGCCGTGGTAGCCTTACTTTGCATGACCGTGCAAGGTGGCACGGCCATGGTGTCCTATAAAGAAATTGAAAAGTTTTGGAATTGTGTTGACATTGTTATATATGCATGTCCTTATTTGTATAATTCATACAGGTTGATATTATGAGGTGATCATATCCAGGTAAGAGTTATGATGTCATATTCCTTGAAAACAATTATAAGCTTTTAGAGTAATGATATGTGAAAAGTATATACATTGCTTCAATCAAGGTCATGTTGTTAGATGACTTGATGCTTATATGTCACTTGGTAACAAGTGTTATGATAATCTGAGGGTTTGAATAACCATATTCCTGAATCATTTTATGCTTAATGCCTTGAAGGCTTAGATGGTTCAATGGTTGTTTAATCTAAACCCTAATGATACCTAAAGACATTAAGGGGTTAAGTGATTAGTAGATTGACCCATGTTATGAGTATTAAAGAAGATTACCAAGGTACCCTTGAAGGGTTCAAGTAGATAACAACCCTTGATTAAGCAAACCCTAATGATTATAATGGGTTGACTTAATCTATGTTAATCAAAGATGACTTGACCTAATCTAACCTAGAGTGATTTAAACATCATCTAGTAGTAAGAAGAGAGAGAAAGCTCCTAATATGAATGAGAATCAAGTAACATACTTTCAATATGTAAGAATGTACATGATTAGGGTATGATCCATCAAGGTAAGATCATGGAAATCCTAATTATAATGATTAATGAATCTTAACCTAATTTGAAGGCATCAATGATGATAATTTTCATATATAATGATGCTATGAGCTCAATTCACTATGAAGTGAATAGTAAACCCTAATTCTAGGGTAATAACATGTAACGTGAATAGTAAACCCTAATTTAGGGTGATCTGATAAATGGAGTAATTCAGAGTTATGCCTTTGAGTATGAAACCCTAATTACAAGTTGTAATATGAGAAATCTTTATGCCTCAAGAGCTAAGAGGTTCTATAACCCTATGTTGAAGTAAAAGAATACAAACCCTAACTAATGAAGGATGGGTATGTTAACCCTAGTCCTGGGTTATGCTTTCAAGTATGAAACCCTGTGAACAAATTACAATATAAGAATTCTTATGCCTTATAAGACAAAGGGATTCAATAACCTTAATTGAGTGGGGTAAACCCTAACTCTACGTATGCTTTTAAGCATGAATCTTCATGATTAAAGTATGAGATGAGGAATCATTATTCCTAATCATAAAGAAAGGGATTGAATAACCCTAATTGATGTAAATAAGGGAACCTAGCCTTAGTGTAAGCATGAAGGTACTATTCCTGAATTGAAAGGTTAATTCTGCTTTATAAATTGCTGATCTGGAAATGAAATGTTTATTGTTGTCAATTGAATTAACTATGCAGGTTCTTATAAAAGGATGATTATATCCAGGTAAAGGTTATGATATCATATTCATTGGAAGCATGTTATTAGCTTTGTGAATAGTGATATACCATGTTGCCTAGTTAAGTGACATCATATAAGATTGATAGGATGTGAGAGCCATGAGTAACATCAAGGCCATGCTAATAAGATGACTTATGATGAATTAAGGGTTTGAATACCCTATTCTTGAATCATAGTAATGAAATGGTTAAGAAATGATATCCAATTGATAATTGATGTGAGTTAGACTTGATACATTTAGTATTCTACTTTTATAGTTGTTGTTCTAATGATTAATGCTTGGAAACATGCTTGATGCTAAAAGAATGCTAGAATGTACCTAACTAATCAAGTATAATCATATCATGTAGAGCCCTGACCATAGATCCATCATTGTCAGAGACCAAATGATGGTGAAACAGGTTTTCCTAAGGGAACTCCTGGAGCATATACTTTTGAGTATATGGGGGTATATGGACGCAAATATCCTTACGTCCTAGTGTAGGAATTGATGTAGATGTACTTTAATCTTTCAACCCTTCACTACATATTCATACCGGGTGATGTACCACAAATCTCCTGAAGAAATTACTAATACCGCATCGATGAGAGATAAACAAGAAATCTTTCTATGACGATGAGAGTTCAGAACTCCACTGTAACTCTATAGCGAAGTTTCCAGAATACCCTGGATAGCTACTACAGCAGAGACACAAGATGTCCTGCAAGTAAATCCTCTTACTGACTGAGGAAGATGAGGTCATAAGAATCCGGCTCTTTTGATGACCTATGTATGGTACCGACGCGATTTTTATAAATGGTCGGTTGGAGTATGAGAGGTATACCACATCTCCGCAGGGCATAATGATGTTTGAAAAATATAATCAGCCGTATAGTATAACTGCTTAGGTTGTACTACGAGAAACAATGATTGATGTTACATTGTTGACTTTAATAGTATGTTCAAGTTTCTAGAATACATGTTCTACATATGCTTTAATGAAGTGATTGCTTAAGTAAATGTTGTTTTACTTATTACCAAACCTGCTGTTGATATTTTCAGTTACTTTGCTTCTGTTATTCCTTATATGCTATAACAAAGCCTCTGGCGGAGAGTTATAACTCTCGCTGGGACAATTATTTAAATTGTCTCACTTCCGTGGGATTCTACTTTTTAGGTAGACACCGAGGACGAAGGAATCCATTTAAGAATGAGCAACAACATCATCAACAACATCAGGGGCAGTAGTGAATCTTAGGTGGAGATACTAACTGTCTAGTCTTGTAGATAGTGTGTCTTATGTCGTCTCTGTACTCTCAGGTCCTAGGAGTCAGTATATCGGGGATTTTGGCATGATGCCTCAAGATTTTGTATCTTACCTTGTACAGTTAACAAGGTGGGCTTTGTTGTAATGCTCGAGATGTGTTTATTACAGATATGTATCAATGGATCAGTTTGTAAATGACCTATCATGTTGTTTATGAAAGAGTTTTTATCTTTCGAAGATCTCTTTACAAAAGTTTTAAATTTTTAGTGATTTTTGATAATTCCGCTGCTAATCGCTTCCGCATTCGTTAATTTGATTGTCAGTTTGGTGTCGGTCGTTTCAGTAAGAGCCATGTGAAATACCTGCATTGCAATTATCATGTTTATACTGTCAAATGACTGGTTGGCATTATGTTACCTGTTAAAGTGGTAATAAGTATATTGATGATCTAAGGGTTGAACACCCACATTCTTGAATCATGATGATGAGATGACAAGGGATTGAGTTCCCAATGCTATTAAAGCTGTGAAATGAACTTGATAGAAATAGTACTCATTCTTTATAGCAATT
The DNA here is from genome assembly GCA_963693085.1 of Alisma plantago-aquatica. Lineage (NCBI taxonomy): Eukaryota > Viridiplantae > Streptophyta > Magnoliopsida > Alismatales > Alismataceae > Alisma > Alisma plantago-aquatica. Next base: position 391,283,767 of record OY856414.1, on the reverse strand, counting down.
GTTATAATGTTTTATGATTGAAAACATGCCTGATGCTAAAAGAATGTTGTAATGTACTTAATTAATCAAGTGAAATGACATCATGTAGAGCCATGACCATAGATCCATCATCGTCAGCAGTTAGGTGATGGTGAAACAGGTTTTCCTAAGGGAACTCCTGGAGAGCATACTTTTGAGTATGTGGGGGTAATGGGCACGAATATCCTTACGCCCTAATGGAGGAATTGATGTGTGATAAACACTAAATCCATCAATCCTTCATTATATGTATATGCCGGGATGATGTATCACTAATCTCCCGATGATGATATTAATGCTGAATCGATGTGAGATAAACAAGAAATCCCTCGATTGCGAAGAGAGTACAACATGCCACTGTTACTCTAATAGCGAAGTTGCCAGTATACCCTGGAAAGCTATATTATAGCAGAGACATAAGATGTCCTGCATGTTGTTCCTCACACTGACTGAGGAAGATGAGGTCATAGAAATCTGGCTCTTTTGATGACCTATGTATGGTACCGATTTCGATTTCACAATGGTCGGTTGGAGTATGAGCGGTATACCTCATCTCCTCAGGGCATAAATATGATTGTAAAATGTAATCAGTCGTGTAGCATATTTTCTTAGGGTTGAATTACGAGAATCAATGTTTGATGATACATTGTTTATTATGTCTTATAAAGATAAAGGATATACATGTTCTTCATATTCCTTATTAAATGAATGACTTGCTACTTAATCAAGTTATAATTGAAATGATTGTACAGAGAATACTGCTCTACTTATCTCAATCAATGATTTATCTGATGTTGAATATTTATAATTCTACTGCTCAGTGTTATTCTATTACCAGCAATAACAATGTTTTTGGCAGAGATTTGTATCTCTCGCTGGGTCAATTTTCAATTGTCTCACCCCTGTGGGATTCAACTTTTTAGGTAGACGTCGAGGAAGAAGAAACCCTTCAGTGGGTGAGCAGTAACACAGCCACAACAGCAGCAGCAACAGCAAGGACAGTAGTGATCCACAGGTGGAGACACTGTTTGTCAAGTCTTGTATATAGAGAGAGTCCTATGTGCCGTCTCTGTACTCTCAGGTCCTAGGAGTCAGTAGATGGTTCGATATAGATCTGAGATTTTTGGCTTAATGCCTCGAGATTTTGTATACTACTCATGTATAGTTTAACTGGGCAGTCAATGTTATGACTCTCGAGATGAGATGATACAGAGATATATTGATGAATCAGAATGTAAATAACTTACTTTGGTTCTTTATGATAGAGTTTTACCGTTTGTGGATTTATTTACAAAAAGTTTTAAATTTTTAGTGATTTTTAGTAATTCCACTGCTATTAATTCACTTCTGCATTAATTAATCATGTCTTCATAAGTTGGATCCACAATTAAGTGGTATCAGAGCTCTAGGTTCGCTGAGTCTACAGAGACATAGGACTAGGGTTGTTAAGTCTATTCTAGTGTCTTCCAGCCTATCTGATAGTGTCTTCTGCTCATATAGGAGGAGGAGAGAAAACTAAAGATGTCTAGATCACATGATGAACATGTTGCAGAAAGTAGTGTCGCTGCACATGGAGGAGGTGCAAGAGACTAAGGAAGGGAGGAACATGTGCATGAATTACCCCAGTTCAATCCAGCTGACATGGGGAATCCCGCCTTCCAGGCTATGTTTGGGCAGTTCATGACTGCCATGACACATATGACTGATAGAATGCCCATACATGCACCTAGGGCACCTACCCACCCTGAAGGACATGGAGCTGGCAAGACGTTTGAACGACTACACCAGGTTGGAGCCATAGAATATGCTGGGACAGCTGACCCAACAGATGCTGACATGTGGCTAACAGAGTTAGAGAAGGCCTTTAGAATCCTGAACATCCCAAAAGATGAGAAGGTTAGACATGTTGTGTACCTTCTCAAAGGGAGTGCTGGTCACTGATGGACCATAGAGGAAGGGAAAAGGCCAGGTGTGGAAATTGAATGGGAAGTATTTCGACGAGAATTTGTCAATAGATACTTTCCTAAGACCTTTCTGGATGAGAAAATGTCTCAGTTTGAGAGGTTAAGGCAAGGACCAATGAACATTAGCAAGTACAAGGATAAGTTCATGGAACTTTTGTGGTTCTGTCCGCATATGGCAATCACAGATGAAGAGCAGATTCGGCGTTTTGAGAAAGGATTAAACACTGAGTTGACTACCCCTGTGTCTGCTCTGGAGAATAGGGAAAGATTTGCTACTTTTGTAGAGTCTATCATAAGGATAGAGAGGTCTGTGACTGAGAAGAGATAGACCAAGAACAAGAAGGTGTACCCTCAGTTCCAAGGATCCTCATCCAAAGGTTTCAAGAAACTAAGGTTTTCCGTACCTACACCACCACCCAGATTCAGTACCCAGACGCAGTGGACATCAAATAGGGGTAGAGGACGAAGTTTACCACCAGAAGGAGCCCGCAGCTCAGCATCTATATCGGTTATAGGACCATCCAGACCACAGCAGGGGATCAGAAGTTGTTTCATATGTGGAAAGGTGGGACATATGATGAAGGATTGCAGAGCTTGAGAGGCAAGTGTGACTCAACCCCAGAGGCAGAGTCAGTAAGGTTCTCAAATGAGACAGTTTCTAGGTGGCATTAGAGGACGTAGACAAGCGTCCCAAGCTGGATCATCGACACCCAGTCATCAAGCACCGAATCAACCACAGGCGACGGTGAGATTCTATGCAATGAATCCACTTGATGCAGTGGTCAACCCTTGGGTTGTGATAGGTCAGATGAAACTATTTTATTCTGATATGTCTACATCATGCATCATATCTGTTTTAATTGATCTGGGTGCTACGCGTTCCTTTATCACTCGAAGAGTGATTTTTGACTGCAACATGACTACCAGTCATAGAGCAGATAGTCTATTGTTAGAAACTTCTTTGATGGGATCTGCTGTGTTGCGGGAGGTGTGTTCTCCCTGCATTCTTTTCTTTTTTGAACATCGCATTCAAGTGGGTCTTATACCACTTGAAATGCACGGGTTCGATATAATCCTTGGAATGGATACCTTAGAAAGGTATAAGGTTGTCTTGGATTGTGACTCCAAGAAAGTTGTGTTCACTGATGATAGTGACACATGGATCTTTCAAGGAGATAGAAAGATTCTTCCTACCTGTTGTGGGCTCCGATCTCCAAACCACTAATTAATCCCGATTTAAACATGTGCGGAAGCAATCGGTAAACAGCGGAAGACAAAAATCACGAGAAATTAAAACTTTTCAAGACAAGAGCCTGAAACCACAAACCTTTTCCATAGAAAAAGGATTTAACTGTTTACATCACTAACAATTACTTCTTGAGTAATTATATACAACATGATACAAAAATTCTCAAGAATTCATACTCCAAAACACTCCAGGACCTGAGAGTACAGAGGACACATAGGACTTGACTCTAACTACACCATGAAGCAGGCTAGATCTCCACCTGAGATATTTACTGCTCCTGATGCTGCTGTTGCTGGGATTGGTCACCTGTGTTCTTGTTCCTCCGTCTTCGACGACCACCTAAAAAGTAGAAGTCTACGGGGTGAGACAATTATACATAATTGCCCCAGCAAGAGTTATAACTCTCCACTAGGCTTTATAAGCAAAGTAAGGAATAACCAAAGCAATAAGAGCCTTCAAGATATTCACTAGCAGTTCTGATGATAAGCAAGAGTTCAATCAATATTAAAATATGAGAACATCTATACTATTGAAGGTAACATCAATCAAATAACTCGTAGATAACTCTAACAGATATACTACGCTGTTGATTATGTTTTACAAACATTATTGTTATGCCCTGTGGAGATGAGGTATACCACTCATACTCCAACCGATCACTATTAAGTCGCCTCGGTATCATACTAGGTCATTAAAAGAGCCGGATTCTTATGACCTCATCTTCCTCAGTCAGTTAGAGGATTGATTGTTTGACATCTGGCAGGATGTCTTTGTAATAGCTCACCAGGGTACTCTGGTCCTTCGCTATTTTTAGAGTTACAGTGGCATTCTGTACTCTCTTTGCTATCGGAAGATTTCTTGTTTATCTTTCACCGATACGGTGTTTGTGTCTTTAAGGGAGTGTAGATATACATCTCACCTTTAGGACTTTATGGTGGGGTCTGATGGACTACTAGAATCTACATCATCCTCTCACATTTTCTTTTATAGTGAAGGTATGATGGACTACAAGAATCTACATCAAATACCTACACTAGGATGTAAGGTTCTACACATCCATGTACCCCACATACTCAAAAGTATGTGATCCAGGAGTTCCCTGAGGAAAACCTGTTTCACCATCATTTAGACTCTGACAATGATGGATCTATGATCAGGGCTCTACATTTCACTTGATTAGTTAGGTACATTCAGTATTCATATCATCATACAAAAACATTAGCATCACAGCTATATATGAGAATACTAAAATGTAGCAGGCCTAACTCATTTCAATTACCAGTTCTCAATTATCTCATCACAAGTCATCTGTCAAGCATGACCTTGATGGTGTTTATGGCTCTTACAGCCCATAAATCACAAAAGATGTCACTTAGCAGTGCATCAAGATGATTCACTATTCATAAAGCTTAAGACATGCTTTCAATGAATATAACATGATATTTCATACCTGGGTATGACCATTATCTTATAATAACAGGCATGGTTAGTTCAACAGATAATAGTAAACAATTCAACAATTTAGGGTTTACTATTCATCTTTCAAGTCATCACCCTAAAATTAGGGTTTACTATTCACACCATGGTGAATGGTACTCATTACATCATCATGTAAGAGAAACATCATCATTAAGACTCTTAATTAAGATTAAGATCCATTAGATATCATATTTAGGGTTTCCATGACCTCACATAGGTGGGTCATTCCCTAATCATGCACATTCATGTGTAATTGAAGTATCTCACTAGAGTTTCTTCCTAAAAAGGGTACTTTCTCTCTCTAGGATACTTTCTCTCTCTAGAAATACTTTCTCTCTCCTCTCACTAGTAGATGGTGACAACACCACTCTAGATCAGGTTGAGATAAGTCTCCATTGACTAACATGATCCAAAACATCAACATCATGTGATTAGGGTTTGATTAGAACAAGGTTTTACCCCTTTAGACCCCTCAAGGGTATTTTGGTAATTTGCCACATGATTACCATCATGGGTTAACTCACTAATCACATAGTCCCTTAATGACCTAGGTTACCATTAGGGTTTAGATTGGATCATCATTGAGCTAATTACACCATCAAATGGTTAAGTACAAACCATCACCAATCTCCAAACGGTTTCAACCTTCAAACGGTTTCAACCATCCAAACGGTCTTGAGACCGTTTGGAGGTGAAGACCGTTTGGAAGGGTTGACTTCCAAACCGTTTGGAGTTTCAAACGGTTTGAAACCGTTTGATCAAACTTGCTTGAGATCGATTGGACCAAACGATCTTGAGGTCGTTTGAGCCCAAACGGTCTTGAGACCGTTTGGCCCCAAACGATCTTGAGACCGTTTGGCCCCAAATGGTCTTGAGACCGTTTGGTCTCAAACGGTCTTGAGACCGTTTGGACCTCCAAAGGGGTTCAAAGATCACCAATGTTCATGGATATGTGTGTTGAAGCCCTCAATTGGTTAAAGCTATGCTAACCATTTATAAATTGAGTCAATTAGGGTTAGCCTTAACCACTTAGACATCCAATTGACCCTCAATTGCAAGCCAATTAGGGTTCAATCCTCCTCAATTAGGGTTTCAAATCGATTGGTCATCAATGTTCAACAATGTGAATCAATTCAAGGTTGAACCTATCAATTGACCTCCAATTGGGCTCAAACTTGGCCCAAACAGTCTTGAGGTCGTTTGGACATCATCCAAACGGTCTTGAGACCGTTTTCCCAAAGTTTGACCAAAATCCAAGTCGTTTTGACTAAGGTTGAAGTCCAATTAGGTCAAAATCAGCAATTTTCATCAATTCATCAATTTCCTACAATTGGACCCTCAAACCATTAGATTAACTCAACCCTAGACCTTCAAACGGTCTTGAGTTGTGCCCAAACGGTCTTAGGACCGTTTGGAGGAATCCCCAAACGGTCTTGAGACCGTTTGGGTCCTTCAACCCAAAACTCAACAAGATCTATATGTTAAATCAGCACTTTTTCACCCTATTAGGGTTTCATGTTGAAGTGCCTTCAACTCTCAATCGGTTAAGAATTAGACTTTGATTCTTTGCAGAGATGAAATTCAATATGTTAGGAACAGACCCTCAAACGGTCGTCCCTTGGTCAACTCTTTCAAACGGTCTTGAGACCATTTCAATCCAAACGGTCTTGCAAGACCGTTTGAGAGCAAACGGTTTGAAACCGTTTGAACCCAAACGGTTTGCAACCGTTTGGACCAAAAGGGTCCATGGTCGTTTGAAAAAGTAACATAGGGAACCACGCCCCTCATCTTCAACCTCTAGCAAGGTTGGTTTCTCCACTGATTTGCTTGCAAACGTGCAAGGAAGAAGGGTGGTAGAAGGAGAATTTACCAAGTAAATTGCAAGAATTGAGCATACATATAAAGCATAAGTTTAGAGTTATAAAACCCGCCTAAAGGTTGATCTTAGAGCTCCAAGCCTTCAAGCTACAAGCTTTAATGGCGTCCTTGAGCTTCCACAACTTGGTCAGAGGTGAATTCTCCAAGGAAACGTTGCTTTGGTCGGCTAGAACAAGAAGACTAAGTAAGCTAACCATAAAACCAACCTTAGAAAGTGAATTCCTCCATGAATTCGAGCTAGAAGGTGGGGTTTTCTTACCTTGAACAGGTTGGTCGTCCCCCCCTGAGCTCCAGAGATACCCTTGGTCGTTTGAGCAAGAAAGGAAGAGAAGTGAAGGAAAGAAAGTTCGTTCACTTAATTGCAAGGGAAAAGGGCTTATATACTTTAGCCTCTTTTACACCCTAAGGACCTCACAAGATTGGAAATCACATCTAGGTCCCTCCTTGCTCAAAGGCACGACCAAACCTATCTATCCTTATGCAAAACTCATGAAATCTCAAGATCTAGGGGTAAAGGAATCCAACCTTCAACTAGGGTACATACATGAAAGGGTTTCATACCCATTTTAGGTGATTTCTATCACAAAGATCATTTTTCTCATCTGATTATTAAATGATGTATCCCTTTCATCATTTCTACTCTAAATGATGACAAGAGTCATAAAAGATGTTCTAGATATTAAGAATTACAACTTGGACCCCTCAACTTGGGTAAATTGCACTTTACCCCAAATTAGGGTTTCTAAGCATGGGAATTGCTTCCACAGCTGCACCTTGGTGCTCAAGCTTGGGAAATCCCTCAAACTTTACCATAACCATTCTCATGATGTCTCAACATCAAAGGAACATCTTATCTTGTGAATTTTGCAAGTTCAACCCTTAAACTGGGTAATTTGCACATAGGTCCCTGCATACAACACAATGCTACAACTTTATACAAAAAGGAGCAAAATTGAAAGTAAATGTTCCTGAGGAACTTAATTACATGCCAGGGAGTGTTCACAAGTATATTAATTACATATTTAGGCAAAACTTCCAGGGTTAGGTCATAACCCAGGTCAGGGGTGTTACAAATTCTTTACCCCTTCAAAAGGATTTCGTCCCCGAAATCGATAAAGCATATTATAAGAAAAGAGCAGGATATTTTCTTGTCATTTCATCTTCTAGTTCCCAAGTGGCTTCTTCAACACCACGATGGTTCCAGAGGACTTTTACAAGGCTTATATCCTTCTTCTTTAACTTTTTAGTTCTGTTATCGAGGATTGACACTGGTCCCTCCTCATACGTTATATCTTCATTCAATTCTACTTCCATAGGTTGTAGAACTGACTCGGTATCTGGATGGCATTTCCTCAGCATGGAAATGTGAAACACAGGGTGCAGCTTCTGCAACTCCTGAGGTAACTCTAGTCTATAGGCCACCTTTCCAACTTTTTCAACAATTGGATAAGGTCCCATAAATCTAGGAGCTAACTTTCCTTTCTTCCCAAAACGAAGGACTCCTTTCCAAGGTGAGACCTTGAGATACACTCTGTCTCCAACCTGGAATTCTAGGGGTCTACGACGTTTATCGGCATATGATTTCTGTCTATCTTGTGCAGTCTTAAGCTGTTGTTGTATTACTTTAATCTTTTCTGTAGTTTGCTGCACAAGATCAGGGCCTATCAACTGGTGCTCACCAGTTTCATACCAACACAAGGGTGATCTACAACGTCTACCATATAAGGCTTCATATGGTGCCATATCAATGCTATGTTGATAGCTATTGTTATAGGCAAACTCTATCAAGCTTAGATGTAGATCCCAACTCCCGGTAAACTAGAGAACACATGCTCTCAACAGATCTTCTAAGGTCTGTATAGTTCTTTCTGACTGTTCATCAATCTGGGGATGAAAGGCTGTACTAAACCTTAGCTTGGTGCCTAGGGCTCTGTGTAACTATTCCCAAAAGCGACTTGTAAACTGGGGACCTCTGTCAGAAACTATAGTGACAGGAACTCCGTGCAACCGCACTATCTCTTGAACATATATCTGGGATAACCTTTCAGCAGAATAGGTTGTTTTGACAGGTAAGAAATGCGTTGTCTTTGTCAACCTATCAACAATTACCGAAATGGAATCATGTCCTTTGTTTGTCCTAGGTAGGACAACAACAAAGTCCATGGTCACATGGTCCCACTTCCACTGTGGTATGGGTAAGGGTTGCATTGTTCCTGCAGGTCTCTGGTGTTCAGCCTTGACCTGCTGACACACAGGACACCTCAGAACAAACTCAGCTACATCCTTCTTCATCCCAGGCCACCAATACATATCCTTCAAGTTTCGATACATCTTGGTGCTCCCTGGATGCATAGCATACATCGAAGAATGAGCTTCTTCCAGGACTAACTTCCTCAGGTTGTCCACATCTGGCACTATCATCCTTCCATGATAGCATGCCACCTGGTCATCTGACTCATGAAAACCTTCTCGCTTCTCATCTCCAAACTCAGATCTAATCTGCTATACAAAAACATCTACTTGTTGTGCCTCCTTTATCTGCTCTCTTAAGGTAGGTTTAATCTGCATCTCAGCTAACAGACCAGCTAACAATGATGCCTTCAACTGTACATTGTCTTGCCTTAAAGAGATAAGCATATCTCTTCTAAAGCATACTAAGGAACTTAGTTGTGCCCTATCCATGGTTGATGTTGCTGATTTCCTACTCAAGGCATCAGCAACCACATTGGCTTTGCCCGGATGGTAATCAATTGTACAATCGTAGTCCTTGATTAACTCCATCCAGCGACGTTGCCTCATATTAAGCTCATGCTGAGTGAAGATGTATTTAAGGTTCTTGTGGTCTGTGAAAATCTAGAAAGTTTCTCCGTAGAGATAATGTCTCCAGATTTTCAAAGCATGGACCACAGCAGCTAACTCTAGATCGTGTGTCGGACAATTCTCCTCGTGTTTCTTAAGCTGTCGGGAAGCAAAAGAAATCACTTGTTTATCCTGCATCAACACACATCCAAGTCCATTCTTGGAGGCATCATAAAAGATTATATATTCCTTTCCTTGCTCAGGTAACACAAGCACAGGTGCACTCGTTAACCTCTCCTTCAACAGCTGAAAAGACTGTTGACACTTATCACTCCAAGCAAAAGGAACATCCTTTCGGGTTAACTTGGTCAAAGGTAAGGCTATGGAACTGAAATTCTTAATAAACCTTCGATAATAACCAGCTAACCCCAAGAAACTTCTAATCTCCGTCGATGTCTTCGGTTGTTCCCACTACAGAACAGATTCTATCTTTGCAGGGTCAACACGAATTCCCGAGGCAGATACCACATGTCCAAGGAAGGATACTTCAGATAACCAGAACTCACACTTGCTAAACTTAGCGTATAGCTTATGTTCCCTTAGCAAGGTCAAAGTCTGGAGAAGGTGTTGCTCATGCTGCTGAGCATCCTTACTATAAATCAGTATGTCATCTATGAAGATGACAACACACTGATCAAGAAAAGGTCGAAAGACTCTATTCATGAGTTCCATGAATGCAGCTGGTGCATTGGTTAGTCCAAATGACATAACCGTGAACTCATAGTGACCATATCTTGTCCTAAAGGCAGACTTGGATATGTCATTGTCCTTAATGCGGATTTGATGATATCCAGACCTTAAGTCTATCTTGGAAAAGACTGTTGCACCACGCAACTGGTCGAAGAGATCATCAATCCTCGGCAAAGGATACTTATTCTTTATTGTTACTTTATTGAGTTGTCTATAATCAATGCACAACCACATCGATCCATCTTTCTTTTTAACAAACAAAACCGGAGCACCCCAAGGTGAGGTACTCGGTCGGATGAAACCCTTCTCAAGTAACTCTTGAAGCTGTTTCTTGAGTTCTGCCATCTCAGCAGGCGCCATCCTATACGGAGTCTGGGCTATGGGTTTCGTATCTGGGACCAAATTGATTTCAAAATCAATTTCCCGGGGTGGTGGTATACCAGGAAGTTCTTCGGGAAACACATCCTCGAATTCCCTGACTATCGGAATTTCAGCAGGGTTGGAACTCTCCTTGGTAACATCTACCACATGGGCCAAGAATGCATAGTATCCTTGCCTCATCAACTTATCAGCAACCATAGCTGATACAAGACAGGTGGGCAGAATCTTTCTTTCACCTTGAAAGATCCATGTGTTGCTTTCATCAGCAAACACAGCCAGCTTGGACTCACAATCCAAGACAACTCGATACCTTTCCAAGGTATCCATCCCTAGGATTATATCAAATCCTTGCATATCAAGCGGTATGAGATCCACTTGAATGCGATGCTTAGAAAAGAAAAGTACACAAGGAGAGCATACTTCTTGCAGAACAGCAGACCCACTCAACGGAGTCTCCAACAACAACTTATCTGCCCTATGACTAGTTATCATATTGCAGTTACGAATCACTCTTCGAGTGATGAAAGAGTGCGTAGCACTCGGGTCAATCAAAACAGATACTACACAAGATTTAGACATATCAGAATATAAAAGTTCCATCTGACCTGTCACTACTTGTGGATTGACCACTGCCTCTGGTGGGTTCATAGCATAGAACCTCGTCGTAGCCTGTTGTTGAGGTGGTGCTGATGATCCAGCTTGAGACGCTTGCCCGCGTCCTCGACCTGTTCCTTGAGATTTTCCTCCCTGTGATCCCTGTTGTCCTTGTCTCGGAGGCTGTGTCACACTGACAGGCCTAGATCGGCAGTCCTTCATCAAATGTCCCACCTTACCGCAGTTGTAGCATCTTCTTTCTTGTGGTCTTTGTGGTCCGGTAGCAGACATTGATGCAGAACTCTGTGTCTCCCGAGGTGGTTGTCCTCTTCCTCTACCTCTACTAGGAGACCACTGAGTCTGAGGACTAGATCTAGTTGGTGGAGGGTTAGGTGCAGAGGATCTAGACTTCTTAAAGTCCATAGATGAAGAACCCTGGAACTGTGGATACCTTTTCTGTGTTTGCCTCTTCTCAACCACAGATCTCTCTATCCTTCGGACTGACTCAACGAAGGTAGAGAATCTCTCTCGGTTCTCTAAGGCAGACACTGGGGTAGACATGTCAGCATTCAACCCCTTCTCAAACCTTCTGATTCTTTCTTCTTCTGTGGCAGCCATGTGCGGACAAAACCGCAACAGCTCCATGAACTTAGCTTCGTACTCGCTAATGTTCATCATACCCTGTCTCAGTCTCTCAAACTGAGAGATCTTCTCGTCTAGGAAGGTCTTTGGGAAATATCTTTGGACAAACTCCCGCCGAAAATCTTCCCACGAGATCTCTATTCCAGGTCTCTTCTGCTCTTCCATGGTCCACCAGTGACCAGCACTTCCTTTGAGAAGATAGACAACATGTCTAACCTTCTCAGCTTCAGGGATGTTGAGGATCCTAAAAGCCTTCTCCAGCTCTGTCAACCACAGATCAGCATCTACGGGGTCAGCAGTCCCATGGTACTCGGTAGCTCCGACACGACGTAGTCGCTCAAACGTCTTCCCGATACCTTTCCCCTCAGGCTGGACAGGTGCCCTAGGTGCAGGCATAGGCAACCTGTCAGTTATATGTGTCATGGCAGTCATGAACTGCCCAAACATTGTCTGGACTGCTGGGTTACCTATGTCAGCTGGGTCAAACTGGGGTGGCTCTCTAGGTTGTTCTGGTACAGGTTGTTCCACCTCTGGTACTCCTGCACCGCCTTGAGGTGCACTGGCACTACTTTCTTCCACATACTCATCATGTGGCTCTGACATCTTAAGTATCTTCTTCTCCTGAGGAGTAGAAGATTCTATTAGATAAGGAAGGAATACTAAAGATAGACTCGACTTCCTAAGTCCTATGCCTCTGTAGACTCGGCGAACCTAGAGCTCTGATACCACTTAATTGTGGGCTCCTATCTCCAAACCATGAATTAATCCCGATTTAAACATGTGCGGAAGCAATCGGTAAACAGCGGAAGACAAAAATCACGGGAAATTAAAACTTTTCGAGACAAGAGCCTGAAACCACAAACCTTTTCCATAGAAAAAGGATTTAACTGTTTACATCACTGACAATTACTTCTTGAGTAATTATATACAACATGATACAAAAATTCTCAAGAATTCATACTCCAAAACACTCCAGGACCTGAGAGTACAGAGGACACATAGGACTTGACTCTAACTACACCATGAAGCAAGCTAGATCTCCACCTGAGATATTTACTGCTCCTGATGCTGCTGTTGCTGGGATTGGTCACCTGTGTTCTTGTTCCTCCGTCTTCGACGACCACCTAAAAAGTAGAAGTCTACGGGGTGAGACAATTATACATAATTGCCCCAGCGAGAGTTATAACTCTCCACTAGGCTTTATAAGCAAAGTAAGGAATAACCAAAGCAATAAGAGCCTTCAAGATATTCACTAGAAGTTCTGATGATAAGCAAGAGTTCAATCAATATTAAAATATGAGAACATCTATACTATTGAAGGTAACATCAATCAAATAACTCGTAGATAACTCTAACAGATATACTACGCTGTTGATTATGTTTTTCAAACATTATTGTTATGCCCTGTGGAGATGAGGTATACCACTCATACTCCAACCGATCACTATTAAGTCGCCTCGGTATCATACTAGGTCATTAAAAGAGCCGGATTCTTATGACCTCATCTTCCTCAGTCAGTTAGAGGATTGATTGTTTGACATCTGGAGGGATGTCTTTGTAATAGCTCACCAGGGTACTCTGGTCCTTCGCTATTTTTAGAGTTACAGTGGCATTCTGTACTCTCTTCGCTATCGGAAGATTTCTTGTTTATCTTTCACCGATACGGTATTTGTGTCTTTAAGGGAGTGTAGATATACATCTCACCTTTAGGACTTTATGGTGGGGTCTGATGGACTACTAGAATCTACATCATCCTCTCACCTTTTCTTTTATAGTGAAGGTATGACGGACTACAAGAATCTACATCAAATACCTACACTAGGATGTAAGGTTCTACACATCCATGTACCCCACATACTCAAAAGTATGTGATCCAGGAGTTCCCTGAGGAAAACCTATTTCACCATCATTTAGACTCTGACAATGATGGATCTATGATCAGGGCTCTACATTTCACTTGATTAGTTAGGTACATTCAATATTCATATCATCATACAAAAACATTAGCATCACAGCTATATATGAGAATACTAAAATGTAGCAGGCCTAACTCATTTCAATTACCAGTTCTCAATTATCTCATCACAAGTCATCTGTCAAGCATGACCTTGATGGTGTTTATGGCTCTTACAGCCCATAAATCACAAAAGATGTCACTTAGCAGTGCATCAAGATGATTCACTATTCATAAAGCTTAAGACATGCTTTCAATGAATATAACATGGTATTTCATACCTGGGTATGACCATTATCTTATAATAACCTGCATGGTTAGTTCAACAGATAATAGTAAACAATTCAACAATTTAGGGTTTACTATTCATCTTTCAAGTCATCACCCTAATATTTGGGTTTACTATTCACACCATGGTGAATGGTACTCATTACATCATCATGTAAGAGAAACATCATCATTAAGACTCTTAATTAAGATTAAGATCCATTAGATATCATATTTAGGGTTTCCATGACCTCACATAGGTGGGTCATTCCCTAATCATGCACATTCATGTGTAATTGAAGTATCTCACTAGAGTTTCTTCCTAAAAAGGGTACTTTCTCTCTCTAGGATACTTTCTCTCTCTAGAAATACTTTCTCTCTCCTCTCACTAGTAGATGGTGACAACACCACTCTAGATCAGGTTGAGATAAGTCTCCATTGACTAACATGATCCAAAACATCAACATCATGTGATTAGGGTTTGATTAGAACAAGGTTTTACCCCTTTAGACCCCTCAAGGGTATTTTAGTAATTTGCCACATGATTACCATCATGGGTTAACTCACTAATCACATAGTCCCTTAATGACCTAGGTTACCATTAGGGTTTAGATTGGATCATCATTGAGCTAATTACACCATCAAATGGTTAAGTACAAACCATCACCAATCTCCAAACGGTTTCAACCTTCAAACGGTTTCAACCATCCACACGGTCTTGAGACCGTTTGGAGGTGAAGACCGTTTGGAAGGGTTGACTTCCAAACCGTTTGGAGTTTCAAACGGTTTGAAACCGTTTGATCAAACTTGCTTGAGATCGATTGGACCAAACGATCTTGAGGTCGTTTGAGCTCAAACGGTCTTGAGACCGTTTGGTCTCAAACGGTCTTGAGACCGTTTGGACCTCCAAAGGGGTTCAAAGATCACCAATGTTCATGGATATGTGTGTTGAAGCCCTCAATTGGTTAAAGCTATGCTAACCATTTATAAATTGAGTCAATTAGGGTTAGCCTTAACCACTTAGACATCCAATTGACCCTCAATTGCAAGCCAATTAGGGTTCAATCCTCCTCAATTAGGGTTTCAAATCAATTGGTCATCAATGTTCAACAATGTGAATCAATTCAAGGTTGAACCTATCAATTGACCTCCAATTGGGCTCAAACTTGGCCCAAACTGTCTTGAGGTCGTTTGGACATCATCCAAACGGTCTTGAGACCGTTTGCCCAAAGTTTGACCAAAATCCAAGTCGTTTTGACTAAGGTTGAAGTCCAATTAGGTCAAAATCAGCAATTTTCATCAATTCATCAATTTCCTACAATTGGACCCTCAAACCATTAGATTAACTCAACCCTAGACCTTCAAACGGTCTTGAGTTGTGCCCAAACGGTCTTAGGACCGTTTGGAGGAATCCCCAAACGGTCTTGAGACCGTTTGGGTCCTTCAACCCAAAACTCAACAAGATCTATATGTTAAATCAGCACTTTTTCACCCGATTAGGGTTTCATGTTGAAGTGCCTTCAACTCTCAATCGGTTAAGAATTAGACTTTGATTCTTTGCAGAGATGAAATTCAATATGTTAGGAACAGACCCTCAAACGGTCGTCCCTTGGTCAACTCTTTCAAACGGTCTTGCAAGACCGTTTGAGAGCAAACGGTTTGAAACCGTTTGAACCCAAACGGTTTGCAACCGTTTGGACCAAAAGGGTCCATGGTCGTTTGAAAAAGTAACATAGGGAACCACGCCCCTCATCTTCAACCTCTAGCAAGGTCGGTTTCTCCACTGATTTGCTTGCAAACGTGCAAGGAAGAAGGGTGGTAGAAGGAGAATTTACCAAGTAAATTGCAAGAATTGAGCATACATATAAAGCATAAGTTTAGAGTTATAAAACCCGCCTAAAGGTTGATCTTAGAGCTCCAAGCCTTCAAGCTCCAAGCTTTAATGGCGTCCTTGAGCTTCCACAACTTGGTCAGAGGTGAATTCTCCAAGGAAACGTTGCTTTGGTCGGCTAGAACAAGAAGACTAAGTAAGCTAACCATAAAACCAACCTTAGAAAGTGAATTCCTCCATGAATTCGAGCTAGAAGGTGGGGTTTTCTTACCTTGAACAGGTTGGTCGTCCCCCCCGAGCTCCAGATCTACCCTTGGTCGTTTGAGAAAGAAAGGAAGAGAAGTGAAGGAAAGAAAGTTCGTTCACTTAATTGCAAGGGAAAAGGGCTTATATACTTTAGCCTCTTTTACACCCTAAGGACCTCACAAGATTGGAAATCACATCTAGGTCCCTCCTTGCTCAAAGGCACGACCAAACCTATCTATCCTTATGCAAAACTCATGAAATCTCAAGATCTAGGGGTAAAGGAATCCAACCTTCAACTAGGGTACATACATGAAAGGGTTTCATACCCATTTTAGGTGATTTCTATCACAAAGATCATTTTTCTCATATGATTATTAAATGATGTATCCCTTTCATCATTTCTACTCTAAATGATGACAAGAGTCATAAAAGATGTTCTAGATATTAAGAATTACAACTTGGACCCCTCAACTTGGGTAAATTGCACTTTACCCCAAATTAGGGTTTCTAAGCATGGGAATTGCTTCCACAGCTGCACCTTGGTGCTCAAGCTTGGGAAATCGCTAAAACTTTACCATAACCATTCTCATGATGTCTCAACATCAAAGGAACATCTTATATTGTGAATTTTGCAAGTTCAACCCTTAAACTGGGTAATTTGCACATAGGTCCCTGCATACAACACAATGCTACAACTTTATACAAAAAGGAGCAAAATTGAAAGTAAATGTTCCTGAGGAACTTAATTACATGCCAGGGAGTGTTCACAAGTATATTAATTACATATTTAGGAAAAACTTCCAGGGTTAGGTCATAACCCAGGTCAGGGGTGTTACACCTGTCTTATGTCAGCTATGGTAGCTGAGAAGTTTTTGAGGCAAGGATGTCTTGCATTCTTGGCCCATGTGGTAGATACCACTATGAAGAGTTCTAATCCTGCTGAAGTTCCTGTAGTCAGGGAATTTGAAGATGTATTTCCTAGAGAACTTCCAGGTGTACCTCTGCTCTGATAGATTGTTTTTGAGATTAATCTAATTGCGGACACGCAACCAATAGCACAAACACCATATAGGATGGCGCCTGCTGAGATGGCAGAACTCAAGAAACAACTGTAAGAGTTGCTTGAGAAGGGTTTCATCTGACCAAGCACTTCACCCTGGGGTGCTCCGGTCCTTTTTGTTAAAAAGAAGGATGGTTCAATGCGATTGTGCATTGATTACAGGTAGTTAAATAAAGTAATGATAAAGAATAAGTATCCTTTACCGAGAATTGATGTTCTCTTTAACCAATTGTGTGGTGCAACCGTCTTCTCAAAGATAGATTTGAGGTCAGGATATCATCAACTGCCTATTAAGGAAGGTGACATACCTAAGTCTGCTTTTAGGACAAGGTATGGTCACTATGAGTTCACAGTTATGTCATTTGGACTAACTAATGCACCAAATACATTTATGGAACTCATGAATAGAATCTTTCGACCTTTTTTCGATTAGTGTGTAGTCGTCTTTATAGATGACATACTGATCTACAGTAGAGATGCTCAACAGCATGAGCAGCATCTTCGTCAGGCTCTAACTTTTCTAAGAGAGCATAAGTTATATGCTAAGTTTAGCAAGTGTGCGTTTTGGTTACCAGAAGTTTGTTTTCTTGGACACGCAATATCTGCTTTAGGTATTCGTGTTGACCCTAAAAAGGTAGAATCTGTCCTGCAATGGGAACGGCCGAAGACACTGATGGAGATTCGCAGTTTCTTAGGGTTAGCAGGCTATTACAGGAGGTTCATTAAGAACTTCAGTTCTATAGCCTTACCCTTAACCAAGTTGACCGGGAAGGATGTTCCTTTTGTCTAGAATGACAAGTGTCAGCAATCATTCCAGTTGTTGAAGGAGAGGCTGACAAGTGCACCTGTGCTAGTGTTACCTGAACAAGGGAAAGGGTATATAGTTTTCTGTGATGCCTCTAAGAATGGACTAGGATGTGTGTTAATGCAGGATAAACAAGTGATTTCTTTTGCTTCCCGACAGCTTAAGAAACACGAGGAGAATTATCCAACACACGATTTAGAACTAGCTGATGTAGTCCATGCTTTGAAGATCTGGAGACATTATCTCTATGGAGAGACATTTCAGATTTTCACAGACCATAAGAACCTAAAGTACATCTTCTCTCAGCATGAGCTTAACATGAGGCAACGCCGCTGGATGGAGTTAATCAAGGACTATGATTGTACGATTGATTATCATCCAAGGAAGGCCAATGTGGTTGTTGATGCTTTGAGAAGGAAATCAGCAACACCAGCCCTAGACAGAGCACATTTGAATTCTTTGGTGTGCTCTAGGAGGGATATGCTTATCTCTTTAAGGAAAGACAATGTACAGTTAAAAGTATCATTGTTATCTGGGTTTCTAGCTAAGATGCACATAAAACCTACTATGAGACAGCAGATTAAGGAGGCACGGCAAGCGGATGTTGTAGTTCAACAAATTAGATCAGAGTATGGTAGTGAGAAACGAGATGGTTTCCATGATTTAGATGATTAGGTAGCCTGCTATCATGGTAGAATGATAGTACCTGATGTTGATAACTTAAGGAAGTTAGTCCTGGAAGAAGATCATTCTTCAATGTATGCTATGCATCCAGGATGCACCAAGATGTATCATAACTTGAAAGATATGTATTGGTGGCCTGGTTTGAAGAAGGATGTTGCTGAGTTCGTTATGCGGTATCCGGTGTGTCAGCAACTTAAAGTTGAACACCTGACCGGCCTAAATCGCGCGTCCTAAAATTGGAGGCGTATTTGAGGTAGTCGAGCCTTCGCATTTATAACCCGAATCCTTCTAGGCCCCCGCAACTTTGTTTACGGGGTCGAAGTAGTCATACGGGGTCGAACACAGGGACAAGGTGGGTTGTGTTGACGACTCTGAATCGACACTCTACACTCCGGTGGATATAAAGAGATATTGAAGTTTCCCGAAGGGAACAACAAGATGTCATGATTAAATCAAAGAAAACTATCTCCAACTGGAGTTACAAGAAAGATTAAGATTTTGTCATTTAGCAGTTTTTAGGAATTTTCATGCAACAGAAAATAGAAAGGTAAACTGCAGCTTAAGGCGTAATGCAAGGGATAAGACTTTTAGAAAGATAAGCAGTAGAAGTAACACCCTGCACCCCTCCTCTCAGAGCAGGTGCCTCTAACCAAGCTTCAACACCCCTCTCGAGGTTGCTGGACTCAAGTTAGAGTGGAATGATACTAAAACAACTCCGTTCTGGGCACTCTCGTACTCCAGAATCGAACCGAACACTAGAGCCACAACCCAACTCTCGAAGTAGTTGCGACGGGAAAGACGATTCGGTAGCTAAGCGAAATGCGATCCAAAACATGCAAGCTAGAGTTCAGATATCCAACACAGCAATTACCCAATCATAAGGCACTAAGCATTAAACAAATAGCAATTTAGCATTTCTATTTCCATCAGCAATAAGGGTCTTAATACAATGCATAATCTAAGAATTTAAATAACAGAATTAAAGATAGATGTCGCCTTCTTGATGTAGAAGGGAGACAGACTACTACTACTCCCAGCCCGATACCGTCCAGGGACCTATCCCGGTACAGCCGTGTCAGGCGGCACAAACTCTCGGACGGCACGCCTGACGGACGACTATATCGTTCGAAGACCCTGGCCGATACGCTCATGTCGGGCGGCACACCCTCTAGAGCGGCACGATTGACGGGGAGAGCGTATCGGTTTCGCTATCGTGTCGTCCAAGGATTCACATATACTACTGTCGGGCATTGTTGTCAGGCACTCGTGTCGCGTATCTACGTCGGCCGATATCGGCCCTCAGTGTCGTCCGGTACAGTCCTAGGTGAACCGATCCCCTCCCTCTCGGGATGAGGAAGAGCTCACCTAGTGTCGCCCGGTACGAGCACTGGGGCACGATACGGTTGCTCTCGCACTTCTCTCGCAGATCGCTCAAGTCCCCAACTGTCTGAACGGTGAACTGGCTAGCCGTCCCGACCTATCCAACCTCCGACGTTTCCGACCTGTCTTTTCGGCTTCCTGTAGCTGCTATTTATACCGGCGGTTGAAGGAGTTATGGTGTTGGAAACGCCACGTAGCCCCCTTATACGCCGGTCGATGGATGTGGACGGCCGATACAGGTATGTCTTCGGCGCGAGGCGCTGGCTATCGGTCACGTGGCTGGCGGCACGCCTGCCGGTGGGTGGTCATGTCGCTCGATGAGCTGGGTCGTCGGGCGGCTTCGGCTCCCTGTCGGGTAGAAGGTGTGTCGGCCGGTACGTCCCTTTCGCAAGGCGCCCTTCTCCGCCGATCATTCTTGTATCGCCCAGCCCCTGTCGGGCTGGGTTGTATCGGGCGTCAGGAAGGCCGAGGCGGGCTTAGACTTATTGTGGGCCGGAATCGGCCTTTTTGCACAAAAACGAGGAAAACTCTGTAGAAGATAGGAAAATTTGGAATAAGAGCGTTGCTTGGCCAATTATTGCGAAAATGCTAATAAAATAGAGGAAAATAGCAGAAAAGGGTAGTTTTGATAACAGAATAAAGGGCAAAAACGTCACAAAATTTGGTGTTATCAACTCCCCCAAACTTAGCTTTTTGATTGTCCTCAATCAATATTTAAACTAAACTTTTGTGTTGCTTCTTCTTGCACAGCAAAACTTTAAGGCTAAAGGGTAGCACAAGAGTTGCGATGTCTTGGAGGTAATGCTGTCTTAAAGCGAGCAAAAGACCTTGCCCTACTTGCCTTATTATTTAAGTAAAATTTTTCTTCTCCACAGCTTCAGCGAGACTTTGGTGTATGATTCCGAAGTTAGCTTCCACACCAAACAGCTTTATTTTAAGGGCAGAAAGTTGTGTATAGGGTAGGCTAAGGCTTTTTGGGTTTTTCTTCTTGTTTCCCATCAGTCCATCCAGGTAAGGGTCCGTTAACGGGCAAGTGGTCCCTGCAGTCCAAGCCAGTTGGCTTTAGAGCAGTGATTTCACATCCTACGTACCACTGCCCCGGATCTACCATGCCTAAAGACGGGTACTTTTGGAAAACAAGTGTGTATATTTTTTTTTTCTTTTCTCTTATTGGGCACAACTCTCATACTTTTATTCATGCTCATAAGGCTTCTTTCTCTTTTTAGGATTTTTGCTGGGTAAGGGAAAACAAAAGAGATATCTGCTGTTTGGGCAGCTTTTTCCTTCTCCATACTCATCTCTTAGCTGTTTGCGAGATTATTATTTTTCAAAAATTTTGTTGGATGGCAAGGCACAATCTTTTGTTTGTTTGAGACAACATTATCAGAAAGATATGACAGAACTTGTAACTCGTTAAATATACAGAAAGTAAACTTTGCAAGAAGTCACAACATGTTTTTATTATTATTACAGCAACTTTGTACATATGCATAGGGACAGGAAATTTGCAAAGGAAAGATTTTTGAAAATTTTTATATGGCATGCATGCGTACATCAGATATACAGGGAGCTATAAGGGCACATCAGGTAAAAGAGAATGAATATCATAGAAAGCTTGAAGAGATAAAATTTTATACCTCCCTCACTGGCATGCCCCCCCCAAACTTACTTTCTACTCTGTCCCAGAGTAGAGAAGAAAGCAAAAGTGAGGTAAAGCACAGCCAGTGAGGGTTAGCTTTCTGATGTGCTGCAAAATGCTCCTACGAAGTTGCAGCATGCCATTGGGAGGTTGTCTAGCGGGTTCGCTTCGGCGGTGTAGCGGTTGAGTGTGAGCGTAACCCTCAAAATTCACTTCTGGACCACCTTTTCTTCACATCTCCGTTGTAAACAAAACAAAGGGACTGATTATCCGTCCCTAGTTTAGTTCCCAGGAGTGTGTAGTCAGGGTGGGCCCTCTCCCTTAAGAGGGAGGAACCAGGGTGCCTCAAACTTGTTCGGAGGCCTTGGTTGCCGCACTCGTAGCTAGGTGACTCACTATTGGAGCTACCAAATCAAGAAGAATCTTCCTTTCCATTGTTGTTGCCGTTTCTGCCCGACAGTTGTTGTCGATCCCCGCGCTGTGCTTGCTGGCACGGTAGGTGGTTTGCTCCATATGAGCCATACCTGTTAATTAAAATTTATTTATTCATCCATTAGGCAAAAAAGATGAAAAGAAAGAAAACTTATTAAAACTGGGCGATAAGCGATCGGACGACACGATGTTGTCGCGCGATAAGGCTCGACGCCCGACACAGGTGTGTCGGGCGATTCGAGGTCACATGAAGCGAAAACATTACGTCACCGAGAGAAGCATGACGCCCGATACGAAACATCGGGAAAACGCTATCGACCGGCGTTACGCGCGAAAGCATGTCGGGCGATAGAAAATCTGCCGGTCAGGAGAACCCGATAAGCGTCTCGGTAAGAGCTATTGGCGTCGGGCGACAGGGTTATCGGCCGATAAACATGTCGGTCTACAACCCTATCGGGTGACAAGCCATGTCGTTCGGTAAGAAAACAACAAGCCGGCCGATACGCCTCACACGATACAAAACCTGTGTCAGGCGAGTGATAACGTGTCGGGCAAAAGATATGTCGGGCTATACCTTTGCTCTCAGGAGGCATCGCCCGATACTAGGGCGAAGGCAAGATGGCCGACACACGAGCAAAAGGGAGGATCACTGCATGCGTTCCCGGTGGCAAAAAGGAGAAAATGATAGCCCGCCATGAAGAAACCTCCACGCTATTTATAGAGACCCCAGCTGGGGGTAAAACGTGCAAAACATGGCGCGCGTCGGGCGTTTTAGTCACACTATTCCCGAGACGCGAAGTCCCATTGGTCAGCCCAAGGGTCATCCACTGCCCTTGCATCACCCGGGGCGAGGCTGCCCGATACAAGTGGTTCTGCGCCCAGCTGGTCGACACGGTAGAAAAGCGGGCGGTCAAAAGGCCAAAACTAAACCTGTGTGAAGTAAAAGGCCATTGCAGGGTAAAACATCATTAGTATAGAGAAGGATCTCTTACCTCAGATGGTATTACTCCTCAATGCTCCGCAAAACACAACGATGGCCCATAAAACAAAAAGAGTCAGCACACGTGCGCATGTACTGACTCGGGCCTTATTACAGTCCATAATGGTTGTTTTTACAAAGAAAACAAATGTATCCTAATCTATGACTCAGGCTGCCTTCCGAGGAGCGCTGAAGTTTCCGTCGCCAGTTCGACCGGTGTAGGCTCTTTGGTTGTACCCACATCCAGCAAGTCAATTTCCGCCTTCCTGACAAAAGCTTCATCCTCATAAAACTTTTTTACTCTGTGCCCGTTCACCTTGAAGATCTTGGTCGGGTCATCCTTGTCGCGGAGCTCCATCATTCCTGATGGGTATATCTTTGCCACAGAAAACGGTCCCGACCATCTTGTCTGTAATTTCCCAGGAAAAAGACGGATGGAGGACTTGAATAACATGACCTTATCCCCTTCACTCACATCCTTTCTCCTAAGGTGGGCATCATGCCACATTTTTGTTCTTTCCTTGTAGATCTTTGCATTCTCGTAGGCGTGAATCCTCAGCTCTTCGAGCTCTTGAAGCTGTAAAAACCTCTTTTCTCCTGCTTTGTCTAGATCCATATTTAGGAACTTGATCGCCCAAAGGGCCTTGTGTTCTAGTTCCAAAGGTAGATGGCAGGATTTTCCGTATATAAGACGGTAGGGGGTGATTCCAATGGGCGTCTTGTAAGTAGTACGGTAGGCCCACAATGCATCGTCAAGTTTCATAGACCAGTCCTTCCGCGTGCGGCTGACAGTCTTTTCTAAGATCCGCTTGATCTGTCTGTTTGAGACCTCTACCTACCCCGACGTCTGGGGGTGGTAGGGCGTAGCGATCTTATGTTTTACTCCATACTTGCGTAGGAGTGCTTCGAACTGCCTTTCTCCGAAGTGTGACCCGCCATCGCTTATTACGGTGCGCGGTATACCGAAACGGGGAAAGATGGTCTTCTCGAAAAGCTTAATAACCGACTTGGCGTCGCATGTTTGGGTGGCTACTGCCTCTACCCATTTCGACACATAGTCTACTGCCACTAGTATGTATTGATATCCCTGGGATGGGGGAAACGACCCCATGTAATCAATCCCCCATACGTCAAATATTTCCACTTCGATCCAGCTTGCCATCGGCATTTCATTCCTCCGCCCTATATTTCTCGTTGACTGGCACTCTTTGCAAACCTTTACAAATCGTGCATCATCTTTAAATAAGGAGGGCCAGTAGAAACCTGATTGTAGCACTTTTGCCGCTGTTCTTTCGCTACCCAGGTGTCCACCATAGGGGGAGGCGTGGCATCCCTTCAGGATATCGGCAGTTTCTTCTTCCGGGATGCACCTCCTGTATAAGTTGTCTGCGCATCTTCTGAACAGGAGAGGATCATCCCAGTAATAATTCTTGGCATCTGCGAATAGCTTCTTCTTTTGATTGTAGGTGATGTCAGGAGGCAGCTCTCCACAAGCGAGGAAATTACAGATGTCTGCAAACCAGGGCAAACCTTCTTCTTGAGCTTCAGCCATCATGAGAGCTTCGTCGGCAAAGTTGTCGTCGATCTGTGGCCCTCTTTGTCTCTCAGCCACTATCCTCGATAGGTGGTCTGCGACCACATTTTCCGTGCCTTTCTTGTCGATAATCTCATGATCGAATTCTTGGAGCAACAAGGCCCATCTCAACAATCTGGGCTTTGCGTCTTTCTTTTGCATTAAGTATTTTATCGCCCCATGATCTGTGTATACTTTGACCTTTGATCCGACGAGATACGATCTGAACTTATCAAACGCGAAGACAACCACGAGCATTTCCTTTTCGGTGGTTGTGTAGTTTACTTGTGCTTCGTCCAACGTGCGACTAGCGTAGCAAATCACATGGTGCTTTTTATCTTTCTTTTGCCCCAGGACTGCTCCCACTGCGTAGTCGCTAGCGTCGCACATTAGCTCAAAGGGTAAACCCCAATCTGGCACTTGAAGGATAGGTGGTGATACTAAAGCATTTTTCAGGGCCTGAAAAGCATTGAGACAATCGTTAGAGAAAACAAATTCAGCATCCTTTACCAGGAGATTGGACAATGGTTTGGAAATCTTTGAGAAGTCCTTGATGAATCTTCGGTAATATCCGGCGTGCCCGAGGAAGATTCTTATCCCCATGACGGAATTTGGTGGAGGAAGCTTAGATATAGCTTCGATTTTTCTGGTATCCACCTCGATCCCGTGCCTTGAGATCTTATGCCCTAGAACGATGCCCTCCCGCACCATGAAATGACATTTTTCCCAGTTCAGGACCAGGTTGTTTTCCTCGCACCTTTGAAGTACTAACGACAGGTTCTTCATACAGCTATCGAAGTCCTTTCCATAGACGAAGAAGTCGTCCATGAAAACTTCCACGATGTCTTCTAGAAAATCTGAGAACATTGATATCATGCATCTTTGAAAGGTGGTGGGGGCGTTGCAGAGTCCGAAGGGCATCCTTCTAAAGGCATAAGTTCCGTAAAGGCAGGTGAACGTCGTTTTCTCCTGGTCGTCGGGTAAAATGGGTACCTGGTAAAATCCTCTTTCTTGACGACCTCCTTGAGCATCTGATTCAGCTTCCTCTGGGGTTGGACCAGGGGCTTGGCAGACTCATCCAAGTTGATGCGATGCATGCAAAGGGCGGGGCTAAGGCCTTTGATATCATCTACGGAATATCCTATAGCCCCCCTGTGGAGTATTAACTCCTCAAGGAGCCGGTCCAGCTGATTACTTGAAAGATCTGCATTTACGATGACTGGGTTCCTCTGTTCTTCATCTAAAAATTCGTACTTCAGTCCCTCGGGTAACGCTTTTAAATCCGGCTTTGCTCTGGGTGTCTCCTCTTGAGGTTCTCCTTCAAGGGAGGCATACTTCGCAGAGTTCACCTCCTCCTCTTCTTCTTGCAAGTCTTTGTCAGAAAGGTTGAAAATGTCGAGATGCTTCACGACCTCGGGATTTTCGAAGTCGAGATCCTGACAGCTTATTGCTCTCGCGAGGGGATCCACTGTCCGGATATCCTCCTCTATTTCCTCGTAGAATTTATTGTAGCTATCTGCAAAACAGGCTGATTCAGACAGGGATGGACCTCTCATGATTTCCATCATCTTGAAGTCCATGTGGCTGTTTCCAACCCTCAAGGTGATTATCCCTTCAGAGACATCAATCAGCGCCCTCCCCGTTGCCAAGAAAGGGCGTCCGAAGATGATCGGACATCTGGGATCTTCAGCTGCGTCGATGACGACGATGTCGCAGGGAATAAAGAAATCACCGACCCTAATCGGCACATCTTCGACAATGCCTACAGGTCTTTTGAAAGAGTGATTCGCCAGTTCAATCCGCATATTGGTTCGAACCATGTCGGTCAAACCAATCCTTTGCACAAAACTTAAGGGCGTGAGGCTGACGCTTGCTCCCAAGTCCGCTAGACCCTTCCGCTCGACATTGTCCCCGATGGCGAATGGGATTGTGAAAGCTCGGGGATCCCTTCTCTTAGTCGGCAAGCCGGGCTTTACGAAGGCAGAGGAAGTAGAGGCCAGGTACACTGTCTCTATCCTTCCTCCCCTTCTTTTCTTCATTATTAGATCTTTGAGAAACTTGGCGTATGTGGGCATCTCCTCCAAAGCGTCAAGGAAAGGGACTTCAAGATGCAGCTTCCTGATCGAGTCCATGAACCTTTCGTGCCACTTTTTCAGATTTGCCTTGATCAGCTTATACGGGAACAGTACCCTGGGAGCATAGGGATTCCTCCCACCAGATGGCTCATCGGACGGTCTCGGCGCAGGCTCTTGGGCTTCTGCAGGCCTACCTCCATCTCCTGCTGGAACGGCATCCTTGGGCCCTTGCTCAGGTTCTGGTGGGGCTTGATCAGCGCGCTCTACCGTCTTTCCTGATCTAAGCACTGCCATTACTGCAGTTTCAGGGTGAGGGAGCATTTTTCCTGCAGGGTTCTTCATCAGAGAAGCCATCTGAGACAGCCGTTGATCGACCTCCCATTGGCGCATCTACAGACTCGCCGTCTGGTGTTGCATGGAATTCAGAGATCCAGGACTGGTAAGCGTCCCCTGTACCAGCTGGTTGATGATGGTGTCCTGTCTTTTTATGTAGGCGGAAAGCTGACCAACCCAATTAGGCCGGGTCGCTTTCTCGCCTTGGCTCTGACATTCGCCCTCAGAAAGGGGTTGCTCACAACGAGGCATGGTTGACAGTCTCGGTGTTCAGTAGATCAGAGTACCTGAAAACCGCATAAAATCATGTTTAGAAATTTATAATTGGGGTAAAGAATAACGCTTAGAGTAAAAGAAAAAGAAAAAGAAAAAGAAAAAGAAGTGCTGTCAAGCCTATTTCTAAGCTTGAGGCACGAGAGTGTAGTTAGTGGATTCAGATTCGTCAACAGTGCCATTTGCCTTGTCCCCGGCAACGGCGCCAGAAAGTTGACCGGCCTAAATCACGCGTCCTAAAATTGGAGGCGTATTTGAGGTAGTCGAGCCTTCACATTTATAACCCGAATCCTTCTAGGCCCCCGCAACTTTGTTTACGGGGTCGAAGTAGTCATACGGGGTCGAACACAGGGACAAGGTGGGTTGTGTTGATGACTCTGAATCGACACTCTACACTCCGGTGGATATAAAGAGATATTGAAGTTTCCCGAAGGGAACAACAAGATGTCACGATTAAATCAAAGAAAACTATCTCCAACTGGAGTTACAAGAAAGATTAAGATTTTGTCATTTAGCAGTTTTTAGGAATTTTCATGCAACAGAAAATAGAAAGGTAAACTGCAGCTTAAGGCGTAATGCAAGGGATAAGACTTTTAGAAAGATAAGCAGTAGAAGTAACACCCTGCACCCCTCCTCTCAGAGCAGGTGCCTCTAACCAAGCTTCAACACCCCTCTCGAGGTTGCTGGACTCAAGTTAGAGTGGAATGATACTAAAACAACTCCGTTCTGGGCACTCTCGTACTCCAAAATCGGACCGAACACTAGAGCCACAACCCAACTCTCGAAGTAGTTGCGACGGGAAAGACGATTCGGTAGCTAAGCGAAACGCGATCCAAAACATGCAAGCTAGAGTTCAGATATCCAACACAGCAATTACCCAATCATAAGGCACTAAGCATTAAACAAATAGCAATTTAGCATTTCTATTTCCATCAGCAATAAGGGTCTTAATACAATGCATAAGCTAAGAATTTAAATAACAAAATTAAAGATAGATGTCGCCTTCTTGATGTAGAAGGGCGACAGACTACTACTACTCCCAGCCCGATACCGTCTAGGGACCTATCCCGGTACAGCCGTGTCGGGCGGCACGAACTCTCGGACGGCACGCCTGACGGACGACTATATCATTCGAAGACCCTGGCCGATACGCTCATGTCGGGCGGCACACCCTCTCGAGCGGCACGACTGACGGGGAGAGCGTATCGGTTTCGATATCGTGTCGGCCAAGGATTCACATATACTACTGTCGGGCATTGTTGTCAGGCACTCGTGTCGCGTATCTACGTCGGCCGATATCGGCCCTCAGTGTCGTCCGGTACAGTCCTAGGTGAACCGATCCCCTCCCTCTCGGGATGAGGAAGAGCTCACCTAGTGTCGCCTAGTACGAGCACTGGGGCACGATACGGTTGCTCTCGCACTTCTCTCGCAGATCGCTCAAGTCCCCAACTGTCCGAACGGTGAACTGGCTAGCCGTCCCGACCTATCCAACCTCCAACGTTTCCGACCTGTCTTTTCGGCTTCCTGTAGCTGCTATTTATACCGGCGGTTGAAGGAGTTATGGTGCTGGAAACGCCATGTAGCCCCCTTATACGCCGGTCGATGGATGTGGACGGCCGATACAGGTATGTCTTCGGCGCGAGGCACTAGCTATCGGTCACGTGGCTGGCGGCACGCCTACCAGTGGGTGGTCGTGTCGCTCGACGAGCTGGGTCGTCGGGCAGCTTCGGCTCCCTGTCGGGTAGAAGGTGTGTCGGCCGGTACGTCCCTTTCGCAAGGTGCCCTTCTCCGCCGATCATTCTTGTGTCGCCCAGCCCCTGTCGGGCTGGGTTGTATCGGGCGTCAGGAAGGCCGAGGCGGGCTTAGACTTATTGTGGGCCGGAATCGGCCTTTTTGCACAAAAACGAGGAAAAGTCTGTAGAAGATAGGAAAATTTGGAATAAGAGCGTTGCTTGGCCAATTATTGCGAAAATGCTAATAAAATATAGGAAAATAGCAGAAAAGGGTAGTTTTGATAACAGAATAAAGGGCAAAAACGTCACAAAATTTGGTGTTATCAACACCATAAGCCTACAGGAACACTACAACCTTTACCCATACCACAGTGGAAGTGGGATCATGTAACCATGGATTTTGTGGTTGGTCTGCCTAGAACAGCCAAAGGTCATGATTCCATTTGGGTAATAGTTGATAGGTTGACAAAGACAACACATTTCTTACCTGTCAAAACAACCTATTCTACTGAGAAGCTGGCACAGTTATATGTGGATGACATAGTGCGGCTGCATGGAGTCCCAGTTACCATTGTTTCTGACAGAGGTCCCCAGTTTACGACTCATTTTTGGGAATGACTTCATAAAGCTTTAGGCACACAGTTAAGGTTTAGTACAGCCTTTCATCCTCAGACTGATGGACAATCAGAAAGGACTATACAGACCTTAGAGGACTTGCTTAGGGAATGTGTCCTTCAGTTTACAGGAAGTTGATATCTACATATGAGCTTGATAGAGTTTTCCTACAATAACAACTATCAACATAGTATCGACATGGCACCTTATGAAGCTTTGTATGGTAGACGTTGTAGATCT
The DNA here is from genome assembly GCA_963693085.1 of Alisma plantago-aquatica. Lineage (NCBI taxonomy): Eukaryota > Viridiplantae > Streptophyta > Magnoliopsida > Alismatales > Alismataceae > Alisma > Alisma plantago-aquatica. Next base: position 391,253,894 of record OY856414.1, on the reverse strand, counting down.
CCCCTATGTTGGTATGAAACTGGTGAATATCAAGTCTTGGGCCCTGATCTTGTGCAGTAGACCACTGAGAAGATTAAAATAAATCAACAACAGTTGAAGACTTCACAGGATAGGTAGAAATCCTATGTTGATAAGCGTCGTAGACCTTTAGAATTCCAGGTTGGAGACAGAGTGTACCTCAAGGTCTCACCTTGAAAGGGAGTTCTTAGATTTGGAAGGAAAGGAAAGTTAGCTCCTAGATTTATGGGGCCTTATCCAATCATTGAACGGATTGGAAAGGTAGCTTATAAGCTGGAGTTACCACCTGAGCTGCAAAAGTTACACCCAGTGTTCAACATTTCCATACTAAGGAAATGTCATCCTGACACAGAATCAGTCCTGCAGCCTATGGAAATGGAATTGAACGATGACATATCCTATGTCGAAGGACCTATATTGATTCTTGATAGAAGGATCAAGAAGATAAATAAGAAAGAAATTAGTCTTGTAAAAGTCCTCTGGAATCATCGTGGCATTAAAGAAGCTACATGGGAACTAGAGGAAGAAATGAGGAGGAAATACCCTACTCTTTTCTCTTAAAATGTTTTGTATATGATTTCGGGGATGAAATCCTTGTAAGGGGTGGATAATTTGTAACATCCCTGACCAAGGTTATGTACTAACCCTAGGTGTTTTATTTAATAAAGATGATTAGATGTTTTCTCTTATCTTTTGAAAAGTAATTAAGGTTTTTGAGGAACTTATATTTCAATTTCAATCCTTTTTTAATGATGTTGAAACAATGTTTTGTTAATTTTGGACTAAAGTGCAAATTACCCAAGTTGAGGGGTTAACTTGCAAATTCCACATGGTAAGATGTTCCTATGAGGTTGAGACATCATAATAATGAATATGATGTAGTGGTATGGTTTCCACAAGTTTGGGCATCAAGATAAAGCTTGTAGAGCAATTCTTGTGCATTAAAACCTAGTTTTGGTGTACCCAAAACCTAGGGTTCAACATGCAAAATACCACCTATATAGGGTCTCTCATGTTTCTTGGCATCAAGTAAGCAAAGAAAATGAGAGGGGCACCTCATTTGAATTATCATGGAGGAGAGATGATCTTGACATTAAAATAATCAAGATTTAAGCATATATGGGACTTTAATTTAATTTAATGCAAAAAGAAATAAATTAATTAAAGAGACCTTCAACCAAAAGTTGAAGGGTATGTTTGCAATAGTGTTGGACGAGCTTGTGCCTTGCTATGGCACAAAAAGATCTTGGTTGAGTGGAAGCCACTCACATTATTATAATAAAAAGTAATATCCACTAAAAGGATGGATATTAATATAAAACTCTTTAAGGTGCTTAATTTCTTTTCCATTAATCTTTGGATAATGGAGAGGTTTTGCAAGAACATGAAGATGGATTCGTGGCCAATAAATGGAGGGGGATTTGATGGAAATTATTTTGGAATTAAAAGAAAATAATCCATTTTCTCTTTCCTTGAAAATCCCTTATACATGTTCTTTTTCCAATACACATAAGGACTTTTCCTTAGTTTTTCTCTTATCACTTTGCTTTGGCCGACCAAGGAAGAGCTCAGGAGCAGGATAAGGACAAACACAACCTGTTGGTAAGGTTTTGATCATCTTCTACCTCGGATTCATGGTGGAAACCCTAAAGCAATACTTGATTCTTGGTTTTCTTCACCCGATTTCCAATTCTAGCCATCTTTTTCATCCAATAGCTCAAGAATAGACCTTGGGTAGTTGCTGGAACTCCATCCACCATTATATACATGGATCTTGGAGCTTGGAGATCAGATTTTAGGCGGGTTTTATAACTCAAACCCTTAATCATTGCTATTGCATCCATTTCTATAATAATCGTTGGTTACTCTTTTCTATTTGATACTCTTTTGGTTCATAGCTGAAATTCCCATGAAAAACGGTTTCTGTTCTTGGTTTTTCTAAGGAGGATGATGATGACATCATCCTAAATGTTTATCCAAAGAAAAATCCCAGGTCAAACGATCTTCTTAGTTGCTCAAACGGTTTCCCAAACCGTTTGGGAGCAAACGGTTTCAAACTGTTTGGAATGAAACAGTTTCATTAAACCGCATGGAGGGAAACGGTTTCAGACCGTTTGGTGATGTTTACTAGGGTTGACCGTTTTAGTATTTGTTCACAATGATCTTGGTTAATGATCCATCAATTATAATTGATTAACTCCAATTGGTTCATGAGTTGAAGGTCCAACAATCACCAAAACCCTAATCGGGTTGAGTGCTGATTTCATAAGTGTTTGAGTTTGAAACTTGGGTTGATTGATCCAAACGGTTTCAAAACCATTTGAGGATCACCCAAACGGTCTCAAGACCGTTTGGTGATCACTAAAGACCGTTTGGAGGTCTATGGTTAAGTATGGTTGAGCAATTGAAGGTCCAAAGATATTAAGTTGATGTATAATTAATTGCTGATTTGGTGACCAATCCTAGGATCCAAACCTTAGTTGAATGACATGATTGATGATGATGTGATGGTAAAATGGTCTTAAGACCGTTTGGAGGTCATACAAATGATCCAAAGACCATTTGGAGGTCACCCAAGACCATTTAGAGGTCTAGGGTTGACTATGGTTAGGTGTTTGGAGATCTAAAGGTATTGAGTTGAAGAGTAATCAATTGCTAATTTGGTGAGCAATCCAATGAACCAAACCCTAATTGGTTGACTTTGATTTTGACGTGGACATGGGCAAACGGTCTCAAGACCGTTTGGAGGTCATCCAAACGACCTCAAGACTGTTTGGGGTCAGGTCATGTTCAATTTGGATGAAGGTTCAATGGTTTCAAAGTTACCAATCTCACATTGATTAATGTTGAAGGATCATCGATTCCAAATCCTAATCCAATTGATTCAAACCCTAATTGATGATTAATTGAGGGTCAATTGAGGGTCAAATCAGTTCAAGGTTGACCTATTCAACTCAATTGAAGTATGGTGATTGGTCCAATTGATGATCGGTTACATGAATTCAATGGTGGAAGGAACCAACATTGGAAACCCTAATTCAATTTGACTTGTTGAGACTATTTTTGGTCCTTGCGGTTTTGAGGAGGTTTGGACCAAACTGTCTCAAGACCGTTTAGGTTCATGCGGTTTCCAAACTGAGAGAGTTCATGTGGTTTCAAAAGTCAACTTTGGGCAAACGGTCTTCACCACCTACTTTACTAAACGGTTTCAAGGTGGTACTTTAGCAAACAGTTTCATTTGTTGCTCAAGACCGTTTGAGGTCTTATTTGGTCAAGACCGTTTGGGTCCTATAAGGCCAAGATCGTTTAGTGGATAATTAACCAAAATTGCATGGGTACTTAAAGTGGTTAAAGGACAAAGTGATTAGTTGACTAATACATGATGTAATCAAAGATGATTATAGTAATTACATCTTAATGGGATGAGGTGATTAGTACCCTTTGAATAATTAAGCCTTAATGGTCATGGTTACAATGACATAACCCATGATGTCAATTCTTCCTCAAGAGTGAGTTGACTTAACCTAATCAAGATTGAAGCATACATCATCTTTCGAAGATGAAAGAGAAGATTGCCTACATGGATGATAATTAAGTAATGGACTTCTAATATGAATGAATGTCTAATTAGGGTATGATCCTTCATAATGAGATCATGAAACCCTAATTATGATGGTTAATGAATCATAACCCTAACTAAGGGTATTGATAGATGAAATCCTAATACATGATGATAGTATGACCTTAATTCATAATGATGACATGAGAAACCCTAATTCAAGGTACTATGATGATCACTCCTAATTAGGGTGAATAGTAAATCCTAATCTAGGGTGATGTGATATGAATAGAAAACCCTAACTTAGGGTGATGTCATGTGAATAGTAAACCCTCATTATGGGTTGTTGGTTATAAACCCTAATCTAGGGTGATGTGATGTGAATAGTAAACCCTAATTCCAAATAAGGTGGATGAATATATGAAACCCTAATTCTGGGTTATACTTTATACTAAGAAGCTCTAAGGTTGGACAATGACATGATGAATCCTTAACCGTATTTGATCTAAAGGGGATGATTAACCCTAATTAAATTGAAAAGGGAAACCCTAACCCTAGCAAGGGCATAGTGGTATAACCCTTGAACAATGATGTCATAATTGTTTTACATTGTACTGATAGGAAATTGATGTATCTGTTATCATGTGTACTAATCATGCAGGTTTTATGAGATATTGAACATAGCCAGGTATGAGCTATGCTGCTTTGTTTATTGAAAGTATTTTATGAGCTTTGTAAGCAAGGATATGCTATGTTGCCTAGTGAAAGGTAACAAAAGAGATTGATAGGCTGTAAGAGCCATGTGAAATACCTGCATTGCAATTATCATGTTTATACTATCAAATGACTGGTTGGCATTATGTTACCTGTTAAAGTGGTAACAAGTATATTGATGATCTAAGGGTTGAACACCCACATTCTTGAATCATGATGATGAGATGACAATGGATTGAGTTCCCAATGCTATTAATGTTTTAAATGAACTTGATAGAAATAGTACTCATTCTTTATAGCAATTGTTATAATATTTTATGATTGAAAACATGCATGATGCTAAAAGAATGTTGTAATGTACTTAATTAATCAAGTGAAATGACATCATGTAGAGCCCTGACCATAGATCCATCATCGTCAGCAGTTAGGTGATGGTGAAATAGGTTTTCCTAAGGGAACTCCCGGAGAGCATACTTTTGAGTATGTGGGGGTAATGGGCGTGAATATCCTTACGCCCTAATGGAGGAATTGATGTGAGATAAACACTAAATCCCTCAATCCTTCATTATATGTATACGATGGGATGATGTATCACTAATCTCCCGATGATGATATTAATGCCGAATCGATGTGAGATAAACAAGAAATCCCTCGATTGCGAAGAGAGTACATCATGCCACTGTAACTCTAATAGCGAAGTTGCCAGTATACCCTGGAAAGCTATATTATAGCAGAGACACAAGATGTCCTGCATGTTGTTCCTCACACTGATTGAGGAAGATGAGGTCATAGAAATTCAACTCTTCTGATGACCTATGTATGGTACCGATTTTGATTTCGAAATGGTCGGTTGGAGTATGAGCGGTATACCTCATCTCCTCAGGGCATAAATATGATTGTAAAATGTAATCAACCGTGTAGCATATTTTCTTAAGGTTGAATTACGAGAATCAATGTTTGATGATACATTGTTTATTATGTCTTATAAAGATAAAGGATATACATGTTCTTCATATTCCTTATTAAATGAATGACTTGCTACTTAATCAAGTTATAATTGAAATGATTGCATAGAGAATACTGCTCTACTTAGCTCAATCAATGATTTATCTGTTGTTGAATATTTATAATTCTACTGTGCAGTGTTATTCTATTACCAGCAATAACAATGTTTCTGGCAGAGGGTTATATCTCTCACTGGGACAATTTTCAATTGTCTCACCCCCGTGGGATTCAACTTTTTAGGTAAACGCCGAGGAAGAAGAAACCCTTCAGTGGGTGAGCAGCAACAGCAGCAACAGCAAGGACAACAATGATCCACAGGTGGAGACACTATTTGTCAAGTCTTGTATATAGAGAGAGTCCTATGAGTCGTCTCTGTACTCTCAGGTCCTAGGAGTCAGTAGATGGTTTGATATAGATCTGAGATTTTTGGATTAATGCCTTGAGATTTTGTATACTGCTCATGTATAGTTTAACTGGATAGTCAATGTTATGACTCTCGAGATGAGATGATATAGAGATGTATTGATGAATCAGAATGTAAATAACTTACTTTGGTTCTTTATGATAGAATTTTACCATTTGTGGATTTATTTACAAAAAGTTTTAAATTTTTAGTGATTTTTAGTAATTCCGCTGCTATGAATTCGCTTCCGCATTAATTAATCATGTCTTCATAAGTTGGATGCCATAACTAGCTTGTTGATAGCAGTACTTGTGTTGAAGAAGAAATTGCCAATGATGTTTATATGATCGAACTAATTTCGATAGACATGGTTGATGTGATGCTAGATAGTTGTAGGATAAATCTTACTGGTCCATGCTTCCTTATTTAGAAACATTGTGCATGATTCTAAGAGAGAATTATACTTAGGTTGTACGAAATTTACATTGCTAAGAGTTGTGTTGAGATAGTATACTCTAGAGGCTAACAATATATGGAACGACAAAAGTTTCATGTATATGTTGTCTTTGTTGAAATAAATTCTTCCTGAAGGCAACCAACTTCCAATATCAACATATGAAAAAAAGAAAATGTTATTCCTAATGGAAATGGAGACTAAGAAGATACATGAATGCCCAAATGACTGTGTGTTATTTCATAAGGACTATAGATATTTGAAAGATTGTCCAAATGTGGGGTGTCAAGGTGCAAAATGACGAATTTGAGTAAAGCCAAAATTGGTCTCCTGCCTAGGTGATGTGGTATTTACTTATAATACCATAATTTCAACGCTTGTTTGCCAATGCCATGGATGTATAAAATTTATCTTGGCATGAAAAGGTAAAGAGAAACAATTATTGGATCCTACGACATGCGTCAGATTCCCCACAATGGAAGATAATTGATTTATTGTAATATAATTTTGGTGAAGAAGCTAGAGCTCTAAGATTTGGGCTTTGTAATGACAAGATGAATCCATATGGTACATTAAACACCCAACATAGCACTTGGCCTATTATGATTTCTATATATAATTTTCCTCCCTAGTTGTGTGTGATAAATAAGTACATCACAATGTCCTTGTTGATATCGGGCCCCAAACAACCTGGCAATGGTATTGATATTTTTCTTGAACCAGTGATTGATGACTTAATGAAACTCTAGGGAGAAGGTGTGATGACCTATGATGCTTCATGTAAAGGTACACTTTGTTTGCATGCTATGTTGTTTTGTACTATTAATGACTTTCCTGTGTATGGGAATTTGTCTCGATATATCGCAAAAGGATCTAGAGCATGCCATATATGTGAGGATAACATTGATTCAATCGACTAAAACATGTCAGCAAGATTTTATATTTTTTTCATCAAAGGTTTCTTCCAAAAGTGCATCCTTACCGAGGATTGTGCAAAGTATTTAATGGCTCAACTAAGGAAAAGAATGCCCCTAAACATGTATAGGGGAGGATGTTTATGAAAGTATAAAAGATTTTGTCAATTCATTTGATAAGAGATCACAATGTACTTTTCTCACATAGAGCGACAAATCTTATTTCAAGAAGAGGTCAATATTTTGAAATCTTCCTTATTGGATTTCTTTGGTAGATACACATTATATCAATGTCATGCATGTTGAGAAAAATGTTTGTGATAGCGTCATTGGTACTTAGTTGAATATACCAGGTAAGATTAAAGATGGCATTAAATCCAGAATGGACCTACATATAATGGGTATAAGGAAAGAATTAACAACAAAAGTTAGCAGTGATCAAAAAACATATTTACCTCCTGCTTGTTACACATTGTCTAGATAGGAAAAGAGAACTTTTTGCGAGTGTATGCTTAATATTAAGGTACCACAATGATACTCTTCCAATATATGTAGATTAGTATCAATGTAGGAACTGAAGCTGTTAGGTCTTAAATCTCGTGGTTGTCACACTCTAATGCAATAATATTGTCTGTGGCTATTAAATCTATACTATCAAAGCAAGTAAGGTTTGCGACCACCAGACTTTGTTTCTTCTTCAACACGCTATGGAACAAAGTTATTGATCCCAAGAATCTTGATAAGTTTCAAAGAGAAGTGGTCTTTACCCTATGACAGCTTGAGGTGTATTTTCCTGTCATTCTTTTATATCATGGTACATCTTGTTGTCCATTTTGACTAGAGAAGTGAAAATGTTGAGTCTGATTTTCTTGCATTGGATGTATCCTTTTGAACGATACATGGGTGTTTTTCAAGAGATGTATGAAACCATTGTCGACTTGGAGGGAGTATTATTTAGGGTTATGTATCCAGGGAGGTTATGGACTTTTGAAATGACTTTTTGAGTTGTAATGAAGCTCCTCCCAAATGCAAAAAAAATATTGATGCTTATTCTGAAAAAGGGACTTTAGAAGAACGAGTAGAAGTAATTAATCATGAGTTGTGGGAACAAGCACATATGTGTATTTTACATAACATCGATGAAGTGAATTATTATATCTCAAAACACACTAATTTACTAAGACAATATATCCTTGACCCAGTTCATTATGACTTTCTAGACAACATAATAGGACATTCATTAGGTGGTTTGATGATAAAGTCATTCACCAACTATCTCAAACAAAAAATGATATAACATGTTTTTTACATGTATTTACATATTTGAAATGCAAATATTTGAATAATAAGGTTATATTAGAAGTTTGGTGTGCCTTGTTTTGAAAGTATGGATTTAATTTGTAAACTTCTCTTTGCTATGATTTTTTTGGTTTGTATTGTTTTTAATTAATTCAATAATAGATGGGGAAAAGGAAGAGAGGAAATTAAATAATAAAGTGAATTACCAAAAGGAGTGGGTAATTAGGTTTCTACATATAGAATTGTGTGGAGTTTTCTAGAAAGGTGGTTTTGAAGGCAACTAATGGATTACTTTCATTTCCACATTATTGTTAAAGAGATAAGTAATCCAAATAAGAAATATGGAAAAGTTAGAAAGAGAAAAGCATTGATTTGATGCCTTAAATAATGAGATAAAGAGGGTGTAACGAACCACACTTTTGAGTGTCCAAAAGACCTTAAAGTCACAGATCATTACTCATAAATTCTAGGATCAGATTCAAGAAATAAAATAGAATAGTAAACAATTTCCATTAATGAACAAATACTTACATGTTTACATAAAAAAAACTCCTCTAAAGAGTTACATAAATTTTATAAAGGAAGAACTTGTACATGTATGATGATATACCACTATGTCTAAACCTTCATGAATTACTTTAATGTCTTCAACATCTTTATTCTGTAACCCCATGTCCACGAATCAAGTATATCTGGTACCTAAAATGCTGACAAATAAATACGCAGTCAGTATATTTCTATACTGGTACGTGGGTCCATCCAATAATCACAAGTACACATATAAATAAACATCTTTTATTTGAACATAAGAACCTTGCTTTCATATTCTAATCAATATATGGTCTACAACCTCAGGCGTAATCACTGTCCCTCCTGGGTTCCTGTGCAAGGTTCAGAATATTGTTATTTACTTTACATTATAATCATAGGAACTTTATAATTTGCAAGAAGTAAATAAATAAGCAAGCAGTTTATCATTTGTTCAATCTCATTGAGAAACCTCGGTAAACTTAGAATTTGATACATGTATTCATAAGCGTAACTACATACCTTATGTCATTGCAGAAACTATGCAAAATAACTCATGTACTTTAAGAGTGCATTCAAACATCCAAGCAATAAAGAATGCAATACACATTATCTAAAACATGCATTCTACATATGTGTCACCATGTATTCACATGCATTATTCAGATCTAGATTCACTCCTAAATTAGGGTTTAGGTTTATCTCATGTTTGGACTAGGGATTAGGGTCACAAACCCTAATTCCATCATGTCATGGTTTCTAAGATTAAAACCTTTAGTTATGCATATGAGGTGAAACCCTATTCACCATCTTTAGCATATTAGGTTATCTGTGACACTTAGATCATATTAATAGCATTAAGATCATATCAAGGTATTCACATTGGTTTCAAAACCCTAAATCTGCATGTATGAGATTATTAATCTAAAAACATAAATTATTCATAATTATCAAGGATTTCTTCATTATACATAACAAGATCAGGTATTATCTCAACATAAACTAATCTACTCAATAAAGCATCAGTTTAAAGGAATCTAGGTTTTCCTTTCTATTATCCATACCAAAACATATTTTGCATATACTTTTAGAACAGAAGCATAATTCGGTTTTGATAATATTTTATTTGGATTCCTATCATTTTTCTTAGGAACTTTCATATATAACTTATTAAAATCAGAGTTACTAATAATTAACTACAATTATTGCAAGATAATGCATTTACCGACCAATCAGGAGGCATCATGTCAGCCTAGCGGGTGCTGCTCCTGAAGTTTATGTGACCGGCCTGACCAATGACATGTGGCCAACTCATCCCTCGGCTCCAACACAGTTGGGCATGCAATTATAACGAAAGGTCCCTACTACCCCGTGCTCAGTGCATTGGGGTTTCCTCCACCTAGGGGCAAAACGGTCAAAAAGGCATCCACCTTCTCCTACCTCATGACGTTGTTGCGTCCACCCCTCTGAGCCATTCATAGGTATAAAAGACCTTTGCTCCTGACCCCAAACACCCCAACAGGGTTCGGTCATCTCCAAGGACCCTCCTCGGACTCTGCCCTAGACCTTCGCCCCCCTACAGATCGCTTTGTCTCCCTGGGTTGGGGGTAGTGCGGCGCCGTCCTGGGAGTTCAGGTCTGGATCTAGGTTTGTGAATCCCACTTGGAATCGATGTGTGATGCAACCTCTGCAAAGAAGTCCAGGACGTCCCTACCTCGAGGTTCATCCATAGCTCTCACCTCCCCGACACCGCCCCGAATCTAGGTACAACCGTTGAGGATGGAGCTCTTCCTCTCAACCTGGGATCTTCCTCCCACACTTCTGTGACCGGTCAAGGGTTGTGTTTTCTCTCATTCACCGTGCTACACTCTCCACCGATTGAGGTCCCTCGATGTGATATATATAATTAAGAAATAGGAGAGGGGTGGATTCATGTGAATCCCTAATCCACCAGATGGTCACGTCTTGATCCTCATCAAACACCCATCATGATGATGGCCCATGTTAGGAGGGTTGTATCCAAATACAATGTTCCCATCGCATGAAACCTGATATGTTAGGGACACCCAGGAGGGGGGACACTCTGTCCTCATAAATAAAATCTTTTATTTGATAAAACTCCTTTTTAACATAAATATTATATCCACTACATCAAAGCCCCTTTTATTCCAATTTCTCATATAATCCTATTTTGGTTATTATCTTCTCATGATCTAGATATCTTTTCTAAAAGGGTTCGATAATCACCTTAAACTTGTCTTCCAATAATCACGAGGTAGTTACTTAATTGATTACCTAGGCTACTAGATAACTTGGTATATCATGGATTTTCATGCACACTCTCATGTTTGAATTATCTAGCCACCAAAAATATTTTGGACATCTATTACAATCACAAATGTCCTCAATATCCAAAAACATATCTCAGGGACCCATATGTGAACTCTGATTAACCAATTGGGCTGAAAAGTGTCTCTAAGGCCCATGAATCACATCTTGGGCCTTCCCAAGGTTCCATAAGATTAAACACATTCCTAATTATCAAATTGAGACTTTGATAGTCATCTCATCTTATATTAGCCTCACATGATCACATATGTTCAAAGCACTCTATTTCCTTAGATTGATCATTTAATATAATTCTAGGGTTTGGAATCATCAATCCAAGGTTCCTCAGTCCTTTTCCTTGTTATTTCATTTAGGCTTGAAATCTAAAAAATTTCATGGATGTAACATTCACCCCTCCTTAAAAGGAATTTTGTCCTCAAACTTCAGGCCTACCAAGCCCAGGTGACTGATAACTCATATTATCTTCAAAACTTAGGGTTAACACTCTACCTAGATGCTTAACCTTATCATCCCTAGATGATTTCATTCATATTTTATGATTTCAATTTCACTTGGTGATTTCTCTTTTTACCTAGGTTTCCAATTATTATTCATTATTTTCACCTAAGCATGAGGTGACACATCAAACCCTAGGTCACATCATTTCCCTCATCTTAAGGTTTTCATTCTCTTATCCTAATAACATGTGTCCTCCCAATCTCTCTCACTCATAATGAAATGAAATAAGCATTTGACTGCAGCCCAAACACATAGTTCATTTCATTCCAAGAGCAGAGATGGTACATCCACACATTATCTTTCAATTTCACTGTAACGACCCACACTTTTGAGTGTCTAAAAGACCTTAAAGTCGTAGATCGTTAATCATAAATTCTAGTATCAGATTCAAGAAATAATACAGAATAGTAAATAATTTCCATTAATGATCAAATACTTACATAATTGCATAAAAAGTTCCTCTAAGGAGTTACATAAATTTTATAAAGAATTAACTTGTACATGTATGATGATATATCATTATGCCTAAACCTTCATGAATAACTTTAATGTCTTCAAAATCTTTATATGTATCCTCATGTCTACAAATCAAGTATATCTGATACCTAAAATGCCGACAAACAAATACGCGGTCAGTATATTTCTATATTGGTACGTGGGTTCAAACAATAATCACAAGTACACATATAAGAAAACATCTTTATCTTGCATATAAGAACATAAACTTGTTTTCATATTCTAACCCATATCTGGTCTACTACCTCAGGTGTAATCACTATCCCTCTAGGGCTCATGTGCAATACCCTTAAGATCAATCTAACCCAGAGTTTAAAATATTGTTATTTACTTTACATGATACTCATAAGAACTTTATAATTTGCAAGAAGTAAATAAACAAGAAAGCAGTTTATCTTTCATTCAATCTCATCGAGAAACCTCGACAAACTTAGAATTCGATACCTGTATTCATAAGTGTAACCATGTACCTTATGCCCTCACAAAAACCATGCAGATTTAACATGTACTTTAAGACTGTATCCAAACATCCAAGCAACAAAGCATTCAATTTGAAATATACATACTACATATGTGTCACCATGTATTCACATTACAATACTCAGATCTAGATGCGCTCCTAAACTAGGGTTTAGGATTATCTCGTGTTTGGACCAAGGATGAGGGTTACAAACCCTAATTATATCATATCGTGGTTTCTAAGATTACAATTTTAGTTATGCATATTAGGTGAAACCCTAATCATCAACTTAAGCATATTGGATTACTCATGATACCTAGATCACATTACTAGAATTAAGATTATATCAAGATGTTCACATTGGTTTCAAACCCTAAAATAGCATGAATATGATTATTAATCTAGGAACGTCAACTATCCATCATTATCAATAATTTATTCATTATACATGTCTAGATCAGGTATGAACATAACATAAACAAATATATCCAATTAAGCATCATATTAAACAAATCTAGGTTTTCCTTTCATTAGGCACATTAAGACATGTATTGTACCTACTTTTATAATAGGAAGCATATGCAGGCCCTCAAACTATTTTATTTGGATTCCTATCTTTCTCCTAATCAATTTTCATGTATTATATGTTGCAATCTGAGTTACCAATAATTAACTAGAATTATTACAAGATTACTAAATTCAGACCAATCCAAGGATGACACGTTATCAAAACAATACCTTATTCTTGGCTGGTTCAAGGCCACGGGAAGAGACTTCTTTACCCTTGGTTCATAAGCGATCCTGGAGGGGTATTATGGTCATTTGATTGTATTTCTCCTTCAACCTCCCGTCGGGCTCCCTGCATACGTATAGCGCGATCCGAAGATGGGCACATACACCACCTCTGAAAAACATGCCTTGACACAATGCAGCCAGTGGACACGGTGGCTACAGATGGGCAACTCCAGGACTTCATCATTGGACATCTTTCTCTATCTCCGACGCTGCTGAGAGAAAGCCAGGGCGTCTCTGTGTTCTCCAGTTCTAGCAAGACCTACTCGCAGTTGTTGGAAAAAATACACCTCCTCCCTTATCGTTGGTGTGCACCCGACGTAAACCAGGGCAACACTCGATGATGACCGCCCTTGGGTCAGCTCTCTGGCCCACCTGCGGCCTTCATAGTTATCCCATTGACTTCTCGCTCGCAATCCTCAGTTTTCTTCTTCCTCCATTTACCTTCCACGTCAACCCGTCACGCTACTTGGCATGTGCAAGATCACCACAGAAACACCTCGGCGAGCATCTCCTTAAGGCCGATCTCGGCGGGAACTAGTAGTAAGACTCACTGCCTACGCATCGCCGACCACAGACCGCTTAGGCCTTCATCATCCTCTCAACTCCGGATGACCTTCTTTGGTCTCGAGGAACCAACAACGCACCAAAGCAACATCTGGCCAACCGCCCTTATAAACAAGAGGAATCAGAGCACATCCTTTCTTACCTCCTGGTCTGTCTGTGATTCGTAAGAGGGAAAAAGAGACTATGAAGATGGGGTGGTACGGGAAGGGAAGACCCTATACATATATACAACAGCCAGAAGGAAAAGGGTCCTAAGGAAAAGAGGAATAGGGAGAGTTCAGATCCCTCACGGATGGGAAAGACAACATGAGTCCTAACCTTACTAAAATAGAAAGGTGTTTCTAATCATATCACACACCAAAACCTCTCGCCCTTCCATTATCATAATTCGCGATCCTTTTCTTTTATTTTCTTTAGATAGCTCCCATATTATGAGGATAATTGCTAGCGATCCATAAGATCTTCCATTATCTTATATTTCGATTATCTATCCACCAAACTTATCTTGGATATTTATCATAATTACAAATACCCTCAATATCCAAAACACAACTCACAGTCCTATATGTAAACTCTGAGTATTCGATTGGGTCGAAAAGTGACCCTAAGGCCCATGAACCAAATCGTGGGTCTTCCAAAGACTTCATGAACTTAGTCACATTCCTAATTACCAAACTTGAGGATTTGGTAACTATTGCTTCTTATATTAGCCTCATATGACCACATATGCTCAACGTTCATTATTAGCTTAAATGGAACATTTATTATGAATCTAGGGTTTGGAATCATCAACTAAGATCCCTCAAAACTCTTCATTGTTATATGTTCCCTAATTTCATTTAGACTTGAAATCCAGAAATTTCAAGATGTAACATTCACCCCTCCTTAAAAGGAATTTTTTCCTCAAAATTCAGGCCTACCAAGCCTAGGTGAATGATACTCATCTTATGTTCAAAACTTAGAGTTAGCACCCTACTTAGATATCCTTAACAAATTTTCCATAGTATAACAATTTTCATTTTATTACTAAGACTGGCACCTGAATTGAAATTCAAGTATACCCATATCTATAGTATACACATTTTATCATCACTTGATGATTTCATTCTCAATGGCGATTTCATTATTACTTGGTGATTTCTCTTTTCACCTAGGTTTCCAACCTATGATTCATTATTTTCACATGAGGGTGAGGTGACACCTCTAACCCTAGTTCATGTCATTACACATTCATCTTAAGACATTTATTCTCAAATTTAAGCATAATGTGTGTCTACCCAATCTCCCTCCCTCATAATGAGATGAAATAAGCATTTGAATGCAGCCCAAACACAAAGTTCATTCCATTCCAAGAGCGGAGATAGTACATCCACACATTTATCTTTCAACTTCACATATTAAGTTGAACCATACTCTATATGACTAAACTTACTTGTTCTTAATTTCATAGCATTCGTATGTTCCATGAAGTTAAGTGTCCCTTTTCTTACTCTTAAGTTAGGGCACTACTTCCCTAAGGTTTTCATGACTTCATTATATCTTTTATATTTACATCTCATGTATCTTTATGAGCCTTAGCCAAATCCTTGGGGTCTCTAGGGGTATAGGTACTCTTTGGAGTGATCTCATCCTTATGCATCAAGGGAGTGCCACGTTCACCCTTCTGGGCCACATGAACTTCATGAAGGTGGCCAACCTCCTGAAACATGGGCCTAGGGAAAACTTAATTGTTACCTCCCGACCACTTGGTCATGTACATTCAGGGCATATCAACTCCCAACCCATCGGTCCTAAGTACCTCTAATACACCCTACTTGACCCTAAGATTGCATTAGGCCTCTACCCTCCCTAAGGGTTTCTTTTGAGATGTCACATATTTTAAGCACATTATTCTCTTATTTAATTCTTTAACCAGGATTGCCTTCACCTCTCACTTTTGAGTAGACATTATGTAGTGTAGTCCCAACATCGGGCTCTGGCCACCTTCCCTCCATGGCTTGGTGCCATGACTGTCTTCCCTCCTAGGCTTGACCTTCTGTGATCTTCCCCTCCATGGGCTTTATCCTAAACAACTGTACTATGGACTTAGGCCACCTTCCCTCATGGGCTTGGTGCCTTCCTGGTCTTCCCTCCCGGGTTTGACCGTTTCATGACCTTCCCTCTTGGGCTTGGTCATCCACTTAGGCCACCTTCCCTCCTGGTCTTGGTGCCTTAATGGTCTTCCCTCTAGGTCTTGACCATTTCATGACCTTCCCTCCTGGGTTTGGTCATCTACTCAGGCCACCTTCCCTCCTAGGCTTGGTGCCTTATTGGTCTACCCAATCCTAGGCTTGACCAGTTGTTACGCAGAGATGGCATCCTTGGGTTCAAACAATATAAGTGCTTTCATTTTTATATCTTTAACTCTTCACCCCTCTAGGTGAGGATTACAACTATCTCAACACTTAATTACATTTATTCACTTACCTTTTTAAGGGAGTGTCCTAGCCTAGGGTGTCTTCTTGCCTCATAAGAGGGGGTTAGACTCTCTAGCCACAACCTGATCCCAAGATCTAAGGTTTGCCTCCCTCATAGGTCATCTTCCCCCTCTTGGGTTGACCCACCCCAGGTTGGCACACTAACCCTAAAGGTTTCATGTATATCATTTTTTTTCTTTCTTTCATCATTATGCATATATTTTATCATTGTAACTTATCAATTCATGTTTGCTCAATTTCTAGAATGCCCCCTCATGGTCTCTGTTCATTCAATGAACTTGGGTCACCTTCCCCTCCAGGGGCTTGGTTCTACCTCGTCCTTCCCCTCCAGGGGCTTGGCCATCATCACTAAACTTCTAGAGATAACATAAGGAGTTTGAGCAAGTTATATTCAAACTTCCACTTTCATATATAAAACTATTGGGTTCATATATTTCTTAAGACCTCTTACACAAGTTTTATGCTCCTCATGCACACATGCATGGGAGAATGGGTTACCTAAACCCATCTCTTTATCTTTCTTATTCCTGATTTCACATTTCACATGGGTGGTGTCCCATACCACCACACCATGTTCATTATTTAAGATTAAGGTTTTAGGGTTAGGGTTAGGGATTATACTCTACCTTTCAGAGTTTCCATATCCCTTGACCCACTAGAGTTTTCATACCCTAAACCAAGTTCTTCCTCTAAGAAAGGGCTTACTCATACATGTATCTTTCTAGTGTCTACCCTCTCTAGAGGGACCTACACAAAAGGTTACATCTCTTCATATTTTACTTCTCTAATTAACAATTTTTTTTTCAAAACTTTTAAGCAAAGAGATGAGAAGTAGACAAAAATGTGAGATGAGAAACCTAAAAGATACATTATGCTTTACTAATTTTTCTCTTAAATTCTAAGGATGATTGGAAATCATAATATTAAGTATTAGTTGATGAATCTATGCTCCGATACCAAATGTAACGACCCACACTTTTGAGTGTCTAAAATGCCTTAAAGCCGTAGATCGTTAATCATAAATTCCAAGATCAAATTCAAGAAATAATAAAGAATAGTAAACAATTTCCATTAATGATAAAATACTTACATATTTGCATAAAAAGCTCCTCTAAGGAGTTACATAAATTTTACAAAGAATTAACTTGTACATGTTTGATGATATATCATTATGCCTAAACCTTCATGAATAACTTTAATGTCTTCAACGTCTTTATCAGTATCCTCATGTCCACAAATCAAGTATACCTGATACCTAAAATGTAACATCCCAGAATTTGAGGCCTCAGATAACATGATCAAGGAATGATTGGACTACCCATATCACCAAGGTGCACCTCCTTTTCAGGGAGCGCATCACTAAAGAACCCCATAGTTAAGCGTGCTCATCTTGGAGTACTATTGGGATGGGTGACCAGTCGAGAAGTTAATCCTGGCTTGCGCGTTAGTGAGGATAAAGAGCACAGTTAAGGCTAGTGGTGATCTGTGGGGCCAGTCGTCATTCCTAAAACTCTACTAGAGCCTTGGGAAGTGGGCCCATGCTTTACAAATGGTATCAGAGCCATAACCCCTCCAGTAGATGGGGCCTACATGGGCATGTGGCATGCCAGTCTTGAGCTGTGCGGTCCATGCATGTAGGAAAGGGTTGTCCATGGTTGATGTAGCCACCCTTGCACTAGTATTTCGTGATCGGGAGCTGGGTGTCCATGGGCCATTGTGGGTCTACACTAAAATGGGGTCAGATTATGAGGCCATATAGTTGATCCTTAACGAGGACGTCAAGAGTCTAAGTGGGGGAGATTGTAACATCCCAGGATTTGAGGCCTTAGATAAAATGATCTTAAAAGGAATGATTGGACTACCCATATCACCAAGGTGCACCTCCTTTTCAGGGAGCCCATCACTAAAGAACTCCGTAGTTAAGCATGCTCAACTTGGAGTACTACTAGGATGGGTGAACAGTCAAGAAGTTAATCTTGTCTTGCACACCAGTGAGGATAAAGAGCGTAGTTAAGGCTAGTGGTGATCTTTGGGGCTAGTCGTCATTCCTGAAACTCTACTAGAGCCTTGGGCAGTGGGCCCAGGCTTTACAAATAATAATTAAAACCCATTAACACCTAGTTACATTTTCGATGTGACACTCTCAACTACTTTTGCCCTAATCCTGGATCACCCTCTCTAGGGTTTTGTCCTTGCAAGGGATAGAAGGCCACCTTCTCCATCCTGAGCTTGGTGCCTGGGGTCACCTCTTGGTGCCCAATGGTCTTCCCTCCGGGGCTTGACTGAGTATACCTTCCCTCCTAGGCTTGGTCATGCAATGTACATCAGGGTGGCCTCTTGGTAACCCCCACTTAAGGGAGACTAGAAGGTCAGAGACGTTATCCCAATATTAGAGGATGAGTGGTTCGATATTTAAGTAATAATAATTATCAAATTCTACTATTACTAAAAGGAGGTACTACATCCATGGTAATCCACACCCATTTCCTCTCAGGGACTCTTCATTATCTGTAGCAACTCACCGGGTTATGGATGTTCATCCTTTACCTCCTCACATGCATGGCGATAAGCCATATGAAACTTTATATACTTCTTCATCTCGGGTATTCAAAGTACTACTGCAAACTTTAACTATCTTGGTAGTACTATGGTGTACTTAACATCATGAGCCTCTACTTGTCATGATTCCTCAAGGTCGACTCCTCAGAAACCCTAAAACACTCTAGTAGTGGGTTTCACCACCTTCTTTTCTCGAGAGGTGTATTCGAGGTTCTTACAACCATCCTTCTATCTCATCAAGATCTAGGCTAGCTAACTGAGCAACCACCCTGACCAACAGGTCTGATTGTATCTGGGTGTTAGCCATACATGGTCTCATCCTCTAACAAACTTAGGGTTTGCCTAACAACCTCTTTTAGCTTCTCTACTGGATAAACCAAACATTTGTGTCTCAACAAAGAGCATCCATTACCACCTTACATCCTTATAATCTAGGCAACAGTGAAGTCATAAACCTTCATATACTCCATTCATCATCCTCATCTCGGATTTAGGTCTAACTGAGTCAAGAAAACTCTGAGCTCATCATCTTGGTTATCAAACTCAAACTTATATAACTAATAAATTCCATACTTCCCTTGATAAGAACGTCCTCATGATGACTATCTTAGTTCTTCTCATGTTTGTAAGCCATCCATTCCAGGTACTTTCCAAAAGGTATGATACTTTCTCTATCCTCAAACATCATAGCAATGTTTCAACTCACATCATCTTTATCCTTAGTGTATGGCATGTGTATTGCCCTATCTCTCACCCCCATAATGAGAGGAAATAAGCATTTGGCTGCAGTCCAAATACAAAGTTCATCTTGTTCTAAGAGTAGAGATGGTGCATCACACATGACCAATACACTTTCCAAACTAAGTTGAAACATACAACACATGTCTCCACATCATAATTAACTCGATCATGGTTCTATACCCATGGGAAAACTTTTCCCATCACCTTTTGGATCTTAACATATCTCCTTTATGTACAATCCTTAGTCGTTACCTCAAGGTCTCTAGGGTGCCGACACTTTTGGGGTGATCTGACCCTTATGCATCTAAGGAGTGCCTCTCACCTTTACCCCTGAGGTCCCATGAACTCATGAAGGTGGCCAACCTCCTAACCCATGGTCCTTGGACAAAGGTAGCTGTTACCTCCTGACCCTATGGTCTCGTGCATCTAGGGAACAGACAACACCTACTTCCATCGGTCTTATCCCTTCATGACCTTAGTATTGACTTAGGATTTTATCATGGTACATATCAAACTTGAATCCTTACCCAAAACTCCATCATCTCTCTGAGCCCTCATGGTCAACTTACATCCTTTCATAGGGATCATGGCGACCTACCTTCCTTAGTATGACCCTATGCAGGTTACCTTAATGGCAACATATTCTCATGCCCTTTAGAGATGGTCAAACTTGGGTCTATAGATTCGTGTTCATACTTCTACACTTAGCTCATCAATCTCCTATGAGAAACCTCTTTAGGTTACTTCGAACCTAAACAAAAGTTGATACACACCCTACAGAAGGGTCCCTCCCTAGGATGGGAGAAAACTATCTCTTAATAGCAACAAAGGTCACAAACTTCCCTACATCCAGGGTTTACATCATCATGTGCATACTTAGCCCTATCATGCCACTTATGCACGTAGCTAACAAGAAGACCACCTACTAAACCATGCTAGGTTTCCTTGGTATGTCATACTTGTTCCTATTTTTTAACATTGGACCATTATCATATATGCATATGTCACCAACCTATGTGTGATGATTTTGTCCAACTTATAGCTTAATCCAAAGGGTTTCCTTTTCCTCTAAACATGAGGGGTGCCTTGCTCGAATCTGTAGAAACTCAAACATCATTGTGAGCATCAGGTGCACTAGGTACTACTAATTCCCCTCTTAGGTCAAGGAACCCTAGGTTCTCTTCTTATGCATCAGTTGTCTAACTGCATGCTCAACTTTTCAACCACGAACCAAATAGGTACAAGGTATAGCATGCACTTCCTACTATTCCTCCACGTGAACAACACCTCAGAGTCCTACACCAGGACGACCAACTAGGTACGAGGCCTCATAAGATATCATACCTCCCCGGTCTAAGGAACTCTCCTTTCTACACCTATAAGGTAAGGTAGGAACCTACATCTTTTGTACATTGGTTCAGGAAGCCTCTTCTCATTCTAGGGTTTGGTTCCTCTAAAGGTATCCAAGGTATGATGAGTCTCCGAGGATCATGCACGAAGCAACCACAACCATCCCCTTAGGCCGTCCATTCTAGGTCAAGACATACCCAACCTCTAATGGTCCCTCATGTCTTGGAGTCTAAGCTTCCAACCTTCTTTCTCGGGTCTTGCTCTCTCTCTCTCTAGAGCTAACCCTACAACCGACCTTACCACTAAGGTTCTCTCTCAAGAAGGTGGATCAAGCTCTTAAGGATACATGCATACACATGCATGGGTGAACGTATGATCAAACTTATATTAGATCACAATTATTCATAGCTCTGCATTCTCGTGTCATGAACTATGAGGCATAACTCTCCTGGCCTAGGTCTCGAACCTGCTACCAGTCTCGATTTCATTCCCTTCTACGTAGGTGCATGCCTCATCTATGCTTCTATATGCATGTTAGGGTTCCCATATGGTCACCACTAACCCCTACAATGAAGGAGCTATCCTTCATCCTAGTAGGAACGACCCTTCTAAGTTTGGGTTGCCAAAGAGCACTAGGTCAAACAACCTCACATAGCTCATGCTTCTCATGGGTACATGAAACCTATATGCATGTCATCCCACGTATATGGTCAACCATGATATCATGTCATCCCTCTCTAACAACCACTTAGCGTTAGGGTTAGCATCGTCCTCAGAGGATACGTCAAGTTTCTACCTCTTCCTGGAGACCACTGCCTCTAGGGCTAACTCTTTACTCATCCTCCTGACAAGGTCTAACCTCAGGTCTCTCCTGAGGGCACGACAACACATACCATGCAACCTAAGCCGACACTTTTGGGGTGATCCGACCCTTATGCATCTAAGGAGTGCCTCTCACCTTTACCCCTGAGGTCCCATGAACTCATGAAGGTAGCCAACCTCCTAACCCATGGTCCTTGGACAAAGGTAGTTGTTACCTCCTGACCCTTTTGGTCTCCCTTGATTGGGGGTTACCGGGAGGCGGGGCCGTTACATTTGGTGTTACAACCCCAATTTTTGGGTTCATATGATTGGAAATGCAATTTCCCCAATAAAAGTATGATTATGGGAATTATATGATTTATGTGTATTAAAAGTACTTCCTTTGATAAATAGCCTTGTATGTTTGATTTTGTGGGCCTTGTTGGCTATTGGGCCCAATAATAAGGAAAAAGGAGATAAAAAGGAAAAAGGAATCAAATAGTAAAAGAATAACTAAGATGATTAGAAAAGAAAGATGTGGAAGCATCTAGAAGGATAAGAATTATCCTTCAAGGAGGGATTTCATATTTTTAGGATTTCTTGGGTTCCAAGGAGTCCAAGTTGCAAAGATAATAGGAGAAGAAAGAGATAAAATCAAATAAAGCATTATTAAGAAGGAAAGTTGAGATAATGATGAAAATATAAGAAATATGTGGAAATATGGATAATGGAATCATTATGAATGAGATTTTGACTCCAAATGGTTTCTAATGGTAAAAGGAATCAAAATAAATAAAATAAAAGATTAAGAGAGAAAATATGCTTAAAATAAACTTTATTAAAAGATAACTTGCACATGAAGATAATGCCTTTTTCCTTTTGAGTTTGGGACTCAATTTTGTGTACGAGTAGACAAAGCCAAGATAAAGGTTTCCCTAAAAGTTGAGATCAAAATGATAAACAGTTTGGGAAATATGAAATTTGTACGTTTTTCTAAAGTAAGAGGGATAAATTAAATAACCCAATTCGATTTTAATTCATGTTCTTTTATGGGGCCCGACAGCCGTTGGATTTGGATCCAACAGTGGCTCTACTTTGCCTAAAATAAGGAAAGGGGGAATAGACTCACATAATTTTGGGGCTAGATTCCTTGCAAAGCAATAATCGAGCACCAATGGGACCGTAACCATTGTGAGTAGTATCCCTTTCTGAGTAGAATGAGCCTGGGTTTGGATACTTTTGGAGCAAGGTTTCCCCAAAGTCCCAATGGAGTCAGACTCCATGGTTGTGGACTATGGGAAATGCCCATATAAGGGGCTATACCCCTGTTTGTGAGGCAAGGAGACCTTAGAACGCATTGCCGGGGTCAGGGGCATCTTTTCCTATTGACGCCTTGATCTCTAAGCTTCCCTCGCTACCTGGTCTTCTCCCAGTCCGCCATGGATCCACCCTCCCATCGCCGGCCATCCATAGGCCATTATAGGACAACCTTGACCCATCCCCAGATCCGGCGGGGTGAGTTGAAGGAGGCGCAACCCTTTCTCGCCGCCCGGGAGCATCGACGCCCAAGGTCAACCCGCCGCTGACTCACCATGACTCTTCTTGGAGCAGTCACGAGGAAGAAGAAGACGAGTAGTGAGTGACACTTTTACCCAGATCGCTTGAGAAACATAACCATGGGGCATAAGGGTTAAATAGAAAAATTGCTCAAACAAGCGCCTGCTCGCGTGGAAAAGAAAGAGCAGGCCGCGACGCTGACGTGGCGCTCAGTCATTGGTCCATCAGGTAATTATTTTGTAATTTCATAACTAAATATCAGTAACTCGGATCGAAAAGTATAATATATGAAAGTTGATCAGGAGAACACAAGAAATCCAGTAAAAATAGTTTCATAGCCTGAATCTAATCATAGATATAAAAGTGCTTTAAGTTAACCTTGATTATGCATTAAGCAATGATAAAATCCTAATGATGATTAGAGATCAAATCTAAGATGTTTGATGGGTTAATTCGAGTATTAATAACCTATTGAGACACAAAGTGAGGTTTGAATCTAATTTAGATAATGTTTGGCTTGTTTTAGGGTTTTAATCCATGAATTCGTGATAATGCATATAGAAACCCTAATCTAGGGTAAAGAAGATGATTAACTTGGATAATATGAATTATTTGGAATAATGTTGTTATTTGTTGATCCTAAGACTGTTAGGAGAAATAGGACAAGTTAATTAGGGTTTATGAGTAGTTTTACTATTTTAGGGTTTGTAGTAGCAAAAGTGATAATGAAATCCTAATTGCAAGTGAAACCTTAAAAGAAAGTAGAAAACCCTAGGAATCAAGTTTGATTGTATAGATCTTGATAATATGAATAGTGAGTAGATTATATGGTTATTTCAGGATCCTTGCTTATGTGAATTGCTTGCTTGCCTGGAATACTTTCTTTCTTGGATTATTGGTAGCTTGTTGATTCGACTGGACAGGTATGTGGTTATTTATGAATAATCAATCTAGTTTCATGAAGTTTTCTTGAACATTTGATCAATTGGATGCAACCTAAATTGTTGAGTGTTTATTTGTGCAATCCTATAAAGTCACTATGATTATCACAATTAAGTATATATGTGTATTCTCAAACCTACATACCACCCTGATGTACGTTGCATGACCAAGCCCAGGAGGGAAGGTCTATTCGGTCAAGCCCCGGAGGGAAGACCATTGGGCACCGAGAGGTGACCCCAGGCACCAAGATCAGGATGGAGAAGGTGGCCTTATGTCCCTTGCAAGGACAAAACCCTAGAGAGGGTGATCCAGGGTTAGGGCAAAAGCAGTTGAGAATGTCACATCGAAAACGTAACATTGGATTGTTAATAACTTATTTGTGATAATTAGGTTGTTAGAAAATATTTATGAAATTATGTTTGTTCCCCACATACCAGTATAGTAATATACTAACCGTCGTTTTGTTTGTCGGTGTTTTAGGTATTATCTGAAAAGGAAAAATAGTAAAGTGAAATATGTGAAGGTGAATTTAAGCAATCTAAAGGAGGATTACATAGTTAGATTTCTACCGTGGATAGAAGTCTTAGATCCTATTTTGAAAAGGTATGCAAAAGTTTTATTTTATACCCGCTTTCCAGTTTAGATAGTAGAATTTAATAGTTATTTCTGATTAAATGTTAAACCATGGATCCTGAGTTATTGGGATAGCGGCTCTGACCCTTTTGGTCTCCCTTGATTGGGGGTTATCGGGAGACGGGGCAGTTACATAAAACGTTGACAAACAAATATGTGGTCAGTATATTTCTATACTGGTACGTGGGTTCAAACAATAATCACAAGTACTCACATAAGCAAACATATTTATCTTGCATATAAGAACATAAACTTGTTTTCATATTCTAACCCATATCTGGTCTACTACCTCAGGTGTAATCACTATCCCACCAGGGCTCATGTGCATTACCCTTAAGATCAATCTAACAAGTAGTTTATCTTTCGTTCAATCTCATCCAGAAACCTCAGCAAACTCAGAATTTGATACCTATATTCATAAGCGTAACCACATACCTTATCCCCTCACAGAAACCATGCAGATTTAACGTGTACTTTAAGAGTGTATCCAAACATCCTAGAAACAAAGCATTCAATCTGAAATATACATACTACATATGTGTCACCATGTATTCACATTACAATACTCAGATCTAGATGCGCTCCTAAACTAGGGTTTAGGGTTATCTCATGTTTGGACCAAGGATGAGGGTTACAAACCCTAATTCTATCATATCATGGTTTCTAAGATTACAATTTTAGTTATGCATATTAGTTGAAACCCTAATCATCAACTTAAGCATATTGGATGACTCATGATACTTAGATCACATTACTAACATTAAGATTATATCAAGATGTTCACATTGGTTTCAAACCCTAAAATAGCATGAATATGATTATTAATCTAGGAACATCAATTATCCATAATTATCAAGAATTTATTCATTATACATGTCTAGATCAGGTATGAACATAACATAAATGAATATATCCAATTAAGCATCATTTTAAACAAAACTAGGTTTTCCTTTCATTAGGCACATTAGGACATGTATTGTACCTAATTTTAGAACAAGAAGCATATTCAGTCCCTAAAACTATTTTATTTGGATTCCTCTCATTCTCCTAATCAATTTTCATATATTATATATTGCAATCTGGGTTACTAATAATTAACTAGAATTATTATAAGATTACTAAATTCAGACCAATCTAGGGATGTCACGTTATCGAAACAATACCTTATTCTTGGATGGTTCAAGGCCGCGGGAAAAGAATTCTTTACCCTTGGTTCGTAAGCGATCCTGGAGGGGTATTAGGGTCATTTGATTGTATTTCTCCTTCAACCTCCCGCCGGACTCCCTGCGCACATACAACACGATCCGAAGTTGGGGTCGGGCTGTGATCGACCGTCCTCCTCACTGTGCCGCCACTCACTCTGCCCGTAGCACCACCATCCACGGCCACCTCCCTCAGGCACATACACCGCCTCTGACAAACATGCCTCGACGCAATGCAGCCAGTAGACGCGGTGGCTGCAGAAGGGAAACTCCAGGACTTCGTCGCTGGACATCTTGCTTTGTCTCCGACGCCGCTCTGAGAAAGCCAGGGCGTCTCTGTGTTCTCCAGTTCTAGCAAGACCTACTCGTGGCTGCCGACAAAAGTACACCTCCTCCCTAAGCACTGGTTTGCACCTGACGTAAACCAGGGTGGCACTTGATGCCGACCGCCCTTGGGTTGGCTCTCTGGCCCACCTGCGGCCTTCATCATTGTCCCACCAACTTCTCGCTCCCAGTCCTCAATTTTCTTCTTCCTCCCTTTACCTTCCACATCAACCCGTCATGCTGCTTGGAAGGTACAAGATCACCACAGAAACACCTCAGCGAGCATCTCCTTGAGGTCGATCTCGGCGGGAACTGGTAGTAAGACTCACTGCCTACGTGCCACCGACCACATACCTCTTAGGTCTTCATCATCCTCTCAACTCCAGATGACCTTCTTTGGTCTCAAGGAATCAACACTGCACCAACACAAGATCTGGCCAAACACCCTTTCAACCAAGAAGGACCGGAGTGCATCCTTTCTTGCCTCCTGGTCTATCTGTGATTCGTAAGAGGGAAAAAGAGACTATGAAGATGGGGTGGTACGAGAAGGGAAGACCTATACATATATACAACATCCAGAAGGAAAAGGGTCCTGAGGAAAAGAGGAATAGGGAGAGTCCAATTCCCTCACGGAAGGGAAAGACAACATGACTGCTAACCTTACTGAAATAGAAAGGTGTTTCTAATCATATCACACACCAAAACCTCTCGCCCTTCCATTATCATAAGTCACGATCCTTTTCTTTTATTTTCTTTAGATAGCACCCATATTATGATGATAATTGCTAATGATCCATATGATCTCCCATTATCTTATATTTCAATTATCTATCCACCAAAGTTATCTTGGATATTTATCATAATTACAAATCTCCTCAATATCCAAAACACAACTCAGGGTCCCATATGTAAACTCTGATTATTCGATTGGGTCAAAAAGTGACCCTAAGGCCCATGAACCAAATCGTGGGCCTTCCAAAGACTTCGTGAACTTAATCGCATTCATAATTACCAAACTTGAGGATTTGGTAACTATTGCTTCTTATATTAGCCTCATATGATCACATATGCTCAACGTTCATTATTAGCTTAAATTGAACATTAATTATGAATCTAGGGTTTGGAATCATCAGCCAAGATCCCTCAAAACTCTTCATTGTTATATGTTCCCTAATTTAATTTAGACTTGAAATCCACGAATTTCAATGATGTAACATTCACATTTTAACTTGAATCATACTCAATATGACTCTAAACATACTTATCCTTGATTCCATAGTATTCTTACATTTCATGAAGTCAAGTGTCCCTTTTCTTACTCTTAAGTTAGGGAACAACTTCTATGAAGTGTTCATGACTTCATTATATATCTTATGTTCACATCTCATGTATTATGTGCCTTAGCCATTTCCTTGAGGTCTCTAGGGGTATAGGTACCTTTGGAGTGATCTCATCCTTATGCATCAAGGGAGTGTCTTTCACATTCACCCCTTTGGGCCACATGAACATCAAGTTGGTGGCTAGCCTCCTGAGACATAGGCCTTGGGAAAACCTAACTGTTACCTCCCGACCACTTGGTCATGTGCATTCAGGGCATATCAACTCCCAATTCATTGATCCTATGTACCTATAATACACCTGACTTGACCCCATGATTGCATTAGGACTCTACCCTTCTGAAGGGTTTCTTTTGAGATGTCACATCTTTTAAGCACATTATTCTCTCCCTTAATTCTTTAACTTGGATTGCCTTCATCTCTCTCTTTTGAGTACACATTATGTAGTATAGTCCCAACATTGGGCTCATGCCACCTTCCCTCCAGGGCTTGGTGCCATGTCAGTATTCCCTCCTGGGCTTGATCTTCTGTGATCTTCCCCTCCAGGGGCTTGATCCTAAATATCTGCATTGTGGATTTGTGCCACCTTCCCTTCCTAGTCTTGGTGCCATACTAGTCTTCCCAATCCTAGGCTTGACTATTTCATGACCTTCCCTTCCTAGGCTTGGTCGTCCACTCAGGCCACCTTCCCTCCTGGGGTTGGTGCCTTACTGGTCTTCCCAATCCTAGACTTGACCAGTTGTGTTACTTAGAGACGGCATACTTGGGTTTAAAGAATATAAGTGCTTTCATCTTTATATCTTTAACTCTTTACCCCTCTAGGTGAGGATTAAGGTTATCTCAATACATAAATACGTTTATTCACTTACCTTTTAAGGGAAAGTCCTAGCCTAGGGTGCCTTCTTGTCTCATAAGAGGGGGTTAGCTCTCTAGCCACAACATGAACCCAAGATCTAAGGTTTTGCTTCCCTCATATGTCATCTTTCCACTCTTGGGTTAACCCACCCCAGGTTGACACACTAACCCTAAAGGTTTCATATTTTTGTTTTTTTTCTTTCCTCATTATGCATAAATTTTTATCATTGTAACTTATCAACCCATGTTTTCTCGATCTCTTGGCTACCCCCTAATGGGTTTTGTCCATCCAGTGAACTTGGGCCACCTTCCCCTCCAGGGGCTTTGCCATCATCACCAAACTTCTAGAGACAACATGAGAGGTTTGAGCAAGTTATATTCAAACTTTCATTTTCATATACATATAACTGTTGGGTTCTTATATTACTTAAGACCTCTTATATACGTGTCTTTCTCACACACATCCATGGGAGATTGGGTCACCTAAACCCATCCCTTTATCTTTCTTATTCTCAATTTCAAGTTTCATATGGGTGGTGTTTCATATCACCACAAAATCTTCATTATTTAAGATTACGGTTTTAGGGTTAGGGTTACTCTACCTCTTACAGTTCACATATCCCTTGACCTACTAGAGTTTTATACCCTAATGGGCTATCTCAAACCAACTCCTTTCTCTAAGAAAGGGCTTACCCATACTTGTATCTTTATAGTGTTTTACCCTCACTAAAGGGACCTACACTACATGTTACATCTTTTCAAATTTACTTCTCTAATTAACAATTTCTTTTTAAGGCTTATTAAGCAAAGATGTGGGAAGTAGACAAAAATGTGAGATGAGAAACCTAAAAGATACATTATGCTTTACTAATTTCTCTCTCTTATATTTCTAAGGATGATTTGAAATTATAAACTATTACATATTAGTTGATGAATATGTGCTCTGATACCAAATGTAACGACCCACACTTTTGAGTGTCCAAAAAGTCGCAGATCATTACTCATAAATTCCAAGGTCAGATTAAAGAAATAATAAAAAATAGTAAACAATTTCCATTAATGAACAAATACTTCATTGTTTACATAAAAAGATCCTCTAAAGAGTTACATAAATTTTAGAAAGGATGAACTTGTACATGTATGATGATATACCACTATGTCTAAACCTTCATAAATTACTTTAGTGTCTTCAACATCTTTATTTTGTAACTCCATGTCCACGAATCAAGTATATCTGGTACCTAAAACACCGACAGACAAATACACGATCAGTATATTTCTATACTAGTATGTGGGTTCATCCAATAATAACAAGTACATGCATAAACAAACATCTTTTATTTGATCATAAGAACATAAACTTGCTTTCATATTTTAACCCATATCTGGTCTACTACCTCAGGTGTAATCAATGTCCCTCCTGGGCTCATGTGCATTAACCTTAAGACCAGTCTAACCTAGGGTTCAGAATATTGTTATTTACTTTACATGATAAACATAGGAACTTTATAATTTGCAAGCAGTAAATAAACAAGCAAGCAGTTTATCATTCATTCAATCTCATCGAGAAACCTCGACAAACTCAAAATTCGATACATATATTCATAAGTGTAACCATGTACCTTATGCCATTGCAGAAACCATGTAGAATAACTCATGTACTTTAAGAATGCATTCAAACATCCAAGCAACAAAGCATGCAATCCACATTATCTGAAACACACACATACTACATATGTGCCACCATGTATTCACATTCAATTAATCAGATCTAGATCCACTCCTAAACTTGGGTTTAAGGTTCATGTTTGGACTAGGGATTAGGGTCACAAACTCTAATTCCATCATATCATGGTTTCTAAGATTACAACCTTTAGTTATGCACATTAGGTGAAACCATATTCATCATCTTAATCATATTAGGTTATATGTGATACTTAGCTTATATTACTAGCATTAAGATCATAGCAAGATATTCACATTGGTTTCAAAACCCTAAATCTGCATGCATGAGATTATTAATTTAGAAACGTAAATTATTCATCATTATCAAGGATTTCTTCATTATACATAACAATATCATGTATTAGCTCAACATAAACTAATCTACTTAATTAAGCATCAATTTAAAGGAATCTAGATTTTCCTTTCTATTTTTTTTTTGATGATGAGAGAACCACTCCCGCACGAGCGTCGCTTTTGTGACCCTCGCAGGCAGCGTAAACCCCCGGATAGACCCCCTGACATAAACTAATCTATTAACATATCAAAACATATATTGCATATACTTTTAGAACATGAAGCATAATTAGGTTCTAATAATATTTTATTTGGATTCCTCTCATTTTTCTGAGCAACTTTTATATATAACTTATTAAAATCAGAGTTACCAATAATTAACTAGAATTATTGCAAGATAATGCATTTACTGGCCAATCAGGAAGTGCCATGTCAGCCTAGCGGGTGCTGCTCCTAGAGCCCATGTGGCCTGCCTGACCAATGACCTGCAGCCAACTCATCCCTCGGCTCCAACGCAGTTGGGCTTGCAATTATAACGAAAGGTCCCTACTACCACACACTCAGTGCGTTGGGGTTTCTTCCACCTAGGGGCAAAACGGTCAAAAAGGAATACACCTTCTCCTTCCTCGTGACGTTGCTGCGTCCGCCCCGCTGAGCCATCCGCAAGTCTAAAAGTCCTTTTCTCCCAGCCCCAAACATCTCGTCAGGGTTCGATTATCTCCATGGATCCTCGTCGGACTCTACCCCTGCGGATCGCTTTGGCTTCCTGGGCTGGGGGTAGTGTAGCGCCGTCCTGGGAGTTCAGGTTAGAGTCAGGTCTGTGAATCCCACTCGGAGTTGACGTGTGATGGAGCCTCCGCAAAGAAGATCAGGACGTCCCTGCCTCAAGGTTCATCCATAGCTCTCACCTCCCGATCTCCACCTCCTTCCTTTCTTGTCCTCGCGTCTCCATCAGCCTCCGTCAGCCTGCATAGCTCTACACTCCATGCTGCTAGTCAGCATCTGCCGACCCTGCCGCAAACCAGCCAGTCTGGATCCTCCTTGCGCTCTCTGCATAGACCCGTGGAGGTCCTTCTGTTCCCGCCTCCGCCATGCTACCGGATGTGAGGAGAGGCCTGCCGACACCGCCTCAAATCTAGGTACAACTGTTGAGGATGAAGCACTTCCCCTCAACCTGGGATCTTCCTCCCAGGCTTTTGCAACTGATCCAGGGTTGTGTTTGTTGTTAATATATGTTATTGTCGTTCATGCAACAAACGACAGGTGCAATTTAATTAACAATTCAGGCAGATCTAAAATAAGAAGCAGAGAACAAACAAAACAGGAGAATAGAAAACAGGAGTTAGATTCGCAAACCAGATCGTTCGTTCGTTTGAGAAACGAACGTGTTACTTAAACAAACCAGTGCCCGGCAATCCTCGCGGATAGGCACCGTTCTCACAGTCTCGATCCGGCACGAACCTGGAAGTTACACGTCTTGCTCGCGCACGTCGCACTGCTACGAGTGCAGCACAGCCACCGCAGGTACCACCGCCTGACAGCTGCGTCTGAAGGAAAGGACGAGTCTCGCTTTGCACAAGAGGACAACTCCGCAAAGCAACTCCGGGGACGACGACTCTCGCACTCGGGATTAGGGCTCACAAAACACACGACGGCAGAAAATTGTTTTCGGTGTTTTTAACCCTAATGACCGGAGTCATATAAATAGTCACGCACGTCCCTAATCCTATTCCCAGTTAGACGCAACACTCGGTTGCTCTCGTACACAATACGGAATAATCCGTAAAAGAGAAACACTTTCTAATTAGGATTTAAGAAATCCGAATAAGAAAGCAACAATTAATTACACGAGTAATTAATTACGTAGTTGTATCCTAGTGCAAAAAGAAGACGAAAGACATTCTCCACAATCCACAAGCCACAAGCCACAAGCCTGAGCCCGGGCCCGGCCAGGCGAGGCGAGGCGTGGCGTGGCGCGCGTGCGTGCGTGCATTATGATGTGGCAATCCCACCCACCAAGGAGGTGAGCATACCTCCCTCCTAGGACTCCTTTGGACACTAGTGCCCCATGTGATCCTACATATGAGGACCACAAAAGTTCTAGGTATGAGCAATATGGGATAAAACTTCTTTTCCATTTGCACTAGAAACAATACTACATTCTCACATGTACTTGCTGCACTACATTGGGCTTAACCCATGCTAAATAAGTGATTACCACAATAGCCTAGCTACAGTAACTAACTAATAGCTACATCAGCTACAGTAACTAACAACTACCCTAATCAGTTATCTAACAATCCCCCACAAAGTCCAATGTGTAGTGTGCTCTACCATTCCGTCCTCCATACTATGCTTTTAGCAGATACCTTTCGGTTTGAATCTACCTGAGTTATCCAACTGTGACCCTCATAGGAACTAGGTGAACAAAAGTCTTGAACCTAAACCTTAGGTACAAGAGTATAGGTTGGTAACAACACAATAAAGACATGGTAGAAAAGAAAACAATGCATTAAGGCCATGCATACAAAATATAAATCATGATTGATAACAGAGAACAACCCAATTCTCCTGTTGCGGCCTACACAACATCAATCACTTAGCTGGAGTCTCCAAGGATGTACTGCTAACATCCTGTCCTAAGACTTGACACCATTAAGAGACTACTCTCTTACTAACTTGCAGTCATGACACTAACAGGTTTCCCAGGGAATAGACACACAGATGTAAGAAGCATCACACAAGAATACATAGTGTCATCCGATTTACCCGACAGCTTGTTATTACCACATTGAACCCAATTTGTGGGATCTCCACTCTTTTGGGTTGGGTTGCTACTGCCTGCAAATCTATAGGGTTTCAGTCCCATTCCCAACCTGGATTTTTCCACTAAAGCCAAAGTAAGACCTTTAGTGAAAGGATCAGCTGTATTATCTTTGGTACCGACGTAGTCCACAGCCACGACCCCATTAGACACTAACTCCCTTACAAATTTCAATCTGACTTGGATGTGTCTACGCTGTTTTTGATTGTACTTGGAACTCTTTATCTTAGCAATAGTTGTAGTGCTGTCACAGTGAACTAAAATTGCAGGAAGCGGCTTCATTACCATAGGTAAACTAGACATAAGTCCATGTAGCCATTCAGCTTCCAATCCAGTTTCATCTAAAGCACATAACTCTGCCTCAAAAATGGACCGAGACAATATGGTCTGTTTCTTAGACCTCCAGGAAACAACTCCTCCTCCCAACAGGAATACATATCCTGAGACACCATTACTCCCAGAATTCACGGCAATCCAGCTTGCATCACTATATCCTTCGACTACGGAAGGATGTTTACCATAATGCAGCCCAAGGGAACGTGATCCCTTGATATACCTCAGAACTCTATCAAGAGCTTCCCAATGGGTCTTGTCGGGACAACTGGTGTATCTACTTAACTTGTTCACGGCAAACGCAATGTCTGGACGTGTACAGTTCATAAGATACATCAAACTTCCGATAATCTGAGAGTATCGTAATTGAGACACTGGAACCCCAGTCTCATTCGTGAACAAGGGTTTGGATGAATCATATGGAGTCTTAACAGGTTTACGTGATGTGTACTCAAACCTCTCCAGTATCTTCTCAACGTAGTGAGACTGAGAGAGAGCTATACCATCAGTAGACCTTATGATTTTAAGCCCTAAAATCACATCAGCGACACCCATATCCTTCATCTCAAACTTGCTACACAAGAATGACTTTGTCTCTTTTACTACTTTCATATCGGAACCAAAAAGAAGGATATCATCGACGTATAAGCATAACAAAATGAATCCATTATCGACAACCTTGCAGTAGAGACACTTATCAAATTCATTAGAAATAAAGCCAAACGATGATATCACAGAATCAAACTTCTCATGCCATTGCTTAGGGGCTTGTTTCAAGCCATATAATGACTTAACAAGTTTACACACTTTGGACTCATTCCCACGACCCACAAATCCCTCAGGTTGTTCCATATATATCTCTTCTTGAAGATCACTGTGTAAGAACGCGGTCTTCACATCCATCTGATGTATATAGAGATTATAAATGGAAGCCAATGCTAAAAGCACTCGGATTGTGGTCATACGGGAAACAGGTGAATAGGTATCAAAATAGTCTATTCCTTCCCTCTATGTGTAACCCTTAGCAACTAACCTAGCCTTATACTTATTGATTGTCCCGTCTGCATTAAGTTTCTTCTTAAAAATCCATTTGCAACCAACTGCAGAACAACCAGGAGGCAAATCCACCAATTCCCAAGTTCCATTCGAGAGAATTGATTGGATTTCATCAATAACGGCTTCTTTCCGAAACTTAGCTTCTGGAGATTCCATAGCTTGTTTGAAAGTAACATGATCATCCTCAACATTGTAAGTGAGAAACTCACTTCCAAAGTCCTTTGATGTCCTAGGCCGTTTACTTCTCCTTGGTTCAACTATTTCTTCATAATCATCAGATTCAGAAATAGCTTGTTCTGAGTCGCACCCCACATTTGTCATCCTTTCCACGTGCTCGGGAATGGAACCTGTGGTAAATGAATCTTCTTGAGAAACTTCATTGGGCACACCAGTTTTTATAGGAAACACATCCTCAAAGAATGTTGCATCACGTAATTCCACAATTGTATTGACCTCAATGCCGGAGATATCTGATTTTACAATCAAGAATCTAAAAGCATAGCTTGTCTCTACATAACCTAAGAATATGGCATCAACCATTTTCGGTCCTAATTTCTTCCTTTTGTGTTCAGGGACAAGTACCTTAGCAAGGCACCCCCACACTCGAAGATATTTAAGACTCGGTTTCCTTCCTCTCCACAACTCAAACGGACTACTTTCTGAATGTTTATGGGGAACTCTATTCAGAATATGGCAAGCCGTATTCAAAGCTTCCCCCCACATAAAGTTGGGTAATCCAGATGTTTGGAGTAAGGTATTTACCATATCTATTAAGGTTCGATTTTTACGTTCAGCTATCCCATTTGATTGTGGTGAATAAGGAGCAGTTACCTCATGAACTATACCATGCAATTGGCAAAATTCCAAAAACAAATTCGAGGTATACTCTCCTCCCCTATCAGACCTTAATCGCTTAAGTACTTTACCGGTTTGAGTTTCAGCTTCTTTCTTATAAATTTGAAATTTATCCAATGCCTCATCTTTACTTCTAAGTAAAAAGACATAACAATATCTACTCGCATCGTCAATAAAAGTTATAAAATAACGCTTTTGATCCCTCGTAGCAACACCATTAAATTCACAGATATCTGAATGAACTAAATCCAAAATTTCCGAATTCCTATTCACAGAATGAAAAGGCTTCCTAGGCAATTTAGCTTGTACACAGATTTCACATTTATTGTTGCTAACTTCAGATTTAGGGATCAAATCTAGATTCATCATACGCTTCATTGAGGCAACATTAACATGTCCCAAACGTGAATGCCATACATCGAAAGAAACAAGATTCATGCAAACAGAACTATAATCATTCAAATTTAAAATGGAATTTGAAACAGGTTCAACATGAATCTTAAACAAGTTCTCCACATCACATAAGTACCCCTTGCCAAAAAACAAAGAATCACGAAGGCGTGTAATAATAGCCTTATTACATTTACAGTCTACTCTATAACCTTCTCTAACTAATATGACGCCACTAAGGATATTGCGTCGAATGGTTGGAACATGTCTGACCCTGTTAAGAGTCAGAACCTTCCCCGAAGGGAACTTCAAGTCCACCCGTCCTTCGCCTTTGACTTCTGCAGAGCTGGAATCGCCCAAAGTCACTGACCGACCTCGAGAGGCCTGATAAGACACAAACAAGGATTTATCAGCACACACATGTACATTAGCCCCACTGTCAATTATCCAATAAAGTGGTTCAAAAATAGAAAGAACTTCATGTTTAATAGACACGTACCCATCATTGAGGTTCAAGGATGTAGTCATCATGTTGACCACAACCTCCTCAGTTGCAGATGCGGTAGCTTTCTTTGCCTTCTTAGTAGGACAATCCTTGTTCCAGTGGCCAACCTGTCCACAAGTCCAACAAGGTTTGTTCTTCGGTTTCTTTTGGATCTTTGCCTTGGGTTTATGTGCATTCTTAGATTTCTTATCTTTGGTGTTTTTCGTAGAAGTAAGATTAACAGTTGGATTAGCATCAGTAGGCACCTTGACCCCTTTCTCATTTAAGTGTTCTTCTTGTATATTAATATCCATCATTAATTCATCCATGGTGTGTGTCCCTTTGCGATGCTTTAGAGACATACCAAATGATTCCCAAGACTTAGGGAATTTTTCTATGATAGACATAACAACGAATTTCTCAGGCAACACCATCTTGGCATCTGAGAGTTCATGAACTAGGAGTTGTAGATCGTGTGTTTGATCAGAAACTGACTTACCCTCAACCATCTGAAACTTAAGAAATTTAGACACACAGTATTTTTCAACACCCTGATTTTCAGTGCTAAAATTCTTAATTAACAATTCCCATAAAACTTTGGACGTAGTGACTGGCGGCTTTGAGTAAGAATCATACAATTTGTTATTTAAACCAAACAGAATCAACCCGCGACACGTTTTATCACCCTTCTTCCAGTTAGCAATAATGTTTGCATTATCAATAATTGTGTCATCAGATACAGGTTCAGTTTCAATTAAATACTGATCATATCCCGCAATATTCAGCCAAATTTCCATACGACTCTGCCAACGGGCAAAGTTCGTACCAGTAAACTTTTCAGGCATATTGGTTGTATCAATCTTACATCCCAAACTACCCTGACCGGCCATGTTAATTAACGACAGAAATTGGTTTCTTTAAGACTGTTGTTAATATAGGTTATTGTCGTTCATGCAACAGCGACAGGTGCAATTTAATTAACAATTCAGGCAGATCCAAAATAAGAAGCAAAGAACAAACAAAGCAGGAGAATAGAAAACAGGAGTTCGATTCACAAACCAGATCGTTCATTGAGAAACAAACGTGTTACTTAAAGAAACTAGTGCCCGACAATCCTCACGGATAGGCACCGTTCTCCCAGTCTCGATTCGGCACGAACCTGGAAGTTGCACGTCTTGCTCGCGCACGTCGCACTGCTACCAGTGCAGCACAGCCACCGCAGGTACCACCGCCTGACAGCTATGTCTGAAGGAAATGACGAGTCTCGCTTTGCACAGGAGGACAACTCCGCAAAGCAACTCTGGGGACGACGACTCTCGCACTCGGGATTAGGGCTCACAAAACACACGGCGGCAGAAAACTGTTTTCGGTGTTTTTAACCCTAATGACCGGAGTCATATAAATAGTCACGCACGTCCCTAATCCTATTCCCAGTTAGACGCAACACTCGGTTGCTCTCGTACACAGTACGGAATAATCCGTAAAAGAGAAACACTTTCTAATTAGGATTTAAGAAATCCGAATAAGAAAGCAACAATTAATTACATGAGTAATTAATTACGTAGTTGTATCCTAGTGCAAAAAGAAGACAGAAGACGGAAGACATTCTCTACAATCCACAAGCCATAAGCCACAAGCCCGAGCCCGAGCCCGGGCCCGGCCCGGCCCGGCCAGGCGAGGCGTGGCGTGGCACGCGCGCGTGCGTGCGTGCGTTGTGATGTGGCAATCCCACCCACCAAGGAGGTGAGCATACCTCCCTCCTAGGACTCCTTTGGACACTAGTGCCCCATGTGATCCTACATATGAGGACCACAAAAGTTCTAGGTGTGAGCAATATGGGATAAAACTTCTTTGCCATTTGCACTAGAAACAATACTACATTCTCACATGTACTTGCTGCACTACATTGGGCTTAACCCATGCTAAATAAGTGATTACCACAATAGCCTAGCTATAGTAACGAGCTGCTACAGTAACTAACTAATAGATACATCAGCTACAGTAACTAACAACTACCGTAATTAGTTATCTAACAGTGTTTTCTCTCATTCACTGTGCTACACTGTCCCCCGATCGAGGTCTCTCGAAGTGATATATATACTGAAGAAACAGGAGAGGGGGTGGAATCATGTGAATCCCTAATCCACCAGATAGTCATGTCCTGATCCTCATCAAACACCCATCGTGATGATGGACCAGGTTAGGAGGGTTGTATCCAAATACAACATTGCCATCGCATGAAACTTGATATATTAGGGACACCCAGGGGGGACACTCTGTCCTCATTAATTAATCATTTATTTGATAAAACCCCTTTTAACATAAATATTATATCCACCACATCAAAGCCCCTTTTAATCCCAATTTCTTTTATAATCCTCCTTTGGTTATTATATTCTCATGATCTAGATATCTTTTCTAAAAGGGTTCGATAATCACCTTAAACTTGTCTTCCAAGAATCACTAGGTAGTTACTTAATTGATTACCTAGGTTACTATATAACTTGGTATATCTTGGATTTTCGTGCACACACTCATGTTTGGATTATCTAGCAACCAAAAATATATTGAATATCTATTATGATCACGAATGTCCTCAATATCCAAAAACATATCTCAGGGACCCATATGTGAACTCTGATTAACCAATTGGGCTGAAAAGTGTCCCTGAGGCCCATGAATCACATCTTGGGCCTTCCCAAGGTTCCATAAGATTAAACACATTCTTAATTACCAAATTGAGGGTTTGCTAGTCATTTCATCTTATATTAGCCTCACATGATCACATATGTTCAAAGCATTCTATTTCCTTAGATTGATCAACTAATATAATTCTAGGGTTTGTAATCATCAATCCAAGGTTCCTCAATCCTTTTCCTTGTTATTTCATTTAGGCTTGAAATCTACAAATTTCACAGATGTAACAGAGGGAGACTTGGAGACTAAGAGAAATACCTTTAAGTTGAGTATTTGGTCTCAAATCTTGCCCACACCTATAAATATGTACTAGAAACTTCCCTTTAAAATTTGGGATTAAAGAGAGATATATGGATTTTATTAGATTTCCTAAAGTGTAGAGGATTAGGAATATATGAATTAAATGTAATGATTTAAAAGAAATAAGAAACTTTGGCCTTTGATCCTCGCATGGGATGGTGACTGTCAGATCAAGATCTGACGCTCCATGCTTTGTCACCTACCTCACGTCAAATTGGGAAAGGGGACATGTACACATGAGGAATCAACAACTCATATCTCACTCTCTGATCCATATTTTCATAAAATAATTAGATTATTAGTTTTGTCTTATTGAATTGGAATAGAAACATATGAATGCGAGAAGGAGATATGTCCTATGGACCAAACAAGAACCCTCTTCAATGATCCTCTCTCTGTTGGGATCCTAAACCCTAGATCTCACCACAAATCCTATAAATAACCCCACCCATGACTTTGCCAAAGGAACTGGAGCAAAGATGGCTAGACTCTACCCTAGGAACCCCTCCCTCTCTCTCATGATCATTATTCTTTGAGGAGAAATTCCTCCACGATACTATCATGTGCAAGTCAAGAGAGCAAGAAAGAGGGGTGAGCGATGAACCGTTAGATTGAGATCCATCGTGTACCAGTGATCTCGAGAGGCGGCCATATCTTCGCCTTAGCTTGGGACAGGGTGAGTGGGTAGATTAAACCCTAGCCATGGAATATGTGCTCCGGACAGAAGATACCATCAATCCATTGGTCGAATATTTTCCAAGTAAAGGTATCTCTTTGCCCCTCTAATAAAAAAATTAGAGAAATGTCTAGATCTTGTAAAATTCACTAAAAATCTATCCTTTGGCTGAAAAATACAAATAAGTAGTGAGTTTTTTATTAAGAAAATACAAGGAATCCATTAAAATAGGTTTCAAGACCTAGATCTACTTTAAATCCCAAAAATTCCTAATGTTGCTAACTGTGATGTATTGAAGCATGGAAACCCTAATTTCTTGGTTTTAATGAATATATCTTGCTAAAATGGCTTTAATGGATGAAGTTTAGTCTTTTTGGATAAAAGGACATCTTTGACTTAATTTGAGATTAATAATGCAACATCAACATTAGGATTCGTAACTCAAAAAAACATTAAAAGTGATAATTAGGGTTTAGAAAGCCTAAACACTAATGAAACCTTAAGTTGATCCCAAAATTCTAACTTGGAACCCAAGTCAGTTTGATGTTGGATTTTGAATGAAATAGTAAATGCTTCAGTGTTATCATTAATTTCAAGGTGATTGCTTACTTAATATCAACTGCATCAGTTTACTTAGACTTTTAGGTTACATATGAGAAAGGCATGTGGTTACATCTATGACTGATTGACTTAACCGACTTCTATGGTTTCTTGGATTTTTTATGAATGGATTGTAAATAAATTCTTGCATGTTTAATTATTTCCCACAATCTATAAATTCGCTATGGATATCACACTATATGAATATAACTTGCTCGAACCCCATGCCATGTATGGAAATTTAAGAAATTTGTAGAGATGGTTAGGATCATGCCCCTCCAGGGGAAGATCAATAAAGGTCAAGCCCATGGAGGGGAAAGCTGACATGGTACCAAGATCCTGGAGGGGAAGGTGTCCTAAGTCCATTGCAGGGACAAAACCATAGAGAGAGTATCCCAGAGGTTGAGTAAATAAGGGTGGAGGAGTTACGATGAAAAAGTAAATTTTTTATTCTATAACAATAATTGGTTGAATATGTTGTTACACCTAGATGGGATTAGTTTTGTTTCCCCCACACGACAATATAAATTGTTATACTGGACGTGTTTTGTTTCATTGCATTTTATGTTAAACTTCCATATTCTTGCTATTGATGATGTAAGATGGACATCCAAAGAAGAAGGTACCAAAACAAAATATCTAAAGTAATTCTGGAGGATTATTTAGATAGATTTTATTTCATGTTGAAGACTTTAGTTTTCCTTTTTATGTAACTCCTTAGTCGAGAATTTACCATTATCATGTTATTGACTATGTTTCATTTAGTGAAAAACTAATAATTATTGTTGGTTAATTTCTAAACCATCAATCTTGAAATATGGCAATGTCCATTGCCCCTAGGTACACCTTAATTGGGGATAACAAGGGGAGGGGTTGTTACATTTGATATCAGAGCTTGTTTTACCATTTAACCTCTTCTTAACTTTTAAAAGTAATATAGTTCCAAAGGGAGTTATTAGAGTATTTTTCTAAAGATGATGGTGTCTAGAAGGGGCCACAATTTAGGGGCTGGCAAAACTTTCCTCTGCACCGCTAGTCAACTTACGAGGACTCCCTGGCTGGTGCATCCTTCCTGGCTAAAGTTGGAGGATTTTAATCAAAATAAAATACCTCTAGGATTTCTTCACGCCTAATTTCATCCCTTCTCTACCCCTTGATGCACTCACCAAAACTCTGGGGACCTGGTAATTACTTCCTCTACCCTTTTGAGTGTTAGGGTTATTGATATTAGGGACTAAGACATCCTCCTCCAAAAAATAAAATGCATGTAAACAAGATGTCATGGACATAATCTTATGATGCTTTAAATGTCCTAAATATTAAATTGAGGTTAATGAAGCTAACTTACGTGAAACAACACAACCTGCATCAAGGACACTATCATCCTCGATGACGCCCTAGGGAATACCCCAGACTGATGCCCTCTCACAAGAAGAGACTCTCGTCAGAGAAGAAGAGGAGGTCCATGGAAGGAGAATCCTCCAAGAAATAGAAGAGGGAAAGTGAGGCTTATACAGAGAAAGGTCTTGAGCATGAGGTTGTCCCCTTTGGCATGCCAAACCCTGAAGATGGTTATGACCCTAATAGTGAACATATGATAGAAGAGGAGCCCAAGGTTGACCCTGAACATGATTCTGACTCTGGACTAGAAGTGGGTGAGTGGTAGTCCATACTCCTGATGGTATCTAGATGGAGCAACAAAAGAAGTTGACTGAGGTCATTAGTTCCTTGGCCCTTAAAGATGTTGCTCGATATGAGAATGGGGAACCCCTGCCCGTCTGCCCTCATCTTGGCATCACCATTGTTGAGTTCATCAAGCTAAAGATAGAGAAGTTCTAGGGTGAGGAAAAGACATAAGTTATTGATAAAGAATATGCCTGGCTACTAGAGATGGAGAATGGTTTACACACACCGGAGGTGCAAGCCAACAAAAGGTTCTCTTTGTCACTCACCTTCTTGAGGGATCTACAAAACTATAGTGGGAAAACTACATCCAGATCGAGATTTGACCGAGGAACATATATCCTGGGTGATTGAGATTTGACCGAGGAACGTATATCCTGGGTAGACTTCCACATCATTTTCACTACAAGGTTCATTCCCAGCTATGTCAAAAAGGAGAAGGAAAATTAGTTTATGCTCCTTTTTCAGGGCAACATGATAGTGGCAGACCATGCTCAAAAGTTTCATCTCCTGGAACACTTTTCCTACATGCTGACCAAAGAGAGGCGTGTGGAGCATTTTTTTTGAGCACCCACACCCTTTGATAAAGCCCTATGTGATGGATAATAAACCCCTGGACTTCATCGAAGCCCTAAACTTCACCCTAAGCATGGAGAAGACCATCTTCCCTGCTCAAAACCCACCCAAGAGATATCTAGGTTCATGGAAGGCACATCTGAACATAGGAATGATAATAGAAGGACTCAAGGTTGTAACAAGGGTAGGAATAGAGGAAAGGGAATATTTTGTAATGAGAATCGTCAGAATGGGGCACCCCAAAAATTTCGTAACTATAGGAGATTTCATGCTGGAAAATGTCACTTTAAGAAGAAAGTATGTTATCTCTAGCTGCAAGAGGGACACTTCCAAGTCAACTATCCCCTCACTGATTCGAGAGGCCTGGGCCCAGTAGTGTCCCAATCGATGGCGGCTCAACCAGTAGTTGCAACACCCCAGGGAGTAGCCCCACC
The DNA here is from genome assembly GCA_963693085.1 of Alisma plantago-aquatica. Taxonomy (NCBI): domain Eukaryota; kingdom Viridiplantae; phylum Streptophyta; class Magnoliopsida; order Alismatales; family Alismataceae; genus Alisma; species Alisma plantago-aquatica. Next base: position 391,210,113 of record OY856414.1, on the reverse strand, counting down.
CTAGGATTTCTCAAAGATCAATTTTCCCTTGACCAAGCTCACTTGAAAGGATGAGAAGTTCATTTGGTCTGATATGTGTGAAGAATGATTCCAAGAGTTGAAGGAAAAGCTTACCTTCACCCCCATCTTGACTATACCCTTGGGTAATGAAGGGTTTATCATCTTCACTATTGCATCAAAGATGGGATTAGGATGTGTGCTAGATTAGAACAAGCATGTGGTCACCTTTTCTTCCGGACAACTCAATCCCAATGAGTTGAATTATCTGACTCGGTCTAGAAATTTCTGCTATTGTCTATGCCTTGAAGAATTTGGCAACATTACCTATATGGGGGCTACCTTTGACATCCTCATAGACCATAAGAGCATGAAGTACTTGTTGAAACGGAAGGATCTAAACTTGCAACAAAGACGTTGGATGGAATACTTGAGATATTTTGACTTCACCATAACTTACCATCCCGACAAGGCCAATGTGGTTGTCAATGCCTTTAGTAGAAAATGTCTCAGTTGTGTAGCTAGTTTGGTTAACCAATGGAAGAGACTAGAAGACTTTGCTCAATGGGCTTTACAACCTTTGATAGACGATATTTGTCTTGCCAATATCCCGATTAAGCCTAACCTATTGATTGAGCTTGTAGCAGCCTAGTTAGCCAGCCTAGAGTTGGAAAGGATGAAGGGTCCGATGGAAAAGCCTCAAACACATTTCTCAGTGGGTGTGGATGGAAGAATCTAATATAAAGTCGTATTTGGGTTCCTAAGGATTCACTCTTAAAGACTCATATCTTGCAAGAGACCATATGGGTCTAAGTATACAGTACACCTTAGCACCACGAACATGTTTAAGGACCTAGAATAACACTTTTAGTGGTAAGGAATGAAGAGAGACGTAGCTTCGCATGTGGCTCATTGTCTCATGTGCCAGATGGTGAAGGCTGAGTACTAGTAACCCCACAAATTACTAAAATCAATTGAGATTCTTGAGTGGAAGTGGGACCAAACCCCATGGATCTTGTGGTGGAACTTCCTAAGACAAGAAAAAGGTCATGCTGCAATATGGGTTGTGGTGGACTGCCTAACCAAGCCATGACACTTCCTTGCCCTAAAGGTCACTACCAAGGTGTCAGACCTAGATGAACTACATATTAGAGAAATAATTCATTTGCATGGTGTTCCAAGCTCAATCATATCTGATCATGATCCTAAGTACACTTCAAACTTATGGAAACAAGTGCATGAAGAACTCGGTACGAGGCTGAAATTCAACACAGCTTATCACCCCCAGACCGATGGACAGTCAGAAAGGATGATCCAAACTTTATAGGATTTATTAAGAGCAAGTGGGCTAGATTGGGGTGGTTCATAGGAGTAAAACTTGTCCTTAGCTGAGCTTGCATATAATAACATTTACCAAGCCAATATCGAGATGCCTTTGTATGGAGCTCTTTATGGGAGGTTGTGTCAGTCACCGCTTCATTGGGATGATGGCGGTGAGAGGACCTTTTTTTAGGTCAGAGGAACTATAATTTTATGCTAACAAGGTCACTTTGACCAAACAAAGGCTTAAGAAAGCCCATGATCGACATAATTTGAATTTTGATGCAAAGAGGACATATCTGCACTTTTTTGTAGGTGATCATGTATTTATGAAAATATGACCCCTTCGATCTATATCTAAAAGTAGAGGAAAATTGAGTCCCCGATGTATAGGTCCGTTGGAGATTCTATAATGGATTGGTGAAGCCACTTATCATTTATCTTTACCACCACAACATAGTATGATGCATGATATGTTCCATGTGTCCAATTTGAAGCGTTATGTGAAGGATCATGTCCACATGATGAATATTGAACCTATTGAACTCTAAGGGAAACTGGCATACCTTGAGTCACTTGTGAGGATATTAGATACCAAGGTGAAAGTGTTGGGTTTTTTGGAGGAAACATGCACGGCGGAAGAAACAAAAAAATATTTCCACGCAACCCACAATAGGATCTCGTCGACAATAGTGTATTCAGAAAGAGTGCTTGTGGGATATACCTTGTCACAGAGCAAGTCTGGAGACGTCCCACCTCATGATGGTATGCAACACTACTGGCTTACATAGACGATACTTCTCTCATGTCTTCCAAATGCACCGCAGGAAGATCCGGCGGCGCTCCTTTCGTGCGGTGATGTACGCCGCTCGTAGCGCATATGGACGGTCGTTGACATCCTATGAACACAGGAGTCTCATCGTTTGCATCTCTACTTTGTCCATGCAGATGGAATGGAACTCCACGTTGTGCTTCCTAAGCCGACATGAAGGAGTCGTCTTTGTGTGACGACGTGCTAGAGTAGTGGTGCTCTCCTTTCTCTCCTGAGGACAGTGATGGCTAGGGTTTACATATGTGAGCGTAAATTGAAAAGCCTCTCTCAATATCCTGTAAAGATATCGGTAGTCAAGCCCCTTTAAATAGGAGACAAAAGGAAGAAGGGTTTCCTAAATCCATCAGTAAATAGAAATATTATATTAATTAAAACACTTGTGGATTAATTAGAATATTTTGGAATCAATTAATTAAAAATCATATTAATTGATTAATTAATAGCTGACTCCATGCAATCACTTGGGATGGCTCTATGGGTATATATATACCAACAGACTCCCACTTGCACTTAGAGCCAGTCACTCTAATTAATTGGCTCAAACATTCTAATATATTTCAATATTATTATAATGGATTATATAAACATTTAGTAATCAATGTGATTCAGAACAATTCCAATCAAATCCACAATTATTCTCCTATTCCAACACATCCTATGCGTGTGACCCGGTAGGCTCCAAATTACGTTGGTAGTGATATCCATAATCATATTATGATTTCACAAGCAATGATTGGAATCTAACAAGACTTCATTGCCACCCAAGTAATTGGAGAAGTTGGAGAACAACTTAACCTATCATTCATGACTGATGTTACAATGATTATATAGTTCTTTTTTCACTGATATCTGGATTGAACTCAAGTCATGGAAATGACATCCTCTTCAACGTTCAATACATGTTCCTTGAACTAGAGTAGACTATCTGAGATATATGTAAGCTTAATATCACATATTGGCTCACATCAGCATGCCCATGCATTTCTCAGTCTCGCTTATCAAGTGGCCGGGATATCAAACTCCCGTAAGAAGGACAAATTCCATCTACATCACTCACAGTCATCCACATGTGTCACACTGCACCCAAGCACCATATTTATGGCAATCCTTATTTAGGACCACAATGGATGATGTCAAGGTTACACTAAATGACATGTGATAAGTGTAGTGACTTTAGGTATAAGAACCACAATCACCACCATCACTATGAGATGTGACTCTAACTACCAATCATGGTATCCATGTGTCACTCTCAAGGTGGGTCTATTCGATACACTGTTCTCTAACAAGTATCTATGTATTTGGTTTGATATCTCCATATCATGGATAATGAGATTCTTCCATCAACCAACGTACATTCTAATCTTATGTGTTATTGATGTCTATGGATATATACACCATAACAACCGATTAGGGACAAAACAAAAATACATACTCTTAGCATACATATGATCTCATTGTTCGGGTCATCAACCCAAAGACATATGTCACTGAGTATATTATTCTTTAGACATCTATAAGTTTTGTAGTCATCTCACAATATAAAACACAAACATATAGATTGGAAACTTTCCTTTATTGATATGATCAATATAGTATTACAAATTGTTTACATAGTATTACAAATGATAGTCTCTATGGGCATACATACCAATAGATTCCCACTTGCACTTACACCCAATCACTCATGAATCTCAATCCAACTGATCGAACATGTCCGTCATGTTTCTACTGTGAAAGTGCTTTTGTGAGCGGGTCAGCCACATTGCTTTCTGTAGGTACTCCACAAATCTTCACATCTCCTCAAGGTACAATCTCTCATATGAGATTGAACTACCTTAGAATATGTTTGGAACGTTGGTGCGATCTTGGTTTTTTAGCCTGTACAATTGCTCCGTTGTTGTCACAAAACAACTCAATTGCATCACTAGCGCTTGGAACCACTCTAAGTTTAGAAATGAACTTCTTGATCCACACAGCTTCCTTTACAACATTAGATGCAGGAATATATTCAACCTCTATTGTAGAATCCGCCACCGTCTCTTGCTTAGAATTCTTCCAGCTCACAGCTCCATTATTCAGGTAAAACACAAATCCAGATTGTGATCTATAGTCATCTTTGTCAGTTTGGAAGCTAGCGTCGGTGTAACCCTTTACCACGAGCTCTTCCTCACCCCCATATATCAAGAATTGATCCTTAGTCCTTGTCAAGTACTTTAGGATGTTCTTTACGACTGTCCAGTGACATTCACCTGGATCTAACTAATACCAGCTCATCATGCTCAAAGCATACGTGTTACGACCCCACCTCCCAATAACCCCCAATTAAGGGAGACCGAGAGGTCGAAGCCGCACCCGTAACTTCCGGATCAAAGGTTCGACAATTAACCAAGAATAATTATCAAATTTTAACAGACTAAATGGGAAAACTCTAAGAAAATAAACTTTTGCATACCTTTTTGAAAACTCGGATCTCTAAACCTCTATCCACTTATGGATTCTATTCTAACTAATCCTCCTTGTATTTTACTTCATGTATTTCACAATATGACGATTTACTGTTTGTCCTTTTGGCTTGTACCTAAAACGCCGACAAACAAAACGTCGGTCAGCTGAAGCTGGTATGTGGGGGAAACAATAAATGTGCAACTACGATAACAACATTATCATTCAATTAATCATTTAACAACCAAGATTACGTTTTAAATATAACTCCACGATCCATGAGTACCCTATCCTCTATGTTATCCTTGCAGTGGACCTGGATACTACCTTCCTTATGGTAGATCCCCATGAAACCCCTCATGGTCCCACCTATAGGTGAACCAGTTTCTAGGGTTGAGTCACATGGCACTACTCATAAGTAGCCCACTCCTTAACTCATGGCAGGATAATGGGTCTCATGGCACTACACTTGGTAGTCCAATTTCTAACCCACGATAACCTAGACCTTACTCTAGGTTACCCCTTTTTAGCCTTTACAAGCCACATAGGTGGACCCGGATCTAGCCAGTTATACATGTATATTCATAGTGATAGTCATAGTGACTCTATAGTTGCATGAAATAAAAGCATCCAACAGTTATTTCAAGCCATGAGGGAAACATCGATAAAATCCTCGGAAAACTAGTCGGGATAATCATAAGCGTAACCACATACCTGATTTGTTGATTTCACAAGCATTAAGCAATTCCAACCAAGAAAGCAATCCAAGTAAGCAATTCAACAATCACATAATTCCTGAAAAGAATATGTACTCTATTTATTACATACTTTATCAAGAATCTACTTTATCAACTTGGATTCACTTTCTAGGGTTTCTAATCCGCATTAAGGTTTCATTAATATTCATTAGGGTTTCTTAGATCAATTTCTCAAACTTTATCCCTTTTAGGTCAACAAACCCTAAAATACTCTTTTATACTCATATAAACCCTAATTGCTCAAATATCCATTTTAATAGTCTTTTATACCCAAATTGACTTAGGATCATCATATCTCCATTTATTCATGGATTTGAACAAATAAAATAATTAAAAGACATATTCACCTAAATTAGGGTTTTCAAGCTCATTAATGCATATTCATGCATAAAATCCTAAATTAAGCCAATTATATAACAAGATCATCTTTATAGATCCTATTTTCACTTTTATTAACAACATTTTAATATTGGCTTATCCAAAGAACATCATTAAATTCATCTATCATCAAATCTAAGGGTTTTTCATTAATTAAATCATTAAAGATAATAACTTTATGTATTTTTCAAATTTCAAGCATATTTATGCACATAAACTCTAAATTAGACTAATTACATTCAAAGTTCATCCTTTTCGATCTTAATGTACCTTTTTACAATTAATAGGTTATTATCAACTTTAATCACCCATTAAACTCTACTAATTACATTAATCATCTCAAAGTAGAGTTTCTTAATCCTTAATTCATTAAAGTTGATAACTTACACTACTTTTTGAATTTTTATAGGAATTAGCTTCTAAACATATTTTTATTGCATTCCTTGAGTTCTCCTGATCAAAATTCATATATAACTTATCTAAATCCGAGCTACCAATGATTACTTATGAATTTTGTAAGATTTCACTTACTCTGACCAATCAGAAGCTGCCACGTAGCTTCCTCCATGCAACGTTGCTCGGCTTTGTTGAAAACATAACCAAATTACTATTGTACCCCCATGTCAGCTGTTGTTTTCTTCACACCCCGGAGGGTAGAACCATCCAAAGCCCACATCTTTTTCTACCTTGCGCGACCTAGCGCTACGACCAACTGTAGCGGCTCGTAAGGTTTCTTCCTCACCTCTCCTACACCCCTAGCACGCCGACGACGATCCCATGGCCTCTGCCGCCCTCCGCCGTACTTGTAGAGATCCCTAGACGCGACCGAGGTGGCCGAAGTCGGGCCCGTCTGCTGTGCCCACCGCATCAACACCTGCAGGTCTGCTGGCCGTTTTGAGCGGATATGGAAGCAAGGGAAAGGTAGCTGGCTACCCTAGGCCTCTGGGTTTTTGTCGTGCCTTCATCAAGATCCACCACAGCCGCCAGTTGTCCCCAAGACAGCCCTATGTTTTTTCGGTTAGGGTTAGCACAGAAAGAAGAAGGAGAAGAGGTTGGATTGCATGGGATCTCTCCCTAGACCTCGACCAGAGTTGTACCCATATATATAGGGTGGAATCCACGCCCCATATTGCTTGCCCACAAGGCAATCAAGGCTTCTCCTTATAGGAAAGGGATTTCTTCATCAATAAGCTAGTTCTCTCTCTTTCTCTCATATTCCCTTTTCATTTGATATTATGATTTCAAAAATTATCCCACTTATTCACTTAGTTTCTTGCTTTTCAATCCTTAGGCACGAAATCCTATTTTCCTTTAATAGAAATTACCTTCTTTTTAGCAATACCACATAATACATTAATTGTATACTCACATTATCTTCTTATTTCCTGTTATGGGTATTTTCTCTTTCCTCTTTTATTCATTGGGCTCCTTGGACCCCAAGGAATTCTAATAATTCGAAATTCTTTTTATTGGATACTCATTATCCTTCTAGATGCATCTAAATGCATTATTTCTCATTATCATGTGTATTTCTTATTAAAATATCTCTTTTTGAGGATTTCTCTTTATTTTTCTTTTATTTTCCTCATTGGTATTCCTTTTATCATTAGGAATCGTTGGAATACGAAATTCCACCAAGGATAACCCACTTATACCTTTTTCCACTTATTTCCAACATTTTAACATTATTTTTGATTTCTTTCTTACTAAAGAAATACTTAATTAATCTTTTCTTTTCTTATTGCAACTTTGGACTCCTTGGAACCCAAGGAACCTAAGAGGCACGAAATCCATCCTTGGATTACATCTCTTTGCCTTCTAGAGGTTTCTACTTCTTTCTTTTCTCAAATATTCAATTATCCATTCACTAATTGAATTTTCTTGTTATTTGGGCCCAATAGCCAATAAAGCCCACAACACAAACATCAAGGCTATTGTGAACAAAATCCATGTATTCAAAACAAATTATATCATTATTTTTTCAAATATATTTAATATGAGAAATTACATTTCTCACCAAATGAACCCAAAATCAGGGTTGTAACATCCTTCCCCTCTTATAGGAATTTTGTCCTCAAAATTCTATCAAGTGAACAAACAATTCAGGATAAGAGTTTTCTATGTCCATCAATGGCCCCTATGCGACTTTACCTTACCCATGGAGCTTCCAAAGAACCTTTATCATCACATATTCATTTCTCCGAGTTCTTTCATCCTGGCGTCTATAAACTGCATAGGTGACTCAGGCCATTTCAGCCTCCCTTGGGGCTCACTAGGTTCATTGCTTAGCACATGGTCGGGGTACCTCACATAGTACTCTAAATTGGACACATGGAACTCATCACACATTACTTTATCCTGAGGGGTAAGGTCAAACTTAACCTTCTCCACCAAACCATGTCAAAAGAACCCATGCATCGGGGACTCAGCTCTCTTATCTATAACTTAGAGGGGTCGGATTTTCATGTCACATATTCTCCCACAGTGAACTGCATGTCAGTCTACTTTGCATCTACTCACGACTCTTGTCATCTCTAGTCTCCTTTCATCCATTGCACAATCAAAGCGACTTCATCTACACGCACTGTGGTCCTTTTCTAACCACCACGTGGTCCTTTCACCAACATCACCTTACTGAAGTGGTGACCGACACAACCTCCTCTGTAGAGCTTCTTTAAATCCCGATACTGGATATGGTGGTTAACTTCTCATCTTACATAGGACAAGAACTGTCTATAGCTATCACCCTGAATGAGCACATATGCTCTCATCAGACCCTTTAGTATGGATCATACTAACCATTAGTTAGGGGTGATAAACTGTACTAACATTGAGTTCTTCATGTACCTACTTCTACCTTTTGGAAGGGAACCTTTAGGTCAAACTCAAGAACCTTTTTACTCAACGTCATGGTGTAGTTGAACCACCTCTCTCATATGTAGTTCAACCCGATCTGTCCCTTGACAGTATTCTTTCTTTCTCATGTCATCTAGGTAAGGCAATCTACCATAACCCATATTGCATCTCGATCTTCCTTGATCCAGGGGAAACTTACAACATCCATAGCGATGAACTCCCTTTCTCTTTTGGGAACTCTTTATCCTCTATGTCAATGCACTGGGTTACTAATGCTCATCCTTCACTTTCTGTCATGCATGGCAACATATCACATGCAACCTCATCTCCAACATCCATAGTACTACTACCACTCATTATCACAGTAATACCATGATGTAAGGTGATCTCAACATCATTATTTCTTGTATGTCATGATTCCTCTAGATCGATTCCTTAGAACCCTAAACCATTCTCATCAGGGTTTTATTACCTTCCGACCCAAAGAAATGCATATGAGGTTCTACCACCATCCTTTCACTACATCAAGGACTAGAGTGGCTAATCAATAAACCATTAACTGATCTTATTACATTAGTGTTAGCCAAACATATCTTCCTTTCCAAACTTAGGGTTAGTCTAACAACTGAACTAGGCAGATACATATCAACCAGAGCATCCATTACCACCTCACCTTCTTATGCATTAGGTAATGTTGATGACATACACCTTCTTGTATGCCACTTATTATCTCATCTTAGCCGTAAGTCCTTCTTCATCAAGAACATTCTGAGCTTATTCCTTTGGTTTTTGAACTCAACCTGGTATAACTCATAGCTCATGCTAAAAACATCCTTATAAGACAACTACCTTATTTCTCTTTAGCATTTGCAAACCATCCATGTATCGTTCACTTTACCAGGGTATGTTATCTTCTCTATCCTCATACCTCATAGAAACGTTCCAACTCACATCATCTTTTATCCTTGGTGTATGGCATGCGTACTATCCTATCTCTCACTCCCATAACAAGAGGAAATAAGCATTTGGATGCAGTCCAAATACAGAGTTCTTCCTGTTCCAAGAGTAGAGATGGTACATCCCACCTTGCCAGTACACCTTTAAATCTAAGTTGAAACGTGCCACATATGTCTCAACATCACATTCATCTGGATATCAAAGTTACTTCCATGGAAAACTAGTCTTGAAACTACTTGGTCCAAACACAATCCTTGGTTACCTCCTCTAGGTCCATGGGGGTACCGACACTTATCGGGTCATCCCTCTTCCCTTATGCATCCAGAGAGTGCCCTATTCATCTGCCCTTTGTGTCCCATGAGTTCATGAAGGTGATCAATCTCCTAACCCATGTCCCTTAGACAATGATAGTTGTTACCTCTCGACCCTATGGTCATGTGCAACTAGGGAATTAGGCAACTCCTACTTCCATCGGTCTTATCCCCACCTGACTCTAGGATAGACTTAGGATTCTCCATTTATAGTACATGTCCAACTTAGAACCTTGCCCAAGCCTTCATCATCTCTCTTTGTATACATGGGCTGACATCCATCCTTTCATAGGGGTCATGGTGACCTGCCTACCTTGGTCAGGCCCCTTACCAGTTACCTCCATGGTAACACATCCACATGCACTTAGAGATGGATATCTATGGGTCTATAGGTTCATTCTCATACCATGTACTTTTCACTTAGCTTCTCAAGATCCTATGAGACCTCTTTAGGTTACCTTAAACCAACAAAATTGATATACACCCTACCAAAGGGGTCCCTCTCCCAGGATGGGAGGAAAACTATCTCTTGACAACAAGGTCACAAAAGCTCTTAGGTCTAGGGTTTACATCCACAAGAGCCTACTTAAACCTCACAAGCTATTAAGGCACAAGCAGATCACCTATTGAACCATGCTAGGTCATACTTGTCCTCTTTCCTCAATGCTGGATCAAGATCATACCTTCCTCTATCATCAACCTAGCTGTGAGGGGTTCATCAAACATACCTTAAACTTAAGGGGCTTCCCTTTTCCTCTATACATGAGGAGTACCATGCTCGAAACTATAGAAACTTAATTCTCATCATGAGCATTAGGTATACCACTTCCCCTCTTAGGCCTAGGAACCCTAGGTTCACTTTTAGGTGTCCAACTGCATGCTCTATCTCTTAACCATAAATCAAGCTTGCAAAAGGCATGACATGCACTTCCTGTCATCCTTCAACTCGAGAAACACTTAGAGTTGGATCCTCCTCAAGGACAAACAATAAGGTACAAGGCATCCTAACCTATTACAAATCCTCTTCAGGGTATACAAAACATCTTCTTCCTTTCTCTGAAGGTAAAAACTTATACCATAGGCACATAGGTGCCAGAAACCTCATCCTCCCTCTAGGCTTTGGTCCCTCCCATGGCAACCAAGACATCATCAAACTCTAGGGATCAAGCATGCAGTGACCACTATCATCCACTTAGGTCGCATCATCCTCAACTCCCAACTTCTCCTCATATCTCGGAGTCTAAGATTCCAACCTTCTTGTTGGGTTTTCTGCTCTCTCTCTAGAGCTAACCCTACAACTAACCTCGCCATTAGAGGTCCTCTCTTCATGAAGGATCAACCTCAAAAGCATGCCCCTACCTAGATGAAACCTATCTTCAACTTATGTTTGCTCAAGGTTATCCATAGCCCTTATGTTTATCACATAAGCTATCCCTCAAACTCTCCCAGCCAGGGTTTCCACCTATTACTCGCACTACTGACACATTCTGGGTGCCCATAATGCCCATATAAGCTCATGGGATTTCCATAGGTTCTTCTCTAACCTCATTAATGAAGGAGTTAGCCTTCACTCTAACATGCACGACCCTTCCCAGGGTTGGGTTGCCAAAGGTGCTAGATTGCCCATGGATCATATGGCATCCCAAAGGCATGTCCTTTCAAACACCCGGTCTATCATGATATCTATTCACCACTTCATATCTCTCTAACCAACACCTAGGGTTAGGGTTATCATCATCCTCAGAGGATGTTCCAGGTCTCTACTTGCAATGGAGATCTCTATCTCCAAGACTAACTTTCTTGACTTATCCTCCTGACAAGAAGGTCTATCCTCAGGTCTCTCCTGAGGGCATGACAACTTAGGTCGTACGACCTAAGCATGTATCTATTCATTTACGCTTAACCTATTAAGCTTATGTCCATGACATCTTATTCACATGCTTTTTATTAATTTGGTGGAGGATTCCTTAGACCTTATTAACCTTACTCATACCTCAAGAGGGTGAGGAGAAGAGAGAAAACCATAATCCTTAAGGTCCTTAACAGAATTTGTGATGAGAAGGGATGAATAAGATGAGCAAGTCCTAAAGGTATCTTATTTCGATTCATACCCTAAGACTTTGGCCAGGCAATCACACGGATTCGGGAGTCCTCGTATTCCGACTAGCGGTGTGGAGGAAAATATTGCCAGCCCTCGGTCGTGATCCTTTTCTAGACATCTCCATCTTTCAGATAATCCTCTAATAACTCCCTTGGGTTCTATGGAGTTTGTAAAATTTAATAATTATTAACGGTTAAGTGAGGAACCTACACTCTGATACCAAACGTTATGACCCCACCTCCCGATAACCCCCAATTAAGGGAGACCGAGAGGTTGAAGTCACACCCATAACTTCCGGATCAAAGGTTCGACAATTAACCAAGAATAACTATCAAATTTTGACAGACTAAACGGGAAAACTGTAAGAAAATAAACTTTTGCATACCTTTTTGAAAACTTGGATCTCTAAACTTCTATCCACTTATGGATTCTATTCTAACTAATCCTCCTTGTATTTTACTTCATGTATTTCACAATATGACGATTTACTATTTGTCCTTTTGGCTTGTACCTAAAACGCCGACAAACAAAACGTCGATCAGCCAAAGCTGGCATGTGGGGGAAACAATAAACGTGCAACTATGATAACAACGTAATCATTCAATTAATCATTTAACAACTAAGATTACATTTTAAATATAACTCCACGATCCATGAGTACCCTATCCTCTATGTTATCCCTGCAGTGGACCTGGATACTACCTTCCTTATGGTAGATCCCCATTAAACCCCTCATGGTCCCACCTATAGGTGAACCAGTTTCTAGGGTTGAGTCACATGGCACTACTTGTAAGTAGCCCACTCCTTAACTCATGGCAGACTAGGGTCTCATGGCACTACACTTGGTAGCCCAATTTCTAACGCACGATAACCTAGACCTTACTCTAGGTTACCCCTTTTTAGCCTTTACAAGCCACAGAGGTGGACCTTGATCTAGCCAGTTATACATGCATATTCATAGTGATAGTCATAGTCACTCTATAGTTGAATGAAATAAAAGCATCCAACATTTATTTCAAGCCATGAGGGAAACATCGTTAAAATCCTCGGAAAACTAGTCGGGATAATCATAAGCATAACCACATACCTGATTTGATGATTTTACAAGCATTAAGCAATTCCAACCAAGAAAGCAATCCAAGCAAGCAATTCAACCATCACATAATTCCTGAAAAGAATATGTACTCTATTTATTACATACTTTATCAAGAATCTACTTTATCGACTTGGATTCACTTTCTAGGGTTTCTAATCCGCATTAAGGTTTCATTAATCTTCATTAGGGTTTCTTAGATCAATTTCTCAAACTTTATCCCTTTTATGTCAACAAACCCTAAAATACTCTTTTCTACTCATATAAACCCTAATTGCTCAAATATCCATTTTAATAGTCTTTTATACCCAAATTGACTTAGGATCATCATATCTCCATTTATTCATGGATTTGAACAAATAAAACAATTAAAAGACATATTCACCTAAATTAGGGTTTTCAAGCTCATTAATGCATATTCATGCACGAAACCCTAAATTAAGCCAATTATATAAAAAGATCATCTTTTGAGATCCTATTTTCACTTTTATTAACAACAGGTTAATATTGGCTTGAATTATCCAAAGAACATCATTAAATTCATCTATCATCAAATCTAAGGGTTTTTCATTAATTAAATCATTAAAGATGATAACTTTATGTATTTTTTCAAATTTCAAGCATATTTATGCACATAAACTCTAAATTAGACTAATTACGTGCAAAGTTCATCCTTTTCAATCTTAATGTACCTTTTTACAATTAACATGTTATTATCAACTTTAATCACCCATTAAACTCTACTAATTACATTAATCATCTCAAAGTAGAGTTTGTTAATCCTTAATTCATTAAAGTTGATAACTTACACTACTTTTTGAATTTTAAGAGGAATTAGCTTCTAAACATACTTTTATTGCATTTCTTGAGTTCTCCTGATCAAAATTCATATATAACTTATCTAAATCCGAGCTACCAATGATTAATTATGAATTTTGTAAGATTTCACTTACTCTGACCAATCAGAAGCCGCCACGTAGCTTCCTCCATGCAACGTTGCTTGGCTTTGTTGAAAAAATAACCAAGTTACTATTGTACCCCCGCATCAGCTATTGTTTTCTTCACACCCCGTAGGGCAGAACCGTCTAAAGCGCACATCTTCTTCTACCTTGCGCGATCTAGCGCTGCGGCCAACTGTAGCGGCTCGTGAGGTTTCTTCCTCACCTCTTCTGCACCCCTAGCATGCCGACGACGATCCCATGGCCTCCGCCGCCCTCCTCCGTACTTGTAGAGCTCCCTAGCCACGAATGAGGTGGCCGAAGTCAGGCCCGGGTGCCGTGCCCACCGCAGCAACACCTGCAAGTCTGCTGGCCGTTTTGAGCGGATATGGAAGCAAGGGAAAGGTAGTTGGCTACCCCAGGCCTCTGGGTTTGTGTCGTGCCTTCATCAAGATCCACCACAGCCTCCAGTTGTCCCCAAGACAGCCCTATGTTTTCTTGGTTAGGGTTAGCACAGAAAGAAGAAGGAGAAGAGGTTGGATTGCGTGGGATCTCTCCCTGGACCTCAACCAGAGTTGTACCCATATATATATAGGGTGGTATCTACGCCCCAGATTGCTTGCCCACAAGGCAATCAAGGCTTCTCCTTATAGGAAAGGAATTTCTTCATCAATAAGCTAGTTCTCTCTCTTTCTCTCATATTCCCTTTTCTTTTGATATTATGATTTCGAAAATTATCCCACTTATTCACTTAGTTTCTTGATTTTCAATCCTTAGGCACGAAATCCTATTTTCCTTTAATAGAAATTACCTTCTTTTTAGCAATACCACATAATACATTAATTGTATACTCACATTATCTTCTTATTTTCTGTTATGGGTATTTTCTCTTTCCTCTTTTATTCATTGGGCTCCTTGGACCCCAAAGAATTCTAATAATTCGAAATTCTTTTTATTGGATACTCATTATCCTTCTAGATGCATCTAAATGCATTATTTCTCATTATCATGTGTATTTCTTATTAAAATATCTCTTTTTGAGGATTTCTCTTTAATTTTCTTTTATTTTCCTCATTGGTATTCCTTTTATCATCAGGAATCCTTGGTATACGAAATTCCACCAAGGATAACCCACTTATACCTTTTTCCACTTATTTCCAACATTTTAACATTATTTTTGATTTCTTTCTTACTAAAGAAATACTTAATTAATCTTTTCTTTTCTTATTGCTTTCTTTTTGCAACTTTTGACTCCTTGGAACCCAAGGAACCCAAGAGGCACGAAATCCATCCTTGGATTACATCTCTTTTCCTTCTAGAGGTTTCTACTTCTTTCTTTTCTCAAATATTAAATTATTCATTCACTAATTGAATTTTCTTGTTATTTGGGCCCAATAGCCAATAAAGCCCACAACACAAACATCAAGGCTATTGTGAACAAAATCCATGTATTCAAAACAAATTATATCATTATTTGTTCAAATATCTTTAATATGAGAAATTACATTTCTCACCAAATGAACCCAAAATTAGGGTTGTAACAATACGACACATCAGGACGAGTACATAACATTGCGTACATGATAGATCCAATTGCTGATGCATATGGAATCTTACTCATGTGTACCCGTTCATCACATGAACTAGGACATTGTGTTTTAGAGATTATAATCCCATGGGACATGGGAAATTTACCTCTCTTAGAACCCTCCATGGTAAACCTCTTTAGCACCTTGTCAATGTATGTGCTCTGGCTTAGGCCTAGAAACCTTCTAGATCTATCTCTATAAATCTTGATTCCTAGTATATTGGATGCTTCGCCTAAATCCTTCATAGATAAGGTCTTCCCATCAATAGTATGTCATCCACACACAATATGAGAAATACGATTGTGCTCCCACTAACCTTTTTGTAAACACAAGGTTCATCTTCATTTTGACTAAAACTAAACTTTTTGACTACTTCATCAAAACATAGATTCCAGCTCTGAGATGCTTCCTTCAATCCATAGATTGACCTTTGTAGCTTACATACTTTATTGGCTTCCTTCGGATTGATAAAACCCTTAGGTTGTGTCATGTACACATCCTCGAGTAAATTCCCATTAAGGAATGTTGTTTTAACATCCATCTGCCAAATCTCATAGTCATGATAAGCTGTAATGGCAAGCATGATCCTGATGGATATAACCATGGCAACTGGTGAGAATGTCTCGTCATGATCAACACCTTGAATTTTATAGAAATCCTTTCACAACCAATCTTTCTTTATAGGCTTGAATATTTCTATCCATGTCAGTCTTCTTCTTGAAGACCCACTTGCACCCTATGGGTTTTACCTCTTCGGGTGGATCCACCAAGGTCCACACCTTGTTGGCGTGCATGGATTCCATCTCAGATCTCATGGCTTCGAGCCATTTATCATATTCTGGTCCCTTAGTAGCTTTTAGATAGGAAGTTGGCTCATATGTTATGCCCAATTCATCACTATCTTGAGTCATGAGAAATCTAAATCTCTCAGGCTCAGTTCATGTCCTACTAGACCTACGAGGTTCCTGTGTTACATTTGGAACTTGAAATTCCACAACAATTTGTGAATCTTCATTTTCCTTATGTACCTCCTCAAGTTCTCTACTTTCTTGTTGATCTCGAACTTCTTAGAGCTCTACATTCCTCCCATTGGCTCCTTTGGAAATTAATTCCTTTTCAAGAAATACAACAGTCCGAGCAACAAACACTTTGTTGTCAGTTGCTGTGTAGAAGTAGTATCCCCAAGTTTCCTTGGGATATCCAACAAACTAGAATTTTTCATATTTAGGTCCAAGCTTTTCAGGAAATTGTTTCCTAACATAAGACTCACATCCCCAAATCTTTAACATAGAGAAATTGGGACAATTCCCATTCCATATCTCATATGGTGTCTTTTGAATCGATTTGAAAGGTACACAGTTAAGTGTAAATGTTGTGGTTTCAAGAGCATATCCTCAAAATGATATTGGAAGTTTGACCGAACTCATCATTGATCGTACCATGTATAATATTGTACGATTCCTTCTTTATGACACACCATGATGCTATGGTGTACCAGGTGGAGTCCATTGTGGTACAATACCACAATCTCTCAGAAGGTCCTCAAACTCTTGGCTTAAGTATTCGCCACCTCGATCTGAATAGAGTGCTTTAATACTCTTACTAAGTTGCTTCTCTACTTCATTCATGAAAGTCTTGAACATTTTAAGAGAATCTGACTTGTGTTTCACAAGATATACATAGCCATACCTACATAGGTCATCCGTGAAGGTAATGAAGTATTGATAGCCTCCTCTAGCATTTTATCTAAAAGGTCCACATACATCAGTATGTATGAGCCCTAGCAGATCACTGGCTCTCTCACTGTATCCAGTGAAAGGAATCTTGGTCATCTTGCCTAATAAACAAGCCTCACATGTTTGTAATGATTCAAAATCAAAAGAGTCTAGATAACCATCATTATGGAGTCTAGATATGCACTTCTCGTTTATGTGCCCAGGACGACAATGCCATAAGTATGTTTTGTTTGAGTTGTCAAGTTTTAGCCTTTTAGTATTTATGTTGTATAATCTAGTATCAAGTTCTAACAAGTAGATACCATAAGACATAGGGACATTGCCATAAAAGATCTCATATTTAGAAATAGAAATCTTTCCATTCTTAATGTGAAATTCAAATCCACTCTTATCCATACAAGATATAGAAATAATATTTTTTATTAATGGTAGGTACATAATAGCAATTCTTGAATTCTATTATAAGGATTGTAGGCAAAGATAAACTAATAAATCCAACTACGGTGGCAATGACTCTTGCTCCATTAGCGACCCACAACTCGACTTGGCCCTTTTAAAAATGCTTACTTCTTATCAGATCCTTCATATTTAAACATATGTGAGATCTACATCCAGTATCCAGTACCCATGATGAAGAAATTAATTTTATCTCAATAATGTATATACCTGAAGTGGAAATCTCTATCCCCCGTTTCTTCCTCAGTTCTTCCAGGTAGAGAGGACAATTTCTTTTCCAATGTTCAACCTGGTGAAAATGGTGACAACTATCTTCTTTTGAGATCCCACCTTTAGCTTTGAGTGCAGATGACTTTGGATTATTCTCGACTTTAGAATCTCTATTATCCTTGCCTTTGTCTTTTGACTTTTCCTTTGTCCTACTGATCATCATCATAGACTTGGGCTTGCCTTTCTTCATCTGTGCTTCAACTGACCTCAACATGCCCAAAAATTCTGAGAACGGCTTGTCAAGATTGTTCATGTTGTAGTTCATGACAAAATGACTATATGATTGTTGTGTGAGTTTTATATCAACTTTTTACATTTCTTCAATCATAGTTTTAGCTCATTCTATCCCAAATTAGCCTCTATTTATATCCATTTTGCCACACCTTTTAGTCTCTTTGCTTATCACATGATGTTGATTGTAGATATGTATAAAAAAAGTCATATTGGAGATAATCTAACTCAGATCCAACCTCAATGGGACTTCTCCAAGTTTTATTATTGATCCAAAGCAAATATTTGAAGAAACGGAAGAAGACATGATGTTTTCAATTAAGAACACGACGTGTTCACTTACAGGAAGTCTTTCAAGACAAATAACATGTCGTGGGTTATTAAACACACGACGTGTGATTCTCCAGTAGCATCTAGTCCAGATCAAAGAAAAGAGGTAACATGAAGTGTACTTCATCAGACACAGTGTGTTTCTAGTACATGAAGACCGTTTGCACCTTTCTGCCAAAGAACACGACGTGTGTTTATTCATACACACTGTGTGCCCTTCATTTGATTCACTCCCTAAAGACAGAAACACAATGTGTCTTATTCAAACACGCAGTGTACCTCAATGCAGAGACAACACTGAGCAATAAAAAATGACATGACACGGCGTGTTCAACAAAAGACACGCCGTGTCATTGTCAGTTTCTGCAAAAATAAAAAATGACGGCCTCTCATTTTAAAAGCAAATATGAGCCCATGAGGCGGTTATGCTCAATCATTTTTTGAAGTTTTTTACTCCCAAGAGAAGTTCCACAACATAGGAGGGAGATTTTGGAGTAGAAGAAGGTGGTTTCTTGGAGAAGAATCCTCATTCTACTTCATTTCTTCTCCGTTTTTTCTTCTCTAAGGTGCAGTAGAGCTACTCTCTTCATTCTAGCTTTCTGGGAGGGAAGTTGGTCCGAGTTCGAGATTTCTAGTGGTGGAAGTTCATCCTCTAGTTGGAGTTCTCTCCCCTTAGCTTGCATCTGTGGTTTTTCTAGCTTTTCCTTCTCTTAAGCATCCAAAACTCTAAAATTACTGTCATGTATCTGCATATCTTCACTATGGACAAGTAGAGTTCTTTTCTTGAGCATGGGAGAGTAGCTCCCATGCCATTGATCATGTGAACTCATATTTTATGCTTATTGTTTTTTAATTTGCTTTCTTCCATGGATACCTATGGTGTTTTCTTGCTTATATGCTAGGCTGACCACCTCTTATACATGTTTTATGCTTGCCTTGTGCTTCAAGAGAATGCATTAGGAAGTATGGAGTAGGATCTACGGAAATATTCTCTTGACCACATGAGTGGCTAGGGTTTATAGGGGGTTTTGGTTGTGTTTGATACTTATCTTAAATGCGGGAGCATTATGTGAAGTTGAGAACCATCTCATGGCATTAGGAAATGCATGATGATGACAACCTCCTTGCTTATGAAATAATGATCTTATTTCTTGTGTTCATGTGATATAATGGTTATGGTAGTGAAACCTTTGCTCAAGTTCCTAATCATTAAATCAACTTTGTTGTTTAAAACCTTTGCCTTGGTTTCCTTTTCTTAGGTCTATAAATGATTAATCCTTTGCAATCCGATTTAGATTAGTAAAAGTAACATGTTTGCGCCTAACTAGCCTAGCTCCTCGTGTTCGACACTCGACTACATTGATTTTTGTATACTTGCGGTAATTAGTGAGTTGAAATCTTTCCCTTTTCAAAACTCATCAACAAGTTTTTGGCGCCGTTGCCGGGGTGCTACGGTAGTTTTTATTTAGAGTAAAAGTGTTAATTAGTAATCGAGACTAAATCATCATTATCACACTTTACCTTGTGATATCTCTCATACTTGTGAATCTCACTCAAATTCTAATTTTCAGGTTGCATGCGTCATTCTAAGAGAGGTCTACAAACCTCTATTTTCTTAGATCCGGATATTGAATAAACTTTTAGTAGATGTAGAAAAGAAAGGAGGAGTGAGAACTCTACAAACTTAGGGGGATCACAACCATCATCACCACCATCATTTTTTTCATTCTTTGAAGCAATCATACAAGAAGAACCAACCATGGAGGACAACCATCCTTTGAAGGACTTTGCTATGCCTGCTGCTGCAAACATTTGTGGAGCCATTGATCTACCTGCAATAGAAGAAAACAACTTCTCTATTAGCCCTTCTATGATGCAGATGATCCAGAAAACCCATTTTGCGGGTACCACCACTGAAGACCCAAACCTTCATGTAGCTGAATTCCTGGAGTACATGAACACCTTTAAAATCAATGGTGTATCTACTGATGGAATAAGGCTTCTACTATTTCCCTTCACCTTGAGAGATAGAGCCAAGTCGTGGCTTTTATCTCTTCCTAAGAAGTCCATCAAAAGCTGGGATCAACTATTAAATACTTTCCTAGCAAAGTATTTTCCTCCAAGCAAAACAACTCAACTGAGAAACCAACTTACAAACTTTTCTCAATCAGATGGAGAAACTTTGTATGACACATGGGAGTAGTTCAAGGACCTACAACGCCTTTTCCCTCACCATGGATTGACTAATTGGTTGCTACTTCAAACATTTTACAATGGACTATTCTACAACACCCGCATGACATTGGATGCCGTAGCTAATGGAGATTTAATGAATAAGTCTTAAAGGGAGGCTTATGATATCATTGAAGATATATCACTTAACCACTACCAATGGGGGTTAGATAGAAAAGCACAATCATCTTCTGCACCAAGTTCTTCAACCAGAAGGCAAGGAGGAAAGCATAATGTTGATTCCATTGATCTAATTGCAGCTAAGCTCGATGTCCTTACACAGAAGTTTGAAAAGATGACTACATGCAGATTCAAGCAATTGAGGTAACTTGTGAAGCTTGTGGTTTTTCTGGACATACTTCTTCTACTTGTTTTGCTCCTAATATGAATCAAGACAACCAAGAGCAAGTGAATGCCGTTGGGATACAGGGGAACAAGCAATACAATCCCTATTCCAACACCTACAATCTGGGGTGGAGAGATCATCCTAATTTCTCTTACCGGAACAATAGCAATGCGCAAAACTTTCAACAAGGACCACAATAGCAACAAAAAAAACAACACTTTAACCGACAATCAAACAGGAATCTGTCGGGTTTCAATAACAATACATGTTACCAACAACAACAACAACCCCAGAAATCGTCTTTGGAGACTATGATGGAGCAATTCATCTCTACTCAAGCACAACAAAATGAAGAGTTCTGGGGCAATGAAAAACTACTAAAAGATGCAATTGCACAACTTTCCACTAAAGTGGATGGTATTTTCACTCATACAAGGATGTTGAAGAACCAAATTTCCCAGTAGGCCTTGGCGCAGCAAAAGAACACTCAATCCGGTTCTCTTCCAAGCCAATCGGAGGTGAATCCAAGACAATAGGTGAATGCTATCACCTTGAGGAGTGGAGCTGAAATCCAAAGACCTTCTCCACCCAAGGAGAAGAGTGTTGAGGTTGCTGATGTAGATAAGTTTGACACCCCTATTGGTGACAAAGGAAAAGGTATAGTGAAGGTACCACCTTCTTATAAAGCAAATGCACCATTCCCACAAAGACTTGCAAATAAGAAGGAGGATTCAAAGTTCAAGAAATTCATGGATATCCTAAACAAACTCCATGTAAACCTTCCATTGGCTAAAGTTTATAGTTGAGATGTCGTTGTATGCCAAGTTTTTGAAAGACATCCTCACCAAGAGGAGGAAGGTGGACCAGGTTGAAACCATCATGCTTTCTCAGAGAATGAGTTTAATCATTCAAAACAAACTTCCAAAGAAGCTAGACGATCTGGGAGCTTTCACTCTGCCTTGCAAGATTAGCAACACCACATTTGACAAAGGTCTTGTTGACCTTGGAGCTAGTATTTGTCTCATCCTGTCTATTTTGTGGTAAGAGCTGGACCTTGGAGATTTGAAACCTATGAAGATGGCTATCTAGTTAGGCGATTACTCAATCAAATATCCCAAAGGTATTGTGGAGGATGCACAAGTACAAATTGGTAAATTATACATTCCCTGTGATTTTGTTGTGTTAGACATGCTTGAAATCCCTTCCAATCCCATTCTCTTTAGGAGACCATTTTTGAGGACTGCCGGATGCCTTGTTGATGTCCTGGAAGGAAAGCTTACACTAAGGGTCAGTGAAGAAGCTATGGAGTTTTCAGTGTTTAATGCCATGAAGGCACCTTCACAAGTGGAAGAACTCTGTATTATCGACTCTATTGACTGTTGTGGAGGAAGATCAGAATGATACTAAATTGATATTTAACTATTGTGATGATGCTGAAGCTATAAATGATGACTCTAAAAATTCTGGAGTATATTCTGTTACTCAACCAAATGCTATTAATGAAGATACTTCATTTATTGATGATATAGTCGAATAAAACACAGTTGGGAGAAAGGTAGAACTCAAAGCCCTTCCACTAGGGCTGAGGTATGCATTTCTTGACCCCGATTCCACTTCTCCAGTCATAATCAATGATGAGTTAACTAATGAACAAGAAAATAAATTGCTTGTTGAATTACATCTATATAAAGATGTAATTGGCTACTCTATTGATGATTTAAAGGGCATCCACCCTTCCATCTGCATGCATAGAATAAACATGGAAGATAATGCTAAACCCACTATTGAACCACCTAGACGTTTAAATCAAAACATGCTGGAAGTGGTTAAAAAGGAAATTTTTAAGTTGAAAGATGATGGCATCATTTATCCTATAAGTGATAGCCCTTGGGTTAGTGCCATTCATGTGATGCCTAAAAAGGGGGGGTGCAACTGTCATTAAGGGAGATAATGATGAGTTAATACAAACACGTATAGTCACATGTTGGCATATGTGTATTGATTACTGACATTTGAATAAATCAACTTGCAAAGATCATTTTCCCTTGCCTTGTATCGATTTGATGCTTGAGCGACTTGCAAACCATTCTTACTTTTGTTATTTGGACGGGTACTCCAAGTTTTTCCAAATTCCAATCTACCCTCCTGATCAAGAGAAAACCACATTTACATGTACCTATGGGACCTATGCTTACCGTCGCATGCCCTTTGGTCTTTGTAACGCCTCAGCCATGTTTCAACGTTGCATGATGGCTATTTTCTCCTATTTTATTGTAAATATAATGGAGATATTCATGGATGATTTTAGTGTTTATGGGGATCTTTTGATCTCTGCTTGTGCAATTTAACTAAAGTCTTAGCCCATTGCAAAAAGGTTAACCTAGTACTAAACTGGGAAAAGTGCCATTTCATGGTACAATCTGGTGTAGTACTAGGCCATATTATTTATAATAAGGGTATTGAAGTTAACAGGGCTAAAGTGGAAGCTACAGAGAAGATGTCTACTCCTTCTTCAGTCGAAGACACATTTCCTTGGACATGTAAGATTTTATAGGTCATTCATCAAAAATTTCTCCAAGATTGCAAAACCATTGTGTTCCTTGCTTGAAAAAGATGTTGAGTTCATATTTGATGATGCTTGCCATGCAACCTTCAACAAGCTTAAAGAAGCTCTAATCTCAGCCCCAATCATACAACCACCAGACTGGAGTGGTCCTTTGGAATTAATGTGTGACACAAGTGACTACACAGTAGGAGCAATTCTTGGACAGCGGAAAGATAAAAAGCTTCATGCGATAAACTATGTAAGAAAAACCTTAGACGAGGCACAAATCAACTATACAACCATCGAGAAGGAGATGCTTGCCATAATATACGCTTTTAACAAGTTTAGACTATATTTGGTAGGATTCAAAGTCATTGTTCATATAGATTAAGTACTTGCTTAACAAGAAATATGCTAAACCCTGTCTCATATGCTGGATATTACTCCTTCAAGAATTTGATCTTGAAATCTGAGATAGAAAAGGGATAGAGAACAACATTGAAGATCACCTATCTAGGTTGACTACAAGTGTTGAAAGTTCATTGCCTATTGAGGACTGAATGCCAGTTGAGAAACTCTATGTCTTGTCTTCCATACAAGCACCATGGTTCACAGATTTCATAAATTTTCTTGCTACAGGACAAATACCTCCAGAATTGACATACCAACAAAAATAGAAGTTTCTTCATGATGTAAAATTTTACAACTGGGATGATCTGTTATTGTTTAAGCAATGCGCTGATAGACTCATAACGAGGTGCATACCAAATGAGGAAGTTGGTAATGTGATTTCAGATTGTCATTCTTCTCTCTATGGAGGGCATTTTGGATCCCACTAAACAACAAAAAAGATCCTACAATCCGACCTTTATTGGCCAAGTCTATTCCATGACGTGCACACATTTGTCAAGGTTTGTGACAGTTGCTAAAGAGGTGGGGGAATTTCAAGGAGAGATGAAATGCCATTAAACTCAATCCCATAGATAGAAGTTTTTGACTATATGGGACCTTTACCATCCTCATGCAGCCACAAATTCATTTTGGTGGCCTATGATTACGTGTCCAAATGGGTGGAAGCAATTCCCACTCAAGCTCCAGATGCAAAGTTAGTCGTCAAACTTTTTCAAAAGATTATCTTCCCAATATTTGGAGTTACAAGAGCAATCATTTTAGATTGTGGCAGCCATTTTAAGGAGAGAAACTTCAACAACTTTCTTATCAAATATGGGGTAAAGCATAAGATATCCACACCCTATCACCCTCAAACATCTGGCCAAGTGGAGATCTCTAATAGGCAACTAAAGGCTATTCTAGTAAAGACTATCTCTAGCTCAAGAAAGTATTGGGTACTTAAGTTAGAAGATGGATTATGGGCATACTGGACGACTTTTAAAACACCCATTGGAACAACTCCTTTCAAGCTAGTCTATGGGAAATCATGCCATTTACCCGTAGAATTGGAGCACAAAGCATTATGGACAATCAAGTTTCTTAATTATGATCTTAAGAAGGCTGGAGAGAAGAGATTGCTACAGATCTAAGAGTTGGAAGAGTAGTGTATGGATACTTATGAAAATGCTAAAATCTATAAAGAGAAGACAAAGAAATTACATGATAAAAGAATCAAAGTCAAAGACTACAAGGAAGGAGATAAAGCACTTCTATTCAACTCTAAGCTTAAGCTGTTTCCAAGAAATCTGAGATCCAAGTGGTCTGGACCATTCTTAGTCTTACATGTTTATCCCTATGGAACCGTGGAGCTGCAAGGAAAACAATCAACTTTCAAGGTCAATGGACAACGTTGCAAGCTGTATACATCTAGAGGCGAAGTTGACAAGGGAGCCTCTTGCTCCCTCCAAGATGCTTGATGGAAAGACTCAAGAGTCTCACTCCAGACTCTAAATGGAGGACCTCATGGGAGTTGAACCCACATTAGGATAGATTTATTTCTATTATTTGAATCAAGAACATTCTCTAGTTTCTTAAATAAGCTTGTCATGGATGAATGTAATAACTTAGACAATTCTATTAGCATATCTATAACTATTGCTATACTAACGAGAAGTTGTTTTCTGCAGAAACTACAAAAGACACAGTGTGTCTTTATTTGACACGACATTTCGTTGATCACAGAAACACAACAGTTGAGCCAAATCTCTAGGTACATGATGTGTCATCACTCGACATGTCATGTGCGCTCTACGTATCACTTTTTTGGAATCTTACACGACGTGCATAAATTCAACACACACCTTGTGCAATCACACTAAATTTTGAAGCAGGACTTTTTGGAATCAAACATGACATGTCTTTATTTGACATGTTGTGTCTTAATCAGCTGGCAATATCTACATTTGTTTTTGGAATCTCACCCGACGTGTCGTAATTCGCACACGTCGTGTCTTAATAGTGCAAATTTGAACTGAAGATAGCAGGATTTTATTAAAAAAAAAGACACGATGTGTCCGCCGTTGCACACAACTTGTCTCAAAATAGAAAGTGGGGCCTAAACCTAGCATACAAACCACCTCTCTTACTCATGACTCTATTTCAAGTCATGTTCTCTCCCTCTTGTAGCCAAGTTCCCTAGTCCCTTACCCCCTTGCTCTCGCAACCGCCGTGTGCCTTAGCACACCTTACAACGCCTCCGTCGTGTCACCTACCATGTCACCTTCAAGCAGTAGCCTAGCCACCATCCTCCTTGCTCATGCCGTTGCCACTCTCCTCTTTGAGCCCAGCATAGTGGACACCCTGCCCATGCCACTGCCACACAAGGTGGTTCTTTGAGCCACCCGCCTCCTCCTCATCCTTTCCAAGACGCCACCTGCCCACAACAGAGAAGAAGCTCTATCTGCATCTCCTACCCAAGTGAGATTCTACATCCAAGAGCCACGACGCCGTTCTCCACCATTCTCCACGCCACCAAGTTGTCTCTTTTAAGCTACATCCGCATCTTTGTCATCTACACCGAGCCACGCCACCACCACCTCGCTCAACCTCCTTCTCCGTTGCTTCTCCAATCACCACCATCCCCAACTTCAGTCTGCGATTTCCCCCAGGTACATCTCGTGTCTAGCAAACGACACACCATGTACTTCACTATTCGGCCAGAGCTTCTACAACTGAAGACATTGTATCTGTTCTCTGACACATCATTTCTATGCCTGTCAACAACTATGACACCTATTAAGCATACCTCCAATTGCAAGCATGGTGCTAGCTCCTCCTCCACACTGACATACATCTCCACGACCCAATTTTGGGTCACTCCTGAGGAAGACTTGACATACCAGTATATCATAGCAAGGAGGGTGCTTCCTACACGATTTGCTTGCGATCAGACTCTCACCACCCTCGACTTTAAGGATGAGGTCTTCATGCACCTACAAGATTTGTGGCTAAGCTACATATGTTGCATGGTATCAAACACTTACCCCCATTTAGTTTATGAGTTTTTGACGATGCTCACTACAGAGCAAGACCCACAAAAGAAGATGGAACCTTATGGTATTATCCATTTTTGCCTTTTGGTTCATGGTTTAAAGCTTACCTTTAGGCATTTTTGTGATGTTTTGGATTGCCACTACGATGGGGGCAATTAGTTATCCGCTAGCTTTTGACAGTGATGAATTTTGGTTTGAGATATCTGATGAGGAATGCCATGACACCAAGAAATATAGGGCGTCTTCTATTCACAACCCCATTTTCCGATACATGCACTGCCTTCTTAGTACATGAGTCTTTGCTAAGAAAGAAACTCAAGGGGTCGTCAGAAAACTAGACCTTTTCTTCTTATGGGGAATGATGTATGACTATCAGATCAATGTAACTTATTATATCCTTATGCATTTCCTAGACATTAAGAGAGTGAAGAAGAGGGAATCTGGAGACATAATGTGTGGTGGTTTGATCACTTTGATAGCACAGAAGTTAGATGTTGATCTGACAGGTCTCGAGGCTGCACCAGGTATAAACCTGGTAGACATTCAATATCTACTTTCTATAGGATTGATCTCAAGGGTTGCCAATGGTAATACCAAAATTTGGCAATTCTTTGATGACGATCAATACATTGATATTCTAGATCCTAAGCATATCACATTAGAGAACAAAGATAACTAGAAAGTCATTCTGAACACTGAAGAAGAAGTTGATGCAGCTAGAGCTGATACTGAGTCACCCCCTACTTCTCTACCACCTCCCTCCACAAGCACAAAGATAGAATATTCCTGGGCCATGCCTGATGTCAAACATCTATATGGCTATGTGCGGTAGTGGTTTGACCACATGGACAATCACATGGACTTGGTGGATCAACAATTTTCTACTATAAATGATATGGTTCATCGCATGGATAGTTGGCACCTTTCTCAAGGTCACTACTCCATGCCACAGAAGCACCATCCTACTCTACCTCGCATCCTAAGTTTGTTCCACACACCATGCAGGTTGATATTCTAGATGATGATGATCTCGTTAGACAGTTCTTCCCCTCTGATCACATGGGACCTGGCCCATCCCACTGATGCCCCACCCCATGATAGGTACGCGGTAGTTTCCTTCATAGGTTTGATTGATGTAGTGAGGAAACTATAAATTTCAAGCTTAGGGGGATGCAACCGGCTGGTAATGTAGTTTACTTTTATTGTTTTTCATGTTTTTCATGTTGTCATGTCTTTTCAGCTTTCATGTTGTTCTTTGTTTTTCTTTCCTTTTATGGCAAAATCATGTATGGTGTGAGGCTATCCTGGTGTAATGAACTGATTTTTCTGCCAAGTTTGAACCATCTTGTCCTTTTGCACCTTAATATGTCATTGAAAGAATTCCAAAGAGCATGCATATATTAGTTGAAATCTTTTGGCCTTCAACACGTGTTTATTTATGCTTTATACTTGTAGCTTGAACACTCAACTTTTTCATCATTGATTGCCTAAAACATGTAATGGTTTCTTTTTGGTGAGTAAATTAACATCACAACATCATTTGAAATACGGGACACCCTTGCCAAACTCTTAGTGCATTTTTCAAACTTTATTTTAGTGAATTTTTTTTTCAAAACAAATGGATGAAATGAAATCTAGCTAATGTTGCTATTTAGTTGATTCTCCCATGTTGTGGAAAATAATTAAAATCTCTTTTATCTCATTTCACCCTCATACCCCATAAAAGATGGCTAAACTACCCACATATCATGCTAGCCTAGTGTAAGTCCGATCTGGCCACGATCGTTAGGTGGTATATCTTAAAAAGAGGGTAAAATACCCCAATCGGCACTCCATGTGAGCATAAGCCTACATTAACAGCCGAGTGCCGAAACCCATTATCCATTTGCCATATCATTTAAAAAAGGAGAGTGCAACTAATTATGTTAATTATTAACTAAGACTTCATCATTTGTATCCTTCATAGCTGAGAAATAGTATTGTGCATCCACTAATTGTTTGTCTTGGTTATCGAAATTCTATTTACCATTGTTGAGTTGATTGATTCATTAAATCAAAACCACCCTTACTAAACTTAAGAATCTTTTTCATTGATGTTTAAGTTGAGTTGATGGCCATGAGTATAAACCGTTGATCATTATTGGCTGAGCATTGCATATCTTTCTTTCAACTAATCTATACATGAGCTTGAAAATTCTTTCATGTGCGTTTCTATGTTCTTTTTGCTTGAGTACAAGCAACGATTCAAGCTTAGGGGGATTTGTTGTGCGTGTTTTATATCAACTTTTTACATTTCTTCACACACAGTTTCAGCTCATTCTGTCCCAAATTAGCCTCTATTTATATCCATTTTGCCACACCTTTTAGTCTCTTTGCTTATCACATGATGTTGATTACAGATATGTATTAAAAAGGTCATATTGGAGATAACCTAACTCAGATCCAACCTCAATGGGACTTCTCCAAGTTTTACTGTTGATCCAAATCAAATTTTTGAAGAAATGGCAAAAGACACAACATGTTCTATTAAGAACACAGCGTGTTCACTTACATGCAGTCTTTCAGGACAAAGAACACGTCGCGGGTTATTAAACACATGATGTGTGATTCTCTAGCAGCGTCTAGTCCAGATCAAAGAAAAGTGGTAACACAATGTGTCCTTCATCATACACAATGTGTTTATAGTACATGAATACCGTATGCACCTTTCTTCCAAAGAACATGACATGTGTTCATTCAGACACACCGTGTGCCCTTCATTTGATTCACTCCCTGAAGATAGAAACATGGCGTGTCTTATTCAAACACACCATGTACCTCAATGCAGTGACAACACTGAACAAACTCAAACGACATGACATGACATGTTCAACAAAAGACATGATGTGTCATAGTCAGTTTCTTAAAAAATGACTGCCTCTCATTTTAAAAGAAAATGGGAGCCCATGAGGTGGTTATGCTCGGTCATTTTTTTAAGTTTTTTACTCCCAAGAGAAGTTGCAGAGCAGAGGAGGGAAATTTTGGGGTAGAAGATGGTGGTTTCTTGGAGAAGAACCCTCATTCTACTTCATTTCTTCTCCATTTTTTCTTCTCTAAGGTGCAGCAGAGCTACTCTCTTCATTCTAGCTTTTCGGGAGGGAAGTTGGTATGAGTTGGAGCTTTCTAGTGGTGGAACTTCATCCTCTAGCTGGAGTTCTCTCCCCTTAGCTTGCATCTGTGGTTTTTCTAGCTTTTCCTTCTCTTAAGAATGCAAAACTCTGAAATTACTATCATGTATCTACATATCTTCACTATGGATGAGTAGAGCTCTTTTCTTGAGCATGGGAGAGTAGCTCCCATGCCATTGATCATGTGAACTCAAATTTTATGCTTATTGTTGTTTAAATTTGCTTTCTTCCATGAATGTCTATGTTTTTTTCTTGCTTGTATGCTAGGCTAGACACCTTTTATACATGTTTTATGCTTGCCTTGTGCTTCGGGAGAATGCATTAGGAAGTATGGAGTAGGATCTATGGCAATATTCTCTTGACCACAGGAGTGGCTAGGGTTTATTGAGGGTTTCAATTGTGTTTGATACTTATCATAGATGCGAGTGCATTATGTGAAGTTGAGAACCATCTCATGGCATTGGGAAATGCATGATGTTGACAACCTCCTTGCTTATTAAACATCGATCTTATTTCTTATATTCATGTGATGTAATGGTTATGGTAGTGAAACCTTATGCTCAAGTTCCTAATCATTAAATCAACTTTGTTGTTTAAAACCTTTGCCTTGTTTTCCTTTTCTTAGGTATATAAATGATTAATCCTTTGTAATTCGATTTAGATTAGTGAAAGTTAACATGTTTGTGCCTAACTAGCCTAGCTCCTCGTGTTCTACACTCGACTACATTGATTTCCATATACTTACAGTAATTAGTGAGTTGTAATCTTTCCCATTAAAAAATCATCAACAATGATTCAGGCAATGATTGCAGAATCATATCAGTGGCAAACTCTTGACCTAGGGGAAATCCCATCTTGGATAGGCTTTCCACGTACCCAATAAAAGTGAGTATGTGGGTACCAACTGAGTCTCCTTCTTTCATCTTAGATCTGAACAAAGCCTTAGAGACATCATGTCTCTCCTGTCTTTCGTGATGCTAATACATGTTATTGAGACGTGTTACCATCTCCATGACATTCATGTTCTCATGCAGCTCTTGCAATTCATAGTTCATTGAGCACAAAATGAGGCACTTGACATCTACGACATCATCAAGGTGCTTCTCGTAAGTATCCTTTTCATCCTTGGGCACATTTGAGGCGGGTTTCACTGGCTCTGGTGTTTCAAGGACATAAAGCTTACGCTCCTACGTGAGAACAATTAGCGTCCTAAACCAGTTTTGAAAGTTGATTCCGATAAGTTTGTCCTTCTCAAGGATAGACCACAATGAGAATGTGTGAGTGTTGTTTGCCATTTGATCGTTGCAAAAGAAAAAGTTTGCATTTAGTCCAAAACATTTTGACTTGTAAAGATTTGATAAATGAAATTAATTAGGCCTTTAATTAATTACACTCCCACTATTTTATTCAAATTGATAGCCCTCACTATCAACTCGGAAGATTGCAATGTAAAACCTTCTAGTGAGCCAAGATCCAAAATAATTGGATCAATGCCCAACCAACACCGGCATCGAAGACCAAATACTAAGGTAGGCAACTTTTTCCAATTGCATCATATGCAACTCTTGGATAGATGATCATACACAACTCCTTGCCATGATGCATCTGTGTCCCTCTAGGTACTTGATCCTATCAGGGTTCCCTAGTTAAGTCCAACCCATAAGCCAACACGATGAGTATGCACCCTGCAGAGGCAGACCCACACACCCACCATCACACTTCCACGATATAGACAATGTACCACGCGGAGGCATGCCTACACATAGTCGATCAAGCTTTTCATGTGTGTTGCTTTATGGAAGGCAACTAAAACTCAATATTATTAATTGAGGGGTTTTATTAATACATATACATATCCAACCACCACATACTTATAGTAGGTATCATATACTACTATATACACAACCACAAGCGATAGACATGTAATCACAAACACAAATACATCAATTATGGCCATACTATTGTAATCCTTTGGAGCAATAAAGTATTACGATCAACCTAAGGTCTTATGCATCTCATGCAACAACACTCGTGAATCAACCTGTAAGGATCAACATTACAATGAACAACTTCATGGATGCTCCATGAGGTTGAAACTTCAAGTTGCTTCTTGGAATTGGATCTTCATGTTGCTTCTCCATGGACACTCCTTGGAGTTGGATCTTCAATTTGCTTCTTGGAATTGGATCTTTATGGTGATTTTCCATGGATACTCCTTGGAGTTGAATCTTCAAGTGACCTCCTTACATCAAGATTATAAAAACTAAAACTAATCATATCTCTATTACATCATATGACTACAAATATAAAGAGAAAGAATTAATTACACTTTGAAATAAGAGATGTGGCTCGACATGCAAGCTAAATACTTTATATAAAGGATCCACATACAACCATTATACATCCATACCATTGACAAACAAACATATCCACAACATTCACAACCACATTCATTCACAACATTCACAAAAGGGGATTCTACACCATAATCGTTCATTCGTTCACCCCATAAAAATATAAAAAAGGCGATGTGTATGATATCATCAGTATATCTACATATACATATATACGCATTAAAATTACAGTCCTTTTAATGCGGAACATTCCACATTAAATAAATTTGTGACTCCCATGCAGACTTTCCGGGGTACACTGGGGTAGAGCCCCTGAAAGGTCTAATTTGTTTTTACTTCCGTGCACTTAGGAAAATAATTATTTTCCATAGTCGACCCCATTCGGAATGTCAAAAATAGAAGCCTGCGGCATATGTGAATTAGGTTTATATATGCACATTAATATTATTAAGTTTGCATCATATGCAACCATAGAAAATAGTATAAAATGATTTGATCATATCAAAATGAATTCAAATACATCATAGTTAGATGATGCTTTGATACCACTATTGGGTTTTGTGGAGGAAACATGAGTAACGGAAACAACAGAAAATATATTTCTACGCAACCCGCAATAGGATGTCATCGACCATAGCATATTCAGAAAGTGTGTTCGTGGGATATACCTTGTCACAGAGCAAGTCCGGCTACAACCCGCTGCACGATGGTGTGCAACACTACTGGCTTACACGGACGATACTTCTCTCCCATCTTCCGAACTCGTCACAGTAAGATCCAATGGCACTCCTTTTGTGCGGTGATGTACGCTGCTCGTAGCGCATATGGACGATCGTTGATGTCCTCGAATGCAGGCGTCTCAACATCTGTGTCTCTACTTCGTCCACACAGATGGACTGTAACTCCACGTCGCACTTCCTAAGCTGGTAGGAAGGAGTAGTCTTTGTGCGATGATGTATTAGCATCGCGGTGCTCTCCTTTCTCTCATGAGGATGATTATGTTTAGGGTTTACGTACGTGAGCATAAATTGAAAAGCCTCTCTCAATATCTTGTAAGGATATCGGTCGTCAAGCCCCTTTAAACAGGAGGCGAAAGGAAGTAGGGTTTCCTAAACCCATCAGTAAACATAAAGACTACATTAATTAAAATGCTCATGGATTAATTAAAATATTTTGGAATTAATTAATCAACCAAATAATCATATTAATTAATTAATTAATTAATATCTGACTCCATGCAATCGCTCGGGATGGCTCTATGGGCATATATTTACCAATAGAAAGAGCTTAGGAATGAAAAGATAGAGATTGTAAAGGTTCTTTGGAAGCACCATGGTGAGGATGAAGACACATGGGAGCCAAATATGGACATAGAAAAGTCTCATCCTAAACTATTTGTATAATTAGTTGAACTTTGAAGACAAAATTCCTATAAGAGTGAAAGGATGTTATAACATGGTTTTTCGCATGTATTTACATATTTGAAATGCAAATATTTGAACAATGAGGATATCTTAGAAGTTTAGTGTGCCTTATTTTGAATGTATGAATTTAATTTGCAAATTTCCCTTTTCTATGATTTTTTGTATTTACTATTTTGAATAAATTCAATAATAGATATGGGGAAAAGGAAGAGACAAAACTCAATAATAAAGTGAATTACCAAAAGGAGTAGGTAATTAGTTTTCTACATATAGAGATGTGTTGAATTTTCTAGAAAGGTAGTTTTGAAGAAAACTAATGGATTACTTTCATCTCCACATTATTGTTAATGAGAAAAATAATCCAAATTAGAAATATGGAAAAGTTAGAAAGAGAGAATAATTGATTTGATGTCTTAAATAATGGGATAAAGAGGGAGACTTGGAGACTAAGAAAAACACCTTTAAGTTTAGTATTTTTGTATCCAATCTCACCCACACCTAGAAATATGTACTAGAAACTTCCCTTTAAAATTTGGGATTAAAAGGATTAAAGGAGAGATAGATATGAATTTTATAAGATTTCCTAAAGTGTAGAAGATTATGAATATATGAACTAAATGTAACAATTTAAAAGAAATCAGAAAATTCCTTTGTTCCTCATGTCGGTTGGTGACTGTTGCCAAGATTTGATGCTCCCGACTTTGTCTCCTACCCCTTGTCAGATTCAGAAAGGGTAGTTGTACACATAAGGAATCAACAACTCATATCTCACTCTCTGATCCATCTTTTCATAAAATAATTGGATCATTAGCTTCATCTCATGAAATAAAAATAGAAACATGTTAATATGAGAGGGATATATAGAATGTGTACCAAACGAGAACCCTCACTAGAAAATCTCTCTTTTTTGGGATGCTAAACCGTAGATCTCACCACAAATCCTATAAATAACCCCACTCCCAACCTTGCTAGAGGCACTGGAGCAAAGATGGCTAGACTACTCCCTAGGAACCCCTCTATCTTTTGGGTTTACTCTTCTTCAGTGAGTATTTGCCACAGTTCTTCCATGTGTAAGGCAGGAGAGAAAGAAAGAGGGGTGAGCGGTGAGCCATTAAATTGAGATCCATCATAGACTAGCAATCCCGATAGGTAGTCAGATCTTCATCTCGACTCGGGACAGGGTGAGTGGGTGGATCAAACCTAATCCATGTGATCTGTGCTCCGATCAGAGGTGACCAACAATCCATAGCTTGATGATTTTCCAACTAAGGGTATTTCTTTGCCTCTCTAATAAAAAATTAGAGAAATAGCTAGATCTTGCAAATTCACTAAAAATCTATCCTTTGATTGAAAAATACAAATAAGTAGTGCTCTTTGATCAAGAAAATTCAAGGAATACACGAATGTAGGTTTCAAGACCTAGGTCTACTTTGAATTATAGAAGTACCTAAAGTTTCTAATTTTAATGTATTAAATGCATGGAAACCCTAATTTCTTGGGTTTAATGAATATAACTTGCTAAAATGGATTTAATGGATGAAGTTTAGTCTTTTTGGATAAAAAGGACATCTTTGACTTAATTTGAGATTAATAGGGCATATAACATCAAAGTTAGATTTTTTAAATCAAAAAAGCATTACAAGTGATAATTAGGGTTCAAAAAGCCAAAATCCTAATGAAACCCCAAGTTAACCCCAAAACCCTGACTTCAAACCCAAGTCAGTCTTAATGTTAGATTTTGAATAAAATAGTAATACTTGTGTGTCATGAGTTAATTTTAAGGTGATTGCTTTCTTATTTTCAACTGCATCAGTTTACTTAGACTTTTAGGTTACATTTGAGAAAGGTATGTGGTTGCGTCTATGACTAATCGACTTAACCGACTTCCGTAGTTTCTTGGAGTTTTCTTGAATGGATTGCAAATAACTAGTTACACGGTTATTAATTTCCTACAATCTATAAGATCACTAAAGGTCAAGACCCTAGAGGGAAAGGATGACATGGCACCAAGCTCTTGGAGGGGAAGGTGGTTTAAGTTCATTGCAGGGATAAAACCCTAAAGAGGGTATACCATAGGTTGAGAAATAAGGGTTGAGGAGTTATGATGAAAGTGTAAATTTTGATTTTGTAACAATAATTGGTTGGATATATTTTTACACCTAGATGTGAAATTTTTTATTTCCCCCACATACCAATATAACTTATTATAGTTACCATGTTTTGTTTCACACTAGTTTTAGGTTAAACTGCCATAATCTTGCTATTAATGATGGAATATGGGCATCCAAATAAGAAGGCACCAAAATAAAAAAATCTAAAGTAATTCTGTAAGATTAGTTAGATAGATTTTATTTCATGTTGAAGACTTTAGTTTTACCTTTCATGTAACTCATTAGTGGAGAGTTTATTCTTATCATGTTATCAACACTTTTCCATTTAGTGAGAAATTAATAATTATTCTTAGTTAATTGCTAAACCATCAATGCTAAAACGGTAATGGCCCTTGCCCTCTCAGTCCACCTTGATTGGGGATAACAGGGGGAGGGGGTCGTTACACCAAATAATGTTGTTGAAAATATAAAATGGCTCACCTTAAAAAAAATTAATGTTATATCTTATGAAGGGTTTGACATCAATGAATTTTCATACTACAAAAATGTTAAGATGATAAGATTGTTGTCTAAAACAGTAGGGTCACCCTTCAAGAGTCTTCATTGTATTTTCTATTGATAAGGATAAGAGTCCACATGATACAAAAATGTCTTACTATGGTGTCATTTAAAACATATGGGAGTTTGACTACACATATTTTAGAGTTCTTGTCTAAAGGTATAATTGAGTTGATAACAAAAAAGCTGTAGTGGATGAATTCAGTTTCACTAGTCAATTTTGAAAATATTAGTGAGAAGGATGAACCATTCATCACGGAATCACATGAAAGGAAAGTATTCGATATCGATGATCCTACAAATAAAAATGGTTTGTCATTCTACATGGGAAAAGGTAGTACATTGTATATCCAATAGATGAAGAAGAGTTCAATGACTAGTATGATGGCTCTAGTCCATTCTTAGTTGGCTTGCTAAGTGTAAATGTTGAAACTAACACTACAAATATACGTCTAGAGACCACACATAAGGAATATTAATTGATAGATGATCCAACCAATACTATAGGCATGCATTTTACTTAAATGTTTTATATTTCAATTTGCATTCTTATTATAGTTATATATGCTAGATGTGCATTTTACATTCTTATCACTTATATTTCATTCTTTGAGTATTTTAATAAGACATTTTTACATGGTGTTTAACTAGAAGGATGGGAACTGTGAGGATGTGCACCGTGACGATGTACTGTGAGTATGAGTTTAGTGTAAGTTATATTATTTATTACCTAGATGTGCATTTCATATTATCTATCACAGTTATATAGATTACATTCTTTATTTCTTATATGTGTCTATTGACTATTAGGATGAGAAGACTAAGGATGAGCACCCTGAGGATCTTGTTGGGTCTGCTGGGGAGCAACGTGTTTGTGAATATAGAAGAGACATGACTTTGATGAATACGTTAGTAGAGAAAAGGAGAAAAGGTTAGAAGTTGTCCATTGACTTTGATGAAACAAAAAATCCTATAGGGAAGAATCACAGTTCTTTCTGGAAATATTTATGGGTTGTTGTTCGTAGCAAAGTGGCACCAACAGTAGAATATGCCAACATAAATTTGATCATGTCATTAAAAATGACATATGGAAGGACGTGTGATGTTTTATTATTAAATAAAATAACAATTGTATTTTTCTAAGATATGCACGATTCTATTCTTAAAGATATGTCATTAAGTAAATGAACTATGGTAGGACCATTTTTATCTATATAAAAATTGGAGTATAAAATCATGTTGCAATATGTGGGAGGATATTGATGAATTATAGGACAAATCTGACTAGAGATTACATAATGAGTGATAGGAGGAAGAAGTCTTCCATTGAGAAATGGGCCTACTTTGATAAGAATGTGCGGGAAGCATTTGTTTCTTCAAGGCAAATAGATGAATCTAAAGTATTAAGCCTCCTTGAATATATTCTTGTGATTAATCAAATAAATCCCATGTATTACACAATTCACATATGTTTTGGATTAACTAGGCTATGCATGATGCTAAAAAAGAAAGATGTGCAAAGAATGTACACAATCACAAGTTGGCACAAGTGGTTGCACCTGGCGTCACCAACAGAGACAACAAGCGTCTTCTACTGAGTAGCCTACTCTTGGGTCTATTAAGTCTTCTACTAATCCTTTACTTCTACCTCTCTATGAGGAGTGGATAGATGAGAGGACATACCACTCTAGAGAAATGCCCAACCCCAAAACCACTAAGGTGGTTGCAAAATGTTAAAATTCAACTCTTAGAGTGCATGCTCATTTTTACCTTAACTGTTATGTTTGACTTACTACTGATGTTGATCAACGGGAGCTCTATGAGCAAAGAAAAGGAGGTAAGTTCATCCCTGAGGGCTAAAGGGATGAATTGATGGTTACTCTGGGTAGTCCAGAGCATCCTGGTTGTGTTAGGGTCACTTGGTCTGGTGTTGGTATAAGATCCTTTATGACACATCAGAGCAAAAGCACATATCTGGAAAGAAAGGTAGATTGTCACAAGATGAGGTAGAGGACATAGTAGCAAAGAGAATAGAAGTAGCATTGAGATAGTTTTAGGTTTCTCAGTCTCAAACCCCCATACAGTACCTCATCTAGATCTCTCTTCTTATGCTGTTGACCCTCCTAAGACAAAGGTGGTTGAGAGTAATCCCAAGGACCCATCATGTATGCCCAATGTAAGCTTTTTTGTAATATAATAGTCTTTAAATTGAATTTATAACAATCTTACAAAATTGTAGGCATTTAGGTCATGACATCTTGTATTACTAGAACCTAGCTTCTATGTCCTTACAGTAGGTGACACTTTTACACCTCTTCTAGGTGACAAGATTCATGGTGCTCTAATGCCTGACAATGCAGTTTGTGTGACTATCATGCTTGTCTACCCAGTTTGGAAAGAACCATCACTGCCATGTGGCTACCCCCAGTGTAACGCCATAGAAGATGCTGAAAAACACAAATCAAGCCACTTCAAGGCTAATTTAGCATTAATTAGATGTGTCTTTGATCAAGTTGAGTCATTTTATGATTGAGATGGTTCCCATTCATCCTAAATGAGGTCAAATCAGGGTAAATTAGGTCTGATTTGGGGAAACAAGCCTGATTTGGGGAAATAGGTCTAATTTGGGGGAATTATGTCTGATTTGGCCATGTAAGGCCTCATTTATATCAATATAGATAAATTAGGGATAATTTATTTTGATTGGGTCAAATTATGAAAAACTAGATTAGTCAAGCCCAACATGCTGGAAATGGCCAAGTATTAAAGCACTTTATACAACATGTGCTATATCAATTATTTTATATGTTGCCTTTTTTGGTCTTATGTCAAAAATAAAATAATTGCACTTGCAAAATTATCAAGGAAAACTCCACTCCATATAAGGCATTCATCATTTAAGAAGGGATAAGTATTTTTATATTTGTGTGCATTGCCTTTTATTTTATGTTTATATAAATTTGTTATGTAAACTGTATTTTCTTTATAGGATGTGTATCTATTGAGTTTCATAGATCCAGATGCTAGAGTTGCATTCAGTCAAGTTTCTGAGGTTGACCCCATGAAAAGTGTGAGAGGTGCAATACTAGGCTCATCATCTGTTGGTGTTTTAGTAGAGGTTACTTTGGTGGACAACGAATCTACAATGAGACTTTATGAGCAATACCAATCTATTGATGATGTTGTTGGAGACATCATAACATGGCCAAAAACACATATATTGCCACGGTAAGAATAATGATTCCCTAATAGTTTTACATAATTGAAACAAAAAGTAGTATCTAAAGTCATGCCAAGAAGGTCCATGTCTCTATCTTTTTCTCCAATTTTCATTCTTCTATTATTGTTGTGTTGTCTCCTTGTTCTTGACTTGGGAAACTTCAGATAGGTGATCCTATCAAGAAGCAACACAAAGAGTCCTTGGAAAGAGGACCTGCAATTTAGCAACTTGTATATTACAAGGATGTTGCATAATCTCAGGGTTCTAGGTCTAATCACAACCATAAGCAAGAGACGAAGAAGGTGCTTACAATTTTTCTTTTACATATTTGTTATTCTTAATGTTTAGATTGTTTGGAGGTTCTTCTTTGTAACTAAGTGGTTACCTTGTTAGGGTTATTTAGGTTCATAGGTGAAAGAGTTTGATTGAGTCAAGGGAAGGTAGTGTGCAATCTAGATTCATCACATCTCATTATATGACCCAAAACTATGGAGGCTTCTAAAGCAGAGAGTAACAAGTTTTTTTGTGTATTTTTGTACGTAAAAATGTTACTTAAATTGTTATTTAATATAATGTTTTCATTTTCCTAGATTTTCTCTATCTATATCACCTTGACAACTTTGTCTGCAAGCATTTAATGCTTCTCTCCTCCATTCTTCATTTGTATGCTCCAATTAATAACTATGAGATTGCATCATATACTGACACATTGTTTGGTTGTCTTTCCAGATGCCTAATGGTGCGACCATCCATTATCTTCTTGGCCTAATTCACATGTTTGATTCTGGGATGTGTCATTTTGAATCTATCCTTGATCTTGGACTTGTAATCTATGTTTCTAAATATATCTTTTTTATGGTTGATGATTTCAGTAAAAAGTTTAAATTCATAATTACTTGCAATATACTTATGTTACAAATTGGGGTAGAATATTATACAGAAGCGACAATCACATACAACTAGGTTAGGCCATCATGGTTTCACCATTTTTTCATTGTTTTCTACATACATGGTTATTCAATAGAGAACACATCTTTCTTATCTACTTTCCTCCAGGTAGGTTAGTCTATCTTTTGCCCTATAAAACATTCAACCTCAATAATGTTATATTCCCTTAATAGGTAGGTATTAATATATAAACTGGGAATCTTCTGTGTGCCCCCTTTCCTTTGCAACATGTACCTTTTGTATAGTCTTGTTTATTAGCTCTTCCTTTACATGATAAAATGGAAGGGTTTATCTTGATAAGATAATAAATAGAAGAAAATACCATTCACAAGCATAATGCAATATGAAAGAGTCACTTCCAAAGATTCTAACAGTGGTTAGTGGATAACTCTGGAAAAGAAGGGTTCATAAAAATATCTTATAATGGAAGCACATGTTTTTAGGAAGTAACACCATTTTATATGATGTTTGCGTCAACTGGCAAACACTGGTCTGTGCGACCTTTTCTCTATTGAATCTAGTTCATCCTGCCACACAATCAATCATAATAGAATGTTGCATCAAGAGAATGAACAATAGTTGGGGGACTCGAATTTTACTTGATTGGTTGTCTTTGCTCACTTTCCATTGATATGAATTGTGACATTTTAGTTAATATCAAGTATATATACTAAAACACTGACCCATCTTTACATCCATGCACATCTTGTCACACAAGTAGAAATATTAAGAAATTGATGCAACAACAACATAAATTAAAAGTGACAGGTAGGAGACTTCAAAATTTCTAGTTCCTAGTTTATTGAACCTTTAGTAACTTTCCTTTGATCCCAAATGAGTTTTTTTTGCTAAAATAAGTCTTATTTGTACTTTTTAGATGTTGTTTTTTCTTCTTCTTCTTCATAGTTTATAGTTATACTAATTGGTAATGTTGATATTGAAAGTGATATTTTTTTTTGCTAAGATCACTATCATGGCATTGTTTTCAGTGTTATTTTTTCTTTCTTTCTTATTTATACTTTATAAAAATTGATAATGTTGTTAGTCTGAGATTTGTAACTTTTGTTTTCTTTGTTATAGAAGAAATTAATGAACTCTATCCTAGTTGTTAAGTTGAAAAACATTGTATGATGCTCATACACAAGAAAGGTGCTTGACAACATAATGTGTTTTATGATCAGATTTCCTTTTCCTACATGTTCATCACTTTGTTATCTAAGTTTGACTAGATCTTTCATCAACACCTTGCGATCATATTTTATTTTCTCAACAATAACTTTTAAGGATATATATATATATATATATATATATATATATATATATATATGAGTGCAAGACACTGTTCATCAAAGCTGCAAGTGTTTGTTTCCATCAGTAAGGACTTGTGCTTCATAGTATACATGTATATCTTTCTATCACAATGCTTTTGAAACCTTCTCACTCTTTGTATTTCTAAAATTTTGATTTAATACTTTATTGTTTTAAATATGATTTTTGTTATGTAGGCAATGAGCTATAATGTGGTATAATTATGATGAATAATTGATATATTCACTATAATATAGGGATATGTCACCTTGGCCACTATGGTCCCAAGAACCGGTATCATGGATTGCAAATTCCATAGTAAGGGAAATAAAATATAACTTTGTTTTCATGTACTTTATTTTGTGTCCTAGTTTATTGTCGTTAGGTACACTAATACAAGGGACAAGGAAATTGAGCACCTCAGGTAAGCTTTGGTAATTGACCCTCTATTGTGGACTGCATTTGAGAAACTCTTCACTCTTGCTTAGTTTCTGACAAAATTGACTTACGCCTTTTGATATCATTGAGGGATACTTCTGATGGAATCAAGTCTTTTATATCCATGTGATCATTTTTTCACTTTTTAGGTTTCACAAAAGAAGAAAATATATATTTAATTGAACTTGTTGTTCAAAATATCCATATGCAATATCCATCTGGATCTAGTGCTTAGAGGTTTCATGCAGCCCATTATGATTGTACTTCATGAAGTATAAGGCCTGGGGTTCCTGATGATGTTAGTCCAATATAGTAAAACAAATATTGGCTCACAGTGTTCGAGAGATCCCTTGTCACAATCATCTGACACAATCTACAAATTGCTGCCATTCTAGCACTTCTGTGTATCATACATGTGAGGTTCTTGTAAAGTTGCTAACGAGAATTCTTTTTTGAGTCAGTCAGTGGAGAAACAATATATGACTTTCCTTCTATATAGATTTTTGATTATCACATCTATATGAGGTTGACAAACCCCTAAAAATAGACTTTGATGATTTGTTTTTAGTTTAATAGATACTATCGTACATCTACTTTTTTATGATCTTATCATTGCATAGATGGAAACAATTCAACAAATGCAAAATTTTGAGATTAATTTTTTTATCCAAAGTCGACCAAATGAGTAAGGAGTTTTTTTAAATATGATCTCTGATTATTGAAGATTATTAATAGTTTTACCATATCTATGTTGTTTCATTGCAATCCAATTACTTAATTAGTTTGTTACTGATATCTTCTTTATATGTTTCATTGCATTCTAGTTTCTAAACTAGGAAGTGTTAGATATTATCTTTATTTGTTACATTGCATTCCAGTTGCTTATTAGGATCTCATTGATATATTCTTTGTCCAAAATA
Organism: Alisma plantago-aquatica; assembly: GCA_963693085.1. Classification (NCBI taxonomy): domain Eukaryota; kingdom Viridiplantae; phylum Streptophyta; class Magnoliopsida; order Alismatales; family Alismataceae; genus Alisma; species Alisma plantago-aquatica. The sequence goes on along the minus strand of OY856414.1, from coordinate 391,166,501 downwards.
AGGCTACACAATTTTCCAAGTTATATACTAGTTAATGCATTACTTTTTTGATATTTTTATCTTGTTTTAAATTCAAATTATCTTGTGTGGCTGAGTTCTAGTTGTCGATTGTAAGTAACTTTGTCTGTATTCTCGTGGATTAGGAATATGATAATCAAGTCTTAGTTTTTTCCCTTATTGGGACTCCCTAGAACATCCATGCAGTAGATATATAATTGAATTATAGGTATCAACATTGCTTCCACGTTGTGCTCTTGGTTTCAAATTAGAACTATTTTTGTTACAAAATCATTGTGTTTTTGTAACTATCCACTTGTTGTTCTTTACACTCATGTTATTTAATAATATAGATATATTTACTTGCTATCCTATTTCGTCCCTGATGCCGAATTTTGTTGCCTAACTTACCTTTAAACTGTTATAAAAGGCCTCTTATTCTTCTTTTTTTCTTATGCATATCTTGATATTTTTTTTGGAAATAGGTAAATATATTGCCAAAAGGATTGTACAAACAGACCGACTTACACAAGCATAACATCATATGGAACAAAAATATACATGGGTGTATCTAACTATAAAAACCCCCAATATAATTTAGCACGGAGGGGCAACCCCCCGGTTATGCCTTTTTTTGGCCCTTAACATTCTAGCTATGTTGTTAGAAATCTTGTTAATCACTGCCTCTTCATTGTTAGCAGTTCTTTCATGAATCCTATGGTTCCTTTCTTCCCATACAAAAAAGCTAAAAGCCGCTAGCAAGGAACAAGCCATGCCAAGCTGAGCTCTGTTGCTGCTTCTATTCACCAAGTAATCAGCTTTCGTCACCAAGCTATTACTATCATTCACTCCCCAAGTACACTTGAGGCAGATCAGGTCCCAAATGTACTTTGAGAATTTACAAGTATTGAAGGTGTGGTCGTGGTCTTCTTCTACCTCCTCACAGAGAGGGCATTCAACAGCAACTTGTAGTCCCCATCTTCTCATTCTATCTCTAGTAGGTAACTTCTTGAGGATAGCTCTATAGAGATTAGTACTCCATTTAGGAGTATGGTACGGGCCCCAAACGAGCTTAGTCCAAGGAAGCGTGCCCTTAGTGTCACTGTCGATCCATGGTTTAATGTTCTCATTCATCAGAGCAACGAAACGATGCCCATCCACAGTGTATTGTGCACTCACATTCCCCCAATGTTTACAAATATTCTTCCATGTTCTTGAGTCAGCAGCTTCAACAGGAACAGGTGTAGGCCCATATCTGGCTTGCATCCAAGAAGACCAAGCATTATTTCTTTCCCTCATGAATTTGTCCAACCTCTTCAGTTGACCGATTTCCACTATTTTACAAGGGTCGATGAGATTGAGGCCACCCTTGTTGAACGGCTGAGCGATGGTATCCCATGCAATACCATGTCTTCTGCCAACCCACACAAAATTTGCAATGATCTTCCTCATTCTTTCAGCAACCGTGTAGGGGATCTCACATACATCTGCCCAGAACCTTATCATGCTCTGTAGGGTAACTCTAACCAGAACAAGCCTTCCGGCTAGGGACAAATTCAGTGAGGACCAGCCCTCCACTTTGCTACGCAGCCCATCCAGGCAAGCAACAAAATTAGTAGACGTACCTTTGCCCCCAACAATGGGCGCCCCAAGATACTTAGTTGGGAAACGACCTCCCTTGACCCCAGCCACAACTTTAAGCCTACCTCTTTGAGCATCACAAGATTTAGAGGTGTATATTCTTGACTTGATCTCACTTATATACAACCCCATTATGTTCCCAAAGTGCACCAAGACTTTTTTGAACTCTTTGAGTCTGTTCCCATGGCCGACCGAGAAAAGCATCACATCATCAGTGAATATTAGATGTGTTTTCATCTTCATACCTTTGATCTTGTAAGTTTTAATAGTCCCTTTCCTTTCCGCCGCATTGAACATGTTGGTTAGGCCTTCCATCACCACAGTGAGCAGAAGGGGGGAGATCGGGTCTCCCTGCCTTAAGCCATTCTTAGCTTTGAACAGGCCAGCAGGTCCACCATTAATCAATACCGAAAAGGAACACATCTCAACACATTGTTTAAGCATAAGAATGAACCTGTCTTCAAACCCAATAGACTTCATAATGGCCCATACAGGTCCCCTTCTAACATGGTTAAAAGCCTTGTTAAGATCAACCTTGATGCATGCTTTGGCTTTATCTCTTTTCACTTTGAACCCCACCAGGTACTCAACAGCTAGGAGGGTGTTGTCCGAGATCTTTCTTCCCTGTATGAATGCACTTTGTTCATTTGATATTATATGAGGAAGGATATCCTTAAGACGAGAAGCCAAGATCTTTGCAACCACTTTATAGAGCACATTGTAGTAGGCAGTAGGTCTGTAGTCACCCATAGTCATAGCATCCTTCTTCTTAGGAACAAGTTTTATAAACGTATTATTAGCCGCCCTGACCATGTTGTGCCCTTCAAGGATCCACCTAACCGCTCCACAAATATCGTCTTTAATGGTATCCCACATGGCCTGAAAGAATTTGCTATTAAACCCATCCGGACCATGAGCCTTGGATGGGTTAATAGAGAACACAACACTTCTAATCTCCTCGTCTTTGGCTCTTCTGCACAATGACACGTTCATATCAGTAGTTACCCTACTATCTGGAAGAAGATCATCAAAACCCAATGTATTCAAGTCGCATTTATTGTACAATCATGTGAAGTAGTTGACCGCATTGGCCGCAATCTCATCTTTGCTATTAACGATTCTTCCTTGTTCATCAATGACTTCATGTATCGTTTCTCTCATTTCCTTTTTTCTCACAGCAGTGTGGTATGTCTTTGTATTGCGATCCCCGTCAGTGATCCACAACATTTGACTATTTTTCCAATAGTATACTTCTTCTGCCTTTTTAAGAGAGAGAACCCTGTCTTCAACCTTTTTCTCCCATTTAGTGATTTCATGATTGAGTGGGTCATTTTGGCTAGCACTAGTGGCCCTATCATACTCCTCAGCCGCTTTGGACAATAGGTTTGTAAGATTCATCTTTTCTTTACTCCATTTCTTGAGCTTGCTCTTTGTATTCTGTAGCTTTTTAATAGCTCTATACATCAGATTTCCCTCCACCTGGATGTGCCAGCCTTCATTCACAACATCCTTGAACCCCTCCCATTCAGTCCACCAGTTAGAGAACCTAAACGGTCTCAGAACGTGAGGTTTATTGACCATGTTCATAGTCATCATAGCATGATCACTAAGGGTGTTGGCATTCAGCTTGATCACTGAGTGCAGCCAAACCTTGAGCCAAGCCTCATTGACCAGGCCTTTGTCAATATCACTAGCAATCCTTCTCAGATTATGTTGTTTGTTTGACCATGTAGTGCATCCCCCTATTTTATTAAGCTCAATCAGCCCAGCAGCATCAACCGTGTCATTGAAAGCCTGTAGGACTCTCTCAGGGATGCCAAGACCTCCCTTCTTCTCATAAGATCTTCTCACATTGTTTAAGTCACCTATAGTAAGCCAAGGAACATCCTCTTGAGCCGTCTCTTTAATGACTTTCCACATTCTTCTTCTATCAGTCTCCAAGCGTTCACCATAAATGGTAGACAGAATGAAGGAGAACCCCCCTCTGTTGCAACACGAAGCAGTAATAACCTAATCGGAGATGTTAATGCCAATCACATCCCATACACCATGCTCCCAACCAATCGTGATCCTCCCTCCTTCCCTAATGTCCAAGTTAGACATGTTTCTCCACCCCGCAGGGAACAAAGTTTCGACCCTACTACTGACATTTCTCCTTATTCTGGTTTCTAAGGCAATAACAAGAATCACCCTCTCATTAATGATCACCTTCCTCAGCTCTCTCTGGCTTCCAGCCAGTGAGGCCCCTCGCACATTCCATGCAAGGAGGGACATTTAACCTTTCTTGCTGCTCTCTCCTCTTGATATTTTGTTCATTTAGTACATTGTTACAAAATTGAAAGAGATCCTTCAATTTAACATTCATTTGTGGCTGTAGTATTAGTGTGAATGTTACTTAGGCACTAGAATATGATACAATTTCTTCTTATTTGGATTCATACTATCCCTTAAATGCCTTATTTAGGCATAGAGCTTAAAATTTTTAGCAATTGAGAATCATCCATGTGTTGACTTGTAAAATGTCACGACTGAATTGAAATGATTATAGTTATAAGTTAATGATTAAAAAAAAGGTAAATTTAAATCTTCCTTTTTTTGAAAGGTTAAACTATTCGATGCACAATATTGGTTTTTTGATATGTTGTGTTGCCATTGAAGAATTAAAAAGGTGCTCCTTGACAAGTCTAACAGTTGTAATGACCTACATAGTTTCTATTCAAATTGAAAGTTCTATTTTCTGCTTCTATTTACTTTGAGATGTGTCTATAATTTATATACATTGTTTAATATGACACTAGTATGGAGAAGGTTGTTGGTGGCTCGTAAATGCCAAAAGTATGTATGTAATATGATATTTAATAGTGACTAAGTATATGCACTATCGAGACCAATGATATGATTTTCACGAGACACTTATCTTAAACGACTTTAACACTGGTGATTGTGATGGATATATACAAAGCATGCTTGAGTTAACATACCATTTTATAGTGCATTGCTTTATCTTGCTTCAAGTTTTCAATATTGATGGCTTTATGTTTGTTACTAAAAAAATTCCTTCTAGAAAATATAAAGTGAATGCAATCCAGATAAGAGATCTTTGTTTCCTATCTAATTACAGTCATCTGGGGCCATTCTACCACCTCCATGTAGAAACTTGTTGAACTATAATGCATCATGTGCTGATATTCCTGCCAGGTTAAATATCAACAATGTTGTTCAAGCCCCAAGGAGGAAATTCATGGATGAAAAAAAGCTAATAAAGGTAAACTTGTTAGTCTTATTGGGCCTTTCATACATTTCATCTCAATGTAATAATAGAAAGCAATGATTTTTTAATGAATTGCTATGTTACATAGTGACTTGTCCTCAAGTTGTAGTTCCTTAAGGACTCCTTTGTCTAGAATAAAATTGAATGAAATGGAGGAATAGAGAAGATGTAAAGATGGAAAATAGATCTAGGTATAATTTGTTTGGTTCATCAAAGGAGGAATAAAGAATGGTGAAAGTCTATATATGCCTCCTGGTTAATCATCTTATTTCAGAGTCTATGTAATGCTTGTTTCAGAGTCTTGTTCATTTCAATGCAATTTGTACTCATAATCTTTCAATTCTAATTTTGGGCTTTCTGTGTGAGAGCTTCACGAAGTTCAGGATTTTGGCGTTGGTTCAGTGTTTCCTCTGCCAGTCTTCACCCTTCTTGCAAATCTAATGTGAAGCTTTTAAATGCTAAACCTATGTGGGAAGCATGTATGGATGATGACATATGCAATTTTGGGGAGGGAGAAGATCTCTAAAAGGTTGGATCAATGAGATGACATGCTAGACCTGTCGTTATTTTAAATTCATTAGGTGAAAAAAGACTTTAGAGATGATATCAACTGGTCCTTGATTCTAATATTTTCTCAAACCTAGTCAACTACTTGTTGGCCTAAGTGTTATACATTGTCCATATTTTGATAATGACTTAACCATTCCATTCATATGTAGCTAATATGTTTGTTTGAGATTGATTTCAGGCATTAGGTACAAGAAAATGATCAAATCTATTAAGCCCTAGCTTATTCTACTTCAAGTCAAAAGCAGTGCAAATGCACTTTTGTGGAAAACACTCCAAATCACCTTAGATTAATTTTGTAATAATTTGTATTGATGACATGACTTGTAACTAAGAATATAAAAAATTAGGAACCCTTAATTAGAATTTTTGATCACTCGAAAGTAATTTTCCAAAATCCATTACAGGCTGTTGATCAGTCGAGATTGAAACTCGACCGATCTGTTGATGGATTTTGAGAATTCTTTGGTTTGGTCAAGTTTACCATTCATAGAACTTGACTAATCCCTACACTCAACAAAACTAATTTCAAGTGATAGCTCAATTTGCACACATGACAAACTCGATCGATGCTTCAAATTAGCTTTGGCACATAGTGCAATCGGTCGAGTTACCTTTATGAAAACTTGACCGACTACACTATACAAAAATGTAAAAAAAGTGATTCTAACCATTGGAGTGTTGCAAAAATTGAAATTATATTTGTTGCAACACCTTAAAGGGCTAGAAAACATTCTTAAGTGTATAAATAGGACCTCTTGGAGTTCATTCCAAGGTTGATCCTTCATGCTATTCAAGATCCTTGCTATAGTTCAGTGCATCCAGTCTAGTTGGGCCCCTTTCTCTCTCTTAATTACACTTCAATTCATCATTATGAGTGAGATAGGATCTGTGTGAGAGACCTAATTCATTGTATGCTTGTAAAGCTCTCAAAGCTTCTCTTTTCCCAATCCCTTTCTTCAAGATCAGTTGGTGAAAGCTTCTCCAAGTGAAGGAGAAGGTGCAATCTTCTTCGAGTTGTACAAGAAGGTGCATAAAGCTTCTCCAAGTGAATGAGGAGGACAAGGCTGAAGATCCAAGGAGATGAGTGGGTAAATCCTTCAAGGCAAAAGACTTGGTGCAAGAAGGAGGTCTCCTTGGTGAAGGCATCCAGCTTCTTGCAAGAGTGGGTAAGACCTCAGTGAGGTAGAAGACTAGCTATTTGATAGGTAAGACCTTGGTTGTAAGGTTTTTGGCTCCCTTGACCTCAAAGGGAAGATGGGTATACTTATCCTAGAAAAGGAAGGTCAATTGTATGTCTTATATTGGAATACAAGTATATATAGTTTGCAAAATCCTAGGGCTTGACCTCTCTAGGTAGTGGACTGAGTCTCTCTAGTTTGGAGAGTGGAACCACTCTAAAATAGCTTGTTCAAGTGCTTGCTTCAATCTCTCTCATCCTTGCTATGCATGTTTAGATTGCCATCAAATTTACTACTTGCAATTGTGCCTAGTTGAAGTAACTTGAAGGTCTAATGATTTTTGTGCAGATGTTTTTATCCCTATTCACCCCTCCTCTAGAGCCCTTCAATCCAACAAGTAGTATCAGAACCATGGTTTTCTCTAACACATCTCCTACGAGACGAGAATATGGGCAACTTACTTGTCTCCCTCAACCTAGAGGTAGGCTTCTCCATGAGACCCATGGTCTTCGACGTCACAAATTTCCTTCATTAGAAATGACAAATGCGGTTCTACCTTCAAGGTATGAACTACGACACGTGGAAGGTGATGATCCTTCCATACAAGGAGTCGGCGGGTGATGTAGCTACTTGGGATGAAGATACACTCAAGAAGGCACAGCTCAATGCCAAGGCAATAAGCATCATCTATGCTGCCCTCACTCCCTCTGACTTCAACCAGATCTCATCTTGGGACACAACCCATGACATTTAGAATAATTTGTGCATTACCTATAAAGTCAATAATAAGTCAATGAATCAAAGATTTACATGCTTAATGGACTGCTTGAAAACTTCAAGATGGGCAAGAAGGAAAGAGCAGACGAGATGTACACAAGGCCCAACACCATCATCAATGGGATTGCTTCTTTGGGAAACACATTGGATATAGGAACAATCAACTCTAAGATCTGAAGGTCTCTTCCCAAGAGATGGGAACCCAAGGTGACTTCAATTGGAAAAGGTAGAAGTCTTGGTGACTTAGCCACCGAGGAGCTCATTGGCTCATGAGACAAGGCTAGACAAGCAAGAATAAGATGACAAGTAAGAGGAGAAGGAATCAAATAAGATAAAAAATAGTGCCTTCAAAGCTCAAGTGGAGGCAATGATTCTCTAACAACAACTTGCTTGTCGATCCTCTCCACACTCCTCAAGTGAAGATGATGGCCCAAGTGATCATGAAGCAAACTACTCCAAGGGCAAGAACTTCAAAGGAAACTCTTCCTCATCCTCAAATCCTAGATGCTATTAATGTGGACAAAAGGGTCACTACAAGAATGAATGCCCCAAGGCCAAGAAGGCTTACCACAAGAGCAGCCATAAGAAGAAGGATGACTACAAGAAGGAAGGCAAGTACAAGAGGAAGGATAAGAAGAACAAAAGGAGCAAGGATGCAACTCATGCGGCTTGGGAGAAATCCTCTTCAAGTGGCTCAAGCTCTGATGAAGGAGAATGCCATATTGCATTCATGGCCTCCACAAGTGAAGACATTGGTGAGGTAAGATTGCATGAGTTATGCAAAGAAACTCTTATTGATATGTTAAATACCATTCCTCTTATTCCAAATGCAAGTCTAAAAAGAAGAAGTTAGGGAAGATCTTAGATGATTTGTATGCTAAAATAGATAATATTGATCAAAATGAGAAGTTGCATCTTGATAACATTGATTCCTTGCAATGATAGTTTCTTGACCTTGAGCTCCAATATAATGGATTTGAAGTAGAGAATGAGATCTACCTTAAGAACATCAATAGTCTTAAGGAAGAAAACCTATCCCTGGTATATAATCTTGTTTTATTTAAAACTAAAAATGATGATCTTAAGCTTGCTTGTAATGTTACTAAGGATCAAAATAGAATTTATCTTGATGAGCTTGTCATGTTTAGAACTAAAAATGCTAGATTGCTTGCTCAAGTTAGTGATATCTCTTCCAGACCTTTGTTGCCTAGTCATGAAGTTGCTAGTCTTACTTTAGAAAAAGATTCTTATATTACTAAATCCCTCTGTTTGGAGGCCGACTTACTTCATGCACAAGACGATCTGGCTATTTTATCTTCTATTGTCATTACTCTTAGTGATGATAATCACAAACTAAGAGCCTCCTTGCAGAAATTCCTTAAAGGGAAGAAATCCCTCAATGAAGTTCTAGATCACTCTACCAAACATAATGGTACTAGTGGTTTGGGATATGTAGAGGGAGATCCAAAGAGCAAGAGTAAGGGAAAGGGCAAGAAAAAGAGTGAGGAACCTCCTATTTTCCATGGAGAGTCATCCATCTCTAAGAGACCTATGGTTTGTCTGCATTGCAAGAGTGATGACCATTGCTCTACTTATTGTCCTTATAGAGAGAAGGGGACCAACCCAAAGATGAAATGAGAACCCAAGCTAACACCAGATCCCAAAGTTTGAGTTGGGAACTGACATCTTCCTTTCTTGTATGTAAAAGGAAAATGGATTGTTGATAGTGGTTTCTCAAAGCATATGACAGGTGAAATCAACCACTTCAACCAATTCATATAGAACAAAGGAGGGTCGGTTACATCTGGTGACAAAAACAATAAGAGTAAGGTGATAGGTGAGGGTGATGTAGGTGATTCACTATGCATCAAGAATATACTTCTTTTGGATGGCCTACATCACAATTTAATAAGTGTTAGTCAACTTTGTGATAGTGGTTATCTTGTTCTTTTTACCTCTCTTGAATTCTTGCTTCTAGATTCCCTCTCCTATAATGTTATATATAAGGTAACTAAAAATTGTAATCTCTATATTATTGTGCTTGACTCTAATAATCCTATTGTTGGTAGATGTCTTGTTGCCAATTAGAATGATATTTCCTTGTGGCACCGTAGGCTTGGTCATGTAAATATGCATCAAATGAAGAAGTTGAGCAAAAAGGATTTGGTGAAGGGACTTATAAATTGGATTTTGAAAAGTATGAGAAATGTCAACCTTATACCCAAGGAAAGAAACCAAGTCCTTCAAATCCAAAGGAGTCCTTAGCACCAAAAAAATTATTGATCTTTTTCACATTGATCTATTTGGACCAATACATACCCAATCGCTTTGTGGTAGCTAGTATTGTCTTGTGATTGTCGATGTTTTTTCTTACTTTACTTGGACTTTCTTTCTTGTTTTAAAATACGGTACTCTTGATGTTTTCTTGACTTTTTACAAATGAGTTGAAAATGAAGCTTCTTACCAGATCATCTCTATCCGCAGTGATCATGGGGGAGAATTTGAAAATGATCTGTTTGAACGGTTTTGTTAGGAATCCGGATATGCACATAAATTTTCTTCACCTCAAACACCTCAAGAAAATGGGGTTTTAGAGAGAAAGAATAGGACATTATACGAAATGTCTAGGACTATGCTTCTAGAGTATGCCACTCTAACAAAGTTTTGGGCCAAAGCTGTTAGTACTTCATGTTTTGTGCAAAATTGGGTGTTTACTCATCCTTCTTTAAAGAAAACCCCCTATGAGCTATGGCATGGTAGAAAGACTTGTTGGTATGTATGCCCTGAGAGCCAATCATATGATGATTGGTGGGATACATTAAGATTGATTTGATAAACATAAAAGGCGAGCTTCCAATTCTTTCTGGTTCAGTCATATGAGATAGTGATAGAACAGATTGAATGTCTAGAGAATGACAATACTCAATGACGTATGCCTTCAGGTTCATGACCTGAACGACGAGATCATACAGATGCTAAGAGTTTGTACATTCTTGTTATGTCCCTAGTCGGATGTCATTGTGGAAGGTAGATAGACAGTAATGACACACAAGACTAGATTGTGGTGTTGGTTGATGACAGAATCTCATTAGTCATGATATAGAGATATCAAACCAAACACATAGGTACTTGTTAGAGAACAAGGTACCAGACAGACCCACTGTGAGTTTGACACATGGAACCATGAGATGGTAGTCACAGTCAGTACTCATAGTGATGGTGGTGAGTGTGATTCTTAGACCTGAAATCACTGCACTCAACACATGTCGTTGGGCACACTTTGACATCATCAAACGCAGTCCTGAAACATGGGTTGTTATAAAGGTGATGATTGGGTGGCTTTGACACATGGGGCTTTTGAGGGGTGAGTGATAGATATGGGATTTGTCCCTCCTGAGGGAGTTTGATATCCATGGCCACTTGATGAGTAGGATTGAGAAAGGCGTGCACGCATGTGTGAATCAGTATGTGATACTGATGTCATACATATCTCTTCCAGTCTACTCTGAGATCAAGGAAGTGAATGAACGTTGACAGGATGACTGTTCCATGCCTCGAGTTCATTCGGGATATCAGTGACAAAGGAATTATACATTCACTGTAACACCATTCACGGATTGTAGGATGAAAGTTGTTCTCCAACTTTCTACTTTCACTTGGGTAGCACTGATGTGTGAGTAGGCACCGCTCTTTGCTTGTGAAGTCATAAGTGTTATGGACTTTCACTGCCAACGTGAAATGGACCTGCAGGGTCACACACATAGGATTTAACCTGGAAGAGGAGTTTTGTCCACAAAGCAATGTTTAGATTGATTACTAAAGGAGTTTAGTAGTTCAATTAAACACTCAATCAGTCGATAGCTCAATATCGTATGGTTCAAGGTGTTGGACGCATTGATTGGAGTATCGGATTGATTGAAATCACATTTGACTGATTTTGCCCAACCTGTGCTCCCAACCGATCGGCTCATGTGATGAACCGGTCGGCTGAGGTTGCTGAACCGGTCGACTGGAGTGTCCAGGCCGATCGGCTCATGCTCAGGTTGAAACGATCGGTTCAAGGGTTGAACCGATCGGCTCAACTGGTGCAACCAACCAGTTGGGAAAGTCATGTCGGCAAGGATTTTCCTTTGGTTTCAAATTGCCCAATTCGATTGGGAATAACATTGGTATTCGATACCAATTGGGAAAGAAACAAGGAAAGTGTTTTTGAACCGGATTAGGACCATGAACCGATCGGTTCAGGGCACCAACCGATCGGTTGGAGTGCCCCAAACGATCGGCTCAGGTCCAACCGATCGGCTCAATGGCCGAACCGATCGGTTCAGTTGTGAACCGATCATTTCAAGTTGCGAACCGGTTGCTTTTTGTGGAAAATTCTCGAACCCTTCTACTCCTGCTTTTAGTCCCGCATTGCCCGGGATGGAGAACCCTATCCCATGACTCTCCTATATATATAGGGGTATTGGGGGCTTCTCAAAGTACAGCTTAGTGCAGCCAGTTGCTCTGCAAGTTGTTGTTCTCTCTGGTTTTGGTAACCGTGAGAGAGCCCGAGCAAGTGCTTCCCGCAAAAGGGAGGTGCAGGAAGGGAAGGCAACTGCAGTTGCAACATGAGGCAGGAGAGCGTGTTGGCGACTAGTACGTCAACAGGAGGGTGCGACTCCTTCCACTTCCTTGTGGGACAAGGAGAGTGGAGTTCCAGGTGGTCCGTGTGGACTACTACAGAGGCGGGAGGACACTGCCGCTTAGGAGGACAACTGTCATCCGACAGTCCAGTTCGAGTAGGAGTTGTCAGTCCCGGTGCGACCAGGAGATGCACAGACACCGTCGAAGTCCGGAGTTGAAGACCGCGCATTGCGCGAGGTATTGTCGCCGAGCAAGCCTCGGGACAAGGTATGATTCCGCAAACCATCCTTTCCTATTATATAGACGTTGACGCGTTTCCTCGGTATGGGTTTGGGGAGAAATTTTTGTTTCCACTGCCTTCTCTATCTCCCCTAAAACCCAACAGTGGTATCAGAGCCACGTCAACTGCTCTATGTTTTAGGAATATCGATGTGATCGATTTTGGTTTGTCGCCTTTATTTATTGCATGCGATGCGAATAATATCGGATTTATGCATGTCCAATCTTAAATCCACAAATCCCTAATTACATATATGATATGTATTATTAATGCACTCGATACGCGTCGCCCTTAAACGAGTTTTGTGGTGGATGTGTGTAGCGTGATTATGGCCTATAAACCCCTATCTGTGTGTGGTTGTTTGTGGTTGATTGCATCTCAGTCTGCGCACCGATCTTCCCTCTCTTATTCCCGATGTAACTCGAAATAATTCGAGATTCTTTCCTACCTTTGCTCCCCCCGAATGTAACTCGGGGTTTCCCTTCTAAAGCAAATGTAATAAATAGAATAGGATTTTATTTCCTATTACGTCAAAGACCGGCGGACATCAAGACGACTGCTCAGACGGTCGGTTCATGGAGTGAACCGATCGGTTGACCTTCCAGACGGTCGGTTCAAGGAGTGAACCGATCGGTTGATGACCGGTTCGAGGAGCGAGACAAGCGGGTGGCGGACATGACGAGATGCACGATGACCAGGCGAACCGATCGGTTGGAGGAGCCAACCGATCGGCTGGTGGCACCCAGACGACCGACTGGAGAGTACAGATCATTCATGTGATGAGTTGATCAACTCGGATGGCAAGACACAGATGCTCATCTTGTACAGGTTGCATGTGATGTAGACCTAGATGACCGTGATTCCTCTTGGCTCGAGGAATCACATTAGGATGGCCATAATCATCGCTTTTATCGTATTGTGCATGTTTTCTGTGGGATATAGCATGTATATGATACGTACTATGTATTGTGGTGATTGGATATGTATATGTATATAAAACCAAATCCCTCATTAAAATATTAAGTTTTAGATGCCTTCCAAATGCGACACACATGAAAAGCTTGATCGACCAAGTGTGGGCACGCCCTAGCGTGGTGCACCGTCTATCTCGTGGAAGCGTGAAGGATGAATGTGTGGGTCTGCCCTAGCAGGGTGCGTATTCATCGTGTTTGCTTTGGGTTGAACTTAACAAGGTGATCTAGATGGGATCTAGTACCTTGAGGCATGGAGATGATCATTGCAAGGAGTTGTATATGACATCTTATCAAGAGTTGCATATGATGCAATTGGCAAAAGTTGCCTACCTGAGAGATCTATGTTGTGGGTGACAGCCCTAGCTAGTCCATGGCTTAGAGGATTTCAGGATCTTGCCCACTAGAAGATTGTACGCTGCAATCTTCCGAATTGATGGTGAGGGCTATCAATTTGAAGTAAAATAGTGGGAGCGATAATTAATTAAAGGCCTAATTATATCGTCAAACTTTCTAATCAATCAAATAAGTCAAAAATGAATTTTGAACTAAAATTGCATATTTTCCTTTTTGTAGTTCATATGGCAACAAACAACAACAACTTTTCTTTGCGATCGGTCCTTGACAAGGACAAGCTAAATGGGACAAACTTCCACGACTGGTATCGGACATTGAGAATTGTTCTCACTCAAGAGCGTAAGCTCTATGTCCTGGATACTCCAATTCCAGAGGAACCCACTCCTAATGCACCAAGGACAGAAAGGGATGCTTACAAGAAGCATTCTGATGATGCCATTGATGCAAAGTGCTTGATGCTATGTTCAATGAACCATGAGTTGCAGAGGCAACATGAGAACATGGGTGTCATAGAGATGATTCTGCATCTCAGGAACATGTATGAAGATCAGGCACGGCAAGAGAGGTACAATGTTTCTAGGGCGCTGTTCAAGTGCGTCATGACAGAAGGAGATCCAGTTGGTCCTCACACACTCAAGATGATTGGGTATGTGGAGAACCTGTAGAGACTGGGATTTCCACTAAGCCAAGAGTTGGCTACTGACGTGATACTGCAATCGTTGCCAGAATCTTACAGTCAGTTTGTGATGAACTACACCATGAACAACTTTGATAGGCCACTGTCAGAGTTGTTGGGCATGTTGAGGACAACCGAGTTACAGATGAAGAAGGACGAGCCTAAGTCCGTGATGGTGATCACGAGCAAGAAAGGCAAGTCCAAGCGCAAGGGCAAGGGCAAAGCTAAGAAAGGTTCTGAAGCTAGCTAGGAGTCCAAGCCATCTTCAGCTCTCAAGGCCAAAGGAGGCGTGACCAAGAAAGGAAATTGCCACCATTGTCAAAAGCCAGGACATTGGAAAAGGAATTGTCCTCTCTATCTGGAAGAACAAAAGAAGAAGGAGGCGACTGAAACCTCTACTTAAAGGTGTCATGAAAGTAAACTTGTAACACTTTTGAGATATATGATATCAAGATGTAAAGTGTAAAGCATTCTTACTTGGGGCAAGTGTTGCCTTTATAGATAGGAATACTTTAGTTTATTTTCAGCAAATAAGGCATGTAATACAGTTATGAACTGCTATTTCATACTTGCCAATAGATAGAAACACTTTATTTTGCATATTGTATGACAATGATGGCAATTAATAAAGAGATGTTTCAATTTATAAAGATGTGATCTTTTTGGCAATGCCTTATTTATCTTGTGATATATGATATGCATAAGATAAGATGATACCTAAAAGTTATAGATAACTCAAACAATTTAATTAGCATTAATCATGAGAAATTCATTTCTAGTTTCCATGTGATGGATAAAACTAGACTCTTTTGGTTAGAGAACCAGTAAGGGACATGAATATCTTAGACATGATTGATCAATCTTCACTAATGTAGTAGGAGAGTGATTATCCTATTAGGTATAATACATGTGATGTATTTACATACCTATTGGAATAAATGCTAATACTTCAAATGGTGTTTAGAGAAATACCAATATGAATGTCTTGAAGTGTTCAAGATTATCATAAATGAAGTACAAATTTGGTAAAGTATTAATTCTTGATGAGATCAATGAATAAAATACTTGGACCAAATGTTTGAGATCCTTATGAGTGATTATGATAGTGTATCATAGTGAACTCATGATTAAGGCATGGTGATGTCTGAATCAAGAAGGAATCGTACTCTAAGGAGTTAGAGAATGATTATCAAATAACTGAATTCTTCTTAATAAAAGAATACCCCACACTAATAAAAGAAATTAAGAATCACAAGGGTTGTGAGTTCTTATATCTTTAGCAGATACACCTCAAATTATCTATGTGATGAGTTGTTCATGTGATGATTCAACTATCAAGATGAATATGAGGAACCGAATCTTGAGTTATGGTTTATGACCTTTACATCCTAAATGACATCCATGTGAACCATAAGGTATGACCTTGATGGTAGCACTCATTGGATGAAATCCATAAAGTGCAAATGAGTCTTAAATGTTAAGACACATGGATAACATTTTGAGAAGGATGATGCTTGTTGATTGCAACTTAATGACTAAGACATTTGGCATATGGATACTAAAACCGCATTCCTATGAGGAATAAAAACAAGATGTGTACGTGACACAGCCTATAAGGTTTATGAATCCACTAATGCAAATGAAGTCTATAAGTTACAATGGACTAATCAATGTGATTGATTGAGTACAAGCAACTCAAAATTGGATCTTTATTTTGATGATATAGTCAAAGGGTTTGACTGATATATCAAAGATAAAGAAGGGATCTGTGATTTAGTGGGAGCGTGTTCACATTCCACATATTGATGTGAAATGAAAAATGTTCTAGATTGGAAATCCGAATGTGGAAATTATCTTTAAGGAAGATAGAGATGTTTCCTATGAGATAGGAATAGAGATCTATAGAGATAGTTCTCAAAAATCTCTTGACCTGGAAAGAGAGAGCATACATTGGCAATCTGTACTGAAGTGTTCAGTATGCACAGATTCAGTGGGAGAAAACTTGTCCATGTTACATGGAGTTAGTATCCCAAGGCTAAGTGTCCAATTCTTATGAAAAATGGGAACACTAAGAATAGATATGGATCTATCATGTATGTAATCATCCCATTATCTTGCATGTATGACATGGCAAGAATAAAATGCATTCATCATCTTGTATGTAGGACATGGCAATATGATGTGCTCATCCTGATAACTCGCATGTGTGACATGACGAGTGGATGGCTGTCTATTTCCAGTAAGGGTTACTGGAATACCATGAGAACTTGATAAGTACTTGGGAAGTACTAGTTCTATGGAGATAAGGAAGAGTTTGATGTAAAGAGTTACATTGATGCGAACTTCCAAAAGGACAGAAAATTAATCGCAAAATATACATAGGATGTATAAAAGTAAAAGTTTGTTGATAATTGGAAGTGTTCCAATAAAGCCATTTAAAAAGGAAAAGCCGAGTATCTATGTGTTAGTGAACAGCAGTGGATACTATATGGATCTGAAAAATTCATAAGATGAACTTATATTCCACTCATTGATGACAAGTCTGGAATCCTTGATCATGCAATGTGGCTAAAGGTTAGCAAATGGAATACAAGATCGCATATTACGGCAACTCCATCTCATACGTATGACGTACAGCGAAGAGATGTGAGACATGTAATTCGTACAGACTTTGGAAAGGTGTTGCCATTACTCACCATGTTGGCACTACAGCACAGTAACATGTGGGACATGTTTGAAGATCACTATGAATATGATTCATGGGTGATTGGCTCGCAGTGCAAGTGGGAGTCTGTTGGTATGTATGCCCTGAGAGCCAATCATATGATGATTGGTGGGATACATTAAGATTGATTTGATAAACATAAAAGGCGAGCTTCCAATTCTTTCTGGTTCAGTCATATGAGATAGTGATAGAACAGATTGAATGTCTAGAGAATGACAATACTCAATGACGTATGCCTTCAGGTTCATGACCTGAACGATGAGATCATACAGATGCTAAGAGTTTGTACATTCTTGTTATGTCCCTAGTCGGATGTCATTGTGGAAGGTAGATAGACAGCAATGACACACAAGACTAGATTGTGGTGTTGGTTGATGACAGAATCTCATTAGTCATGATATAGAGATATCAAACCAAACACATAGGTACTTGTTAGAGAACAAGGTACTGGACAGACCCACCGTGAGTTTGACACATGGAACCATGAGATGGTAGTCACAGTCAGTACTCACAGTGATGGTGGTGAGTGTGATTCTTAGACCTGAAATCACTGCACTCAACACATGTCGTTGGGCACACTTTGACATCATCAAACGCAGTCCTGAAACATGGGTTGTTATAAAGGTGATGATTGGGTGGCTTTGACACATGGGGCTTTTGAGGGGTGAGTGATAGATATGGGATTTGTCCCTCCTGAGGGAGTTTGATATCCATGGCCACTTGATGAGTAGGATTGAGAAAGGCGTGCACGCATGTGTGAATCAGTATGTGATACTGATGTCATACATATCTCTTCCAGTCTACTCTAAGATCAAGGAAGTGAATGAACGTTGACAGGATGACTGTTCCATGCCTCGAGTTCATTCGGGATATCAGTGACAAAGGAATTATACATTCGTTGTAACACCATTCACGGATTGTAGGATGAAAGTTGTTCTCCAACTTTCTACTTTCACTTGGGTAGCACTGATGTGTGAGTAGGCACCGCTCTTTGCTTGTGAAGTCATAAGTTTTATGGACTTTCACTGCCAACGTGAAATGGACCTGCAGGGTCACACACATAGGATTTAACCTGGAAGAGGAGTTTTGTCCACAAAGCAATGTTTAGATTGATTACTAAAGGAGTTTAGTAGTTCAATTAAACACTCAATCAGTCGATAGCTCAATATCGTATGGTTCAAGGTGTTGGACGCATTGATTGGAGTATCGGATTGATTGAAATCACATTTGACTGATTTTGCCCAACCTGTGCTCCCAACCGATCGGCTCATGTGATGAACCGGTCGGCTGAGGTTGCTGAACCGGTCGGCTGGAGTGTCCAAGCCGATCGACTCATGCTCAGGTTGAAATGATCAGTTCAAGGGTTGAACCGATCGGCTCAACTGGTGCAACCGACCAGTTGGGAAAGTCATGTCGGCAAGGATTTTCCTTTGGTTTCAAATTGCCCAATTCGATTGGGAATAACATTGGTATTCGATACCAATTGGGAAAGAAACAAGGAAAGTCTTTTTGAGCCGGATTAGGACCATGAACCAATCGGTTCAGGGCACCAACCGATCGGTTGGAGTGCCCCAAACGATCGGCTCAGGTCCAACCGACCGGCTCAATGGCCGAACCGATCGGTTCAGTTGTGAACCGATCATTTCAAGTTGCGAACCGGTTGCTTTTTGTGGAAAATTCTCGAACCCTTCTACTCCTGCTTTTAGTCCCACATTGCCCGGGATGGAGAACCCTGTCCCATGACTCTCCTATATATATAGGGGTATTGGGGGCTTCTCAAAGTACAACTTAGTGCAGCCAGTTGCTCTGCAAGTTGTCGTTCTCTCTGGTTTTGGTAACCGTGAGAGAGCCCGAGCAAGTGCTTCCCGCAAAAGGGAGGTGCAGCAAGAGAAGGCAACTGCAGTTGCAACAGGAGGCCGGAGAGCGTGTTGGCGACTAGTACGTCAACAGGAGGGTGCGACTCCTTCCACTTCCTTGTGGGACAAGGAGAGTGGAGTTCTAGGTGGTCCGTGTGGACTACTACAGAGGCGGGAGGACACTGCCGCTTAGGAGGACAACTGTCATCTGACAGTCCGGTTCGAGTAGGAGTTGTCAGTCCCGGTGTGACCAGGAGCTGCACAGACACCGTCGAAGTCCGGAGTTGAAGACCGCGCATTGCGTGAGGTATTTTCGCCGAGCAAGCCTCGGGACAAGGTATGATTCCGCAAACCATCCTTTCCTATTATATAGACGTTGACGCATTTCCTCGGTATGGGTTTGGGGAGAAATTTTTGTTTCCGCTGCCTTCTCTGTCTCCCCTAAAACCCAACAAGACTTCCATTGATTTCTTTAATGTTTTTTGTTATCCTTATTTTGTTTTTAACACCAATGATTCCCTCAAAAAAATTGATTCAAAGTATTACAAGGCTTTCTTTCTTGGCTATAGAACTACTAGCAAGGGTTATAGAGTATTTAACATTGAACTGTATAAAGTAGAAGAAAATTATTAATGTTAGAGTTGTTGAAACTAACCCCCTCTATTTCCAAGAATATTGTTAATGATGATGTTGAGGATGAGTTGATCCCTTACTTGAAAGATCTCAACATTATTGATAAAGGAAAGTGTGAGAACCCATTACTCTAAATGAGATTACTCAAAAAATAAAACACAATCAATCACCAATTAACCACATACCCAAAAATATGGATAAATTAAATCTGATTTCAACGTCAACACCCACTCAGAAACATTTGCATAAGAGCCCAACATCTTTCTTATATCCAAACTATGCCAAGAATTTGATACAAATTGTTCTATCACCTTAGCTACAACATATATACACAGGAGAACAATATTTGTATATGCCACACAACAAACATTAACATGCTAACAAAATTTCGATTTGTTTGAAATACCATACACAAACTTTTTCTGTCAGGCCCTGAGAGTACATGGATGACTCTAGAACACACTAGACATCTAATCAACTTTCTCAAATATTCATTAATATAGCTCCTCTTTGCTGCCACAAGTTTGTTTTTGTCACTTCAGATTACCTAAAAATATGTGGCGAGCCACAAGGGTGAGACCCATGTCCCAGCAAGAGATATAACCTCCAACAATGCTTATTGATTACAACATTTTAAATAGTACATAACTAAGAAGTTGGAGTATTTAAAAATCAATTAAACAGATTGAATAGTTCAAGTATGCTAAACAGATTAAGCAATTAATCTTAGCAATAAGAATGATCATCAATGCATATATAAATAACAAATAAATCCATTTCTTTGGATAGATATCTACTCAAGTATCATCAAATTTCATCTAATAACAATCGTTATCATTAATATGACTATCATCATATTCCTTGCTAACAACACAAGCAATCTAGTAGCATAAGCATCCCTAACATCATGAATATGTCTAGTAACATAACATGTCTATCAATATTGGCATATCAAATAAAGGGAACATATCTATATCATAAGTAGAACTAACATCATAACACAATGAAATACATATGCATGATTAGTAGTTTAAGCATTTCTAATTACATAGGCATGGCTATAAATATTAAACATAGCTAGCAGCAACATCTTAACCATCAGTGTCAGTATATTTGACAACATAAGCATGTTTACAACATGAGCATAACTACAACATAAGTATATCTATTATCTCTTATTGTACTATACATGATCTCCGTGAAAAGAAAGAAAACAAGGGTTATCATCCAATATGAAGCGTTTTGTATAACCCTAAATAGATATTCTACACATCTATCTTACATCTTTTATTATGCCCTGAGGAATTTGAATCGTACCATCCAAAGTCCAACCGACCCCTGTGAAGGGCTATTCGGTTCCGTATAAGATATAGGGGTGCTGGTATCCTAAGATATCTTCCCCTCAGTCAGTACGAGTAAAAAGGTAGTGATATATCAGTCAAAGCTGCCACCACATCGACATATAGTCAAGATGCTAACCACTAGTCTGCCCTTGGTATAGGTCACGACACTAGAAATCAGGGTATACAAAACCTTCTAATCCGAGGTACAACCACAGTTGTCCTCAATCACATCATATGTATGAGGCATGACCATAGCCATCCTCCACAACCTACATTGTGGATGACAAGGATATATCCTCAACTTGCCACCCCACATACTTAATAGTATGCGCTCCGAGTTTCCCTTAGGAATACTTGTTTCACCATCTAGAAAGTTCTAACACTAAAGATGGCTCTACGACACAGGGCACTACATGATTAGAGTTGCACTTTAATAGTTATGCCAAGTGGGTGAATTAAGGCTGCATCAAACAAGTGGACATACAAACCCTAATTCACTTCTAGCAAGCATATACATATCACAACTTTTAAAAGATATAAAATATGTGGAACATAATTTCTCATCTCATCATCACATGGTACTATTCACTTGCCATTCATGAGACCACACTAGTCATCATAGTATCACAAGATATAAATCCTTTTCACAATATCACATGGTATCAACCCTTATCAACACAAGAGGATTAAACCTCATTCAGGGCTCAACCATGCCCAAAGGTCATTAAGACCATCATACTATAACAAGATATAAATCCTTTTCATAATATCACAAGGTATCAACCCTTATCAACACAAGAGTATTACACCTCATTCAGGGCTCAACCTTGTCCAAAGGTCATTAAGACCATCATACTATTCCCTGTAAGATCATCATTATCTTTGCATGCCCTATAACAAGGCTAAACAACATCACTTACATATAATACACCAAATCAACACAATATTGCATTAATGAGCTAGGATATATTCATAAATAATCATAGTAGGGTTATATTAACATTAAGAAAATTCCTTTATTACATCAACATACAAGGAATCTAGATATGATTAACCCTCATCATATTCATAATGCACATGTTTAGCATAAGAAAGTATCAACCATGTGGCTATGATAATTACCAATTAACACATTAAGGTTATGATCATATTAAGGAGATTATTACACCATCATGCCATCATGTAAGAAGGTTAAACATGAATACTCATCTTTATCTATTTGCACTAGAGTTAGGTTCAACAAGATAAATTATATTAATGTCAGTAATCAACACTCTTACCCAAACCTTAACTCAAGGCATCCCCATTGGATCATGGATGCATAAGGTGAAGCATCACCATCACATTCCATACTATTCTCAAGTATAAACCCACACATAAATCAAGGTGTAACCATAGGGTTATAGCATACTAGGGTTTCAGCAACAGTAATAGAGTACTCCATGATTGTATTAGTCATTCAAGGACTATTCATATCCAGTTACCATCATTTAGTTATATTAAAGCTACATATAACAAGATATACTTCATTAGGGTTACATATCAACACAATATGGTTATCATCCCTTCTATTCATATGAGTGTATAGGTAAGACTACCTTATTAAGGGTACCCCTCCATTTGTTACATCATCATTCAACCCATATCACCATACCACAACACCACTGAGAACCATTGGATGTTTAAAAGGTAAGACCATTGGTTGTTTACATAAGTAAACTCCTTGGATAAACCACCTATGAAGTCCTTGATTTTTTCTCTATAAAGAGTCACCATCTAACCATAGACATCACTTGATTAACAACACAAAAGTCCCATTGAGAGTAGGGTAAAACCCACAAGTGATTGTTTATTTAAAACAAGCCATCAGTAAATAAGCTTCTTAAGTTGATCTCATAAAGGAAACCATTTAAATCACTTTATTAGGACCAACATATTACATTTAGGAACCATTTCAATTTATTGGATGAAGAAACGTTAGACCTTAACCATTATTTCAAGTTCATATATTAAAACCATCAATTGGAGTATAGGTCTGACCATTTCATCAAATGTCCCAAAAAACCATTGGTTTAAGGCTTAATTGATGCTACATCTACATGATTAACTCACCATAGGTTGTGGAGACCTGATCAACCATCACTAGTGACCGTTAAGTCACCATAGGTTGTTAGATCAACACTATATTTATTAATCACCATCGAATATCAAGCTAATGTCACCATTGATTGATAGCATCATTAGGGTACTTAGTTGTTGATGATTAAGCTTATAATTAGGCCAAAACAAGACCTAAGGGGTGAAATTCAGTTGACACCCTTGGTCACCACCATCAGTTGTCATGAAGACAACACCATAGGGTTGTTGCAATGGTACCATCATCGAGTCATGGGTTTATAGAAGAAATAAGCTTAAAATCCTAAAATTGACCATTGGTTGATAGGTGCTTAGCGCCATAGGTTGTCAAACCAACCTGATACAAGTCATATCATACCTTAGGAATAATGTACACATGATCACAGGTTCATCTATAAGTGAAATCAGAATAGGTAACATTATAAAAATTGAAATCCAAGTCAAGCATAGCTTTTTAGTGCATGGATCATCATTTAAAAGCAAGAACATGAGATAGCAAGCTTATGGTAAGAAATAAACGTGGAGCAATTTATAAAAATTGCCTATAATGAGAATATGAAATCCCAAAAATAATAAAAATAGAGAAGGTAGGGTAGAAAATCCAAGCATAAGGTGTTAACTCCTCCATCTAGCACCTTTCTTCATAAAATGAGCAAACCCTAAGCATAAAGAGCAAGAAAGGTAGGGTTTTAGAGCTTTAGAGCAATTTCTACCATGGAACAACAAGGTTATAACTTGGAGAAAGGTAGGAGGAAGGATAAAAAATAAATAAATGGAGGAAATAATGGGATTCTTACTCTTTTAGGTCAAGATCACTAGAAAGGAGTTTTTTAAACCCTAAAAGGAAGTCAATTGTAACCCTAGATTCTTTTTCCAAGAAGATCCCCTATTTCTTCTTCCTTGGATAGGAAATTTACAGAAGCATAGAGGGAGGACAAGGTTCATATAATGAGGGAAGTGGTGGAGAGGAAATGAATCGTTTGGGTGCTTAGGGATAAGTATATGAAACTTTAAGATAAAGAAAAAGAAAAAGTTGAAGTTCTAGTATCTTTCCAAGTGTCCATGGTCTTAAACTATTAAGAATATACAAGAACACACACAAGAAGATCCCCCACCATCCATAGACACATGCTTATCCCTCATTTCTTGAATTTCCAAGCAAAACAATTAATTCATTAGTTGATAGCTACTAAAGGTGGCTCATCCATGAAGGGGTAAACCCTAAAATACCCTTGAGGAAAACACCTTCAAACCAAGGTTTAAATAGGCTCCCCATGGCTCAACAAGATAAATAACGATGATAGAATATAAAATAAACATAATGCAAGTGATAAATTGCAAAAAAAACCTCTCAAATGGGTAAATTGCAGAAATGTCCAAAATGTGCATAAAATTGCATAACTTGCTCAAACAATGTCCAAATTGGACCAAATTTGAAACTTAACCTTATATTATGATTTAAAAGAATATCACAAGGTTATATTATTGTTATAAGAATTCAATTATGATAATTAAGCTTATTCAACTCATTAAGCAAGTTTAGGGGCCTTATAGAAAGGAGGTGTTGGGTGATGAAGAAGAGAAAGAAGATGAAAAGAAGGATCCAACCCCTGACTTTGCAAAGAATCATCCTAAAGAGATTATCATTGGTAATCCTTTTGAAAGGGTGAAGACATGGGTTGCATACAACAAAGAACAAGCAGACAACAACTTCATCTCTCAGCTTGAGCTGAAAGATGTCAAAGAAGCTCTCAAGGATGATGAATGGATCCTAGCCATACAAGAAGAGTAGGAATAGTTTGAGAAGAATTGAGTGTGGACTCTTGTGTAAAAACCAAGTGATAGAAAGATCGTTGGCACTAAGTGGGTGTACCGCAACAAGCTTGATGAAAGCGGAAAAGCGGTAAGAAATAAAGCAAGGTCAGTTGCTCAAGGCTACAACTAGCAAGGATGTATTGATTTTGATGAAACATATGCACCTGTAGCTAGACTTGAGTAAATTACAATGTTTCTTGATTTTGCTAGTAATAAGAATATTCTACTTTATCAAATGGATGTTAAAAGTGTAGTTTTGAATGGTATAATTGAGGAGGAAGTATTTGTTGCTCAACCTCCAATCTTTGAACATGATAAGTTGCCTAACCATGTTTATTTGTTACAAAAAGCTCTCTATGGACTCAAACAAGAACCTCAATCTTGGTATGAGAAACTTAAGAATTTTTTTCTAGGCAATGGTTATATCATGGGCAAAGTCGATTCTACCTTGTTTCAAAAATACACATCTAGTAATTTCTTGATTATTCAAATTTATGTTGATGATATTATCTTTGGAGGAACTGACCTTGATATTTGCAAGGAGTTTAGTGCTCTTATGCAGAGTGAGTTTGACATGAGAATGATGGGGGGTCTTACTTTCTTCCTTGGCTTTCAAATCAAACAAATGAAAGATGGGAACTTCATCAACTAAGGCTACTGCACCAGTGAACTACTTATGCACTTTGGGATGGAGAACACCAAGCCAATGGACACCCCCATGTCAAACATCACCAAGCTTGACAGAGATGGGAAAGGAGAAAAGGTAGATGAGAAGCTCTATAGAGGGATGATTGAAAGTTTCTCTTATTTAACTACCTCTAGACCTGATATAATGTTTAGTGTTGGCTTGTGTTCTCGCTTTCAATCAAGTCCTAGGAAATCACATTCATAGCAGTCAAAAGGATTTTGAGGCATCTAGACAAAACTCAAAACTTTGTACTATGGTATCCCAAGTCAAGGGACTTTACTCTTACTGCCTATAGTGATGCTAATTATGCAGGTTGTTTGATTGATAGATAGTGCACAAGTGGCACTTGCTTCTTCCTAGGACCATGCCTAGTTTCTTGGTTCTCTAAGAAACAATGCATTGTGGGTCTTTCAACTACTGAGACTTAATACATTGCAATGGGGAGTTGTTGTGCCCATGTCCTATGGATTAAGCAAATGCTCCAAGATTTTAACATACATTTTGATGTTTCTCCTATCTATTGTGATAATACTAGTGCAATCAACTTGACTTACAATCCTATATTGCATACTAGAGCAAAACATATAGAGGTTTGTCATCACTTTCTTCATGAACACATTGCCAGCAAGGATATTTATATCATGCATGTTGACACATAAAATTAACTTGCATACATTTTCACTAAACCTCTAGGTAGATAACAACTTGCTTTTATTAGATCAAAACTACTTATAACTTCTATTGATGATATGTCATACAATCTAGCTAGATGTTATCATTACCTATATGTTTCTTCTTTAATTTTATCATCTCATGCTTGCTATGTGCTATAGTTCTCTTGCTTCCATGCCTTGTTTCACTTGTTTTTGGGTATTTTTTTGCAAAAAAAAAATGATTTATCACAAAATGTACCCTATGATGAGTGAAATGTGCCTCAATGTGTCTAAAATTCATAATATTCTAAAGAAATAAATTCATTTAGCACCCTAGAGGCTAGGAATTAAAATTTATAATTTTTGGATAGACTCCCCATCAGTCAAATTACCAACTCAACCGATCCATATCCTAGATCTTACAGAAATACCTAATCAGTCGACTTTCCACATCTTAGAACTCGACCAAAGGTGGGGATGGACCAAATTAAAAAGGGCATCAGTCAATTTTTCTCCCTCTCAACTAGAGAAAAGTCGACCGATCCCGACCTCCCTCTTTCTTGACCTCAAACCCTAGATTTGTGACTCCTCTCCCAATCCCCATTTGACTCTCCTTGCCTCTTCCCACACCTACCTAGGTGTCTAGATGACTTGCTACTGATGTTCTCTTTCTCTTTCAGTTATCCTCTCCTCTCCATCCTCCTTCATGGATTCTAACAATAGGAAGGGATTCATCCCTGTTGGAGCACCCTTTTCTTCCTCTGCTCCTTGCACCGTTTCCTTTGATGGAAAATCCTTCCTATCATCACAAGCTCTCAATCGATATAAGGAACTCCTCCCTAATAATCCTTTCCCTTTTAGTTTTCTATATGAACCTCGTTTCACCATGACTGAGGATATAAAGGAGGTATCTGAGGTGTTTGCAATCCATCACCTTAGCACATTGTGTGTAGAATGTCGGTGCTATCACAATTCCATAAATTCACTAAGGTGGTTCATGAGTTCTATGTCAATATTCAATGGAACTATGACACAATAATGCCACCACCCAATACTCAGGTAATCTTGACTTCCATGATTTCTAGTACCAAATTTACCATCTCTAAATATTCCTTAAACATCTTTTTCAATGGTACTGAGGTTACCGACTCATGGATCGAGGGCTGATTATCGTGATTATCATGATCTGCTTGACCTAGAGGCTTTCTATAAAAGCACTAGTATTACACTTCCTGATATTCATAAGTTTTGAAGAAGCCTAATGTCCCTTATAAGAATAAGTATACCCTGCCATCCTCTTCCCTCAATATCAAAAACTATCTTATCAGATTGGTTGTTAATTGCAATGTCCATACAAAGAAAAATCAAACGGAGCTTGCAAAAAACACTATTGTGATTATGTCTATCTTTTAAAGAATATCCGAGTCAAGTGATCTCATTACATTCTTCACCACATGACCTATTTTTACTCTAGGAAGAATACCTATGGCACCCATCCCCCTATCCTGACTTGATTTGTGGTATTTTTGCTTTTGCGACTTAGAAATCTCTTTTCCTTGATCTTCATTACAAATCAAGTCAGAAAGGAGTCAACATCAGTGAAACCACCATCAAGAAGACCTTCCTTCCTACCTCCCCTACCTCACCTGGAGCCTCCACCTCTACCTCAACCCAGGCCCCTCCACCACCTCCACCACCTGTCCTGACCGTGCCTCTTTTAATGTGTCAAATGAAACCGTCATGGGATATCTGATGCATCATGATGCGTATAACCTTTAGGTTTAGGATCATCTCCACCATGACCTTTTCCAGATCATGTCAACCACAAACCTATCATGCATCCATCCCTACCCTACCCACTAGGCACACCCTGGAGCTGACTATACCTCCTATGCATATAGTAAATTCTACCCTGACCCCCAACCCTGTACTGCTGATGGTGAACCTACTTCTGCTCCTGCCCTTGGTGTGTTACCTCTACTGGATATGCATGTTGGTCCTACTTATACTCTGCTTGTTGGGTTTGATGGGACTACTGCCCCTTCCTTTGAGCAAGAAAATGCATTACATGCACGTGGCATGTCATGGGTTGAACAGAATGCCAGGTGGCGGGGTTGTGGTTTTGGACCTCGTGCTAATGAGGAGATTCCTAACCAGGATGTTGAGGATGAGGATGATAATGCTGAGGGCATTGAGGATGGTGGTTTTGAGGATGGCTCTGTTGATGGTTTTCCTAGTTCTTCTAGAGATCAAGGTGAGGTTGCTTTTGTCTCTACTGCACCTTCAGATGATGATGAGGACTACGAGCCTGAGGCTGATGATGATGATGTTGATGATGACCATGTTGATATAGATAACATAGATATAACTAGGATTGTTTAGTTCTATAGTATTTAGGTGCTAATCATATTTATATTTTTAGACTATTATGTACTAAGACATTAGGGCACTATATCTGAGGCTTACTATTTTATCATCTTGCTGCTTTATCATTGGTTTGTGGTTCTATCCGAGAGGAAATGCCTTGAGTAGTAATCTCAATCTTATATACCATAAATCTTTGTTTGGATATATCTTATGAGTTATTGGTATGTTATTCCATATTTTGAGTATGACTTTGAATTGCTTATTTCTCTGTGTTTCATCTCTGTTCGGTGTGTGCTGTATGTGGTTGCTTGTTTTAGCTTGTACTTGTGGAGAAGACCTATGTTTATTTAGCTCTTCTACCTCCCTACTTTTTTGATATAAAAAAGGGGGAGAATTAATCTCAACCATATTGTTTTATTTCTTATATGATCCTTTTATTGTCAATTATCTACATATCATGTGACTTGCTAGAGGACATATAGTATGTATATGTTATATGGTTATTTGTCGAAAGACTGACCATGCCTATTTAGGTAAGCATGAATTGAGGGGAGCAATTAACATTGTTCATTCATGTATACTCTTGCAATTCACAAGGTAAAAGGTTTAACTCTCACATCCCTTTCTCAAAGGTAAAGTTTTACAATTTCATATCCTTTTCAATATGTTGAGGAATGGTTTGTCATTGTCAAAAGGGAGAGAATGTTCACCTAAGTGTTACACATTGTCCATATTTTGATAATGACTTAACTTTTCCATCCATATGTGTCTGATATGTTTGTTTGAGATTGATTTTAGGCATTAGGCACAAGAAAAGGATCAAATCCATCAAGCCCTAGCTTGTTTTAGTTCAAGTCAAATGCAATGCAAATGCACTTTTGTGGAAAACACTCCAAATCACCTTAGATGAATTTTTTAATCATTTGTATTGATGATATGACTTGTAATTAAGATAAAAAAGGAATCCTTAATTGAAATGTTTGATCACTCAAAAGTAACTTTCCAAAATTAATTATAGGTTTTTGATTGGTCGAGATTGAAACTCGACCGATCCCTTGATAGATTTTGAGAATTCTTTCATTTGGTTGACTTTACCACACACAGAACTTGACTGATCCTTGCACTAAAAAAAACTAATTTCAAGTGATTGGTCGAGTTGCACACAAGACAAACTTGACCAATGCTTCAAATTGGCTTTGGCGCATAGTGCAATCAATCGAGTTACCTTTATGAAAACTCGACTGACTACACTGTATGAAAAATGTAGAAAAGGTGATTCTAACCATTAGAGTGTTGCAAAACTCAAAATTATATCCGTTGCAACACCCCAAAAGTCTAGAAAAGGTACTTAAGTGTTCCTACCCTCAAGTGGACACCGTCATCTATAAACATGACCCCTTGGAGTTAATTCCAAGATTGCTCCTTCATGCTATTCAAGCTCCTTGCTATAGTTGAGTTCATCTAGTCTACTTGAGTCTCTATCTCTCTCTCTTGATTACACTTCAATTTGTAATTATGAGTGAGATAGTATCTGTGTGAGAGCGATACTTCATTGTATGCTTGTAATACTCTCAAAGCTTCTCTTTTCCCAACCCCTTTCTTCAAGATTAGTTGGTGAAAGCTTCTCCAAGTGAAGGAGAAGGTGCAAGCTTCTTTAAGCTATAGAAGAAGGTGCATAAAGCTTCTCTGAGTGAAGGAGGAGGACAATACATAAGATCCAAGGATATGAGTGTGTAATCCTTCAAGGCAAAAGACTCGATGCAAGAAGGGGATCTCCTTGGTGAAGGCATCCAACTACTTGTAAGATTGGGTAAGACCTTGGAGAGGTAGAAGACTAGATCTTGGATATGTAAGACCTTGGTTGTAAGGTTTTTGGCTCCCTTGACCTCAAAGGGAATGAATATCCTTGTCCCAACAAAGGAAGGTCAATTGTATGTCTTATAATGGAATATAAGTATTATTACAACCTATTCCTAGCTTTGTTGGTAATCCAAGAGATTTAAGATAATCTTAATGATTATCATGTTTTGTTAGTAATATTCTATGTTGTGATTTTTCTTAACTTTTTTAACCTTAAATACTTGTTTGGGAAACTCATAATCATGACTTAAGCATACCATAAAGATCCAAGTTGGGGTTAATATAACATTAACCCATACATGTGTGCAAGAAGAGAGTTAATGACATTGGAGGAAATAATTAATAAATGATTTTTCATTTAATAATATTATCAAAATAATATTGTAGGATTGTAGATAATTCCATTATGAATCCAACAAAAAAAGAATGAACTAAATTTGAGTTAAAATGAGAGAGTTATGCCCTTTTTAGTAAACATATACTAAGCACCGTGACTGTGGTCGACACCGCGACCGCGACGTTGCGTCGACACCGCGACCCGCGATGCTAGGACTGTGACTGATGCTGTGTTGACACCATGACCATGATGCTGCATTGACATCATGACCCACAGTGCTAGGACCGCGACTGACGCTGCGTCGACACCGCAACCGCTACTGACACCGCCCAGGATAGCCAATCATAAAACGATCATATCTCGAGCAATACTTATCCGTTTTCAACAAAACAAAGTACGTTTGAACTAAAATTCCATCCTCTATCTTCCCATGCAAGTTTAGTTATGAGAGGGATATGTAGAAGGTGATGTTTGGGGTGATGTTTGGGGAAGAATGTGAAGAATAATAGAAATCCAAAAGGGTTGTTATAGATTCAATTTGGTAAGTAGTTTTAACTGTCGATTCCTCCTTATCTTTGCTTCCCCTTGATCGGAATCCCTAATCCAACAGATTTGAGGTTTGGTTTAGCCTCTCATTTTATTCTTCCACCTACAGCATACCTTGTTTAGGGTTGGAAGGAAGAAGAAACTGTGGATTTTACTAGAGTCTTGCTTTGGATTCGAGATCTTCAGAGATGGGCTACGTTTTAAAGGAGTTTTCACACCTTAGGGTGAGCGGGTATTTCCTTTAAACAATAAATTGCATGAAAATGAGTTAAATCATCAATAATCTTCAATTGTTTGGTATGCGAGTACAAACACTAAGTTTCCATTTTGATCTAGCTTTTGCAATATGGTATGAAATGCATTATTTCTCTGTTGTGATGAATTTTAGATCATGAAATCACATTAGAAATGATTGCAATCCATCTAAATGAGAATTCTCAAGTAATTGTAACAGTTACATGAATATACTAAAATTGAAGATTTTCAGCTATGACTGAAATTGTTGTATAATTAAATAAAGAAGTTTGCCTAGTTGAATCTCCTTGGTTGCAAATGATTGTTTTATTTCTATGCGTATTACATATATGTCTGATAAGATCTTGAATTTCATTTAATGATATCAATGCTTGCTTGATATATCAGTAAGGAGGGTGAAACCCTAAATGAATGGAAAGTTGGAGGTTTGCAATTAGACATCTTGATTCAATGTTATTCTTGATGTGTGATGTATACAATCCTTATGCGAGTTATGTGATAAGTGAATGAGGTAAATGAAACCCTAATGATAGGGTGTTCAATGAAATGAGTATTGTGATATCAATGTTTCTCAGTTTGAGATGTGGTGATGCTTAACAGTTTATTTGGGGTAAATGTTATCAGATGGTTTATGAAATGAATGGTTTACAAAGTTGAACAAAGATATGTTGATGTGATGATTGAATTGTGAATTTAAAGAGTGAATTAGACATGTAGATGCCCTGAACACTGTAGAATCCTCACAGGATGAGGCCTGCACTGTGAGGAGGAAATAGTTTCCCGACTGGAGGTAGTCTAGATCGAGTTAAGCTGGAGCGCACCAGTAGGGTGCAGTGGTCTTGACCAGTAGGGTAGACTCCTTACAGTTGTGTGGTACCCAACACCAACCGGGGATGCCGGTGGTAACTGTGTTACATGTTGAGTGATAAGTGTCAGAAGGTCCACTGATGCACAATAATCCTGAGGGGTTTGACTCACCGCCTGAGTACCCAGGTTGATAGGTGGAGTCTAAGATATCCGGCCACTCCCATTAGCCGCCGAGAAGTAGACGTGTCGAGGCCCGTTGCAGATAGGGTCTTACTCAAGAGATAGGCCTAGGAACCCATGCATGATTCTAAGCCTTGTACAATGAGATCGTAGCTTGCTACAATTATTTCACATGTTGTGGTACACCTCAAGTGGGTTCAGGGCATAATAAGATGAATGAGAGGTTAAACAAGTGTGTGCAGTTATTCAATTATTCTTTGTATGTTTATGAATTTTTAATCCTCTTTATGATCAATCAAGCATGTTCATATATTGATTCACTCTTGTAGATATCTAGAGTATCCTACCATATTTATTATTGTGAATGATTAGTCTCTTTAAACCTTACTGCTGTTATAATTGATATCAGTTTCTCAAAAGTATATCTGCAATTATATTAGGGCTTTAGATTGTTTCTTTGAAGTACTCATTCACTGAGCAAATAGGCTCACCCCTCTACTCACAATTTTTAGGGAAACCACATGGACTTGAAGAAGGTCAAAGCATCAGAGTAGATCTACCACATGAGTTAAGTATGAGATTAATTAAGTTCAGTCGGTCCCTGTCACTCTAGGTCCTTGTATAGATGTGAGCGAGTTGTAAATGATATTTTGTATCTTTGTTTCCTTAATAAGAGAGAATGTATCTGATTATCATGTCGTATGTACATGGAAGTGTGAGAAACAAAATGAATGTATGGATGTGTATCATTAATGTTGAAATCATATTAGATTAATCAAAGTTTAATTCTCTTGTAAAGATTGTTTATGTGATTGGATGCGAGAAAACTAAGAGTTTGAAATGAAACAAAAATAATAATAATAAGGGAGTGAACTTTGTATTAAGTATAATCCATAAAGTTATGCCCTAATCTCATGATTAGTGGTAATTGTGGGATGCAGGCATGACATCTTTTGGTATCAGAGCTTAGGCTGAGTCGTCAGGGTCCATTAGGATAGAAAGTCAGAGTTATTAGTATGTCAGTTAGGAGGTGATGTGTCTATAGCTCTGGGAGGTCTGAGTATTTAGATACCCTGGCCCGATATCTGAATGCTTAGGTTGACTAGTATCAAGCTACTCTGCCTATTCTTCTCTGGATTCCCTGGCCAGGTATGCAGAGGAAGGATGGGCTAGAGAGAAACCCTAGAAATCTTACAGTTAAGAGACCAAAAAGTAATAAAGGAGTAAGAGATTAAACATAGAATGTGATACAACTCTTGCTTTATATTGCTTCTTTGATTGGATATCAATAGAAATGCTCTTATATGTATGAATTCATATTATCACTTTGTAGAATATATATGGTTCTTTTATATTATTGTGTATCATGAAGTGATTCAGTTATTGTTTATATTCTTTGTATCAAGTAGACCATAAGTTATGTTTAAATGAGTTTGTCCTAAGTGGATATTCTCTCCACATGTTTGAGATTAATAGGAGTTGGTTAATCTTGAGTAGCTCTTGGCTTCAGGTCTACAAGTTCGGCCTGGTCCGGCTGGTAGGATGCGTTATTAGGATCTAATGACTCCTATTGAAAATATAATAAGAGTAGACTCTAGATAAATTAGACCCACATCATAGTGAGAATGTACATACACTAAGATGTTGAAACATATGGGAAATATTAGAATAGCTAAAAATTAGTTGGAACTGATATCTGAGATCCAACTTTGGGGCCTCATATGAAAAACCCTTAATTGGGAATAAAGGAACACGACATAAGGTTCAGATTAAGTTTAATGATTAGTAGTATATGAACTCTAAATATGAAATATGGAGAAGATGTTAGAAAAGTATGTAAGGGCCAAGATAGTAAGAATAAATCATGAGGAATGGATCATATAATCGAGTACAATGCTTTTATGTACTCTAAAGTTAAGGGAAAATAGAAGAAAAGAGTTAAGTATATGATAAGTACATAGAAGTGAAGAGTCTTCAGAAGAGTTAAAATAAAGAGAATTAGGTGAACATGTAAATCATAAGATTAGGATAACAAACTCAGTTGAAACAAAGAGAAATGTTGGAAATGATGAGTTTGATTAAGGAATGAGGGTTATGATATAATTGAGAGCATGGAATGTATACCTTTATTGTGAAGTAATACATTCATCCTTACTAGCTTTGGGGTTCTAAGTCTCTATAGAATAGAAAACTAGTTTCAAAAAGAAGAACAAAAGTGTAGCTAAACAAATGAATAGGTCATACAAAGGTAGACTATATTCAGTTTGGAAAAACTTGATTGAAAGAGAAACTAAGTTTGACCCATGCATGAGCCGTTTGATTTAAAATGAAGGATATGTAATGTATTAAACATGAGGTAAAACTAGTAGAGAGAATATTGATTTAGAATTTCAACTTAACATTAGTAGAAGGATAAAAAAAAGAAATATATGCAACATGGTATACATGATCATACACATGAATAAGTAACATGATCATAAGAAAAAAGTAGAAGTTAAAGATGACAGGTGGAAGAGCAGTATATGGGAAGAGGATTGTGGAAATTAAGGAAGGGTTTGAAACATGATGGAGTAATATATACTATAAAAGAAAGAGGTTGTGAGATTCAAGCAAGTGCTAATTAGTCAAGTATCCATGTCAATAACTAATTAAACCTACATATGAGAAATGTAATGAGGGAATGTTTGAAGATAAGAATTTTATGTCTCAGAATCATCTTCTCTTTCCTATATTACTTAATGAGAGCAATGTGGGAATGAAGTGATAAGAAAATGAATCATATATGATGCATAACCAAAATGGTAGAGACATCTAGTGAATGTAATAATGACACATAATATGATGATGAAACCCTAGAAGGGTAAATTGAGAATGTAATCTATCTGAATGGCCAAGAAAGAGAAAGGAAATTCAAGTGATAAGATAAGGAAGACTTTAGTGAAACTTGTGAGATCCAAAGTTTGAATCTTAAATTCAAGTGTAAAGTCACATCACAATAACGTCATGCTACTAATAAGGACTAAACCCTAGAATGTTTGGAGTTGTAGTAGTTCAAGGGATGTCACTAGTGATTTGACCTTGAATACTAGCATCTCTAGAAAATAAGATCATGAGATTTGCACTATGAGAAGTAAACTAGCATTGATAGTAATCCAGGGTTTAAAGGTAGCTAATCTGAAAGGTTGATAAACAATATGAAAATGATTCACAACAAAGGGTAAGAAATAAATTTTAAATGTAACAAGTGTGTTTTGAATCAAAGGCATGATACAACATGAGTAAAGTGTGATATGATATAAATTCTTACAGTAATGTCAAGAATGATGAATAATCTATTCTTACCTTGTATGTTTCAATTTTAGTGATGTTTATTCTATATGATCAAAATGAGAAGGATAAATAACAAGAAGTAAGTAGTAATGAATGAGGAGATAAGAGAAAACAATGGCTTTTAGTAATATGTGAATTTATTTTTAGAAGTGTAATTTGTTGATGGTATAATGAGGGATGTAAATTGGTTCTACGTATGATGTTAGTGTAGTTGTGCAAGAAATATGTTAATTAAAGGTGTCTGATAGTTGTAGTCATTCATACCAGTAATCCATCTTAGTATTGTACAATTGTGGTAGTGTGATATGGGTTGAATGATGATGTAACAAATGGAGGGTTACCCTGAAGAATGTAGTCTTACCTATTCACTCATATGAATAGAAGGGATGATAACCATATTGTAATGATATGTAACCCTAATGAGGTATAGATTGTTATACCTAGATTTAATATAACTAAGTAATGGTAATTGGGTATGAATAGTCCTTGAATGACTAATACAATCATGGAGTACTCTGTTACTATTGTTGAAACCCTAGTATGCTATAACCCGATGGTTATACCTTGATTTATGTGTGGGTTCATACTTGAGAATAGCATGGAATGTGATGGTGATGCTTCACCTTATACATCCGTGATCCAATTGGGGATGTCTGAGTAAGGGTTTGGGTATAAGTGTTGATTAGTAACATTAATATAATTTATCTTGTTGAACCTAATTCTAATACAAATAGATAAAGATGAGTATTCATGTTTAACATTCTTATATGATGGAATGATGGTGGAATAACCTCCTTAATATGATCATAACCTTAATATGTTAATTGGTGGTCATCATAGCCACATGGTTGATACTTTCTTATACTAAACATGTGCACTATGAATATGATCAGGGTTAATCATATCTAAATTCCTTACATGTTGAGGTAATAAAGGAATGTTCTTAATGTTAATATAACCCTGTTATGATTGTTTATGAATATCTCCTAGCTCGTTAATGCAATATTGTGTTGATCCGGTGTATTATATGTAAGTGATGTTGTTGAACCTTGTTATAAGGCATCCAAAGAAAATAACGATGATCTTGTAGGGAATATCATGATGGTCTTAATGACCTTTGGGCATGGTTGAGCACTGGATTAGGTGAAATCCTCTTGTGTTGATAAGGGTTGATACCCTGTGATATTATGAAAAGAGTTTATATCTTGTGATAGTATGATGAGTAGTGTAGTCTCATGAATGGTAAGTGAATAGTATCATGTGATGATGAGATGAGAAATTATGTTTCACATATTTATATCTTTTAAAAGTTGTGATTTTAAGAGGAACAAATGACTTAATGTTGAAAATAAAATTCTATACCGTAGTATTTGAAAGCTTAAAAGGAGAGAGATACCCCTAGTAAAAGTTTTTCGGAGGAATAATGTATAGAATAAGTTACTTGGGAAGTAGAATCAGAGATGTTTAACAAGTATATTTTCCTCTATTAGAAATTTCAAGACGAAATTTTTATTAGAGGGGGAGAATTGTTACAACCCGTTCCTAGATTTGTTGGTAATCCAAGAGATTTAAGATAATCTTAATGATTATCATATTTTGTTAGTAATATTCTATGCTGTGATTTATCTTAACTTTGGTAACCTTAAATACTTATTTGGGCAACTCATAATCATGAATTAAGCATACCATAAATATCCGAGTTGGGGTTAATATAGCATTAACCCATACATGTATGCAAGAAGAGAGTTAATGACATTGGAGGAAATAATTAATAAATGATTTTTTTATTTAAAAATATTATCAAAATAATATTTTAATATTGTATGTAATTCAATTATAAATTCAACAAAAAAAAGAATGAACCAAATTGGAGTTAAAATGAGAGAGTTATGCCCTTTTTAGTAAACATATACCGAGTACCGCGACCGCGGTCAACACCGCGACTGTGACAGCGATGCTGCATCGACACCACGACCCATGATGCTAGGACCACGACCCATGATGCTAGGACTGCGACCATGATGCTGCATTGACACCGTGACCCATGATGCTAGGACCGCGAACGATGCTACGTCGACACCGCGACCGCGACCGCGACCGACGCCGCCCATGACAACCAATCGTAAAACGATCATATCTCGAGCAATACTTATCCATTTTCAACGAAATGAAGTGCGTTAGAATCATGATTCAATCCTCTATCTTCTCAGGCAAGTTTCTCTTTGATATTATTTAGAAGGCAATTTGTGGGGAAGAACCGTGGAAATCCAAAATGGTTGTTATATATTCGATTTGGTAAGTAGTTTTAACTATCGATTCCTCCTTATCTTTGCTTCCCCTTAATCGAAATCCCTAATCCAAAGAATTTGAGGTTTGGTTTAACCTCTGATCTTCGTCTTCCACTTACAACAGACCTCATTTAGGATTGGAAGGAAAAAGAAACCGCAGATTTTGCTAGAGTCTTGCTATGGATTCGAGATCTTCAGAGATGGGCTACATTTTTAAGGTGTTTTCACACATTAGGGTGAGTGGGTACTTCCTTCAAACAGTAAATTGCATGAAAATGAGTTAAATAATCAATAATCTTCAATTGTTTGGTATGCAAGTACAAACACTAAGTTGCCATTTTGATCTAGCTTTTGCAAGATGATATGAACTGAATTATTTCTCTGTTGTGATGAATTTTAGATCATGAAATCACATTAGAAATGATTGCAATCCATCTAAATGAGAATTCTTAAAGTAATTGTAAAGGTTACATGAATATACTAAAATCTAAGATTTTCAGCTATGACTAAAATTGTTGTATAATTGAATAAAGAAGTTTGCCTAGTTGAATCTCCTTGGTTACAAATGATTGTTTTATTTGTATGCGTATTACATATATGTCAGATAAAATCTTGAATTTCATTTAATGATAGCAATGCTTGCTTGATATATCAGTAACGAGGGTGAAACCCTAAAATGAATGGAAAGTATGAGGTTTGCAATTAGACATCTTGATTTAATGTTATTCTTGATGTATGATGTATACAATCCTTATGCGAGTTATGTGATAAATTTTATCTGATGGTTTATGAAATGAACGGTTTATAAAGCTGAACAAAGATATGTTGATGTGATGATTGAATTGTGAATTTAAAGAGTGAATAAGACATGTAGATGCCCTAAACACTACAGAATCCTCACCGGATGAGGCCTGCACTGTGAGGAGGAAACAATTTCCTGACTAGAGGTAGTCCAGATTGAGGTAAGCCAGAGTTCATCAGTAGGGTGTGAGGGTCTTGACCAACAGGGCAGACTCCTTATAGTTGTGTGGTACCCAACACCAACTGGGGATGTCGGTGGTACATGTGTTACATGTTGAGTGATAAGTGGTCAGAAGGTCTACTGATGCATAATAAGCATGAGGGCTTTGACTCACCACTTGAGTACCTAGGTTGAGAGGTGGAGTCTGAGATATCCGACCTCTCCCATTAGATGCCGAGAGGCAGACGTGTCGAGGCCCACTGTAGATGGGGTCTTACTCAAGATATAGGCTTAGGAAATCGGGCATGATTTTAATCCTTGTATAGTGAGATTGTAGCTTGCTGTGATTCTTTCACATGTTGTGGTACACCTCATGTGGGTTCAGGGCATAATAAGATGAATGAGAAGTCAAACAAGTGTGTGCAGTTATTCAATTATTCTTTGTATGTTTTTGAAATATTTACCCTCTTTATGATCAATCAAGCATGTTCATATATTGATTCACTCTTGTAGATATCTAGAGTATCCTACCATATTTATTATTGTGAATGATTTGTCTCTTTAAACCTTACTGCTATTATAATTGATATCAGCTGCTTAAAAGTATATCTATAATTATATCAGTTCTTTAGACTATTTCTTTGAAGTACTCATTCACTGAGCGAGTAGGCTCACCCTTCTACTCACAATTTTTAGGGAAACCACGTGGACTTGTAGAAGGTCAAAGCATCAGAGTAGATCTACCACATGAGTTAAGTATGAGATTAGTTAAGTTTAGTCAGTCCATGTCACTCTAGGTCCTTGTATAGATGTGAGAGAGTTGTAAATGATTTTTTTAATCTTTGTTTCCTTAATAAGAGAGAATGTATCTGATTATCATTTCATATGTACATGGAAGTGTGAGAAACATAATGAATGTATGGATGTGTATCATTAATGTTGATATCATATTAGATTAATCAAAGATTAATTCTCTTGTAAAGATTGTTTATGTGATTGGATGTGAGAAAACAAAGTGTTTGAAATGAAAAATAATAATAATAAGGTAGTGAACTTTGTATTAAGTATAATCCTCAAAGTTATGCCCTAATCTCATGATTGTGGTAATCGTGGGATGCAGGCGTGACAAGTATACATAGGTTGCAAAATCCTAGGGCTTGACCTCTCGAGGTAGTGGACTAACTCTCTCCTAGTTTGAAGAGTGGAACCACTCTAAAACAACGTATTCAAGTTCTTGCTTCAATATCCCTCATATTTCTATGCATGCTTAGATTGCCATCAAATTCATTATTTGTAATTGTGCCTAGTTGAAGTAATTTGAAGGTCTAATAATTTTGTGCATGTGTTTTTGGCTCTATTCACCCCCTCGAGAGCCCTTTGATCCAACCCTACTTATATGTGTCAATCGCCTTTGCTGAATGCTTTAATCTGGGTCTCATTCCAGGTTTAGAATTTCCAACACCCTATTTAAGAATCATTAGCTTTTCAACTTGGATAATATCAAAGAATATGCTCATTGTTGGTATTTTGGTTGATATCTGGAATGAAATAGGGGATGAATGTGTTTTTCTTTGCTAATCTACATTTAGCATTCCAACTGCAATGTTCTATCGTGCAACTGTAGTGATCTCAATGTCCATTAAGATACTTTTAGTACTCATAGTGGACAATGAAATGTGGGTTTAACCTGAACTCCTTGATATTGAGAATTATATCTCGTAAGGCTTCATTTTCTTCCGAATCGAAGTAAAACACGTTCCTACCTTACACTACATCTACCAATGACCAATTGTAATTTTTAATATCTTTTCCTATTTGCATAGGTAACTAGTTGGGGAGGTGATATGTTAGAACGATGACATTCCTGTATGGCAGAAATCTTCATATAACAACTGTTACAATGAATGTCAATAGTTCCATTGTTACAACCCCAATTTTGGGTTCTTTTGGTGAGAAATGCAATTTCTCCTATTAAAGATATATGAAAAAATATAATAATAATGATGATGTGATTTGATTGGATTTTATGAATTTCATTTATTATAGCCTTGCTGGTTGCTTTGTGAGCCTTATGGGCTATTGGGCTCAATTATAAGAAAAAGAAAAAGGAAATTCATATAATAAATGAATAAATAAGAAAAATAGAAAAGGGAGAGGAAGAAACCCTTAGAAGGTAGAGGAATATCCTCCAAGAGGGAATTTCGTGCCTTTTGGGTTCCTTGGGTTCCAAGGAGTCCAAGTTGCAAAGATAATGCAACAAAAAAGAGAAAAGATCAAGTAATTATTGCTTTATTAAGAAGGAAATTGGAGATAATGATAAAATATGGAAATAAGTGGAAAGATGTATGATTAAGTCATAATGGGTGTATTTTCATATCCATAAGGTTTCTAATGGTAAAGTGAATTCAAATAAAGAAAATAGAAAGATAAGCGACAGAAAATAT
The DNA here is from genome assembly GCA_963693085.1 of Alisma plantago-aquatica. Lineage (NCBI taxonomy): Eukaryota > Viridiplantae > Streptophyta > Magnoliopsida > Alismatales > Alismataceae > Alisma > Alisma plantago-aquatica. The sequence goes on along the minus strand of OY856414.1, from coordinate 391,124,933 downwards.
GTCTAATATATGCCTTATTATTAGATTACTTGCATGAGAAGAAAATACCTTTTCCTTTTGAATTTAATACTCAAAATTGGAATAAAGGTAGAAAAGTAATCAACCAATCTGCACAGATAAATAAAGTAAGTCTCGATTGGTCGATGTGTCACTTTCTTATTGGCTTAAAAGTAATTAACTTGCAAAAATCGTAGGAAAAGATTGGTAACTCGTATATCAAAGTGTTATATATGAAAATTGATCCTTAGAATTAGAGGAACACAAAGAAATTATATTTGAACCCTAATTCTGCTCGCAATTCAAAAAGTATGAAAAGATGCTATCTTTAATGGTTTAATTGATGAAAAACCCTAATCTTTGATTAAGAAGGGTTATATGGATGTTTAAAGTTGATATTAACCTGTTGATTATAAAAAGGGCACATTAGATCCAAAAAGATAATCTTTCTGCATAGTTTGATTAATTTAAGGTTCCATGTACATGAATATGCTTTAATGGGCCCTAAAACCCTAATTTTGATAATTGTGACTCTTAATGGCTTTAATTGTTCAAATTCATGAATAAAGATGAGATATGATGGTTCTCAGATATTTTGAGTATAAAACTTCCTAATTGTGGATAAATACCCTTAATATGGTAATTATGGTTTTCTAATGGATAAAGGTGGAATTAATGATAAATAGAGTTCATATGCGAATTAGACCATAATGAACTATGAGTTGTTAATGTAGAAGGAACCAAAGATGATAATTGGACCTAATGATCGTAAAGGATAAAAATGGTAGTTTTAATGTAAAAGAGGCATAATAGACTTATTTGACATTTAATTGTGCCTATGATGTGGAAATTAGGGTTTGTGAACTAAAAGAGCATTAAAAGTGATAAATGCATAATGGAGGCTAAAACCCTAATAAAACCATAAAGTGGGCCTAGAAATCCTAAGGTAGAATCTAAGTCGTTCTTGAGAATGTTTGGATAAAACAATGACACTTGGATGTTATGCATTAATTTTAGGATATTATTGATTTCTTGTTTGATTATTCTTGAATATTATTGCTTGGACATCAAGTTGCTCTGTATTAGATATGTGGTTATGCTTATGGTTAATCTCTTTAGTTTCATGGTGATTTCCAGATGTTTTATCGGTTTCTTGAAAATAACTTCTTGGATGACTTTTATTTCATGCAACTATAAAGTGACTAGGATTATCACCAAAAATATATATACATGACTGGCTCAGATCCTGGTCCTCCTCTGTGGCTTTGCTAATGATGAAAAGGGTAACCTAGTATAGGGCCTACTTGTTAAGTAGGACACCAGGTTATCATGAGTTAGAAATTGGGCTACCCACATGTAGTGCCATGAGACTCTTTAGCACACCATGAGTTAAGGAGTGGGCTACCTATGGGTAGTGCCATGTGAATCAACCCTAGAAATTGATTCACCTGTTAGGTAGGATCATGAGGGGTTTAACGGGGATCTACCATGAGGAAGGTAGAATATAGGTCCACTGTAGGGACAACGCAGAGGCTAGGGTATGGATGGATTGAGTAATTATGCTTAAAATGTAAAGTTGTTTGTTAAATCCTAATTGGTTGCAATATGTTGTTATAGTTAATTGCACGATTATTGTTTCCCCCACATACCGACATATTCATTTATGCTGACCGACATTTTGTTTGTCGGCGTTTTAGGTACAAATTGAAAAGGACAAATAGTAAAGTGTCATATTGTGAAATTAAGAAATAAAGTGCAAGGAGGATTAGTTAGAATAGAGTCCAGATGTGGATAGAAGTTAGATATCCAAGTTTTTGAAAAAGGTACGCAAAGTTTTATTTTATTTCATCTTTCAGTATAGTTATGGTAGAATTTAATAATTATTGATTATTTGTCAAACCTATGATCCGAGAAATTGGGATAACGACTCTGACCACTTGGTCTCCCTTAATTGGGGGTTATCGAGAGGTGGGGTCATTACATTTGGTATCAGAGCATTGGTTCCTCATTTAATCTTTAGTAATTATTAAATTTTACAAATTCCATAGAACCGAGGGTGTTATTAGAGGATTTTTCGAAAGACAAAGGTGTCTAGTAAAGGATCACATCAGGGGGCTGGAAAGATTTTCCTATGCACCGCTAGTCAGAATATGAGGACTCTCAGATCTGTGTGACTGCCTGGCCAATGTCTTAGGATCTGACTCAAAATAAGATACCATTAGGACTCTCTCACCTATTTTCAGTCCTTCTCAACCCTAATTCTATTAGGATTATAAGGTTTAGGGTTTTCTCTCTCTTCCTCACCCTCTTGAGGTATGGGTAAAGTTGATAAGGTTTAAGGAATCCTCCACAAAATTAATGAAAAGCATGTAAATAAGATGTCATGGATATAAACTTAATAGTTTAAGCGTAAACTAAAGAATAGTTGCATGCTTAGGTCATATGACATATGTTGTCATGCCCTCATGAGAGACCTGAGGCTAGACCTTCTTATCAGGAGGATAAGTAGAGAGAGTTAGTCTTGGAGTTAGAGACATTCATTATAAGTAGAGACCTGGCACATCCTCTGAGGATGATGCTAACCCTAACCCTAAGTGAAGGTTAGAGAGAGAGATGACACAATGAGCTAGATGTCATGGTAGACCATGTGTGTGAGTGGAGATGCTTTTAGTTTGGATACCCATGATGATATGAGCCATGTGAGGTTGGTTGACCTAGTACCTTTGGCGACCCAACCCTGGGAAGGGTCGTGCATGTTAGGGTGAAGGATAACTCCTTCATTGATGAGGTTAGTGATGACCATATAGAAACCCTATGAACTTATATGAGCATGGAAAAGTTTCACCCAAAGTACGTCAGTAGTGCTGGTAGTAGGTTAAAACTCTGGCGAGAAAGGCATGTTGGATAGCTTATGAGATAAGCATAAAGAGCTATGGATAATCTCGAGCAAACATAGGTTTGATCGATCATGGGTTTCACCCATGTAGGTGTTTGTATAAGAGCTTGATCTACCTTTTTAGAGAGAGAACCTCAAGTGGCAAGGTTGTTTGTAGGGTTAGCTCTAGAGAGAGAGAGAGCAAGACCCAAATAAGAAGGTTGGAAGCTCAAACTCTGGGATATGAGGAACCCTGAGAAGTTGGGTATGTTGTGACCTAAGTGGATGATTGACGTTGCCTCAATCATGACCCCTGGAGGCTTTTGGTAACTTGGTTTCCTTTAGAGGAACCAAACCCTAGAAGAAAGATGAGGCTGCTGGTACCTATGTGCAGATGATATAGGTTCTTGCCTTCTAGGGATAGGAAGAAGAGTTCCTTAGACCGTGAGAAGAATTAATACCAAGTTGTGAGGCCTTATACCTAGCTGGTTGTCCTTGAGGAGGACTCAACTCTGAGGTGTTATTCAAGTGGAATGATAATAGGAAGTGCATGCCATACCTTTTACATGATTGGTATGTGGTTACGAGGTTGAGCATGCAGTTGGACATCAGAAATATGAACCTAGGGTTCCTAGACCTAAGAGGGGATGTAGTAGTGCTTGGTGTACCTGATGCTCATGACAACATTTGAGTTTCCATAGATCTGAGCATGGCACTCCTCATGTTTAGAGGAATGGGAACCCCTGAGATTAAGGTATATGTTTGATGAACCCCTCACATATAGGTTGGTGACATGGGCATGTATGATGTTGGTCCAATGTTGAGGAACGAGAATACGTATGACCTACCATGATACCTAGCACGGTTTAGTAGGTGGTTTGTTTGTTAGCTATGCGCCTTAGCAACTTGTTAGGGCTAAGAATGCTCATGTTGATGTAAAACATAGACATAAGGACGTTTGTGACCTTTGTTGCTATCAAGAGATAGTTTCCTCCCATCCTGGGAGAGGACCCTTTGTAGGGTATGAATCAACTTTTATTGGATTGGAGGTAACCTTAAGAGGTCTCATAGAATCTTGAGAAGCTAAGTGGAGAGTACATAGTATGAGAATGAACATGTAGACCCATAGATAACCATCTCTAAGTGAATGTGGATGTGTTACCATGGAGGTAACCGGTATGGGGCCTAACCGAGGTAGGTAGGTCGCCATGATCCCTATGAAAGGATGAAAGTCAGCCCATGAATGCTGAGAGAGATGATGAATACTTGGGTAAGGTTTCAATTTAGATATGTGCTATGTTAGAATCCTAAGTCTATTCTAGGGTCAGGTAGGGATAAGACCGATGGGAGTAGGAGTTTCCTAATTCCCTAGTTGCACATGACCATAGGGTCGGGAGGTAACAACTATCATTTTCTGAGGGCCATGGGTTAGGAGATGGATCACCTTCATGAACTCATGGGACCCAAAGGGAAGATGAGGAGGGCACTCTCTGGATGCATAAGGGAAGAGGGATGACCCCAAAAGTGCTGACACCCTACAGACCTAGATGAGATGACCAAGGATTGTGAGATGACCCAAGTGGGTTCGAGATCAGTTTTCCATGGAAGTAACTTTGATATAGAGATGATCATGATGTAGAGACATATGCTGCACATTTCAACTTAGATTTAAAGGTGTACTGGAAATGTGGGATGTACCATCTCTACTCTTGGAATAGAAAAAACTTTGTGTTTGGATGGCCGCCAAATGCTTATTTCCTCTTGTTATGGGAGTGAGAGATAGGACAATATGCATACCACACACCAGGGATAAAGATGATGTAAGTGGAACCGTTGCTATGATAATAATGTACCCTTGTGGAGTGTACGATATATGGATGGTTTAAAAACATCAAGAGAACTAAGGTAGTCATCTTATGAGGATGTTTTTATCATGAGCTATGTGAATATATGAGTTATACAAGGTTGAGTTCGATAACCAAGAGGATGAGCTCTGAGTTTTCTTGATGAAGATAGACTTAAGAGTCCGAGATGAGACCGTAAGTGGAATACATGGAAGTGTATGTCTTCAACATTACCTAACACATAAGGATGTGAAGTGGTAATGGATGCTCTTGTGGAGAGGTATCTATCTAGTTTAGCTGGTGGATAGGCTGGAAGAGGTGGTTAAGTAAACCCTAAGTTTGTGAGATATGTTTGGTTAACACTCAGATGTAACGAGATCCGTTGATCGAGTTAGTGGTTTCTTAGTTAGCCAACCTAGGGCTTGTCATGATGAAAGGATGGTTGTAGAACCTCAGATGCACTTCTATGGGAAAGAAGGTGATGAAACCCTAACTAGTGTGTTTTAGGGTTTATGAGGAATCAAACTTAAGGAATCATGACATACAAGAGATCATGATTTTGAGTTCATCATACACCGTGGTACTACTAAAATAGTAAGTTGCAGTAGTGCTGTGGATATCTAAGATGAAGTTGCATGTGGCTTGTTGCCATGCATGCCAAGAGGTGAAGGACGAACACACTAGTAAAAATTGGGCCATTATTCACGAGTGAGTCCTGTCACAAACCCCTCTCTACAGGCCCTCACAAATAGGGACGGTTGTGAGTCTGGCCCTCACAAATGGTCCGTGAAGAGAACTCATGTGACAAATACCAGTGGCCTTCACAAATACAATTGTCACGGACCAACTGACCCTCAAGAATGTTATATTGAGGGACTATTTAGCCTTCATAAATACATTTTTTAGGACTATTTAGCCTTCATAAATACATTTTTGAGGGCATGTTTAGTTCTCATGAATACATTTTTGAGGGACTTGATGGTTCTGGAGAATATATTTTTGAAGGGCTAATGCCTTCATTAATATTATTTTTAAGGGCCATGTGGTCGTCGTCAATGCAATTATGATGGCCAATCTGGATCTCATTTTTGAGGGACTAAAGACCTTCATTAATATATTTTTGAGGGATTACTGTAAATGATTTGGTTATTGATTTATTGAATGATTTGTTGAATGTTAATTAATTTTAAATGAAAACTTTGTATATATAACCTCAAGCAATATTTTTATAAGAGTCACATGACATCATAAGAAATTTCAACACCAAAATGACACATAAAAATGTTAAATGGCCTCAAACAAATTTCTATTAGTGAAGCAAAATATTATCCATACATTGCGTGCTCAACGTTGATATAAATAATGAATACATATGATTATAAAATTTGAGATTGATGACAATCAACATATCATGCTAGAAACTCTTAAGATCTGTAATGTCTCCATATTCCTTCAAATGGTGTGATGCTCTTCATCAATGCCAGGCCTCATACGGTTGGGTACTTGAGTATTCTTCTCGTAAAAATGAAAAATCATTATATTAATAGAATTTAAAGTTTATACATAAATCATAGTACAACAAACAACTTACCCTTATATTTCGGTTCTGTTCTACTCCAAAGTGCATTGTCGGTCAAAATTCATCATTAAAAGCAATTCTACCCTATCAATATAAATACAAAAAGGAATCAGAGTGAGTGCGAAGTAGAATATGTAATATTGTTGACTCAAGGCCCAAATGACATATAACAATTTTTGTAATCACTTGTAATGAATGTATGACTTGTAATTAAGCTTAGAAAAATGTTTGGGACACAAAAATACATGGTTTAACCAGCTAAATCCAATTTGCTAAAATTCCCAATAGACACTTGATCAGTCGAGTTGCCACTTCACAAAACTCGACCGATCGAGTGTCTATTCAAACACGCTTCCATGTCAACAAGGATACATTCTTCATCTGGATTATCTATGAAGTTGGAATGTAGAGCATTTCCGACAATGTCCACTATAGCAGATGTCATCATTGAAGATTCAATACAAAGTATAACTGTGATTGCGTCCAGCCTAGTAACTTCATTTCTGAACATGAGCCTAGCATGTGCTGGATGAAATATGACCAGGAATCACAAACCGATAAACTTTCAGTATAACTTAAAAAGTTTTGACATTGATTTGTAATAGGAAAATTGCATCAACAAGGTGGCAACAGATACCACATACCTTGGGCGAGCCGAATCAAACTCTCAAGCATGCGAACAGTGGTTCTAGCTGCAAATTTACTCCAGTCAATTTTTTTGATACTCGTGACTTAAAAACAGAAAATCGGCAAACCTGCATTGTCAGTAGTCATCCTTTTCTGCAACTGATAATAACTTGAGATAATCTCTTCAGATTCTTTGGTTAAGATAGGTCTGAAATGTCCCTTCACGTACTGGATGTACCTGCCAGGGGCACTCAAGCAAAGCTCAAATAAATTAGAGATTTTCAGATGCAAAAACAGGACAAATTTTGGAAATCACCTTCGCAACATCGGCAGAGACCAGACATTTAACAAGTCTTCATCATCCTTGGACCTCTTAGATTCATGGTTCTGTTATCAGAAGTATTTACAAAAATATGCTAATGTCTCATTCGTGTAATGAAAATTAATAATAAGTGTGCTCTCTTTACAAAGACAAAGTAAAATACGGGCAAACACAGAAAAATGACTAATTACCACAACTAAAATGTGAGACGAGACAATGGCATCCCATTCTGGATTTTTTGTGTCTAGGAGGACAAGCACTATGTCAAATCTGCTTAACAATGGTCCTGACAACGTTGTATTCACAGACAAAGCTACAATATAAGGACAACAATATATTAGTATAATTAACAAGAAAAACAGAGCCCAATATGAAGGTAAATGTATCAATATGACAATTATTTTAGGGGCCGTTTGGCCCACACACTCATAAATACTTGTAGTTGTGGAAAAATATGCTAAATTAGACAGTTTCTGTAGTTCAAATCCCGCTATTCATGATGGACAGAGCAAATATACAAAATTTGTTAATCATGCAAAGTTTGCAGGCACTGCAAAGTCACGCGTCCAGAGTCCTGGTCATCATTTTGGCATGCTCTCCCGTCTAAATTACAGCTGGATCATCTCTCTCCTTTATTTGCTACTCTAAACTAAAGTATGACCTATATATAAAACTACATGGAGTCACAAAAATAGGAGCCGAACGGCCCCTTAGGAAACCAAATATGCTAGGGTCACTCCGATATGGCCATAGCAACACAGAAGTGACGATGTTGCCACTGCTATGTATTAAAAAACTTTGATGATCTCTGTGTGTGAGTATATCTAACAGAACAGATTGTGATATGTTCCAGAGTGGCCAGACATAATTCAGAGTGTTACATCTGCTTATATCTACAAACTAAGTGATGACAATATAACAATCATGCCTAGAATAAAATATGCATATACCTAATCTTGGCAAATCGGCTGATCTGACCTATAAAGCCTCAATGTCTGTGGTCATGACTAATCTTGGACATGACTATAAAATTATAGATGTCCTTGGAGAACTCGAGAGGACTATGCTTCCCAGAACCTTTGGTTGCCTTTTGGGTATGAACAACATTTCAAGTATAAAAATTGTTCGAACTCAACAACAGGACAATTCTTGCATAAAGGGGACACATACTAAGGTCCATCTCGGCTGATACTGGTATTAATAAAACTTTCAGAAGGACAAAATGGGTTCCAACAGATGGAATTAGAAATGCGGAGCCAAAACCAACCAGACAACAAAACTTTCAGCAGGACAAAAATGGGCTGGAATTAGAAACACAGTGATAAAAGGGACTGGACAAAGATCCTTATGAAAATCTTACAATACACTAGTTTATACAAATATGGACAAAGGTTTCAACCCCGTCCCCAATGTGGCCTGCAGAAATGAATTGAGGAATAAGATTTTGATTTAAAAGTTTTGGTTAGTTTATGGGCAGACCTTGGCGATGAGCACTAGCCTTGGAGCCACATGTGGCAGCAGTTTCTTCCGTCTAGGACCACCACCGGCATGCTCCTCCTCCCCGCTTGCGTCGCCAGTAACACATCAATGAAACATGGCCTCTATTGCAGAGATTGCAGTTGACTCTAGAAGCCAGCACAGGGTCGTCAACTACCATGGTAATAGGTCAATATCCACCTTAGGCCACCGCCACCTCCATGTTTTTCTCAGCAAATCTCTAGCCTCCCTCCGGAAAAGCTTGACACTATTATTAACAACCTTGCAACATCAGACGCCCTTATGAAGATGAATGATCGCTGCCAATCACCTAAGGTCAGTCTTCGTAGAATATCTATACATTCAAATTCTTCACCTAAAATTCATATACATTAAATCTATCAGTCACAACATAGGCATGGGGAGTGTAATATTAAGCCTAAATAAACCACTTATTTGGAATACCTTTATGAGTAAACATATCATAGTTCATATGCATATAAATAACTAGTAAGTCATATAAATTGTAATGGGAAAAATAATCTTATTGATCGATGTATTTTCCATATTAGTACGGATTTACATTTATGTATGTGAGTTAATAAATGATTAAGTGGCAGCTCACAATTTCAATGGTTGAAAACTTAATATAATCTCATCCCTTTGTACATACATTATACATTCCCTAGACAAACACATTCGTGTATATAAGTATGAGTTCAAAATTAGAAATACATATCATCTTAGGGTACACATCTATCTATATTGATGAATTCTTTACCAAAGGAATATAACATATGTATAAGAATACATTATTATAATTATAAGGATGGGTGATAGGTTGGCTACATTGGAATCTACTTCAAGTACCTATATACTACATATTTGTATTCATGGTATATTCAAGAATTAGATGATAAATTGTAAATACACACCAATATACATGCTAAGTATAATGTTAGGTATAATATTGATTCACATGGTATAGGGAGAGAATGCCATTACAAAACCCAAGTTGAAAGAATGCATATTAAAAACCCCACACACATATATAGACCCAAGACAACACTAGACCTATGTTATCAGAGATGAATATTAGACTTCCAATGATCATATCATCATTTAATATGTTTAAAACCCTAAAAATCCATTGGGTGATTAGAATTGGGGTAATAGTTATATATATAACTATACTAGGAGTGTATACATATGTACACTATGGTTTGACTAGCATACAAAATGTGTTACTAGGATGAATACTCAACTTTAGGGACCAAGTGTAACATTGAGTAAATCATTAGTCATGAAGACTATGTATGTACTCCCCTCTATTTAATTTTGGGCATAATTTGACTTAATTCTTCTTTCAATGAGGCATCTTTTGAATATCGTCCCCTTTTAAGCAACCATATTACAGATTTTTTATTTCCTGATATCGAATCATCTATTTCCACAATGTGTGATGAATACTTGTTGCCTCGAGTCTATGACCCCTCCTGCTTTATTGTTTGTACTTGGAAATATGATTGGTGAATGTTTACTATCTTGCCACTCTATTTATGTATTTAGATAATTTGACTAGATATCTATCGTAGATGCTTATGTGTAACCATTAGGGCGCACTATTTCCACCTATGGTGTTCTACTTCCACATTGATATATACAGAGGCATGCTATTTCCACCTAGGGTGCACTATTTCCACCCATTTTACTTAGGCCAATGGCCCAGTGGTGTCATGGCCCTACTATAGTTACTTTAGTCCAATATACCTGCATGCAAATGAATATGATTATTGTGATATTGTGAATGGTTAATGGAAAGATGTGTTATCTCACTCATTTATTGACATGCCTCATTCTTTTGGAGTTTGTTTTCTTGATATATATCTTGTTGGAACTTAGCTATCTTTTGATGACCCTCCTTTTTATGGGAACCTTTCTTTTTCTCTTTTAACCCATTTACATGCCCAAAATATTGTTAAATGTACATACTCACCTTTTGCTGATGCATACTCTTTGGTTTCCTACATTTCTAGGTGTTCCCTCAACCCATGTGTAGGTGCTTTATAGGGAAGAGACTCAAGGTGATCATGAGCTCATTGGTGAACTTAAGAACAACTTGAGATAGCCTTGTTACCCTATGTATGTGGGCTTATGTGTATATAGATGCAACCTTTTCATTTTATGTACCACCCTTAGGGTGAGAAGGTTATGTACATGGAAATATTTTGGTAACTCTGTAAATAGTTATGTTGTATGCTGCTTAAATATTTCACGGCTCATGTTTATATCATTGAGTGGGCCCACTATCAGGTCGTACTCCTTACACAAATTGAAGGAAAGAAGGGAGATCTTACTTTCTTAGGTCAAGACCAAGCTACCAAAGCACCACAAGCTTGAAGGGAGGGTAGTTCTGAACCCTAGGTGCACATTCAAGCAAGATATGCCAAGATTCTTCTTCCTTGGATCCTTCTTCTCCACCAAGAAAGAGGGACGAGTTTCAATCAGTAAGGAGGAAGAGAGAGAGCCTAAAGGGTTCATTTGGGTGGAAGATGAGGGGCATATAAAGCTATGGGTAAGAGAGGAGAGAAGGTAGAGGTCTCTATCTATGTTTGCCAAGTGTCCATGGCCAAAAACATTACATCCATGCAGCCCAGCAGGACCATCAGTTGTGGGAGTCAGGAGGACCTTCAAATGTTGACTCCCAGGCTAGCCGTCAACCTCCAACAATAGGGTGACCATCGAATTTGGACTTCTTGGTCACATGGGTGAAAACCTAGCATCACCATCGATTGAACACTCTACTTGGTGAACCACCAATCCAAGGAGCTTCAAGAAGGAAAATCATCAACCCTCACACCTCAAGAAACCACCATCGGATCCCATCATACAAGGAGAACCATCAAGTTTTAGCACTCAAGGTATCCCATCCATGGAGGAACTAAGTTTAACCCTAGGTAGATGTCACCCCCAAAACCAAGGTGTAACAAGGCTCCCCAAGGCACAACTATCTCCAACATGATAATAAAACATGTGAGGCACAACAAGCATGTGAAAAATTACAAGAAGATCCCTAGATTAGGGTAAATGGCATAAAAGTCCAAAGCAAGCACATAAATGCATAACTTGCTCAAACAATGTCCAAACTGGACCAAGCTTGAAACTTATGTTTATTACATGATATCAAAGCACATATTATATTTATATTAAGGTTTTAAGCATCCAATTTAGATAAACAAGCATGTTCAATCAAAAAGCAAAGTCAAGGGTCCTACACTCAAGATGAAGGTGGACATAACAACTCATAACTAGTGTCATTAAGATCCTTAACAGAATCATAATCAACAACCTGAACAAAACACATATCAAGTTACTTAGGAAACTTGTGTCACTGGGCACATTGAACCAATCATAATCAATAATATTGAGATCAACCGTCTTTCTATATTCAAAAAGTGTACAACCCTATCCTATAAATAGGAAGGGAAACAATAAGGAACCATATAGCAAACCCCAATGAGCCTATTATACTTAGGCCCACATTACATAATACTTAAGTAAAGGGAATTAAAAGGGAATAAAACAACTATAGATAAGTATATATCTCAATACTCCCCCTCAAGATGGAGCATAAATATCAATCTGCCTAGCTTGCAACATAGCTTTGCAAATATCTTGCCAGAAATTTTGTAAAAATATCAGTAGTTTGCTCGTGTGTAGGCAAGAAGGGGGTAATGATCTTCTTAGTCAGGATAGTGTCACTGAGAAAATTCTAGTCCACCTCGATACGTGTGGTCCTTCCATGAAATACAAGATTAGTAGCAATGAAGGTAGAAGCACTATTATTGCAGTACATTGGAATAGCATGAGTGATGGGAAATCCAAAGTCAGACAAAATATATTTGATCCATAATAGCTCACAAGTAGTATGTGATGCTGCATGACACTAAGCTTCTATACTGGATCAGAAAAAAACATTTTGTTTCTTACCTCTCCACGTAACCAAGTTACACCTTACAAAGGTACACTAGCTAGAGACCTGTCAGATTTACCTCCTACGTAATCAACATAAGAATATCCAGTCACGTCTAGATGCTCATTTCTTTTATAAAATAGTCCCTATTGAGGTGCATTTTTCAAGACTTGACAGGCACTGTCCCAGTGACACTACCTAGGGCAATTCATGAATTGGCTAAGAACACCAACATCAAATGATATATCTGGCCTTGTAATAGTAAGATATAGAAGTTTGTCAACCAAGCACTTATACCTAAATTTATCTTCTAAGGGATGAGTAGATTATGTCTATAAGCATTCCAGCTTCACTAAGTAAGTCTAGAGTATACTTCCTCTGTGATAAAGATACTCCATCCTTGTTATGTGCTACCTCAATGACAAGAAAATACCTTAGATGTCCAAGGTCTTTGGTAACAAAATGCTTCATAAGATATTGATTTGTAGAAGAAATTATAGCAACATCTTCAGACAGGATGATATCATCCACATAAACAATAAGAACAATAATGCCAAAAGTAGTGGTTTTGATAAATATAGAGTGACCACATTAAGACCGTATGAAGCCAAATTTGTGAAACAGAAGGGATAACTTATCAAACCAAGCCCGAGGACTTTGTTTAAGGCCATAAATGGCTTTCTTTTAAAGGCATATTTTCCCAGTGTGCTACCCCTTAGCAACATAACTTGAAGGTTGTGACATATAGACAATCTCCTACTAAACCACCATATAAAAAGGCATTCTTAACATCTAGTTGATGTAAGCACCAACATTTGTTAACAACAAAAGAAATCAAAATGTGGACAGAATCAAAACAAGCAACTGGGAAAACAATTTCAAAGTAATAAATCACAGCTTCTTGTGTGTATCCCTTAGCAACAAGTTTGGCCTTTAGACGTTCAACTATCCCATCAGGAAAATATTTCATAGTAAATATCGATATCCAGCCAACAAGTTTACTATATGTAGGGAGATCAACAAGGTCCCATGTCCCACGAGAGTGAAGTACATCCATCTTCTCATCCATGGCTTATTTCCATCTAGAGTATAGTAGTGCCTCTTGAACTCTCTTAGGAATAGAAATTACAGATAAAGCAACTGTAAATTGATCCATGGAAGCATTTAAATGATTTGTGGACACATATTGAGAAATATAATATCTAGCACTAGATCGTTGCCCTTTCCGTAATGCAATGGGCATGTCAGAATCAGAAGTTGCAGTAGAGTCAATAACATTATCATTGTCTTGAAGTGGATCATCAGTCTTAGAAGATGTCAAAGGAGGGAATATTTCAGGTAAAGTTTTAGATACATTAGGTTCAGGGATGGACATAGTTGGAAGTGGCATCTGGTTGCTTGGTTCAGAAGAAAAAAAGATGTATCTTCAAAAGAGGTGACATATGCACTGGAATACAAATGACTGACGTGTAACAAGATCAAAACATTTATACCCTTTTTGTGTATGAGAGTAACCAAGAGAACAACAACACAAAGCACGAGGTGATAGTTTATCATTCCCATGTTGGAGATTGTGAACAAAACATAGGCATCTAAAAACTATTGGTGGTAAAGCAAAGACAGGTTCGTGGAGATAAATAAGATTATGAAGAATCTTGTTTTGAAGCATAGAAGAAGGCGTCTGATTGGTGAGATAGTTATCTAAAAGAATTACATCAATCCAATAAAATTTAGGCACTTTCATTTCAATTAGGAGAGTGTGAGCTACATCAAGCAATGCCTATTCTTCCTTTCAACAACTCCATTTTGTTGTGGACTATAGGGACATGAAGTTTGGTTGATGATTCCTTTGGCAATACAAATCTTTTGAAAACTATATTGCACATATTCAGAAATATTATTAGCACAAACACATTTTAGAGAGAAGAAAATTGAGTTTTTGTCTCATTTAAATTTTTTTGAAAAAAAATCTAAAACTTTAGAACAATATTTTAAGAAGTAGATCCAAGTTGCACGAGGCCAATCATCAACAAAAATAACAAAATATCATAAACCAATATGGTTAGCAATACAACATGGTCCCAAACATCAGAATGAACTAACTAAAAAAACTTGGACTTCTATCATTATGACAACGAGGAAACATTGTTCGATAATGTTTTCCAAGTTGACAAGACTGACATGTAAAGTTCTCAGTAGATAAATTTGGAAATAGACTTCAATTTGGAAATAGAAGCGCGACCAAGTCGCAGGTGCCACTGATGAAGAGAAATAGAATGGGCCACAAGAGCAGTAACAGTTGGGTTTGACGAGGTCTGCAAGTTACACAGACCATCTCCACATTCATATCCCCCACCAATTGTCTTCTTCATCCTGAGATCCCACATAGAGTTAGTGTGAGGAAAGAAGGTAGACTGTAGTTTAAATTTATCACGAAGAGGAATAAGCTTGAAGACACGAAGGGTCACATGAGTGTTGGGAAATGTTTGCTTGAGAAGTAATAGCAACAGAAGTGGCCTTGAACAATTTATCAAGGTCAGAAGAACTCAATGTCACCATATGAGGATTAGTAACATGAGGAACATAGGTAGAATCTCCATCAGCCTTAGGAGTTGGCACTTTATTTGCCAATTCAGGGTTTCCATGCTTTTTCCAACATTTGTCTTCAGTGTAATTTGTGCATTTGCAGTACAATATATGGGTTGGAAATAAGAGGTTCCTCTTCCACTATTATTGAGACTTTTTCCTTGACCACGTCTAAGATTCCCTCGTTTAGAAACAACAAGGGTTACGGGCTCCTCAATAGTAGGAGTAGAAGATACAGAGTGAGACATTCGTAAATAAACATCATCTAATGTTGACAAGGGTTCTGAGGCAAGAATTTGCTGACAAACAACTTCATAACTAGGAGGTAGAGAAGCCAAAAATTGACAAAGTTGTAGTTTCTCTTGTTGCTTTTGCATTTTTGACAATGTCAGATGATAAGGGGTGATGAAGCTTTATTTCACCCTAAATCCCTTTGAAGATATAAAAGTGTGAGGCGAAGCCAGAGTTATCTTCAAGTTTTAGAGAATGCAAACACTTATATAGATCAAATACTCAGGATGTGTTTCCTTTACTACAATATACTTGGGCAAATGATCTCATGCCTCCTTGGAGGTATTGGTGAAGACAAGATTAGTAGAGATATGTGATTCACAACTATTCAAGATCTAGGAGAGAACTAGTGTGTCATGTTTAACCCACTTATTAAAATATGACTTTAATTTCTCATATGCTTTCTTAGTAGTTTTCTTCTTGTTAGACGTGTCTTCCTTTGGTGGAGGTAGATCTGTCAGATGTTCCAGTTTTCTAGAGGAGTGTTCATAGATCTGACATGAGTGTGCCCATAGAATATAGTTGGAGCCATTAAATTTAATGGAAGTAACACCCTTGGGGTGTGTTTCAGATATCCCAATCGCAGAAGAACATGACCCCATTATATACCAATGTAAGGTATAATGGAGCAACAAAGAAAAAAATAGAAATAGGGGCAGGTAGTCACTGACACGCCATGTCAAGAAGAGGACATGCCGTGTCACTTGTAATAGACTAGAATACTTCAACACACCATGTCACAAGTAGACACACTATGTAGCTTGCATAGATTTCAATCGGCGACCGATTCGCTGTAGCAGCGGGTGGCGACACGCTGTGTAGGCACATGTCGTGTAGAAAAGCAAAACATCAGATCTTACCCAGTAAAAAGATCCAGAATAGATGGTGAACCTTATGTCACCAAGATAAATGGAGATATATTGGAAAGATCCAATCATCTACTATTTTACACTACTAAACATGATTGATGACTTGATGACTTGTTTCCGTCCTCGTGTGTACCGATACCCGGTTAATTTGGACTCCCATATTATGATAACAATAAACAATTATCTACTTATCATCCTTTGTTCTCCTTTTACTGCCATGATACTTGATTTCCCGACTCCTTTCATCTTAATAGTAATCCTTCTTCTAGCAAACCGCCCTTCTCGTCATCCGCGTTCTACTCATTGTGCATTATTCTCTCCTACCATCGAGCGCACTTGAACCAGTAATTCAAATGTCCAGCAACACCATGACCGCCTACAATCAACCGACTCTCTTTGATCTGCTACACCAGGCGCCATACCTCAACGCATGAGTTGTGGCTGTCACAGTGCGCCGGGGCAGATCATTAATGGCTTTCATTTGGATCCATGTTGTCATCAGAGTTACTCCACAAAACTCTATGAGATCAACCAATTTGCACTTACTCCAATCCATCTCCCTAGATCAAGTATAACTTCAACGAACACATGGATAGACCTGACTGAGGCATCACCTTTGCGGCTGCAGTGTGGCATACTAGGAGAATCAGAAATTAAGCTATGTTTCAGCACACTGTGAACCGAGGAGCAGAAGTTGTTATCAGATAGAATCCATGCAGAATCTATTGTCACTAAATCAAGGTGAACGTAATTGTTAGCAGTTTTGTATAGAATCACTACATCACTTGTTTTAGTTATGTATAATTCCTCAAATAGTTTGATTGCTTGGTAGAATCTCCAATATGTTTTTGTTTATATAACAATGCTACCGTATTTCTCCCTATACTTTTTTGCAACAATCGTTTATTTTCATTTATGTGACAATATTTCTATTTTCCAGATCAGTTGTTACTTGCATTAAGGTTTGCGATGCAACCTCCCTGTAACTAGAATCACGACGCCACTACGAACACAACTGAAATTTCCAAATTAAGAAATCACTTGATCATGTTTCCTTTTTTTGTATGCTTAATGTTTGTTGGACTGTGTGATCCTATCATCAACTCAGATATACGGTGCAACCATCTCCAGCGTCATGTTATCTTATTATTTGTTTTACGTTCGTCCGTCAAAGTATATACCTTAGGTCACTTAACTTCCAAAAAGTACAACACGAGGGTCATGTTGTCCTTTGAAGATCGCATCCTTACATTCTGTAGTCACCATCTTGAATCCTGATATCACGATCGTCCAATCACCATGTCAAAGTCAGCATAAGTTATATACCATGGCCGCTGATGATGCTAGCTTCCACATAGATGATCTGTTTGATACAATTCGACATCCTTGACAATATCACCAACTTGAGCACAAAGCTCCATAAATAGGTTTTGTGGTGAAGATTGTTCGTGCCCCAACGATGCTAGCTTCCACATAGATGATCTGTTTGATCCAATTCGACATCCTTGACAATATCACCAACTTGAGCACAAAGCTCCATAAATAGGTTTTGTGGTGAAGATTGTTCGTGCCCCAACACTCCTCGACGCTAGGCATAAGGTGGAGCTGTTGTTCGGTGATTACAAGCCAACGGTTTCTTGCCCATTCCTGCCGTTGCAAATGCGGTGCAACATGCAACCTTAACAACTCCACGGTTGGGCCCTGAAATTAATACAAGCTGGTGATGCGGAAGACGGACATTGCAGGATTATCCCTACGAAAGTAAGAACGTAAGTATATCTAGATTCTTGACATTCATCCCGTCAAGTATACCAGACATCTGCATGTAGATGAAACCAATGTTTATATCTTATAGGTTACGTTTCACTATTAAGTTAAAGTGTACAATCAAACCAGTTCTGAAAAGATGTATATACAAAATTTGTAATGATATTACGGTGTCCAAGTTGAACAATTGGTATCCCATATGGCACCGGATCTTCTGTACCCAACAGATCTTCGTCCTTCTTGTGGGGCCTATTGCAGCATGTATGTCTAGGATTTTGAGGGAACACAGACCCAGACACAGAGGATTTGCTCCCATCTTATAGACGTATTACCATTGATAAAAACTTTTAGTTAGTTTTCTTTGATTTCAATATTGCTCACAAACTTGTTTTATATATGAACAAGACAAGGCCATGCATGTCGGTGATCGTAATCAATAAGGTAGCACACGAAGCCCATCAATCGTGGCTTGCCTTCTGTCTTGCTCTTGCCTTCCAAAGTAAGTAGTAGCAGCTCAACATTGCGATAGACACAAAAGCTTCCGTCAACCAAATCCAAAAAGGTAAGCATATATACTACGTGTTGACATCTAGATGGAAGCAATGTAAATATATTATTGAGAGACTAAGGTTTGTGGGTCACTTTTGGCGCGCAAACAAAATCCATGGTAGGACCATGTGTCAACAAAGTTGGTGTCAAAATTTCCGTATTTTGCAGCCTAAGTTTGGAGATCAATGTTTTATATGTATATTATGAGGCAGTACTTTTATTGCGACGGCGATGATATGTATTGACTACATACTTGTTTGATATTTAATAAAACATAGCTTATGAGATCGCACTCCCGTGAAGACTGATATGGGTGCCTCTATAGACAAAATACTCCTCTCATTGCAATCCCTCAAATTTGTATGCTTTCCTCTCCCCTAGCAGGGTAAAATTCTCATTTCTATCTTTGTTAACAATATTTGTGAAAACGTTTTAACTTATTTGCATGACCTTCTCTATCTTGAGGTGTTTGTAAATAAGAATTGAAGCCTCTAAATTAATTTAGGTTATATAAAAAGGATAGGATGGCTTCATTGTGATGATCAAATATGGCCTCTACAAAAAATGAGTGCCATTAATTGTGATCATTATGGTTCAATAGACTCACCTTGTAATATAATAATAATTAGGCATATATACTTCATTTGATACATTTAAAAAAATGTTTAATAACTACAATACTCTCATATCCAATTCTCAAGATGGGGTAACATTTCATTATGATTCTCAACTAAAAAAGTAGATGAACCAACATAACATATTTTTTATGATTTTTTCAGTCAACAAAGAAAAAAATCATTTCATAGTCTATCAAATGAAACACGAACAGATTTAATGTGATGATGATGATTTCTTGCATATCATTTGTTACTTCTTATATTAGAGTAATATTGAGTTTAACCATGAAACATATGGAATTTCTAATATTTTATGTTTTCACTTAAATCAAATGGGGATGTTATATTCATGTTTACATATGTATTTTCTCTTAGAATTTTAGGAAAGTATCATAGTAACCATAGTTATTATTTTGATGATTGAGGCTCCAAAAAATGTCTAATAGTAAGATCTGATGAAGCCTACATGTCATGTCAACATGAGTTGATTATATATGTTTATAAGCAATAATTATAAACACATACAGTCGCGTGCAAAGAACATGCAATTACTAGTATCCAATAATATGTGAACAACACCCTATAGAAGGTGGCCATAGATGACCACAAATAAGATGTCGAACAGCTTTCCAAACACTGACCTTTAGGGCACAATACAGGCGGAAAGACCGTAGGTAGTCTTCTTGGATCCTCTTGTTGGGAAGATGATAGAGATCAAAATGAGACTAGATCTCCTTTGGTGTGATCAAAAGTGGTGGAGAAGAGAGAAGATTATGGGTGGAGATGAAGGAAGAGACGATGACAATGTTGGCTAGGAAAGGAGAGGTCTTGCGGAGGCTATCTGGCATGCTCTGATACCATGTTGAGAATAACCATCTTTGTAAATTTAAAAAGATTACATCACTATCCTATAAATAGGAGGGGAAACAACAAGGAAGCACATAGCAAACCCTAATGGGCCTATAATACTTAGGCCCACATTACATAAGGCTTAAGTAAAAAGAATTAAAAGGGAACAAAACAACTATAGATAAATATATATCTCAATAAATAACTTGTAGAGAACACATAACAAGTTACTTTGATAAAGGAAAAGAATGAATTGAAATGTTAACAGGTGGAGCATGTGTCAGATGCTCATACACCTCCTATGAGAACAACAATTGTTGACCAACATGGAAATACCACCCAAGATACACAATGTACTCCAATTGACCACCCATCAACTCACGTGCCAATTGGTTGATCCCAATGCTAGAGGTCAACCCACAATGAGGATCAAACATGACGTGCCAAATACCTACCCGTTGGCATGCAACACACTTTCCCATATACATATCATGCCTTACCAGTGACTCGAATTGGGTCCTATATCCATCCAAGTCCAAGAAGTGAAAGAAAAAAGTGCAAGGTGTGCTCACCTCACAAAGGTGAAATTTGGAAAAGCCTAAATTTGACATGTGAAGTGAAAAACAAATGAAAGAGTCATCTAAAGCACATGCATACAAAAGTGCTATTCTTACCTCTCCAACTAACATTCTCTCTATATCCCCTCTCTATGACTTATAAGGCACCATTTTTTGTTTCCATACCAACAATGATAGGTGGGCAAAGAAGCATGCAAATATCCCTGAGGACCAATTCAAGTGACAAGTCTATTAAGGTGAAAGTGCTCATATCCCCAAATATACAAAGTAAAGATCAATCACAAAGTAACATCTCAAGATAAGAATAAAGCAAAGATGTAAATATATACGTCAGGTAGGCCCACAAAACCTCAACAACTCTTTCTAGCCCTTAAAGTTCTAATTTCAAAATTGAAGCTCATCAAAGTAATTAATTGGATCCCTAGTGTGTATATGTTGTAGATTTTATAATTTTCTTTCTAATGGCATAAGAAACACCTTAGTCGGACATTCAAAGCCCAAATTACGGGCCTTTTAAGTTACCACTTTTTTCTCTTGATTTAATATGATTTAAATCGATTTCACACCTTTTGGGCTGAATTTTGGGCACATGCAACACATTTATCCTTTTCTTTTCCCCTTTTCCTTGGTGATCGAAAGCCTTTCCCCTTAACCAATCAGATGTCTTAAATCCATGAACAAGCATTCAGGACCCTCATATCTTTGCCTCATGGATGGCTGCCAAATCCAACAATCATGACTTTATCCTCTCCCCTGTTTCTGGCACTGCCATGGCGGTAACTTTGCAACTATTTTGTGAGTGGTCTAGCCCCTTTTCGCGCCCCTCTTGGCCTTGTTTTCCCTCTCTTTCACTTCACCTTCTTCCCCTATTTTGTTTTCACCCTCTTTCCCTCTCGGGGACACCCAAAATCTCCCTTCTCCCTAGCTAGCAGCACAACTCCACACATGTAGCTCCGTCGAGGTTCGGTTGCATCTCCGGTCACGGTCAGCGGCCCCTGCCACTAGAGTTTGCTTCATGAGACTCGTACAGCCATTCTCGAATACCTCACTCTACTACACCGCCTCTCCTTCCATTTTCCCCCTTCTTGTCGGTGAGGGTTCCGCCGCGGTAGAAGCGCTCTCGTGTAGACGGGTTCAACCAGGGGGGGAAACGGCAATACATCTGATCACCATCCAATGACCATCACCCACTCCTCTCTCTCTCTCTCTTACGATATCTCCCTCCCTCTCCCTCATCCTCTCGCATCGCACCACACACACTTCAGCTGCCATACGAGCACTTTGGCAACCAACGACCTTGCACCACATGTTCCCAAACCTGAGATTCCCCCGCTCGAATCCCAAATGCAGCCCCAGGTTGCTCGGGATCTCCAGGACCACATGTGGTTGCTGCCACTCGCCAACACTCACTCACCGTCACCTCTCTGCCCAAGGCAGCCGCTGCAAACCGCACACACCCAGCCAGTAGCCATTGTAGCCTCTTCCAGCCTTCGAGCTAGTGTACTACAGTAGCCTAGGGAGGGACATCCGACCACTCTCTTGGCTCATTTGTTGTCCAATCAAGAGGGTAATCTCCCCTAAAATCCCAATTAAAAGAGGAAAATTCAAACCCCTATATATTCTAAGTCTCCTACTCAAACCTATGGATGTTATATATGGTTTTATTTGGAAAAATCCCCTCTTGAAAATGTTGCTACTTGATTCTACTGATTTTTCTTGATTCTTCATTGTTTTACCAAAAACGCTTCCTTTATGAACTTTGTATTAATGACCAATATTAATCATTTGCTTCATGTATCATTAATGGCCCATTGCCACTCTAAACCCCTAAATTAGTAAACTTTGCTCTCTTTTCCATGTTTATCATTTTAGACTGTTTATATGAACCCTAATGATTATCTTGACCCCCTATGGCTATAATTTCTCTACACATGGATCTTTTATGTGCATATATGATCAAGTTTAAAACTTTGGCTTAAATTTTCATCGTCTAATCTTTTAATATAAAAGTCAATAAACCTTGTTATGTCATGTTTTATTGATATCTTATATATCCTTATCGTGAGTAGCTCAAAGACTCCCTTTGGTACACTTATATGTCCTAAAGAGTGATATTTGAGTACCTACATGAGTGGACCCTTAGTTCTTTTGCCAAAGTGGATCCTTATGATTAAACCTCTATGCTAGCTCTCAAATCAGTCCTTATAATGACTTGTTTCACAAAATATCATGTATCATACACTCATGTACTCTTTTGACTATATGTGACATATTTATGACCCCTAACATGTTCTAGATGCATATGTTGGTTGTAGGACCCTATCCTTGATAGATCATGCTCTAATGTTATCCGTGTTATGTTAATGGTTTCAAAATTGTAGAATTATCATCCTATAGCTCTTCATCCACCCTAAGGATTTGAGTCATACCACCAAAATCCAATTGGCCACTTCTAAGTTAGAATCAGTGCCATACAAGATCAATGGAAGAGCCAGACTCCATGATCTTCTCATACACTACTCGGTCAGTTCAAGTCTACACCGTAGTGACATATAGTAAATACTACAATAAAAAACTTATAGTCACATCTACAATCCTATAAAGATAACAACTCATAGTCAAGGATATGGTCATGTAACACATAGCCTGCCTTGGTATAGGTCACGATGCTAGAAAATAGGGTATGTAACTGTTATAACCTCAATTTTTCTTGTATTGTTATGCAATTTATCCATGAAAGACCATGTTTGGAATCCATATGCATTGCTTTATAAAATGGGGTTCATTAAAAATTTCCCTTGAATAATGGATTTCATAGTTTTCCCTATTTTATTCAAACAATAAAGGAAGAAAGGAAAAAAGATAGAAGAAAAAAAAACCTCATATTAAGTAAAAGGAAAAAGAAAATGAATATTAATTTCATATGTGTACGAATTATGTAGAATTTTCTAGAAAGTGGCATGGATGGATACAATAGAGTGGTTTTTGGTTTCACATGCTTGCTAATAAAAAGAAAAGAATGAAAATAGAAATGAAAGAAAGAGAAAATATATGTTTTAAATACATAATACATGCCTTGAAAGTGAATACATTTCACATGAAGAAAAAGAGTTTTTCCTTTTGAGTTTTGGTCTCAAATTGTACCCACAATTATCTTAAGTCATTAGGGACTTTCCATTAAAATTTGGGATTAAAAGGATAAGAAGATTAGGAGATATGAATTTTTCTAGAATCCCTAAAGTTAGAGAAATATCATTAAAAGTCACGATTGTTTACATTTCATGATGGAAGATTTTAGCTTAAAGATTTGATGGGTCGCACATCTTTTTCAAACCATACCCAAACAGGAAAGTTCCTATACACACACAAGGAACGAGGGAGCAATCTCCCAATTCACTCCCTCTCTAAACAAACCAAGTGGATAGATGACTTTGCCATATGAAATTTAGAAGGAAAGGTGTAGGTTTCACACCCTGGATCAGCATGTGGACCAAGAAAAGGTTCTCGCCACCATAACCATCTCAACTAGGATTGGGAACCCTAAATCCCACACCCTCCACGTATAAAAGGATGCCTATCTGATTCATCTTGACCCCTAGAGCACTGATGGAAACCTCTTGTACCCTGACTCCCTCTATTTCTTTTGATTTCATCTTCTCTGACGAGCCCTTCATCGCAGAGCTGCTGCGTCAGGATACTTGAAGTAAGAAAGGGGGGAGAGGAGGAGACTATTGGATTGTGGCCCCGCGTGGATCAACGAAGAGGATCAGTGACTGAGCTTTGTCACGACTCAATCAAGGCATGAGTGGGTTCAATCAACCCTAATCGACTAAACCCTGCTCTGGTCAACAGAGACCCACAGATATGACGACAGGTGTATTTTCCAAAAAGGTAATTCTCACCTCTCTAATAGGAAAAATCAAGGAAATTTCTAAATTTTGCAAAAAGATTAAAAATCATTCCTTTGCCCAAAAGTAACATATAATATATGAATATTGCTTAGAAAAATGCAATCAATCCAATAAAAATGTAATCAAAATGTAGTTTTGCTTCTAATTCAAAAAGTACCTAAAGTTGATGTCTTTAATGCTTTTAATGAATCAAAACCCTAATTTCTAAGTTTTGGTGATTCTAAGGGATTCAACTAATGTTGATATTCAAAGATAAACCTTTTGCAAATAAAAGAACACCTTGAACTCATATGAACACCACAATCCAAGATTTGAAGGATTAGGGTCTCTTTGTGATTAAGAATACCTTTAGCGATTAAATTAGGGTTTGTTAACATAATAATGTTAAAATGCATATTCTTTCACCTTCTAAATATTAACATGATTGGAAAAGGATAAAAGTGGGACTTTTGCATAAAAATGTATCTTTTAGAATACAAACATGAATATGACACCAAAACTAGGGTTTGTGTATCAAAAGGGTATTAAAGGTAATAAATGAATTAATGAAAATGGAACTTAATGAAACACAAATATGGACTTAATAACCCAACTTAGAACTCAAGTCAGCCCAAAAGGTAGATTTTGGAATCATATAGTCACACATGGATGTTATGCCTTAACTTTCATGTTGACTTGCTTGGTTGCTTGTGTGGTTATTCTTGTTTATTCTTGTTTGGACTTTAAGTGCTTTTAAGATAGGTATGTGGTTACGCCTATGAATAACCTATCTAGTTTCACATGGATTTCTCGGGTTTCTCCATGTGGTTTGCAAATATATGACTGCTTGTCTATTTATATCCTTGCAAACTATAAAGTGACCATGACTATCACATAATATGGACTTGACTAGCTTGTATGTTGCACCACCTTTGATGTAAGATAAGAAAGTAAAGAATGATGAATATGAAGCCCTAGGGGTAAGGAAATCATCAAAAGACCACTAAGCCCTAGGGGAAAGATCTATCACCAAAGCCCTTGGGGCAATGGTGTGGAACCAAAGCCCTGGGGACAAGTGTAGCCTATGTCCACTACAGGGACAAGACTCCAAAGGTTGGATGTATCATGATCAAGTAGTCATGATCAAAATGGTAACTTTGATTTGTTAAACAATAATTGTTGAATTGTGTTGTTACAAGTAAATGCAAACTATTTTGTTTCACCCCACATACTAGTATAACTTGTTATACTGACCGCATGTTTTGATTGTCGGCATTTTTAGGATAATCTGCTACTTGCTAGAAATTGAACATTCAAGAAAAGAAGACACTGAAAGCAAACAAATGAAGTTTTGCCCAAAGGATATAGATACATGGTATATCGATTGGGGTGGAATCTTAGAACCCATATTTTGGTAAACATTGATGAAAATATTTTTATCTTGTA
Source organism: Alisma plantago-aquatica (assembly GCA_963693085.1). NCBI lineage: Eukaryota > Viridiplantae > Streptophyta > Magnoliopsida > Alismatales > Alismataceae > Alisma > Alisma plantago-aquatica. Next base: position 391,098,798 of record OY856414.1, on the reverse strand, counting down.
CCAAACTTAGTTCAATTAGTGAAATTTATTGATTATTTCTGATTATGTTCAAAACCATAGTTCATGTTTTAGGATAATGGTTGTCAACTTCCAGACCTTCCTTAATTGGGGGTTGATGGGGAGTGGGTTGTTATATTTGGTTTCAGAGCATGATTTTGCATATAATCCCTAATGATTTTTAAATTTTACAAATTCATTAGAGCCCAAAGGGAGTTATTAGAGTGTTTTCCAAAGATGGAGGTGTCTAGAATGGACCATGGTCTAGGGGCTGGAAAATTTTTCCTCTACCCTACTAGTCGGTTTACAAGGACTCTTTGACTCATGTATTCATCCTGGCCAAAGTCAAGGATTTCATTCAAAATAAGATACCTCTAGGATTTCTCATCTACTTTCATTCCTTCTTCATCCCCTTTCACATAACAAACCCTATGTACCTAAAGTTTTTCTATCCACCTCTGAGTATTGGGGCTATGGATAATAAGGGTTAAGGTATCCTCCACCAAATAATAAAATGCATGTAAACAAGATGCCATGGATATAGGTTTATGCTTTGATAATCCTAAGTTGTGAAACTGTGGCTAATGAAGTTTACTTACGTGAAACAATATGGCCCGTGGTAAGAACGTAAACCATGATGAATACCCTAGATCGAGACCCTCCCATAAGAAGAGGCCCTCCTCAGATAAAAGAAAGTCCATGGAAGGTGAATCCTCTAAGAAAAGGAAGATAGAAGGCGAAGCCTTTGGAGAGAAAGGCCCTGATCCTAAACCCATCCCCTTCCACATCTCAAACCCGGAAGGAAGCCCTAGATCTGAAGAGGAACCCATGTCTGAAGATGAAGTAAGGGATAATCCCAGTCATGTTTCTTACTCTGGACTGGAAGTCAGGCCAATGGTGACACAAACTCCTGAGATCTCTGGTTAGAGCAGTAGAAAAAATTGACTGAACCAATAAGCGCCCTCTCCCTTAGGGAAGTTGCCCAGAACAAGAATGGTGAATCTCAGTCCGTCTGCTCCCATCTTGGTGCCACCATATTGGATTTTGTTAAGACAAATATTGAAGACAAAACCAAGGTCATTGGCAGAGCAGATGCTTGACTCCTGGGGATAGAGAATGGTTTCTACATGTTGGAGGTACATCCAAGCAAGAAGGTCCTCTTTGCCACCCACCTCCTTGAGGGAGCAACAAAAATATGGTGGGAGAACCAGATCATGGGATGAGACCTGAATGAAGAGCCCACGGCTTGGGCACACTTCCATACACTTTTCATAGAAAGGTTCATACCCGCTGCTATCGAGAAAGAGAAGGAAAGGCAGTTCACATTCCTAGTCTAAGGGAACATGACACTGACAGACTACACTCGCAAGTTTCACCTCTTAGAGCATTTTATCTGCATCTTGAATGATGCAAGGAGGGTAGATCACTGTGTGGATTGGTTGAAGCTCAAAACTTTTGTTGAAGCTCTCAACTTTTGTCTGCATCTTGAATGAACCCTACAATTAAACCCCATGTCACGGTGAGCAAGCCTAAAACTCTTCTTGAAGCTCTCAACTTTGCCCTGGACATGAAAAAGACAGTCATGCCTTAACAAAACCAACCTAAGGGATACCTTGTCTTCACTGAGGGAAACATTGGGCCAAGAAATGATAAAAGGAAGAACCAATGTCATCATTAGGGCAAGCCATGGAGGGAAATGGAAAGGCCAACAAGAAGGTCGCAACTCTGGGCGTACTATCTATGGAAAGAGAGACCCTGTAAAATGTCACTACGAGAGTGTCGGTGTTACTGTTGCCAACAAGAAGGCCATTGTGGCCAACTATCCCCTTCCGCCTCCACCTGGACAAGCCCCGATAGCGGCCCAGCTAGTGGCAGTAGCACCACTAGTAGCCGCAGCCCCACCAGGAGCAGCCCCACATGTAGGGGAACATCAACATGCTTAAGTGTTTGCCATTGACAATGAAGAGGCCCAGGCTAATGCCAACCATCTGATAGAGGGTAACAACGCTTAGAGTTGCTTTCCAATCTTTAGTTACATAATCTAATAGTAGTTTATCTATCATGAAAATAATGTAGGCATGCTTGAGATCATGGGACAATGTGTGAAAGCTCTGTTTGACTGTGGATCTTCTAATACTTTTATTTCTAGAAATCTCACGACTATGCTTTGTCTGGATTTTAGGGATTTAGGTATATCTTGGATGTCACTACCCCAAGTGGTCAGATTTTTATGTCTCTTTTAAAAACCCCTATTATACATGTTAGGCACATGAGTAACAATTTCCCTACCGACTTTATTTTGTTGGACATGAATGAATTTGATGTAATAATTAGCATGGATTAACTTTACACTTATATGGACCAGATAGACTGTAGGGAGAAGAATATTGTGATAAATAGACATGATCATCCTCCTTTGATCATTAGAGGAAGGAAGGATGCTACCACTAGCTTGTATGTGTCGACGGTCTTAAAAGTAGAACAGTTAATAGCCAAAGGTTGCCAGGCATCCCTAACAGTAGTTATTGAGATGGAGCCTAAGGTGCAACACTTAAAGGAGATAGAGGTAGTTAGGGACTATGCAGATGTGCTCCTGGATGATTTTCCTGGGATACCCCTTAAGAGAGAAGTGGAGTTTTCAATAGAGTTAGCTCCCAGACAAACCATATTTCCCAGGTATCTTACAGAGTGACCCCTATAGAGTTGCTTGATATGAAAAAGCAACTATAGGAATGGCTAGACAAAGTCTTCATATGACCTAGCACTTTTCCACAGGGAGCACCTGTCATCTTTATAAAGAAGAAGGATAGATCACTTTGAATATGCATAGACTATAGAATTATCAATTAGACTACCGTCAAGAATAAGTTTCCTTTACCCCATATCGATGACTTGTTTGACTAGCTCAAGTCAGCTCGAGTCTTTTTAAAGATTGACCCGAGGTCCAATTAGCATCAATTGCGAGTCAAGAGAGAAGACATCCCAAAAACCTTATTCTGTACATGCTATGGCCACTACGAGTTTTTAGCCATGTCGCTCAGACTATCCAATGCCCCAAGTGTTTTTATGAATCTCTTAAACAATGTGTTCCAACCTTTCATAAAATCCTTTTTCATAGTGTTCATAGACAACATTCTAGTTCACACAAATGACTTAGAACAACACCGTGACCATCTGGTTAGAGTCCTAGAAATCTTGAGGAAGCAGAAGTTCTATGGGATGTTCTCAAAATGTGAGTTTTGGATAGACCATCTCATGTTATTCTGACACATCGTCTCTAGAGGGGCTATCTCAGTAGATCCTGCCAAGGTGTCTGTTGTACGTGATTGACCAACACTAAAGAACCCTTCCAAGATTGGCAGCTTCTTGGGATTAGCCGGGTACTACCGACGGTTCATCAAGGATTTCTAAAAGACCACCTTACCCCTCACCAATCTCACTCATAAAGATGAGAAGTTTGTGTGGTTCACGTTGTGTGAAGCTCGATTCTAAGAGTTGAAGGAGAAACTGACTACCACACCTGTGCTAATTCTACCATTTGATAATGAAGGTTTCATGATCTTCATTTATGCATCCAAGATGGGGCTTGGATGTGTGCTAGAGAAGAATAAACATGTTGTCTCTTATGCATCCATGCAGCTCAAGCCAAATGAAGCAAATTATTTGATACATGATCTGGAGTTAGCTGTGATCATACATGTTTTGAAAATCTGGCAACACTATTTGTGTGGTGATACCTTTGATATCCTCACTGATCACAAAAGTTTGAAGTACCTCTCGACTCATAAAGACCTCAACCTAAGGCAGAGATGGTGGATGGAATATATGAAAGACTATGATTTCACTATCGCATACCACCCAGGAAAGGCCAATTTAGTGGAAGTTGCCCTTAGTCAGAAATAGCTTAGGTGTGCAACTATCTTATCTACCCAGCCTGATCGACTCTACAACCATTAGAAGACCAAATATGTTTGGCTAACATTTAGATAAAACCATACTTGCTGACTAAGTTAGTAGATGCTCAGATGGCTAGCCCAGATCTTGAAAGGATGAAAGGTTTGCTAGAGAAACCTCAAACACACATGTTAGTGGGTGTGGATGGAGGAATCTGGTTGTGTTTAGGTTCCAAAGGATTCACTTTTGAAAAGTCACATTCTATAAGAGGCTCATGGTTCTAAGTATACCATGCACCCTGGTACCATGAAAATGTTTAAAGACTTACAAAATACTTTTGGTGGCCTGGGATGAAGAGAGACATAGTGACATATGTGGCCAGTTGTCTCACGTGCCAGATGGTGAAGAATGAACACCAACGACCTGGTGGGGTATTACAATCAATTGAGATTCCTGAGTGGAAATGGTACCAGATCACCATACATTTTGGTGGGTCTTCCCAAGACAAAGAAAGGTCATGTTGCTATATGGGTTGTGGTGGACCGTTTAACCAAGTCAGTACATTTTATTGCCTTAAAGGTTACCGCCAAAGTGTCAGACTTAGCTGAGTTGTATATCCAAGAGATAGTGCATTTACATGGCATTCTGAGTTCAATTATTTTTTACCGTGGCCCTAAGTTCACCTCGAAGCTATGGAAGTAGGTGCATGAAGAACTTGGGATAAGGGGGAAATTCAGTACTGCCTACCACCCCTGGAATGATGGGAAGTCAGAGAGGACAATCCAAACTTTAGAAGATCTTATGACATCATATGTTCTTGATTAGGGTGAATAATGGGAACAATACTTGCCATTAGCTGAGTTTTCCTATAATAATAGCTATCAAATTAGTATTGGGATGCCTCCATATGAAGCTCTTTATGGGAGGTCGTGTTGGTCACCACTTCATTAGGATGATTTTGGTGAAAGGACCATGTTGAGGTCATAGGAACTTTAGGTATATGCTAAAAAAGTTGCTTTGATCAAGTAAATTGTGGGTGAACATGTGCTTCTGAAAATCTGTCCCCTCTGATCTATAGTTAAGAACAGAGAAAAATTGAGTCCCCGGTATGCGGGCCTGTTTGAGATTCTAGAATAGATTGGTAAAGCATCTTATCGTGTAACCCTACCCCCACAATATAGTAAGATGCATGATGTTTTCCATGTGTCCAATCTAAAGCTCTATGTGAAGGATCCTAGTCATGTATTGAGCATTGAACCCATTGAGCTCCAAGGAAATTTGACGTATCCTGAGTCACTTGGGAGGATATTGGATTCCAAGGTGAAAGAACTCAGAAATAAAAAGATAGAGATGGTAAACGTTCTCTGAAAGCACCATGGAGAGGATGAAGACACATGGAGCTGAAGACGGACATGGAAAAATCTTATCCTAAATTGTTTGTATGATTTGTTGAATTTTGAGGGAAAAATTCCTATAAGTGGGGAAGGATGTTATAACCTCAATTTTGCTTGTATTGTTATGCAATTTATCTATGAAAAAGGGTTTGTTTGCAAATTTGTATGCATTGTTTTATGAAATAGCTTTCTTTGCAAATTTTCCTTGAACAATGGATTTCATAATTTTCCTTATTTTATTAAACTGATAAAGTATGAAAAGAAAAAGGATAAGAGAAAAAAACCTCATATTAAGTAAAAAGGCAAAAGAAATTGAATATTGATTTCATATGTTTAAGAATAATGTAGAATTTTCTAGAAAGTGGCATGGATGGTTGCAATAGAGTGGTTTTCGGTTTCACATGCTTTCTAATAAAAAGAAAAGTTGAAATAAAGAAAATAGAAAGGAAAGAAAGAGAAAATATATGTTTTAAATACATAATATATGCCTTGTAAGTGAATGACTTTCACATGAAGAAAAATAGTTATTCCTTTCGAGTTTTGTCTTAAATTGTACCCATAAGTAAATTAAGTCATTAAGGACTTTGCCTTAAAATTTGGGATTAAAAGGATAAGTGTACGAGGAGATATGGATTTTTCTAGAATCCCTAAAGTGAGAGGAATATCATTAAATGTCACGATTATTTACATTTAAAAAATACAAGATTAATTCCTTGCACATGATGGAAACTGTCAGATTAAAGATCTGACGGGGCGACACACACCAAAATAGGAAAGTTCTTGTACACACGCGAGGAATTGAGGGAGCAATCTCACAATTCAATCCCTCTCTGAACAAACCAAGTTGATAGATGAAGGAAAGGTGTAGGTTTCACACCTAGAATCGGCATGTGGGCCAAGAAAAGGTTCTCTCTTCCATAGCCATATCATCTCGGATTGGTAACCCTAAATCCCACGCCCTCTGGATATAAAAGGATGCCTATCTGATTCGTCTTGACCCCCAGAGCACCGACGGAACCCTCTCGTACCCTGACTCCCTCTATTTCTCTTGATTTCATCTTCTCTGACAAGCCCTCCGTCGCGGCACCACCACGTTAGGATACTTGAAGTAATAAAGGGGGGAGAGCAGGAGACCGTTGGATCATGGCTTCGCATGGATTAATGAAGAGGATCAGCGGTTGAGCTTCACCGTGACTCAATCCAGGTCTGAGTGGGCACAATCAGCCCTGGGAGACTGATCCCCGCTCTGGTCAAGGGAGACCCACGGATCTGACGACGGGTGTATTTTTCCAAAAAGGTAATTATAGCCTCTCTAATAGGATAAATCAAGGAAATTGCTAAATCTTGCAAAAATGATTAAAAATCATTCCTTTGTCCAAAAGTAACATATAATATATGAGTCTTGCTCAAAAATATGCGAGCAATCCAATAAAAATGTAATCATAGGCTAGTTTTGTTTCTAGTTTGAAAAGTATCCAAAGTTGATATCTTTAATGCTTTTAATGAATCAAAACCTTAATTTCTAAGTTTTGGTGATTCTAAGGGATTCAACTGATTTTGATATTCAAAGATGAACCTTTTGTGAATAAAAGAACACCTTGAACTCATATGAACACCATAATCTAAGATTTGAAGGATTAGGGTCTCTTTGTGATTAAGAATACCTTTAGTGATGGAATTAGGGTTTGCCAACATAGGAATGTCAAATGCATATTCTTTCATCTTCTAAATCTTAACATGATTTGAAATGGATAAAAGTTGAACATTTTCATAAAAAAGTATCTTTGGAATACATACATGAACATGACACCAAAACTAGGGTTTGTAGATCAAAAGGGTATTAATGGTAATAAATGAACTTGTGGAGAATGGAGCTTAACGAAACAAAAAGATGGACTTAATAACCCAACTTGGAACTCAATTCAACCCTAAAGGTAGATTTTAGAATCACATACTGACACATGGGTGTTATGCCTTAACTTTCAGGTTGACTTGCTTGGTTACTTGTGTGGTTATTCTTGATTATTCTTATTTGGACTTTAGGTGCTTATGAGACAGGTATGTGGCTACGCCTATTAATAATCGATCTAGTTTCACATGGATTTCTCTGGTTTCTCCGCATGGTTTGTAAATATATGACTATTTGTCATGTGCAAACTATAAAGTGACTATGACTATCACATAATATGGACATGACTAGCTTGTATCCTGCACCACATCTGATGTAAGATAAGAAAGTAAACAATGATGAATACGAAATTGTGGAGGCAAGGAAATCATCCAAAGATCGCTAAGCCCTGGGGGTAAGATCTATCACTAAAGCCCCGGGGGCAACGGTGAGACACCAAAGCCCTGGTGGCAAGTGTGGCCTATGTCCACTGCAGGGACAAGACTCCAGAGGTTGGATGTATCTAGATTGAGTAGTCATGATCAAAATGCTAACTTTGATTTATTAAACAATAATTGATGAATTATTTTGTTACAAGTAAATGCAAACTATTATGTTTCCCCTACATATTGGTGTAACTTGTTATACTGGATGCATGTAAATTGTCGGTGTTTTTAGGATAATTTGCTACTTGTTAGAAATTGGACATTAAAAAAAAAGACACTAAAAGCAAACAAACAAAGTAATGCCCAGAGGATATAGATAGATGGCATATCGATTGGGGTGGAACCTTAAAACCCATATTTGTGTAAACATTGATGAAAATATTTTTATCTTGTTCCAAACTCTGTTAAGTTAGTGAAATTTATTGATTATTTTTTATTATGTGCAAAACCAAAGATCCTATTCTGGGATAATATCTCTTAGTTTCCTAGCCTTCCTTATTTGAGGGTTGTTGGGGAGTGGGGTCATTACAGTAACCCAATCACTGAGGTACAGCCGTAGTTGTCCTTTATCATATCACATGTTCATCACCAAGACCCGACCAGAGTCATTCTCAAATACTTGGGATCAAGATGTCAAGGACACGTGGTCACTCACACCTCGCATAATCCATATTATGCGCTCTATAAAAGTACTAACACTGAAGATGGATCTATGACACAAGGCAACTACATTATTGGGGTTTCTCTTGATTAGTTAAGCTAGTTGAGTATCTTTTAGCAGCAATCAAGTTACCACATAAAAAACCTTAAACAAATAATACAAAACTAAGGGTATGATATAACTCCAGAAGATATAAGACATATGAGACATGATCTTGTCACGTCACCACTTAATACCACTACCATACAAGGACACCAACATTATCATATCACTAGGGGATATAAATCCATCATTTCATCACCAGAGGACATCACCTTTCACTAGGCATTAAACCACTGTCAGTTCATAAGACCCATCACATCATTATGATCATAACATGCCTCTTCAAGGCTCATAATCGTCACTTGTATCACATCACATATACGTCATAGCAATCAAGTATGACATTCATTTACATGCATGGTTAAGATTACACAAGTACAAGAGAGAAAACATCATCTCAATTTACTAAATCAAGCAAACTCAACAAGTATATCCTACACTTGAGATTAAGGTTAGGGTTTCTCTTATAGTCAATTAGGATTTCCAATTCAAAAATCACCACAACACCCTAGATACTTCAATTCCCACTTTCTTGGAGCACATTAGGGTTTAACATTACTTTCTTGAACATATAATCATCATCATGTAAACAACAATATGTAACGACCACCAATCATATAGATGTATGTAGAGACCATCTCACACACACACCCATGTGTAACGACCGTCATGATAACATCCTGTAGCGACCAATATGCTTACCTAGGTGTAGTGACTACCACCATAGGTCAGGGTAGCGACTGTTAGCACACCAATATGACTTGCTTTGACCAAAGCAAACACCAACATTTGTAGCGACCCACTAAACTAAACATGTAGCGACCGAAGCAAAGATGTGTAGCGACCATCCAACCAAACCAGAGTGTGTCGACCAAAACAAGACCAACTTGAGGCCCTTCATTATAAACAAAAACAACTTGAGGCCCTTCGACTGAAACAAGACCAACTTGAGGCCCTTCGACCAAAACAAAATAAACTTGAGGGAAAGGGTATGTTGACCGCAATGACCTCTTAAGTAGAAACCAAACACACAAGCCACATATGAGTGTTGACCAGAAACACCAAGGGAAACATGCCTTGACTAAAACTGTTGTTGGACACCAAGAAGTCCAAACATTACCATGTTCAAGACTCACAAATGCATGAACATAAAATCCTAGAAGCAAACTCCATCATGAACAAACATGAAACAAACTAGGATAGAGAAGACCAATCTTCCACCTCATGAAAACTTATGTAAACATCAAGTAAAACATAACATAATGGATGGACCATGGCAGAGTGATAAAACCAAGGATCGTGATGCATCTAATAAATTCACCTCAACATCACTTAAAAAATTGGTGCATCAATTTAGGGTTTAGGAGAGAGCTATCTATACAAGAATACTACAAAGTTATAAACCCTAGATCATCAACACAACATCAACCATCTTACTATCATGTTTTAAGGAGAAAATCAAGAACATGCAAACATGATTATGGTGCAATAATAGAAGAGAGAAAAGAATTATATAACCCACCTTATGTAGAGACCAAGTTCCAAAGATCACAATCTCTAAGAAAGAGAAGGAAGCTCCAACCAAGATCAAATCCACAATCACAAGATCACCTGAAGAATAAGAAAACATACCAAGGTAAAAATATGGCTCAAGATAAAGAAAAACACAAACCCTAGGCTGATTTAGATGAAAGAAAGAAGAAAGAGGGAAGCTTCTTTTCACATTGGTACCACCATGGTCGAAGCATAGTCTCTGACCTTTGTGAAGAGAAGATCCTCAAGATAGCCACTATGGTCAAGCCATAGTCTCATGACCAAGAAAGGAGCAGAAGGTAGGGTAGAGAGATAAAAGAAAATGTGACCAAGGAGAGATAATAACTTACCTAGAAAAAACATCACCAAAGATCACCACAAGGAAGATGATCAAGCTCAAGGTCACCACATGCAAGGTTGGTCAGCCATCAAATCTCTAAGACTAGTCCTTCTTTACTTCACAAAGCTCCAACGAAGAACACAAGAGAGTGAAGAAAAAAGAGGGTCAAAAAGGATATTTGCATGTAAAGGAGAGGGGTTATATGCGCAAGGTAGGAGGGAAGTAAGGGGGTTATGAGGTGTCAACACAAGAGAGCATCAAAATAACACTTGTCCACTAAGAAAAAATCCATGCAACCACTTAACACGTGCATGCAAAGGGTGATATAACCTAGGGAGTGTAGCAACCACCTAGGTCTACAACATCCCATGTTGCGGTCAAAACACACCAAGGTAGACCATGTAGCGACCGCTACACTAGGTCACCCACCTAACATGGTCGAAACACTCCACTAAAAGACAAACCTCATCTACCAAACCTCACTTAGATCACCATGGTCTAAGCAAACAACACCTAGGGTAAGTGTTGTGGTCGTAACATACATCCAAGAGTGGTGTTATAGTCACAACACACACAAACCCTAGTATGGTCGACACACAACAACAAGGCACACTCTAGAAACCCTAATCTCACCAGACCAAACTGAAAACATAAGATCAACACATGTTATAAAATCATCTCAAAGGTTTAGATTATGGTTAAACCATCTAACCAAGAAAAGAAAACAATGTTAGTGCAAAAGCCAGGTCAAGGGTCTCACATATTTGATACCTAGGTTTAAGAGAACATCCACATGACATGTTTCATGTTTATAATAACAAAAAACCCATTGATCTGAGACCCACATTTATGCCCTTTTATATCTTAGGTCCCCTCAGGTTTGGACCCTCTATAGCGATCGTACTCATGGATCATAACTTGTACTTTACTTGCAAGGTACACCTAACCTCTTGACCCTACTATGATATTCGTTTGCTTATGCATATGCTTGTAAGAATGCTTGGCTACTTAATTACTTGGTTGAGCTATTTGTTCCTATGAATATTACTTTCATGTTTGGTTATAATATGTTGACAAAAGGTCAAATATAATATATATATATATGTATTTATCATATAACCTAATTTTGATGTAATGGATCAAGAAACCTAAAACATGATTTGTATAAGATGCTATCATTAACTATTCACGAGTTGCTTCTATTTCTTATTCGTTATCATGTTCCTTGACAAGCAAGTTTTATATTACTCTTAAACTGTTTACATGCATTTTCATAGCGTACTCAATGCACTCACATTGATATTTTTTTTGTCAAATTGGTAGTTCCACATGAAGATCTGCTAAAATGAAGTCTCTGTAATGAAACACCAATGGGTATCCTTGATATAGAAATGGGTATATATCTCTTTCCTCCATGTTTAGTATCTCATTATCTCTTGTTCTTACTACTTTTACGTATATATTGTCTGTGTGAAATATTTGTGCCATTCTATGGATGGGCACCCAAACCCTACTACCACTGACTCTATAGTCAGTGGGGGTAGGATGAGGGTAACAAACAGTTCTGTGACAAATGGTATCAGAGCCAAACACATATGCCTCTATGTATATACAAGGCACATAACACATATTAAGGACCCATGGAGGACTAAATTCCTTTCCATATAGTTTAGAGAGTCTTATAGCATCTCTCTTCTTTAAGGACCACCTAAGCCATCCAAGTAGATGATTATTAGTTAGATTTCTTATCTTCTCAAGTGACTCTTTTCTCATGACTATTAATCACATGATTTCTTAATTTTGGCTAGCTTATGCATGGGAAAAGTAAAACTCATTTGAAACCATGAAAGTTTATTAAGATGATAATGCCATTATCTGATATCAAATTGAAAACCCTACTTGATGTAAGAACATATTCTTGTAAATGATGTACTCGTTATATAGTTCATATAAACTCAATGTTATAAAATTGGATATAAGTGTTTTTTATGTTTGAGATGAATTGTTGATGTGGTGATATAAGGTGTAACTCATGTTTTACACCTCATGGTTGATATTTATTAAACTTATGTTGTGCCTAATTTGATCAAACCTTAAACACAACTAAGAAAATCTTTCCCCATTGACATGAATCACGCAACATACCATGATATGACTATGTCTTTGGACTCTAGATCATGATGTGAAGACTTGGGTCCAAGAGGCATTTCCCTATTGACTTATATGCCCCTTTGTAAGCTCAATTTTGAACAAAAATGATGAACATGGATATCACTCTTGCCCTGTTTTCCTCAAACTCTTGAACTCCCAATTTGACTTCTTGATTTCCTAAATACACCCCTTTCCCTTGATCTATAGAAGGAATGGACCAATATAAGACCCTCGACTTACTCTTAGGGATGGTGCTCCAACCAGGGATGGGTCAACCCAATAATAGAAGAGGACATATAGGGAATGCACCCTAGACCTTTAGGGTTAGGTTGTGGCTAGAAATCCTAACCTCCTCATGTAAGTCGAGAAGGAAACCTAGGTTAGGACCTCCCCTTGAAAGGTGGGATCTCCAATCAATTTAAGAATTCAGGTAACCGTGGAGGTCACCTAATGTTATAAGGATTAATTATACAAAGCATGAAACCACATATATTGAGTATAATTCTGTGATCCCAATTACACCATCTATGAGGGATATAAAGAAAAGTCACTTAGGAAGTGACTGACAATATGTGACCAATCTTGAGAGGAAGGTCACCAAGAGGTCAAGCCCATAAGGGAAGGCTAGCATTAAGGCTAATATAAGGAGGGAAGGTCACCAATAGGTCAAGACCAGGAGGGAAGGGTAACTTGAAGACCAAGCCCAAGAGGGAAGGTCACCAAGAGGTTAAGCCCAGGAGGGAATGGCAACATGAAGACCAAGCCCAATAGGGAAGGTCACCAAGAGGGAAGGCCACTAGAAAGACCAAGCTCAGGAGGGAAGTTCACCAAAAAGACCATGCCCAGGAGGGAAGGTCACCTAAAAGACCAAGCCCAGGAGGGAAGCTCACCTAGAAGACCAAGCCCAGGAGTGAAGGTCACCATGAGACCAATGCATGGACATAAAATGAATAATGTACATCATGAGAGATGGAGAACATTTAGGCTAAGGAATTATACAGAAAACAACACGCTCAAATATTGTTAGAGAGACCTCAAGAAAAATTTGTATGGCATCTCAATAAATCTTAGGAAAGGTAGAGCCCTAAGTCACCTTGAGGGTCTGAAGTAGGAATCTAGACCCTAACTTTGAAATGTTTGGACCTATTACTTAGATGTCCAAACATGACTCTCGATATTGCATAATGAAATATAGAATCATGATTAATGATCCTGATATTGGTTTGAATCCTATGATCAACCCTATTTGGACCTTAAGATCACCCTCAGTATAAGGCTGACGAATTCCATGTTCCCAAATATTAAAATTTTGAAATGACCATTATGTTCAATATCTCAATTTTTTACTAGGGGATAAGATCTCATGACTAGGGTCATACCTTACCTTGATCTTGAACATGAAATCACAACATTGAAAAAAAATGTCTCAAATTGTTGAAATACAAAAAGTAGATCATGGAAGCATAACCCCAACTAGGCCAATGAAAAAGCTATAACCCTAAATAATGGGAATGAAAGTCACATTGTACTTTTGATTCAAAGATCTCTATTTTTTGACCTAAAGTATGACCTCTCCAAGTTTTATGATATATAGGATAATCTCTTCAATTTGTAACTCAGGTAATAATACTTTCAATTCGATAATCTATGTGACTATCTGTTGATTTTGATGCTTGATTGCTCAATTTTGGAATGAGATTGATATTGTGGGTAGTGATGATACCTTATGGGAATAGTATGATGATTTTGATGAATAGTAAATCTCAAATCTCGATTATGGATTGATTTAATTTTGGGGACAAAATTTCTTTTAAGGTGTGGAGGATGTGATAAATTGGATCTTTATCGCTCTACCTTATGCGTACCTTAATTTAAATTTGATCATATATTATGAGTGACTTGATGCTAAATTATATTCACCTTGCTCTTCTGTCCCTTTTTGTGACATTAAAATCAATATTGACCTATGTTCTAATGACTTTAGTGCATCATTCTTCTACTTTTGAAATTGAACCTCATGAAAGTAATTAAATGGATCCCAAATGTGTATATGTTGTAGATCTTTTAATTTTCTTTCCAATGGTGCAAGAAGCACCTTAATCGGACATTCAGATCCCAAATTATGGGCCTTTCAAGTTACCACTTTTTTCTCTTGATTTTATTTAAACAATTTACACCTTTTGGGCTAAATTATGGGCGCACGCGGTCCATTTATCCTTTTCTTTTCCCCTTTTCCTTGGTAATCCAAAGACTTTCTATAAGGCCCCTAAACTTGCTTAATGAGTTGAATGAGATTAATTACCATAATTGAATGCTTATAACCCTAATATAACCTTTTTATATGTTTTGAAATAATAATACAAGCTTAAGTTTCAAATTTGGTCCAATTTGCACACTGTTTGAGCAAGTTATGCAATTTTTTGTACATTTTGGACTTTTATGCAGCTTACCCAATTGAGGGGTTATCTTTGCAATTTGTCACATACATTATGTTCCTTAGATGTTATATTATCATTCATGAGATTTTTGATCCATGGGGCTCCTAGTTGAGCCATGGTTTGAAGGTATTTTCATCAAGGGTATTTTAGGGTTTACCCCTTCATGGATGAGATACCTTTAGTAGCTACCAACTAATGAATTATGTGATTGGCTGGGAAATTCGACAAAGGAAAGCTAATTAGGCCAATATGGACGGTGGGGGAGCTTTTTGTGTGTGTTCTTGTATATTCTTAATAATTTAAGGCCATAGACACATGGGGAAGCTACTTTTACACCTCATGCTTGCTTATATCCTTATCCATGGGCTATATTTACCTCTTCTTTTCCCAAATTGGAAACTATGCTTGTTTTATCTTTCCTCTAACCTGGAGCAACGAATCCACTCTGTTTTTCTATGGAACCAAGTGCTCTAAGGTAGAAGACAACCTCTTTTTGGAGAAGAAGGTCTCTTAGAGCTCCATTTAGCCCTACCTAGGGTTTCCAAGGTCATCTTTTAGGGAATTCGACCAAGGAAAGTTGTTTTCTTCCTTCCTTCTCCATTTTTGTTGCTCTTATCCTTCCTTAAACCTTCCTACATGTTAGAACCATGTTGTTCCATGGTGAAAGTGGCTCTATAACTCAAAAATCTATCCTTCTTGTTTCTTTTTCTAGGATTTTGCTTCTTTGTGGAGAGAAGTACTTAATTGGCCAAGTTCAGATTTGAATCCAAGGTTTTTTTGCCCTATTTTCTCAAGATTATTGTTTTTTGGGATCTGACCTACTCTATAGAGGCGAGTTATATAGCATTCTTCACTTATATTTCTTACTAGAAGCTTGTTAGTTCATGTTTATGCCTTAATGTGTTGAATTAAGCATAGAGAAACCATGCTTGTTTAGAATTATGAATTTTTGTGGTTTTCCCTATTTTGTTTCAATTCTATATGAACGTGTAAACATGTCGACTACCTTTCTAAGGTGTAACATGATCTGGGACAGGTTGATAGCAACAACCTATGCTGCTAAGCACAAAATAATTGATGGTTCAAATTAGGGTTTTCAAGCTATTTCCTTCTCTATCACACAATCGATGGTCATACCATTCAACAACCAATGGTTTTTCTATCTTGGAAACTGATGTTCGTGATCAAGGGTGTCAAATTTATGGTGACAACCTATGGTCACCCCCTTAGGTCAGGTTTTGGCTCAATTTGTAATGACCCTGACCTGGGTTATGAGTTAACCCTATTTGTTTTGGCTAAGTAAGTTGCTTAGAAATTTAATATAATCCTCTAAGGTGTTTTTTTATCATGTGACACACTTATGTTCCAAGTTTGGTCCTGATTGAATGTTATTTGAGCAATGTTCCTTTATTTTGGACCAAAGTGTAATTTACCCAAGATGAGGGGCTATATTGCAAAATGTCACATGTTGAACATGCCTTAAGTGTTTTAACATCATAAGAGAGAGAATGATGCTAAGTTTTGGCTTGTGGAAAGCCTAAATTCCAAGTTGGAACATGTTTGAATATTGCTAGTACCTTGTGCACCAATTTTGGTACAAATTATAATTTACCCAGAATGTAGGGTTGATATGCAAATTACGACCTCTAGAGTGTCCCTGCTTCCTCTATGTATCATTTAGAGGAGATATAATTAATGAGACACCATGTTTGAATCAATTATGAGTGATGGTATTCTTGGTGATGAAAAGACCAAGAAAGGGGTTGAATGGAAACCCTAATTTGAGCTTGTATTAAGTGTATTAGGTTGTAGTGATTTAATGGGAGTCCCTATCGGCCAAGGATCCAAAAAGGAGACCCCCATATCGTGTTGTTAACTCTTTGACTTTTCAAAAACGAGCTAAGCACCTCAATAAAGCAATGAATATCGGCTTGCAACTTTCCTTGGGAAAGGTTGCATTGAATTGTGAATATAATAATGTGAGTGGAAGTGGCTTGTCCTTGAAGATAACCAAAGGGGGACGACCCTTATCCCTTGCATTATCATCAAGTTTTTATTTTGCAGGTAAATATAAAGATGGAGTGCATGCAAGTACATGTGTCAATCCATGCATGGCCATGTGGCACCTACTAGTAGTAAATTGACGACACCTCATGTACACACTTTTTAATGAACCTCAAGTATATATACCATTCCTTTCACCCCTAAGTGAACTTTTTCGAATCCTACCACCTCCTTGCTCTTAGATATCATGCATGGAGCCTTTTTTTCGTGCATATGTTATGTGGTATCATGCATAGGCCTTGGGTATCGGCCATAGCAAGTAATATCGGCCATAGCATGTTGATATCGGCCATAGCAAGTCAATATCAGCCAAGTGGAGTGTTTTTGGCCACAAGTGAGGGCGATATCGGCCACAAGTGATGGAATATCATGCAAGGGTATTGATGTATCGTTCAAGGTGATAAGGATCAAGAGGGATCTCAATACTTAATCCTAAGGTGAGGCCATGATCATCTTCAACCTTGGATTGAAGTATGATTTTAGGGTATTGATCTTCCATTCTTTTCTTCTTTACCAATTGCTTATCCATGGTGATTCCTTGTATATGAAGGAGTTGTGAACGAGCCTTGGAATTTTTATAAGTCATATTCAATCTTAGGAACATGGAGCTTTGGAGGTTGGATCTTTGAAGTTGTTCTTAAGGCGGGTTATATAACTTGAACTCTATCATGTTATTATTCATCACCTAAATTGCTATACTTAATGAACTACTTTTAATTCTGAAATTTTCTGAAATAGTTGATGAAATTATGAGTTATAATAGTTTCTTAGACCTGTTTCCATGAACTATAATAGTTAGAACGAATGTCTAGAGCTTGAAGAAGATGGTATCACCTTATAAAGTGATATCAGGTTCTAGCACACAAGCAGACACCTCTAAATCGATATGGTGATGCACCTACTCCTCTAAAATGAAATGAATATGATTTTATACTTTCTTGCACGATATGGTGGTGTAGTATACACCTCTTACACGATATGACGTCAAGCAAACACCTCAAAAATGATATTGGGTTAAACACACACCTCTTTTCCCGATATGGTGTGAAGCACACACACACACATCTCTTTGCCCGATATGGTGTGAAGCACACACACACACCTCTTTGCCCGATATGGTGTGAAGCACACACACACCTCTAAAGTGATATGGTAAGCAAGCACACACCTCTTTGCCTGATATGGTGTGAAGCACACACACACCTCTTTGCCCGATATGGTGTGAAACACACACACACCTCAAAAGTGATATGGAAGCACACATAGACCTCAAACCCAATATGGAAGCATACATACACCTCAAGGGTGATATGGGAAGCACACATACACCTCAAACCCAATATGGAAGCATACATACACCTCAAGGGTGATGTGGTAAGAACACATACACCTCAAACCTGATATGGTAAGCACACATACACCTCAAGGTCGATATGGTATGCACACATACACCTCTAGGTGATATGGGTAGCAAGTATACACCTTTAAACTGATATTGGGTTAAGCATACACCTTTTGTACAATATGGTGTTGAGAACTTATCTCTAAAATGATATGGTGGGTAACCCAATACACTAGATGACAAGAGTGGGAAGCTGGTTAGCACCCTAATACATGTGATGGCCAATACACTAAAGTAGGGTGTGGCCAATATCTTCAAGTAAGGTGAGGATGTTACATCCATGAAGGGTGAAGTTGATACACATTATGAATGGTAAGGTTGATACCTTAATGGGTAAGGGTATGAGGGATATGATGATGCCTAGATCGATGTACACCTAACCCAATACATGTGTTCAACTTGACATACATGATTCAACCCTATACACCTTGTAAAGGTGAGGGAAAGACACTCTTAGGAATTATGAGTATAATACCAAGTAATGGTGTGGCTAATACCTTGATAGGTGAAACACCTAAAGTGATTAATAATGGTCAATCCTATATCAACAATTTCTTAACCTGATATGAGTCCATATCACTTGATGATAGTTGGGTAATTCAAGTGTGTGACTTATGGCCCATACATAACAGGATAAATGTGATGGGCTAGTGCATAAAGTATTAGGATGGGAAATACCCTAATAAAAGATAAGTTGATGAACTTAAGTAAGTTAAAAGTGATGAGGGAAGTGATACACCAAGGCATGATAAATATCATATCCATCATCTCAAGGTTGATACACCTTGATGCGCCTCAAATCCAATATACTTGGATGAGTAACACATGAAGTGTGTTATGTTAATTGTTACATTGAGATATAATGTGTTTAATGCACTTTGATATGTGTAGGCTAACATACCTTGAGAAAGGGTTAAGACAAGATAATAAAGTATGATGTAATCAATATCCTAGAGAGGATGAGAGAGAAACTCATACTTTGTGTTGATCAGCATTTAATGATAAATGATGAGAATAAATAAGTATGATTGAATATTTATGATATCAATGTATGCTCCTAGATGTGTGGAGCAATGAATTAGGGTTTGGATTCATAATATGAACATGAAACCCTATTCAGCTATAAAGAGAAACCATAACCCTAATGATGGGAAGTTTGTATTTCTCTTATTACATAAGCCTTGTGAGGCATGTTAAATACTTGTATAACAAGTATAATAAGTAATGGCCTTGTGAGTCATGTGAATAAGTTTTTGCCTAGTGAGAGGTGACATGATGTATAATGGCCTTGCGAGCCATGTGAATAAGTTGTTGCCTAGTGAGAGGTGACAAGTTGTGTAATGGCCTTGTGAGCCATGTGAATAAGTTGTTTCCGAGTGAGAGGTGACAAAATGTATAATGGTCTTATGAGCCATGTGAATAAGTTGTTTCCTAGTGAGAGGTGACAAGATGTATAATGGCCTTGTGAGCCATGTGAATAAGTTTTTGCATAATGAGAGGTGACAAGATGTATAATGGTCTTGTGAGCCATGTGAATAAGTTGTTGCCTAGTGAGAGGTGACAAGATGTTCAATGGCCTTGTGAGCCATGTAAATAATTTGTTGCCTAGTGAGAGGTGACAAGATGTGCAATGGCCTTGTGAGCCATGTGAGATGCTTGTGCAACAAGTATCATGTATACCTTGGTATGAGGACCTAGAGGTATTAGTTACCTGATAAGTGGTAACAGTGTTCAGTGATGAACTAAGGGTTTGAATACCCAGATCTAGTAATCATGATGATAATGTTAAGGGATGAGAATTCCCAGTAATGAGATAAGGGATTGATATCCTAATTATTATATGTGTTCTAAAGATTTGAAAAGTAATTGATAGATGTATTACACCTTTCTTTGTAGCATCTGTTATAATAATTCTTGTTTGAAACTTGACTGATGCTAAAAGATATGACAATGCACTTAATTAATCAAGTGGGATCTTATCATGTAGTGCCATGACCATAGATCCATCAGCTTCAAAATTTACTGAATGGTGAAACAGGTTGCTCCGTGGCATAACCCGGAGGGCATATTTTTGAATATGTGGGGGTGATGGGAGCGAATATCCTTACACCCTAATGTGGGATTGATGTGAGATAAACATGAAATCTCTCAATCCTCCATTATATATGTCGGGATGTATGTATCACGAATCTCCCAATGATGATGAAGGTCGGGATGGATAATTGAGATCTCCCCGAAGAGAGTGTAGTTGACGCTGTAGATCGATAGCGAAGGTTCTAGTATACCCTGGAAAGCTATTTAGTAGTGACATGAGATGTCCTACTTGTGGTCTCACACTGACTAAGATGGCAGAGGTCATGGCAGTCAGCTCTCCCATTGACCTTGTATGGTACTGATGCTTTACGTAGTTGTGGTCGTTTGGAGTATGAGTGGTATACCTCATCTCCTCAAGGTATAAGTGTGATTGAAAAATGTAATCAGTCATGTAGCATATCTGCTTAAGGATCGAATATGGAAAACATTGATTGATGCACACTTCAGTTATACATCTTAGTTGATAGATAATATTTATGTTTCTTTACATTCCTTACAAAGCATATAGATGATTGATAGTTCTACCATGGGTAGATGCAATGTTCTCTTTGAGAAAGGAGATTACTTCATTCTATTCATACAGTGATTTATCCTGCCTATTAATATAGAAAGAACTTCAGCTCAGTTTATAAATGCTTAATCTATGATAATAATATGGTCAGCGGAGAGTTATATCTCTCGCTGGGATAATTGTCTCACCCCGTGGGATCTACAATTTTTTAGGTGGACGTGCATGAGGCAGTGGAGACCTTGCTACAGAGGAGAAACAACAGCTGAGGCAATAGTGATAGCTCAGGTTGAGTGTACTATCTATCGTGTCTTGTAGATAGAAGTCCTATGTGTCGTCCCTATACTCTCAGGTCCTTGGAGTTGGTTCGTACTAGTTTCATGAATGATCTGAGATTTTGTCTTGAATGCCTCGAGGTTTTATGTTGCTCCAGGATGTGTTTTGATAGAAAAAATGTTATATGATGTCCTCAAGATGAGATGGAATAATGTTGTACAATGTAAATTATGATATGTATAAGTTTTGGATCTTTTAGTAAAATTTTTCTGGACAAGGATCTCCTTGCAAAATGGTTTTAATTTTTAGTGATTTTTGTTAATCCGTTGTTTATGTTTATTCTGCTTAATTGTAATGATTTGTTTGTCAGTTTGATGATGGTCATTTCAAGTTTTGGTATTAGAGTTTAAGGTTTGCTGAGTCTACAGAGACATAGGACTAAGGTGTTGAGTCTATTCTAGTGTCCTCAAGTACACCCTATAGTGACTTCTATTTATGCAGAAGAAAGGGTGAAGTTTAAAAATGACTGGAGAACATGAGGAACACGTTGTTGAGGGCAATGTTGTCACACCAGGAAAGGGTGTAAGGGATCAAGAAAGAGAAGAATAAGTGCCTGAGAATTCCCATCATGATCCGATCAGGATGAAGAATCCTATGTTTATGCTCTTGATAGGCAAGTTAAGACAACAGTGATACATATAGTAGACTGGATACTAGCATTACAACCTAGGCTACCAGTTCTTAATGCAAAAACTTTGAGCTTTAAAAAGGGTTCCTGAATGACATGGTCATGTTGGAATAGTGGAAATGTTGGAAGGATTAACATATGGTGAGAAAATAGACTCTTCCATAAGTATAGACAGATAGTACATCTGTGATGGTAATGCCCAAGGAGGGGCACTAAGCTGAGAACTAAGGAAAGGTCTCTACAATTCTAGAGACGTTTGCCTAGTTGTTTTAAAAAGACAAAGTTTTTGGTGCCACCAGTGCAATAAATGCCTAGTGTACTAGGGCAGTAGTCACTAAGTAAAGGCAAAGGTCCTAACTTTCCACCTGTAAGAACTTTTAGCTTAGCTTCTACATCGGTAATAGGACCGATAAGACCATGGTACAAGGACAAGACATGTTATAGATATGGACATGTTGAGCATACTAAACTCTTTTGTTTAATAAGAAGGGAGGAAATGACCAAACAACCGAGGCAGACTCGGCAGGGCTTACGAAAGTTATAGCCCAATAGTGTGAAAAGGAAAAAGCAACAACATAAAACAACTAGACTCTATGTGTTGAGTCAACCTGAAGTGGTAGATGACCGTGTGGGGTAACAATCATATAAAGCTTTTTCATTTTGATATACCTTCTCTTGATTTTATCTAATAATCATAAGAAGGATTGATGTTGTTGACTTCCCTATTGATTTCCCTATGGGAACATAGGCAAGAAATGATGAGGACCAGAATTTATATTTTGTTCAATATTATTTTAAATGCTTTATAATTGCTCTTATCTGTGTGAAAGAGGATGAGGTGTGGAGGTGATGCCTGGAGAAAATCCAGGGATACTAAATCCTATGTTTTTGATGACATGAAAAGTAAGGAATATGATAGTAAACAAGTGCATACTACCTAATCTCAATACTTGTATACCCTGGCCAGGTATTCAACTATTGAAGATAAGGTGAGTATGGAACTCTTAGATTGTTATCTTTCTGATTACCCTGATCAAGTAATCATTTTGAGACAATCTAGTGAGAATAATGAAACTAGAAATATGGAATGGATATTTTTATCACATCCTAAGTGCAATAAAATGGAATCAGAGATGATCTCAGATCAATCTGTGTGTATGAGGAAGTAAAAAGTATAATCCTCATGATAAGAGAATGAGAATAAGGGAGATGATCCATGTCTGATAAAGCCTGTGTGAATAGTTAAGATCTTATCCCATGATGTGGAAATGGGAAATGTGATAAAATCAAAAAATGTTCATGAACATGTTAGACAATAACAAAGGAAGGAGTGATGGCATGTAATCATCCTTATAATTCCTATGTTGATGGCAAGGAACCTAGGATGAAACAAGAGTAAGTGACTCATGAACAGTTGAAAGTTCATACAATAATCAGAGGAGATGATAATCTCTTCTCTTTGATAAACAACCCTGGGTGATGATTGGGTGATAAGAGGAATATGTTTCTTTGTGTTCTCTCCTTTTAGGGAAATGGCAATAAAGTGAGTACTATGACACTTGATGTGCATGGATTAGAAATAATCCAATGATGGATACTTAGAAAAGTATCAGTTCGTCTTGGACTTTGGTTCCACGATAAAGATATGTGTAATAAATAATGTCCCAAAGATGAAAGAAATATCCATTTATATGTGTGGCTTTGGTAATAACAACAGATAGATGGAAATGATGAGGATGTGATGCATTTATGACACATGTGAAGGATACCAAAGTAAGGAATTCTGGTATCTAAGAAATATCAGGTGGTATGGAAAAGTAAAAACATAACTCCTAATCAGATGATTTATGTTGGTTACCTGGTATGCACAACTGTGAAATCAGTCTAGTTACATAAAATAGTATGGTCGTCATATGTTAGGGGTTTATGCTCTGCATAAACATAACATTGATAAGGATGTACTAATTGAAGGAACAATTATAGAATCATTGCGGGAAAAGCTTATCAAGCTAAAAATAATTCTTTAGAATACCCCTATCTATATCTGTTAAGGAAACTTATACATAACATCTAAAGATACCTCTAAGATAAGTTCTTAATTGATAAGTAACCTCCTCTTATGAAAAAAGAATGTACAACTAATGAGATAGTTGGTACAAGTAGTAAGACGGATTAATGTTGTGTCAGCAGATTAGATGGCACAACAGATGTATGATAAGACTTGTAGTCCCAAGTGGGTGACATAACGTAACTCTGGTCTTTCCTTGGAAGTAAAATACTAAACTGAATGAGGAGTATGGAAGACTCCCCAGAGTCAAGAATCTTGTCACATAAAGTTGTAAGTTGAAAAAGGTGACAAATTAGTGAGGTTTGACACCTGAGTTAGATAAGGTATGTGTAATGTTTCTCTAACTAAGAAAAGTGTTACCTGACACAGAGTTGACTCTATAGTCAATAATGAAAAATACAGTGGAGTATGTATCATGTGTGACAGATTCTATGATAACCCTGTATGGAAGAACTTTGTGTTGATCAAATTTCTACATTATCTCCATGACATTAAGATGTTATGTGGAGAATTGATGATATGATGAATGAATAATATATGTCTCCCTTTACCTGGGATTTAGAGGTTTATAACTTGTAATGACCCTGACCTGGGTTATGAGTTAACCCTATTTGTTTTGTCTATGTAAGTTTCTTAGAAATTTAATATGATCCTCTAAGCTGTTTTGTTATCATGTGACACACTTATGTTCCAAGTTTGGTCCTGATTGAATGTTGTTTGAGCAATGTTCCTTTATTTTGGACCAAAGTGCAATTTACCCAAGATGAGGGGCTATATTGCAAAATGTCACATGTTGAAAATTCCTTAAGTGTTTTAGCATCATAAGAGAGAGAATGATGCTAAGTGGTGGCTTTTGGAAATCTTGAATTCCAAGTTTGAACATGTTTGAATAATGTTAGTACCTTGTGCACCAATTTTGGTACAAATTGTAATTTACCCAGAATGTAGGGTTGATATGCAAATTACCACCTCTAAAGTGTCCCTACTTACTCTATGTATCATTTATAGGAGAGATAATGAATGAGACAACATATTTGAATCAATTATGAGTGATGGTATTCTTGGTGATGAAAAGACCAAGAAAGGGGTTGAATGGAAACCCTAATTTGAGCTTGTATTAAGTGTATCGGGTTGTAGTGATTAAATGGGAGTCCCTATCAGCCAAGGAGCCAAATAGTATACCCCCCATATCGTTTTTTTAACTCTTTGACTTTTCAAAAACGGGCTAAGCTCCTCAATAAAGCAATGGATATCAGCTTGCAACTTTCCTTGGGAAAGGTTGCATTAAATTATGAATATAATAATGTGAGTGGAAGTGGCTTGTCCTAGAAGATAACCAAAGAGGGGCTACCCTTATCCCTTGCATTATCCTAAAGTTTTTATTTTGTATGGAAATATAAATATGGAGTGCATGCAAGTACATGTGTCAATCCATGCATGACCATGTGGCACCTACTAGTAGTAAATTGATGACACCTCATGTATGTGTTTTTAATGAACCTCAAGTATATATACCCTTCCTTTCACCCCTAAGTGAACGTTTTCGAATCCTACCACCTCCTTGCTCTTAGATATCGTTCATGGAGCCTTTGTTTTGTGCATAGGTTATGTGGTATCATGCATTGGACTTGGGTATCGGCCATACCAAGTAATATCGGCCATAGCATGTTTATATCGGCCATAGCAAATTGATATCGGCCAAGTGGAGTGTTTTTGGCCACAAGTGAGGGTGATATCGGACACAAGTGATGGAATATCATGCAAGGGTAGTGAGGTATCATGAAATATGCTAAGGAGAAAGAGGGAACTCAATACTTAACCCTAAGGTGAGGCCATGATCATCTTCAACCTTGGATTGAAGCATGATTTTAGGGTTATGATCTTCCTTTCTTTTTGTCTTCACCAATTGCTTATCCATGGTGATTACTTATATATGAAAGAGTTGTGAATGAGCCTTGGAATTTCAATAAGTCATCTTCAACCTTAGGAATGTGAAGCTTTAGAGCTTGGAGCTTTGAAGTTGTTCTTAAGGCGGGTTATATAACTTGAACTCTATCATGTTATTATTCATCACCTAAATTGCTATACTTAATGAACTACTTTTAATTCCAAAATTTTCTGAAATAGTTGATGAAATTATGAGTTCTAATAGTTTCTTAGACCTGTTTCCATGAACTATAATAGTTAGAACGAAGGTCTAGAGCTTGAAGAACATGATATCACCTTATAAAGTGATATCGGGTTCAAGCACACAAGCAGGCACCTCTAACCCGATATGGTGATGCACCTACTCCTATAAAACAATATGAATATGATTTTATACTTTCTTGCACGATATGGTGTTGTAGTATACACCTCTTGCATGATATGAGGTCAAGAAAACACCTCAAAAATGATATTGGGTTAAACACACACCTCTTTGCCCGATATGGTGTGAAGCGCGCACACACCTCTTTACCCGATATGGTGTGAAGCACACACACACCTCTTTGCCCAATATGGTGTGAAGCACACAACCAACTCTTTGCCTGATATGGTGTGAATCACACACACACCCCTCTAAAGTGATATGGTAAGCAAGAATACACCTCTTTTCCCGATATGGTGTGAAGCATAGACACACTTCTTTGCCCGATATGGTGTGAAACACACACACACCTCAAAAGTGATATGGAAGCACACATATACCTCAAACCCGATATGGAAGCATACATACACCTCAAGGGTGATATGGGAAGCACACATACACCTCAAACCCGATATAGAAGCATACATACACCTCAAGGGTGATATGGTAAGCACACATACACCTCAAACCTGATATGGTAAGCACACATACACCTCAAGGTCGATATGGTATGGACACATACACCTCTAGGTGATATGGGTAGAAAGTATACACCTTTAAAGTGATATTGGGTTAAGCATACACCTTTTGGACGATATGGTGTTGATCACATATCTCTAAAATGATATAGTGGGTAACCCAATACTCTAGATGACAAGAGTGGCAAGGTGGTTAGTACCCTAATACATGTCTTGTTCAATACAGAAAAGTAGGGTGTGGCCAATATCTTCAAGTAAGGTGAGGATGTTACATCCATGAAGGGTGAAGTTGATACACATTATGAATGGTAAGGTTGATACCTTAATGGGTAAGTGTATGAGGGATATGATGATGCCTAGATCGATGTACACCCAACCCAATACATGTGTTCAACTTGACATACATGATTCAACCCTATACACCTTGTAAAGGTTAGGGCAAGACACTCTTAGGAGTGATGAGTATAATATCAAGTAATGGTGTGGCTAATACCTTGATAGGTGAAACACCTAAAGTGATTAATAATGGTCAATCCTATATCAACAATGTCTGAACCTAAAATTAGTCCATATCAATTGATGATAGTTGGGTAATTCAAGTGTGTGACTTATGGCCAATACATAACAAGATAAATATGATGGGCTAGTGCATAAAGTATTAGGATGGGAAATACCCTAATACAAGATAAGTTGATGAACTTAAGTAAGTTAAAAGTGATGAGGGAAGTGATAACCAAGGCATGATAAATATCATATCCAGCATCTCAAGGTTGATACACCTTGATGCGCCTCAAATCCAATATACTTGGGTGAGTAACACATGAAGTGTGTTATGTTAATTGTTACATTGAGAGGTAATGAGTTTAATGCACTTTGATAAGTGTAGGCTAACATACCTTGAGAAAGGGTTAAGACAAGATAATAAAGTATGATGTAATCAATATCGTAGAGAGGATAAGAGAGAAACGCATACTTTGTGTTGATAATCATTTAATGATAAATGATGAGAATAAATAAGTATGATTGAATATTTATGATATCAATGTATGCTCCTAAATGTGTGGAGCAATGAATTAGGGTTTGGATTAATAATATGAACATGAAATCCTATTCTTCTATAAATGGAAACCCTAACCCTAATGATGGGAAGGTTGTATTTCTCTTATTACATAAGCCTTGTGAGGCATGTTAAATACTTGTATAATAAGTATAATAAGTAATGGCCTTGTGAGCCATGTGAATAAGTTGTTGCCTAGTGAGAGGTGACAAGATGTATAATGGCCTTGTGAGCCATGTGAATAAGTTGTTGCCTAGTGAGAGGTGATAAGTTGTGTAATGGCCTTGTGAGCCATGTGAATAAGTTTTTGCCTAGTGAGAGGTGACAAGATGTATAATAGTCTTGTGAGCCATGTGAATAAGTTGTTGCCTAGTGAGAGGTGACAAGATGTATAATGGCCTCGTGAACCATGTGAATAAGTTGTTTCCTAGTGAGAGGTGACAAGATGTATAATGGTCTTGTGAGCCATGTGAATAAGTTGTTTCCTAGTGAGAGGTGACAAGATGTTCAATGGCCTTGTGAGCCATGTGAATAATTTGTTACCTAGTGAGAGGTGACAAGATGAGCAATGGCCTTGTGAGCCATGTGAGATGCTTGTGCAACAAGTATCATGTATACCTTGGTCTGAGGACCTAGAGGTATTAGTTACCTGATAAGTGGTAATAGTGTTCAGTGATGAACTAAGGGTTTGAATACCCAGATCTAGTAATCATGATGATAATGTTAAGGGATGAGAATTTCTAGTATTGAGATAAGGGATCGAGACCCTAAATGTTATATGTGTTCTAAAGATTTGAATAGTACTTGATAGATGTATTACACCTTTCTTTGTAGCATCTGTTATAATAATTCTTGTTTGAAACTTGACTGATGCTAAAAGATATGATAATGCACTTAATTAATCAAGTAGAATCTTATCATGTAGTGCCCTGACCATAGATCCATCAACGTCAGAATTTGTTGAATGGTGAAATGGGTTGCTCCGCGGCATAACCCGGAGGGCATATTTTTTAATATGTGGGGGTGATGGGAGAGAATATCCTTACGCCCTAATGTGGGATTGATGTGAGATAAACATGAAATCTCTCAATCCTCCATTATATATGTTGGGATGGATGTATCACAAATATCTCGATGATGATGAAGGTTGGGGATGGATAATTGAGATCTCCGCGAAGAGAGTGCAGTTGATGTTGTAGCTCTATAGCAAAGTTGCCAGTATACCATGAAAAGCTATTTAGCAGTGACACGAGATGTACTGCTTGTCTTCTCGCACTGACCGAGATGGCAGAGGTCATGGCAGCTGGCTCTCCCATTGACCTTGTATGGTACCGATGCTTTACGTAGCCGTGGTCAGTTGGAGTATGAGTGGTATACCTCATCTCCTCAGGGCATAAGTGTGATTGAAAAATGTAATCAGTCGTATAGCATATCTGGTTAAGGATCGAATATGGAAAACATTGATTGATGTGCACCTGCTACTTGCTCATTGCTTCTTCGATTTTCCTATCAACTATCTTATCTACCTATACATGGATAAAAGAAACGTTAGCTTCTGATTATTGAATTCTCTTTTATAGTAACATTATAGAGAAAGAATAGGTTACCTCTTCTTGTGAAATTCCCGCTTTTGGGACATGTTTGTGTTGGGATGGCCCAAAGAACGCTTTGATGCCCACACCAGTGCCTGTAGCCCTAACACGTCACAGATGCTTTGGGTTACCCATAGCAACTGTCAATTCATCCCTTGTGCCCTCAGGGATGAACTTGCCTTATTTCCTCAGCTCGTACAGCTCCCGCTAATTGCCAAAACAAAAATTTGTAATTAAGTAAACACCACAAATAATCAATATTCGAACTATTTCTCTAAGAGTTGTATTTTACCATTTTTGTAGTCGCCTCAGTAGTTGCGGGCTTCCTTATTTCTCCCTTCTTATTTTTCCTCCCACCTATCCAGACATCATGGTGTGGCAGAGGTGTGGTACCTATAGTAGAGGACTCCTTAGTAGCAGGAGACTGAGCAGTAGACTCAGTCTGTAGTCTTTGGTGAATGCCTACATACCCCTTTGGACCCATTGTGTGGTCATGCACATTCAGTGCACGCCTTACTTTTTGCGCCTCACTGAGGGCCTAGTTAGTATGCACATTAATGATTTGGTTAGTAACACTAAATGTTAATCTTGAATAGGTGAATACAATGTATACTAATTAAATTGGGAGTGACGCCTAATACCTTGAATTCATCAATTTTTCTTGAAGCAACAAATGTGTCCCATTCTTCTTGGTCCAGGAAGTTCCACTATTCAGTGGTTGTCTTCTTCCTCTTGTCACCTTCTTTTATGTATTCTCAGGTGAGATTTGTCCTATAGTTCCTTAGGACTCTCCCACAACATTGCATCATGCATTTATGATGTAGCTTTTCATCCAATTCAAATATACTCTGTAAAATAGAATTGCTATTAACTAGTATCCAAAAAATAGTAATCTACAAAATAGAATTGCAAATTAATATTAACTCATGCATAAATCCTTCCATATTACGTTTTTCTTCCCCTTAGGAACTTTAAGCCAAGAATATATCTTACAACCACAATGGCTACGAGTAACATACCCAAGATATGAAACAAACGAATTGCGATTCAATCCAATTGCATTTCCTGCATTATCAAAATCCACAACAAGTTTGGGTCCATTGCCCCTTTGTGCTATTAACTTCTTCATCATAGTGATGTCCCATCTCTTGTCAACTTTTTGGTGCTGCTCATCAAGTGCCTCAAGTGCTTCATAGGGTACATGTGAATCATCAACCTAAAATTTGACAAAAATAAACACACTTACAGGATATAACTATAAATGGACATGTAGATATAAATATATGATATATTTTTAAAACTTACATTGTGAAGCGGCGCATTGATGTCCTCACCCTCACGGTAATCATCAGCACGGTCATCAGGAGAATGCTCAGCCATCTGAAAGTTGACATTCACATTGTAAAGTTCACATTGTAAAGTAATTCACATTGTAAAGCTCACATTGTAAAGTTCACATTCACATTGTAAAGTAATTCACATTGTAAAGTTCACATTCAGAAAAATAAAACATATAAAAAAATATAAACATGCCTCTAATATTGCAATTTTTTTATCAATTAACAATCCTTCATTGTGATCTCTGCGCACATACACGTCATCATTAGCTTCAATATTTGCTGGTGTTGGCAACCCAACTGAGAATGGACTGGGGTCATAATACTTATCATAGTACTCTTCTTCATCTATAGGATCTTCAATGAACTGTCTTTTACCATGAAGAACAACTGACCATTTATCATTTGTAGGATCATCGATATAAAATACTTGCCTGTGATGCCAATATGAATGGGTCACCCTTCTCGCCAATCTTTTCAAAGTTCACTAAAGTGAAACCCAATTCATCCACTATAACTCCTTTGGTGTTATCAACCCAATTACATTTGAAGAGCAGAATTCTGAAATCTATGTAGTCAAACTCCCATATATCTTCAATGACACCGTAATATGACATTTTAGCTTCATGTGGACTCTTATCCTTTGCACTTGCAAAAAACATAGTCGACGCTTGAAGGGTGACCCCACTGTTTTGGACGACACTCTTATCATCTTGGCGCTTTGTGTAATATGTGAATCCATTAATGACATACCCTTCATAAGACATAACATTCAATTTTGGTTTAAAGGCGAGGCATTTGATAGTTTCAATAATATCATTTGGTGTTTGAGATAGTTGATGTAAGACTTTATCTTCAAACCACTTAATAAATGTCTTGGTATGCTCTCTAGCAAGCCACATTGTATTGGCTAGAGGATATTGTCTCTTGATGAAATCGGTATGTTCCTCGATATAAACACTCACTTCATCCATGTTGTGTAAAATATACAAGTGACCTTGTTCCAACTGCTCATGGCTGATTACTTTCACCCATGATCCCAAAATTCCTTTGCCAAATTGCTCCTCAATATTCTTGTGATTACCAGGAGTGTCATTACCACTGAGAAAGTCATTGAAAAAATCCATAACCTCTCTCGCCACATAACCCTCAATAATACTCCCTTCAAACCGATAACAGTTTCGGACATCACTTTTAAAAATGCTCATGTATCGTTCAAAGGGATACATCCAATGCAAGAAAACTGGTCCCAACATTTTCACTTCCCTAGTCAAGTGGACAACAAGATGTACCATGATATCAAAGAACGACGGAGGAAAATACATCTCAAGCTGACATAGGATAACAACCACTTCTCTTTGCAAATTATCGAGAGTATCAGGGTCAATAACTTTGTTGCACAGACTATTGAAAAAGAAACAAAGTCTGGTGATTGCAAACCTTACATGCTTCAGCAATATAGATCAAATTGTCACAGGCAATATTTGTTGAATTAGAGTGTGACAATCATGAGATTTAAGACCTATCAACTTCAGATCTTTCATTGATACCAATCTACGGATGTTGGATGAGTAACCCTGTGGCACCTTAACATTTACCAAACATTCACAAAAAGCTTTCTTCTCCTTTCTAGACAATGTGTAACAAGTGGGAGGTAAGTATGTTCTTCGATTTCCCATTTCACATAATTCTGTTAATTCTGACCTTATTCCCATTTCACGTAGGTCCAGTCTGGATTTTATCCCATCTTTAGTCTTACCTGGTATATTCAACAAAGTACCAATGACACTATCACAGACATTTTTCTCAACATGCATGACATTGATACAATGCTTGACTGTCAAAGAACTCCAATAAGGAAGATCCCAAAATATTGACTTCTTCTTGAATAAAGATTTGGTATAGGTTTAGGTGCACTCCGTTCCTCATTCAATCCATTGAATGCTTTGTGCTTCCTACGATACAGATGGAATTTTGTAAGAAACCTTCGATGACCAAGATATACAGTCTTACCACCATGTTTTAATCTTGTTGAATCAGTGTTCTCTTCACATATAGTACATGCTTTAGCTCCTTTGACACTATATCCAGACAAATTCCCATATGTTGGAAAGTCATTAATAGTGCAAAACAACATAACACGCAAACAAAATGTCTCTCTTTGTGAAGCATCATAGGTCATCACACCTTCACCCCAGAGTTTCTTTAAGTCATCAATCAGAGGTTCAAGATAAACATTGATATCATTTCCAGGTTGTTTAGGGCCCAATATCAACAACGACAGCATTACGTACTTATTTTTCATACACAGCCAGGGAGGAAGATTGTATATAACAAGCATGACTGGCCAAGTGCTATGTTGGCTGTTCAATGTCCCGTACGGATTCATCCCATCTGTACAAAGCCCAAGTCTTAGATTCCTGATTTCTTCACCAAATTTAGGGTACAATAGATCAATCTTCTTCCACTGTGGGGAATCAGACGCATGTCGTAGGATCCCATCATTATTTTTCTTAATATCTGCATGCCACCTCAAATTCTTCACATCTATCGGATTGGCAAACAAGCATTGAAACTGTGATATTATAGGTAGATACCACATCACCTTGGCAGGAGAACCAGTTTTGGACTCCCCCGAATTCGTCAATTTATACCATGACGCACCACATTTTGGACAATCTTTCAAATCCACATAGTCCTTTTGAAATAATACACAATCATTCGGGCATGCGTGTATCTTCTTGGCATCCATTCCCATTGGGCACAACAATTTCTTTACCTGGTATGTTGAGATTGGCAGCTCGTTTCCTTCAGGAAGCATTTCTTTCAACAAAGACAACAATGGCGTGAAGCTTTTGTCGCTCCATCTATTGTTAGCTTTCAGCTTATACAATCTCAACACAGCGCTAAGCTTCGTAAACTTAGTACAACCTGTGTATAACGATATCTCAACATCATGCACAATGTTTCTAAAAATGGGAGGTGGATCGGTGTGCTCTACCCTACAACTATCCAGCATCACATTAATGATGTCTACTGGAACTGGTTCATTCACATCTACGTCATCAGAGGAAATTTCTTCTTCCATACAAGCACTGCTATTGACATCCACTGGTTTTGGGTTTGAAATCTCTCCATGCCAGTGCCATTCTGTATAGCCTTGTATAATCTCGTTGTACATGACATGACTTTTAATTTCGTCACCAGTGCTGACTTTCAAGTTTTTACCGCAATGCCTACATGGACAATAGAACCTATCTCCAGGTTATTTCCTATGTTCCTTGGAAAATCTAATAAATTGGTCAAGAGCAGAAATAAACTCTGGGGGTGTAGCGAATGGACATCCATGATCTATCCATTCTATGATCAAAGAGAAAACAAGTATATATTACAATAAGATTAGGGTCTAGGGTTAGAGTTTTTGCATGGTTAAAACTTTAGGCCAACAAATACATGCGTTGTCATTCTTATACATAATAAATGTGTACCACCTATCCCATTCTTGAACACTTAATCTCACTAGTAAGTGTATAATGTGTATTGGGTTTTCAAGAAAATTTCGGCAACATTTCCCCGTTGTTCTCTAAGTACATATGTACTTAGGGAACAAATGGGGAAATGCTGCCAAAATTTTCTTGAAAACCAAATACACATTATACACTTACATCCTAAGTGAGATTAGGTGTTCAAGAACAGTCCCAAACCGGGGACTATCCAAGATTTACTCCTAATAAGTAAATCTTGGACGGGTTTCTAGGCCAACAAATACATGTGTTGTCATTCTTATATATAATAAATGTGTACCACCTATCCCATTCTTGAACACCTAATCTCACTAGTAAGTGCATAATGTGTGTTGGGTTTTCAAGAAAATTTCGGTAGCATTTCCCCGTTGTTCTCCAAGTACAGATGTACTTAGAGAACAAACGGGGAAATGATATCGAAATTTTCTTGAAAACCAAATACACATTATACACTTACATCCTAAGTGAGATTAGGTGTTCAAGAATAGTCCCAAACCGGGGACTATCCAAGATTTACTCCTAATGAGTAAATCTTGGACGGGTTTCTTGGCCAACAAATACATGTGCTGTCATTCTATAACATTGATTTTAACATTTCGAGTGTCCATTCATGTTCATCATCAAGATAAAGATTACACATAAATTAGTATGACCTAGGGATGGAGAGATTCATAAATGATTTCAAAATTTCAAACTAGCTCATGCATTATCATCAATCTACATCATACAATAGGGATTCATGTAGATGTTAGGGTGACACATCACTACAAAATCAGAGATTTAACATTAGGGTTTTAATATCTTACATAGATTGATCACAAGATTTCAGCAATATAGTTAATTCAAGATTATCGTGAAATGTGTATTAGGGTTTTAATATCTTAATTCAACATGCATCAAAATTTACAAAATTAGGTCAAGCATTAGTATTCAATTGCAAATGTATCTTCTTCTTCCTTCTCCCTCCTTACCAAATGGATAAAAGCAAGGCCACGGCCTGTGGGCTGGCCACGGTCGTGGCTTTGTTGGCCTACCACGGTTGTGCTGGCCAGCACGGCCCTGGTCGGCCAACACAGCCACGGCCGTGACCAGCCCACACTGTCGTGGGATTGCTTTAATCCATTTGGTAAGGAGAGGGAGCAAGAGGAAGAAGAGGTGGAGGAAGAAGAAGGGCAGTGACCTACCTGGGTAGGAGAACAGCAGCTTGGACATTAGGGGTAAGAAGAGAGCAGGGGCAGGCATCAGAGCAACGAACCATGACGCAGGAGAAGGCAGGCGCCGGAGCTAGCAAAGAAGGGTGGCGACCAGAGAGCAGGAGAAGTCCGGCAAGGAGAGCAGCAGCAACAACGGCGTCAGTGAGGAGAGCAGTAGCAGTAGCAGCGTTGGCAAGGAGAGAAGCAACAACGAGTGGCGGCGGTGCGGGGGAGCAACAGTGACAGGATCGCCAGACCTAACTGATCAACCAATGAAATAGAGAGAGTGGGGAAGATTTGATCGTTCGGGTGCTATTAACTACACCATCGACGTCGGTTGTTTAAAAAACTGACACCCAAGAATGAATGGCGTCGGTTATCTAAAAACACCGACACCTATGCTCAATGATAGTCGTTGCTTTTTACTAGAAAAAATCGACGTCTATCTACATATGTCGATTAAAAAAAGTGTTCTCGATTAATTACCATAGTCTTCGGTTTCTTTAGCAAACCGACGCCCAAGGGGTGTGAAAATTCTCCCACAAATAGCGCAGGAAAACCCATAGGCGTCAGTTATTGTAGTAAAACTGACAACTAAAATGTGCCTAATTTCTATCTCGCGAAAAACCTTTTATCGTCGGTTTAAGAGTTAATAACCGACGCCATATGTTAAATTTTGGAGGTAATTTTTTTCGCTGGAAATTTTGGATTTGGCAGTTAATTTTAGGCGTTGGTTTCTTAATAAGGAACCGACACTAAATAAAAGTGATACCCATGTCTGGTTGCCCTTCACAGATAGATGTCGGGTTTTTTTTAACCGATGCTTTATGTGTTAGGTGTCGATGTATTTATACAACCGATGCCTTTCATAGTGACGTTCTAAGTCATTTCTGTAGTAGTGTCAGTTATACATCTTAGTTTATAGATGATATTTATGTTTCTTTACATTCTTTGCAAAAAAGATAGGTGATTGATAATTCTACCATGGGTAGATGCAATGTTCTCCTTGAGAAAGGAGATTACTTCATTCTATTCATACAATGATTTATCCTGCCTGTTAATATAGAAAGAACCTCTACTCAGTTTGTAAATGCTTAATATATGATAATAATATGGTTGGAAGAGAGTTATATCTCTCGTTGGGACAATTTTCTCACCCCGTGGGATCCACAGTTTTTTAGGTGGACGTGCACGAGGCGGTGGAGACTTTGTTGCAGAGGAGAAACAATAGCTAAGGCAACAGTGACAGCTCAGGTTGAGTGTACTGTCTGTCGTGTCTTGTAGATAGAAGTCATATGTGTCATCTCTGTTCTCTCAAGTCCTTGGAATTGGTTCGTACTAGTTTCATGAATGATATGAGATTTTGGCCTGAATGCCTCGAGGTTTTATGTTGCTCTAGTATGTGTTTTGATAGAACAACTATTATATGATGTCCTCAAGATGAGATGGAATAATGTGGTACAATGTAAATTATGATATGTATGAGTTTTGGATCTTTCAGTAAAAGGTTTTTGGACAAGGATCTCCTTGCAAAATGGTTTTAATTTTTAGTGATTTTTTAATCCACTATTTATGTTTATTCCACTTAATTGTAACGATTTGTTTTTCAGTTCGATGATGGTCGTTTCACAATTAGATGTTGAATTATCATTTACAAAGTATTCTAATGATGTTATCAATCGATGATGGCATTAGCTTAATATTTGATGGTGGTAACTGAATGTATTACTGATCTAACAACCAATGGTGACCTAATGATCACAATAAATGGTGGATCAGGTCATCACCATGTATGATGAGTTAAGAATGTAATTGTAGGTTTGACTAAACCTTAAACCAATGGTTCCTTGGTTCAATTGATATAATGGCTAGACCTAAACTTCAATTGATAATCTTGAACAATGAACCTAATCCAATGAATAATATTGGATGCTTTAACATCCAATGGATTAGAATAAAT
This sequence comes from Alisma plantago-aquatica, assembly GCA_963693085.1. Taxonomy (NCBI): domain Eukaryota; kingdom Viridiplantae; phylum Streptophyta; class Magnoliopsida; order Alismatales; family Alismataceae; genus Alisma; species Alisma plantago-aquatica. The sequence continues at coordinate 391,061,365 of OY856414.1, read as the reverse complement.
CACATGGTATTATTTGAGGGTCCTAGTGATGATATTTTGATGGTTCAATACCATTAATTTGTAGTCTTATCTTTGCCAACATATAGTTATATTTAATAAATCGCTATAATAAGTGGATGTGTAACTCCCATGTGATCTAGATTGTTATACCTAACCTTAGTGTAATTATATGATGTAGATTGGTTATAATCAGACCTCTTAAATGATTAATGTGATAATGAATTGCACTCGTCTTGTGTTGAAACCACATTGTAGTACTATTTGAATATCATAGTGTCTTGCCATATTAGTATCTATGGACACATATGTGCTGATGATCTTTTGAGCCTTGTTTAAGGCATATAATGATGATGATAAACTTACTATGAAGAATGTGATGGTCTTAATGACCTTTGGGCATGTTTGAAGCCATGATTGTGGTGAAATCCTCTTCATGTTCCAATAAGGGTTAAAACCATGGAACTTGTGAAAACATATTGGTATCTTGTAAAAGTATGATGATAGGTGTGGTCCATTAATTTGCAATGAATGATAGCATGTGGTAATGTGATTAAGATTTATATCTCAAATGTTTTAAATATTTTGAAGTTGTTATACATATACACTTGTTAGAAAAGAATTAGGGTTTGAATGTCCATTTGTATGATTTAGCCTTAATTCACCCAATTGGCATAACTAATTAAGTTAAACTCTAATCATGTAGTGTGACACCCCGCCATCACACAGATAGTGAGATGACACGCAAAAATGTGCAGAACCACATAATACTGAAAACACGGGTTAATTAAAACCGTTTGCGGAAAGCATACATAAGAGAACTTTTGCATCCAGATCACACAGAGAAACATGTTATAAAAATATTACAAGCTTTGATATATGTCCACAGCTTATCAAAACTAGTTGTACTGTCAGCACATGAGTCCATCACCTATTTATACATACATAATGGGCCACATACGACCAGCAGTAGGGTATACAAAATTACAACAGCTAGACATCGTGAAACGTCGTCAAACACCTCTGAAGACTTGAGAGTACAGGGATGACTCTAGGACTATACTACAAAACCACCAAAATAGCAGCATGTCCATCTCTTGCCTTCTACTACTCTTCTTGCTGCTTGGCCACAACCTCACGACCACCACCACGTCTAGAGAACTCACCTAAGAAGGGTGTAAACCAGTGGGGTGAGACACACAGTCTCAACGAGAAACATCACTCCCCGTCGAAACTATAAAACCTCAAAAGGTTAAAGCAATAACAGCAGATAACTGATAAAGCATATAACAAGAGAAGCATACAGAGCAAGGCTATTATTATCATCCATCTTACCAAGATATCCAAGAGGCATATAACCAAGTATTTCTTTATGGAACATGATTGACAAGATAATCTTTATAAGAACTTATCACAAAATATAAGGATCGTACACATATATGCAAGGTATAACTAGATCAGCTATATAAGCAAGGCCTCAATCAATGTTCCGTGTTTATTCTGTGTAGCATATACTATCCGGATGTATTACATTTTATTATGCCCTAAGGAAGTGAGCCTTTCCTGCTCAAATCCAACCATTGGCCGTGAAGCCCAATCTGGTGCCATACAAGGTCAATAGGAGAGTCGGACTCCACAAACTCACCTCCTCGTGGTCAGTGCACAAAAACCAAAGTAGGACCGTAGTCTCATGCTTATAGGCCTCATCCTCTGGGTCAGCTCTGTAAGCTACCCATATCTCTATCTCACCTCATTATAGGTGCTAGTACATACATCCGAGCCATGAACGCATCATGCTCATCGTCACATATCCTGAGCCATGGGTCTATTCACCATGCTCCATATATCCTGAGTCTGCAACCATAGTTGCACTCAAATCCTCCTATTTTAGGCTAGGGGAAACCTCACATATTCAACAATATGCGCTCCAGGTAATCCCGTAGGATAAACCTATTTCACCATCACCAAATATTGATGATGTTGGATCTATGGCCAGGGCAAACTACATGATATGTTCATCTATAATTAATTAGTATATTTTAAGCCAATTGTTGAGGCAACCAAAGTATAAACACCGCCTTATAGAATTACATTATTATTGCCATCATCATACTGTATTGGGACCTCAATCCCTCATTATTATCTACAACTGCCTCTCAAGGCATCGTAATCATGCATCAACATTCTGGGAACACATCCCTTATCTCATCATCAGAGGATAACACCTCAACTAGGCACTCAGCCTTATATCAGGTCCTCAGACCTATCAACTTGTTATCTCATTACCACATGGTGCTACTCAAGCACATACATCTTATAGCTCTTACCAGGCTATGAATCCATATAAAAATATCTACATGGTTAGTATACACATTCATAGAGATAACTAAAACCATCAAGAATTAACAGGATTATCATGCCATCAAGTATAAAGCAACATCCATGAGTATATTACACATAAATTGTAGAAATCATAGTATTATTATCAAATATGATGCCCCATACTTGTGATCATATACAAGTGTCACATTATCATGTGTAACAACACCATATCCTTTCAAACTTCCTGGTTCACAACCTATCATCTTATCTCATTATCATAGTTGCAGGATTCCAGGTGATCACACCATATCATTTGTATTATTATTATTAATAGAGAACTATCAGCTATATCCAAACCCTCACCAAAGCTCCTGCAACCCTCACTATAGGTAGTATCGGGAAGGGTAACTACCCTCGCCCAAGCCTGTCGGCCAAGCACAACGGGCAACCCTACCACCTGCAATGCCTCAACGCAATGCTGCGTCGGGCAACCCGTGACGCCCAACGTCCTTAGGCGAGTGATGTTGCATCGTGCAACCAGGGCTAGTGCTATGTATCATGTGTGCAACTACAGGGTGGTATCACCCAAGACCCTATCGCCAAATTAGGGTTAGGGTTTCATGTCAAGCAACCACTAACATCATAACGCCCAAGGCCATAACAACCAAGGTCATGACGCCCAACCGTCAAACCATATCGTCCAAAGAACCCTTATGTCGGACAAGGCACCATGTCGTCCATGGGCAAGGTGACTACTAAGGCATCATATTGGCTAACTCAACTGAGGGTGTGTCATGCAAACACAAACCCCAAGAATGACATAGGGTCACCCATCTTACCCATAACGTTCAAGGAAGAGCTAGGGTGTCGCCCACCTATAACAAACAAGACCTAGGCACCACAAGAAGGCCTATCGGTCAATAAGGGCAGCACTCCATATCGGCCAAGGGAACAACACCACTTAGACCAAGAAGGCCACATCGTCCAGCTAAGTCAAACCTCTCATATTAGCCATCACTTAAAGCATTTACTAGGGTTTCTCTATACCACCATATCGGGCACCAAACCAACCATCTCAACTAGGTGTATCGGCCAAGGGTAAAACCCTAGATAGGAGGCTATCAGGCAACACTACTCTAAGGTCATAACTTGCAAAGCACAAGTCTACAAGGTCGTCTTCAAACTCAAGCACAAGGGCACCAAACCCTAAATGATCAAGAAGATCGGATCACCTCTCAACACCCAAGAGAGAGGGGTTTTGCACAACCTCTATCACAAATCGGGCAACCACAAGGATCAACCTCAACTTAGATCATCACATATCTAAGAGCTCACCTCTCAAATCCATGGTGAGAGGAGGGTGTTGCTCAAGCAACTAGAATGTAGACTCACCTCTCAACTTAAATGAGAGAGGGGTATTGCCCACATTACTAGAGCTCAAACTCACTTCTCAAAAACTAAGGAGAGAAAAGGGTATTTCTCAACAAGAAAACCCCAAACTATGGTTCATCCAACTAGATCCAAAGGCATATAAACCATCAAAAACATCATGCTCACTATATCCATAAGATCAACAACATGTACTAGAGCAAGAAACATAACATGCAACGGTTGATCATCAACATATATGAATCATGCAACATAAACAAGGTAGAATAGCTAGTGTTAGAAGTTATGTAACCCGCCTTAAGCAAGCTCCACAAGCTCCAAAGCTCCAAGCTCCAAACTTCTAGCTCCAAGCACACCACTTATGGTTTGGCCACCAAACTAGAGGAAGAAGAAGAAGACTTTAAGAAGAGGATCGACCACCAACTTGCTCCACCAAGCTGTATCGGCCACCAAACACACCAAAGGGAAAGTGTATCATGCACCAAGGTAGAGAGGAGAAATAAAGAGCTAAAAGGGTATATATAGAAGAGGATGGAGGAGAAAACAAGGCTATGTGTCACCCACCTAGGGACACTTGTCCAAGGGCAATGCCACCTCCTTATCTCACCTTATACACATGTCTAAGGCTATTGCCACATGCAGGCACTATGCACCAAGTGCCTACTAGTGGTGACACAAATGAGGTCAAGGGGTCAAAGATGGTCCATGGCTGATACTCTCCACTTCTATGCCCGATACACCCCATGGGCGACAAAAACCCCTCCTGCCCGATATAAGGTTCAACTAGGCAAGGAAAGGCTCAAACAAGGGAAAATAAGGCCCAACAGAGCTCAACCAAGCCCAAGACAACTCAAGGCATGAGACCAAACCTTCATCTTCAACTTAGGGAAAGCAAAGAGAGAGAAATACATCTCTCAAGGTGAAAAACTTGCTCTTCAACCCTAACTTAGGTTATTTTGCAAGTAGCACCTCCAACTCTCAACAAAACACAAGCAAACCCTAATCACCACTAAAGGTGATTAGCAAGTAACCAAGCACAAGGTTTAAGCAAAACAAACAGGGTAAGCCCAAAATGGATGTTAGGGTCCTTACAAGCCATAAACCTCTACAAAGGGATTTTGTCCCCAAAATCCAAAGAGAAAAGTGAGGGATACTTCCGCCTCATCGCTTGCTCAAGCTCCCACGTGGCTTCCTCAATGCCATGATGATGCTGAAGAACTTTTACAAGAACCAAGTCTTTCCTCTTCAACCTCTTTACCCTCCTATCAAGGATCATCACTGGACCTTCCTCATAGGTCACATCTTCATCAAGCTCAACCTCAACAGGTTGTATCACTATTTCTGTGTCTGGATGACTTTTCTTCAGCATGCTAACATGGAACACCGGATGTAACTTGTCCAACTATGGTGGCATCTCTAACTTGTAAGCTACCTTGCCAACACGTGTTATCACTGGGTATGGCCCCATATACCTGGGTTCTAGTTTGCCTTTCTGACCAAACCTCAACACACTTTTCCAAGGTGAGACCTTGAGATACACTTTGTCTCCCACCTGGAACTCTAAAGGTCGTCGGCGATTGTCTGCATAAGACTTATGTCTGTCTTGTGCCATTTTAAATTGTTGTTATATCACTCTGATCTTTTCTGTTGTTTGCTGCACTAACTCAGGACCCAAAAGCTGATAATCACCAGACTCATACCGGTATAAAGGGGATATGCACTTCCTTCCATATAGAGCCTCATAAGGAGCCATGTCAATGCTTCGCTGGTAACTATTATTGTAAGCAAACTCTATCAGACTGAGATGCACGCCCCAACTGCCTAGGAACTGCAAAACATAAGCTCGGAGAAGATCATCCAAAGTCTGAATAGTCCTTTCCGACTGTCCATTCATCTGTGGGTGGAAGGTAGTATTGAACCTCAACTGCGTTCCCAACGCTTTGTGCAATTGTTCCCAGAAAATGACTCATGAACTGGGGACCTCTGTCAGAGACTATTGTTTCTGGTACACCGTGCAAATGCACTATCTCGTCTATATACACCTGAGCAAGTCTCTCTACTGTATATGTCGTCTTTACCGGTATGAAATGAGCAGATTTTGTCAGCCTGTCCACTATTACCCAAATGGAATCATGATTCTTAGCTGTCTTAGGTAGACCAACTATGAAATCCATGGTTATATGATCCCATTTCCATTTTAGTATTGGCATGGGTTGCAACGTTCCTATCGGCTTCTGATGCTCAGCTTTAACTTGATGACATACTGCACACTTAGCCACAAACTCAGCTACATCCTTCTTCAATCTAGACCACCAATACAGGTCCTTCAGATTATGATACATCTTGGTGACTCCTGGATGCATAGCATACATCGATGTGTGTGCTTCCTCGAGCACTAGATTTCTTAGATTATCATCTTCGGGGACCACCATCCTACCATGATAGTAAACTAGTCCATCCTCAGACTCATGGAACCCATCACGCTTTTCACTGTCGAGCTCTGACCTGAGCAACTGCACTATATCATCTACCTACTGTGCGTCTTTGATCTACTGTCTCAGCGTAGGCTTGACTTGCATATGTGCCAACAGTCCTGCCAACAAGGAAACTTCCAACTGCACATTCATCTGCCGCAAGGAGACAAACATATTTTGCCTATGGCATACCAAGGAACTCAATTGTGCCTTCTTCATGGGGAGAGAAGAAGACTTTCTACTAAGCTCATCAGCTACCACATTTGCCTTACCAGGATGATACTCAATGGTGCAATCATAATAATTGATTAGCTCCATCCAACGACGTTGTCACATGTTCAGTTCACTCTAAGAAAAGATGTACTTCAAGTTCTTATGATCTGTAAAGATCTAACACACTTCCCCATAAAGATAGTGCCTCTAAACCTCAGCCTTTGGGTCAGCTCCGCAAGATACCCATTTCTCTAGCTCACCTCATTATAGGTGCTAGTACATACATCTGAGCCATGAAAGCATCATGCTCATCGTCACATATCCTGAGCCATGGGTCTATTCACCATGCTCCATATATCCTGAGTCTGCAACCATAGTTGCACTCAAAGCTTCCTATTTTAGGCTAAGGGAAACCTCACATATTCAATAATATGCGCTCCAGGTAATCCCGCAGGATAAACCTGTTTCACCATCACCAAATACTGACGATGTTGGATCTATGTCCAGGGCAAACTACATGATATGTTCATCTATAATTAATTAGTATGTTTTAAGCCAATTGTTGAGGCAACCAAAGTATAAACATAGCCTTATAGAATTACATAATTATTGACATCATCACACTGTCCTGGGACCTCAATCCCTCATTATTATCAACCACTGCCTCTCAAGGCATCGTAATCATGCATCAACATTCTGGGAACGCATCACTTATCTCATCATCATAGGATAACACCTCAACTAGGAACTCAGCCTTATATCAGGTCCTCAGACCTATCAACTTGTTATCTCATTACCACATGGTGCTACTCAAGAACATACATCTCATAGCTCTTACCAGGCTATGAATCCATATAAAAATATCTGCATGGTTAGTATACACATTCATAGAGATAACTGAAACCATCAAGGATTAACAGGATTATCATGCCATCAAGTATAAAGCAACATCCATGAGTATATTACACATAAGCTGTAGAAATCATAGTCTTATTATCAAATATGATGCCCCATACTTGTGATCATATACAAGTGTCACATTATCATGTGTAGCAACATCATATCCTTTCAAACTTCTTGTTTCACAACCTATCATCTTATCTCATTATCATAGTTGCAGGATTCCAGGTGATCACACCATATCATTTATATTATCATTATTAATAGAGAACCATCAGCTATATTTGAACCCTCACTAAAGCTCCTGCAACCCTCACTATAGGTAGTATATGGAAGGGTAACTACCCTCACCCAATCCTGTCGGCCAAGCACAACGGGCAACCCTACCACCTACAACGCCTCAGGGCAACGCTGCGTCGGGCAACCCGTGACACCCAACGTCCTTAGGCGAGAGACCTTGCGTCATGCAACCAGGGCTAGTACTATGTATTGTGCATGCAACTATAGGGTGGTATCGCCCAAGACCCTATCGCCCACTTAGGGTTAGGGCTTCATGTCAAGCAACCACCAACATCATAACGCCCAAGGCCATAACGACCAAGGTCATGACGCCCAACCGTCAAACCATATCGTACAAAGAACCCTTATGTCGGCCAAGGCACCATGTCATCCATGGGCAAGGTGACTACTAAGGCATCATATCGACTAACTCAATTGAGGGTGTTTCATGCAAACACAAACACAAACACCAAGCCCGACACAGGATCGCCCATCTTACCCATAATGTTCAAGGAAGAGCTAGGGTGTCGCCCACCTATAACAAACAAGACCTAGGCACCACAAGAAGGCCTATCAGTCAACAAGGGTAGCACTCCATATCGGTCAAGGGAACAACACCAATTAGACCAAGAAGGCCACATCGTCCAGCTAAATCAAACTTCTCATAGCGGCCATCACTTAAGGCATTTACTAGGGTTTCTCTATACCACCATATCGGGCACCAAACCAACCATCTCAACTAGGTGTATCGGCTAAGGGTAAAACCCTAGACAAGAGGCTATCAGGATGCACTACTCCAAGGTCATAACTTGCAAAGCACAACTCTACAAGGTTGTCTTCAACCTCAAGCACAAGGGCACCAAACCCTAAATGATCAAGAAGATCAGCTCACCTCTCAACACCCAAGAGAGAGGGGTTTTGCACAACCTCTATCACAAATCGGGAAACCACAAGGATCAACCTCAACTTAGATCATCACATATCCAAGAGATCACCTCTCAAATCCATGGTGAGAGGAGGGTGTTGCCCAAGAAACTGGAATGTAGACTGACCTCTCAACTTAAATGAGAGAGGGGTATTGCCCACACTACTAGAGATCAAACTCACTTCTCAAAAACCAAGGAGAGAAAAGGGTATTTCTCAACAAGAAAACCCCAAACTATGGTTCGGCCAACTAGATCCAAAGGCATATAAACCATCAACAACATCAACAACATCATGCTCACTATATCCATAAGATCAACAACATGTACTAGAGCAAGAAACATAACATGCAATGGCCGATCATCAACATATATGAATCATGCATCATAAAGAAGGTAGAATAGCTAGGGTTAGAAGTTATGTAACCCACCTTAAGCAAGCTCCTCAAGCTCCAAAGCTCTAAGCTCTAAGCTTCTAGCTCTAAGCACACCACTTATGGTTCGGCCACCAAACTAGAGGAAGAAGAAGAAGACTTCAAGAAGAGGATCGGCCACCAACTTGCTCCACCAAGTTGTATTGGCCACCAAACACACCAAAGGGAAGGTGTATTGCGCACCAAGGAAGAGAGGAGCAACAAAGAGCTAAAAGGGATACCAAGGAAGTGGAAGGATATGTATATATAGAAGAGGATGGAGGAGAAAACAAGGCAATGTGTCGCCCACCTAGGGACACTTATCCAAGGGCAATGCCACCTCCTTATCTCACCTTATACGCATGTCCAAGGTTATTGCCACATGCAAGCACTATGCACCAAGTGTCCACTAGTGGTGACACAAATGAGGTCAAGGGATCAATGATGGTCCATGGCTGATACTCTCCACCTCCATGCCTGATACACCCCATGGGTGACACCGTCATGGGCGACACAAAACCCTCCTTCCTGATATAAGGTTCAACTAGGCAAGGAAAGGCCCAAACAAGGGAAAACAAGGCCCAACAGAGCTCAACCAAGCCCAAGACAACTCAAGGCATGAGCCCAAACCATCCTCTTCAGCCTAGGGAAAGCAAAGAGAGAGAAAGACATCTCTCAAGGTGACAAACTTGCTCATCAACCCTAACTTAGGTTATTTTGCAAGTAGCACCTCCAACTCTCAACAAAACACAAGCAAACCCTAATCACCACTAAAGGTGATTAGCAAGCAACCAAGAACAAGGTTTAAGCAAAAAAAATAGGGTAAGCCCAAAACAGAGGTCAGGGTCCTTACATGTAGTGCCTTGTGCCATAGATCTATCTGAGTGTCAGAAATTGCCAGATAGTGAAATGAGTATTCCTAAGGGATACTCGGAGCGCATACTGATGAGTATGTAGGGTGCTTGTCATCCTAAATTCAAGTGTTTGGGAGGATGACAGTGGTCATACCTAGACCTCAATTTGAGAATGGTTGTGGTCATGTCTCGGTGATTATATATATATATATATATATATATATATATATATATATATATATATATATATATATATATATATATATGATGAGATTCGAGGACAACTGTGGTTGTACCTCAGATGGTAGGGTATGCATACCCACCTCCTTTCACTAGTGTTGTGACCTATACCAAGGACGGACTAGGCTGTTATTAGCTTGACCTTATGTGTCACTGACTGACCGGGGGCACAGAAGATCTTAGGAGTATGTCTCTTCCTAGATCTTGTTTGGCACTGATTTCAAATTAGTAGTGGTCAGTTGGGATTTGAGTGGTATTTCTCAAATCCCTCAGGGAAATGTAATAAAAGAAGTGACACCACCTGTGTAGTATAATTACTAGGGTTTAATACGTATCACATTGGTTGATTAACCCTTGTCTTGTCTTTACACTACATAGTTATTACATGATGCAGACTTATGAAAATTGTGCAATTCTACTTGATGTTACAACTTATTTGCTTAACTGCTTAGCATGCTTAAATTGTTCAATCTATTCATATTGCTCATTCAATACCCTCACTGCTCAATGTTTTTACTATTAATTAATTTGTTATAATCAAAATATGTTGGAGAGAGTTATATCTCTCACAGGGACATGGTCTCACCCGTGGGTCACCACATTTTTTAGGTGGTTGCAGGCAACGAGGTCGAGGTCACACTGTGGAAGAGAACCAACATGGTAATCAATAGATTCAGAAGGTTGGTTAGTTGCAGATGTTAGTAGTAGAGTCCTAGTATCATCCCTACACTCTCAAGTCTGGGTATGGGATGTGTTTTCTAGATGATATACTTGTATCTATTTGAGATTTTGGTAGTATGCCAATGTTTGAAAATATATGGCATGTACATGTGAAATATCTTTTGTATGCAGGATGTGACTGAGGTCTTTGGACCCATATGTAAATACTTGTTACAGTATATGAGAATGGAATGATGGACTTTTTTATAAATGTTCTAGAGTTTATTTACATTGTTGGAATTGGTTTTAATTATTCTGCATTTTTAACTATGTGATAAATTAGTAGTTGATCGTGCTTTGTGTTTTGAGTAATATCGTTAGCATGATGAGGTGTCACAATTAAGTTGGTATTAGAGCTCTAGGTTTACTGAGTCTACAGAGACATAGGACTTAGGTTTGAGTCTGTTCTTATGTATCCAACATATCTAATCATAGTTTATGCTTATGCAGATATGTCTAGAGGACATGAAGAACATGTTGAGAGTAGCTATGTAGCACTAGGAGGAGGTGCTAGGAGGCAGGCACCTGATGAGAGAGTGCCAGAAGAAGGGCCAGAGCAGCCCACAATACCTCATCTAGACCCAAAAATGATGGTCAATCTTGAGTTTTAGCCTATGACAGATGATGGCCACAATTACACATATTGCTGACAGAGTGCCAGCACCTCAAGCTAGGGCAGCCACCTCTAATGTGGAGTCCCAAAGTGTCAGGAAGACATTTGAATGTCTTAGATGTGTTGGGGTGATTGAATATGTAGGTACTTCTGATCCAGTAGACATTGACATGTGGTTGACTGAGCTGGAAAAGGCATTCAAAATCCTAAACATCGTTGAAGAAGACAAATTTAAGCATGTAGTATACTTGTTGAAGGGTACTGCTAGCCACTGGTGAGCCATAGAAGAGGAGAAAAGGCCAGGAGTTGTGATAGGATGGGAGGAGTTTTGGAGAGAATTTGTTAGCCAATATTTTCTAGAGACCTACGTAGATGAGAAAATTTCTCAGTTCGAGAAGATTCGTCAGGGAGCAATGACTATCAATGAGTATGAATCAAAGTTTATGGAACTTCTAAGGTTCTGCCCGCACATGGAAGCAACAGACAAGGAAAGGATCCAGAGATTTGAGAAGGGCCTGAGTACGGAGTTGACTACTACAACATCAGCCTTGGAGAATAGGGAAAGGTTTACCACCTTTGTGGAATCTGTCAGGATGATTGAGAGGTCTACCATAGAGAAGCGTGAAGCTAATGCTAAGAAGTGACCTATGTAGTTTCAAGGGAAATCATCTGGAGGCTTTAAGAAGCCAAGTTTTTTCCCACTGCCACTGCAACCAAGGTCAACCTTCACTGAACCAAGATCACATGCACCGTCAGAGTGGACCCCGAGTAGGGGTAGAGGTCACAGTTTTCCACCAACATGAGCTCACAGCTCATCATCAGTCTCAGTTACAAGGCCATTTAGACCACATAGTGATAACCGAGTGTGTCATCAATGTGGACAGAAAGGGCATATTAGATGGAATTTCCCTATGAAGGTTGAGGAGGTGACTCGGCAACCAAGGAAGAATCAATAAGGATCACAACAATGATAGTTTGATACTGGTAGTGGCAGAGGACATGGTCAGGCATCCCATGTAGGATCCTTAGGACAAGTGAGCAAAGGACGTGGATGGTAGCAGGTGACAGCTAGGTTCTATGCCATGACCCATCTAGAAGCAGTGGTCAATCCACGAGTCATGATAGGTCAGATGGAGTTATTTCATTCTGATATGTCTGCTTCTTGTTTTGTATTTGTGTTAGTAGACTCGGGTGCGACACACTCTTTTATCACCAGAGAGGTGATAGATAGTTGTTATGTACCTATTAGTATTAGATCTGATAGCCTGCGGCTAGAGACTCCTTTGGTTGATTTCGCCGAGTTGTGGGAAGTGTTCCCTTCTTGTGTTCTTTCTTTCTCTAGACACAACATTCAAGTGGATATTTTGCCACTTGACATGCATGGTTTTGATGTAATCCTAGGAATGGATACCTTGGAAAAATACAAGGTAGTCTTGGAATGTAGTACTAAAGTGGCAACGTTCCATGATGGAGATATACAGTGGATTTTTCAGGGTGATAGGAAGATTCTTCCTACATGTTTGATGTCAGCTATGACAGCTGAGTGATTGATGAGAAAAGGATGTGAGGCTTTCTTAGCTCATGTTGTGGATACCAAGGCGGTAGGTCCTAGTATCTAGGAGGTACCATTGGTCTAAGAATTTGAGGATATCTTTCCTGAGGAATTTCCTAGCATTCCCCCTACTAGAGAGATTGAGTTTGAGATTAATCTTGTTCCTAGAACACAACCCATAGCACAATCAACATACAGAATGGCACCAGTAGAGATGCATGAGTTAAAGAAATAGTTACAAGAACTGTTAGAGAAGGGTTTTATCAGGCCCAACACTTCCCCTTGGGGTGCTCTCATGTTGTTTGTTAAAAAGAAGGATGGTTCAATGATGTTTTGTATAGACTACAGACAGTTGAACTAGGTGACAATAAAGAATAAGTATCCATTGTTGAGGATTGATGATCTATTTGATCAGTTGAAAGGCACCATTGTGTTTTCAAAGATAGATCTGAGGTCAGGTTACCATCAGTTGAGAATTAAGGTCGATGACATACCCAAGTCAACTTTTAGGACTAGGTATGGTCATTATGAGTTTGTGGTTATGTCGTTTGGGATAACCAATGAACCTGCAACTTTTATGGATCTAATGAATATGGTGTTTAGACTTTATCTTGATCAGTGTGTGGTCATGTTCATAGATGATATCCTAATATACTCCAAAGATAGTCAACATCATGAGCAACACCTTCATTAGGCATTGACTTTATTGAGGCAACATCAACTATATGCTAAGTTCAGCAAGTGTGAATTCTAGTTATCTGAAGTGTCTTTTCTGGGCCATGTTATATCTACAAAAGGTGTTTGTGTTGATCTGAAGAAAGTGGAATCTGTACTAGAATGGGAACAACCAAAGACACCGACAGAGATCTATAGTTTTTGAGGTTTGGTAGGCTACTATAGGACGTTTATCAAAGACTTCAGTTCTATAGCATTACGCCTAACTAGGTTAACCAGGAAGGATGTTCCTTTTTCTTGGAATGACAAGTCTCAACGTTCTTTCCAGCTTTTGAAAGAAAAGTTGACTAGTGCACTGGTGTTAGTACTGCCAGAGTAAGGAAAAGGATATATTGTCTTTTGTGATGCTTCAAAGAATGGGTTGGGATGCGTGTTGATGCATGATAAAAATGTGATTTCTTTTGCTTCGCAACAACTTAAGAAACATGAGGAGAATTACCCAACACATGATCTGGAGCTTGCAGTGGTGGTCCATGCCTTAAAGATTTGGAGACACTATCTTTGTGGAGAAAAGTGTCAGATCTTCACTGACCATAAGAATCTATAGTATATATTCTCAAAATAGGAGTTGAATATGAGGCAGAGGAGATGGATGGAGTTGATTAAGGATTATGATTGCACAATAGACTACCATCCAAGGAAAGCAAATGTGGTAGATGATGCATTGAGTAGAAAGTCATCTTCATTAACAATGGTAGATAATGCACAATTAAATTCCTTGATGTGCCATAAGAGAGATATGATAGTGTCTCTTTTCCAGATGAATGTACAGCTACAAGTTTCCTTGCTGGCAGGATTGTTGGAACAGTTACAAGTGAAACCTACCTTAATACAGCAGATTCATGATGTGCAACAACATGATACTGTGATACAGAATATCCAATTAGGGATTGGCAATGAAAAGTAAGATGGATTTCATGAGGCAGATGATGGTACAGTTTGTTACCACAATAGGATAGTAGTTCCTGATGTTGATGGGTTGAGGAAGATGGTACTTGAGGAGGCTCACTCCTCCATGTATGAAATGCATCCTGGAAGTACCAAGATGTACCAAAACTTGAAAGACATGTATCGGTGGCCAAGTCTAAAACATGATGTGGTAGAGTTCATTGCCAAATGTTCAGTTTGTCAGCAGGTGAAGGTTGAGCACCAGAAGCCTGTAGGGACATTACAACCCTTTCCAATACCACAGTGGTAATGGGATCATATTACTATGGACTTTGTGGTTGGTCTTCCTAGGACAGCCAAGGTTCATGATTCCATATTGGTGATAGTTGATAGATTGACTAAATCAGCTCATTTTCTGCCAGTTAAGATGACATTTATAGTAGAGAAATTGGCACAAATATATGTTGATGAGATAGTCCGTCTGCATGGCATTCCAATGACTATAGTTTTTGATAGAGGTCCACAATTTACAATTCATTTTTGGGAGCATTTACATTCTGTAATGGGAATACAGCTGAGATTTAGCACAACTTTTCATCCGCAAATCGATGGTCAGTCTGAAAGGACTATTTAGACTTTAGAGGATCTCTTGAGGGCATGTGTGCTGCAATTTCTTGGTAGTTGGGATGTACATATGACTCTGATAGAGTTTGCATACAACAATAGCTATCAAAGAAGCATAGATATGGCTCCTTATTAGGATCTATATGGGAGATGATGTCGATCTCCTCTTTGCTGGTATTAAACAGATGAATATCAACTTTTGGGTCCTGAGCTAGTACACCAGACTACAGAAAAGATTAAAGTGATACACCAACAGTCGAAAGCATCCCAAGACAGGCAGAAATCTTATGCAGATAACCAACGTAGACCACTTGAGTTCCAAGTGGGAGATAGAGTATATCTTAAGGTTTCTCCTTGGAAAGGTGTGCTGAGGTTTGGAAAGAAGGGTAAGTTGGCTCCCAGATTTAGGGGACCATACCCTATCCTAGCTCATGTTGGAAAGGTAGCATATAAGTTGGAGCTACCACCAGAGCTACATAGATTACATAATGTATTTCACATCTCTATGTTGAGGAAATTCCATCCAGATACTAACTAGACAATCCAACCAGTAGAGGTTGAGTTAGATGAGGATATCTCCTATGTTGAGGGTCCTGTGTTGATCCTAGATAGAAGGGTGAAAAAGCTAAAGAGAAAAGATATAATACTAGTGAAAGTTTTTTGGAATCATCATGGCATAGAGGAAGCCACATGGTAACTAGAGAATGAGATGAGTAGAAAATACCCATCTCTTTTTGCATAGGATTTTGGGGCAAAATCCTTGTTAGGGGTTTATAGTTGTAAGGCCCCTAAACTTGCTTAATGAGTTGAATGAGATTAATTACCATAATTGAATGATTATAACCCTAATATAACCTTATTATATGTTTTGAAATCATAATACCAATTGAAGTTTCAAATTTGGTCCAATGTGGACACTATTTGTGCAAGTTATGCAATTTTCTGTACATTTTGGACTTTTCTACAATTTACCTAATTGAGGGGATTTCTTTGCAATTTTCACATAAATTATGTTCCTTAGATGTTATATTATCATTCTTGAGTATTTTGATCCATGTGGCTCCTAGTTGAGCCTTGGTTTGAAGGTGTTTTCCTCAAGGGTATTTTAGGGTTTACCCTTCATGGATGAGCTACTTTTAGTAGCTATCAACTAATGAATTATGTGATTGGCTGGGATATTCGACAAAGGAAAGATAATCATGTCTATACAGATGATGGGGGAGCTACTTGTGTGTGTTCTTGTATATTCTTAATAAATTAAGGCCATGGACACTTGGATAGATACTAGAACTTCAACTTTTTCTTTTTCTTTATCTTAAAGTTTCATATACTTATCCCCAAGCACCAAAACGAGTCATTTGGTCTCCACCACTTCCCTCCTTCTCTGATCTTTGTTCTCCCACTGTGATGCTACTAATTCCCTGCCCAAAGAAGAAGAAAGTGGGGATCTTCTTGGAAAAAAATTCTAGGGTTGCAATTGATTTCCTTTTTAGGTTTAAAAAGCTTCCTCCTAGTGATCTTGACCTAAAAATGTAAGTATATATTAACTTATTTCCTCTATTTATTTCTTTTCTCTTCTTCCTCCTATATCTCTCCAGGTCGGAACCCTACTGTTCCATGGTGAAAGTGGCTCTAGAACTCAAAAATCTATCCTTCTTGTTTCTTTTTCTAGGATTTTGCTTCTTTGTGGAGAGAAGTACCCATTAGGCCAAGTTTAGATCTGAATCTAGGGATTTCTTGCCTTATTTGCTCGAGATTCTTGCTGTTTGAGGTCTGACCTACTCTATAGAGGCGAGTTATATAACATTCTTCACTTATATTGCTTACTAGAAGCTTGTTAGTTCATGTTTATGCTTTAATGTGATGATCTAAGCATAAAGAAACCATGTGTGTTTAGAATGACGAATTTTTTTGGTGTTCCCTATTTTGTTCCAGTTCTATATGAACTTGTAAACATGTGTACGACCTTTCTAAGGTGTAACATGATCTGGGAAAGGTTGATAGCATCAACCTATGGTTCTAAGCACAAAATAATTGATGGTTCAAATTATGGTTTTCAAGCTATTTCCTTCCCTATCACACAACTGATGGTCATACCATTCAACAACCAATGGTGTTGCTATATCGGCAACTGATGTTCGTGATCAAGGGTGTAAAATTTATGGCGACAACCTATGGTCACCCCCTTAGGTCAGGTTTTGGCTCAATTAGACGTTTAATTATCATTTACTAAGTATTCTAATGATGTTATCAATCGATGATGACATTAGCTTAATATTTGATGGTGTTAACTGAATGTATTACTTATTTAACAACCGATGGTGACCTAATGATCATCCCAAATCGCACATCCTAAAAAGGGAGGCAGATTCAAAAGGAATCAAACCTTTAAATTTATAACCTGAAACCTTCAAGGACCCCCGCAACTTTTATTATGGGGTCAAAGTAGATATACGAGGTCAAACACAGGGATGTGGTGGTGTTTAGGACACTTGAGATTTCATTCTTGAGTCAGATAAGCCAAGATGATAGTCGATAAAAGTATGGGGCTAGAACTAGTCTAGTGGGTTGTCATGAAATAAAACTAAAACAAAGAAAGGAAAATAAAACAGAGTCCGTGTGATTCTACTAAATAGAGAGAAGCAGTTCCTGGCTATGTAACCACAAGTTGGGCAGTCTATGCACCCGTTCTCGGGCGTGGACAACCCTAGAAAACCTCAGCAAGCAACCTACATTCAAACATAGCACGCACAGTGGTATCTGTTCCTGTGGGGTCATCTCATTTGCTCTCGCGTAGCGTGACTAAAACCCATCGATGATATGCAACCTCTCTAGAGGATGACAATCCAACATCCTAGAATATTCTAGATACCCTCTTTGGTCTAGAATATTCTGGGTTGTTAGGAACAGACGACCTTGAACCATCCTCCTTTTAGAATTCGATCCAAACTATCTTCTCTTGTCTATTTCTACAATGAATCTCTCGATATAGCAGAAATAGCAATTCAAGCAAGAAAGAGATCAACCAAACTAGCAATCATAACTAGAAAGAGGAGATAAAACATAAAACGTGCTCGATCTGAAATAAAACTACTTGCTCAAGGTAAAAGTACATAAACATGCCCAAAACGGGGTACATAGACAAGAAGGAGCTCAACTAGCCATGGACAAGCATAGTTGGCACCAAACAAAGATGGAAGAACATTGTTTGTATAGAAACCAAGGGGAACAAAAGAAGAAAGGAGAAGAAGAAGAGATTTAGCCTTTAAAGGAGAGGTGTCTCTCACTCCCTAGCCTCCATATAGGCTGGATCTCATCCTTGGGTCGTCTTCCTTAATCTTCTAGACTCGTCAGCCTTCTTTCTCGCTAGATCTGCCCTGAACAACAGCTTGGTTGGTGGATGGGGTGGAAGATGATGGTGTGGGCATTCTCCTTCTCTCTTGAAGATGGGTCCTCAGTCTTCTCTCTCCTCAGCTTCCACCTTTGGAGATCTAAGACCGGAGGTGGAAGATGGTGGGGGATGGAAGTACACTGAAGAGACGGGCATAGAATGAGCACTTTGGCCTTCTCAGACCTCTAGACTCTCCCACGGGGCTCTGGGAACCTCACCTGGTCAGAACTAACAGCTGGAAAACTCCCCAGATCCGAACAGGCCGATGGAACTTCCCCAAGGTGCGGAACCCCTGTCTAAGTTGTGGGGAGTGTGTATTTACAGGAAAAATGGTCAAGGTACTAATCCAGACCGCGGTCTTGCTCGGTCACGGTGCACCCTGTGGTCGTGGTGCACTTTGCGATCGCGGTTGAGAAAGATGTACCTCAGTCGCGGTCAAGGTTACTTCATCTTAGCCGCGGTCACGGTCCAAGATGATGTACTTCGGTCGCGATCATGGTTACTTCATCTTGGTCGTGGTCGCGGTCCAGGATGATGTACCTCACTCACAGTCGAGGTTACTTCATCTTAACCGCAGTCGCGGTCCAGGAGGATGTACCTCAGTCGCGATCGAGGTTTGGATCGTGATCGAGGTGGATGCCTCGGTCGCAGTCTCGGGGCAGGTAGATATTGTGGTCATGGTCGAGGTCGATGAAGTTGTACCTCGGTCGCAGTCGAGGTTACTTCATCTTGGCTGCAGTCGCGGTCCAGGAGGGTGTACCTTGGTCGCGGTCGAGGTCACTTCTTCTTGGCCGCGGTCGCGGCATCATGGAATGAACCCACCCTGGGGGGGGCTATTACTGGTGGTTGAGGGCCCCGCATTGATGAGCCTTTTTTATTGGTGAGGATGCATCCTGATAAAGGATTGGCCATCGAAAATAGGGTCCAATAGCGGGACCACTGTATCCTACACTGGTGCACAAAGTGTGATGCTTAGTCCACCGCGGTCGTGACAGATGGGAGTCTAGATGCAGCAAAAGCCGTGTGTTGGGGAGAAATCATGGAGAATAGATGTCTTTTTAGGTTCAGTGCCTGCAAGTCCCAAAATTGGATACTTGAGCAACTTTATCTAAGAAAAGACCTAAATTACTAAAAGATAATAAACATTGGTTATTTTGGGCATATTAAGGCTATAGTAACACAAAACCATAAATAAATGCTTAGCATAAATGCATAAATTTGGGTGTTATCACCTAATGATCACAATTAATGGTGGATTAGGTCATCACCATGTTGATGAGTTAAGAATGTAATTGTAGATTTGACTAAACCTTGAACCAATGGTTCCTTAGTTCAATTGATATAATGGCTAGACCTATACTTCAATTGATAACCTTGAAGAATGAACCTGATCCAATGAATAATAGTGGGTGCTTCAGCATCCAATGGATTAGAATAAATCACATGGTATTATTTGTGGGTCCTAGTGATGATATTTCAATGGTTCAATACCATTAATTTTTAGTCTTATCTTTTCCATCACATAGTTATATTTGATAAATTACTATAATAAGTGGATATGTAACTCCCATGTGATATAGATTGTTATACCTAACCTTAGTGTAATTATATGATATTGATTGATTATAATCAGACCTCTTGAATGATTAATGTGATAATGAATTACACTCTTCTTGTGTTGAAACCACATTTTAGTACTATTTGAATATCATAGTGCCTTGCCATGTTAGTATCTATGGATAATATGTGCTAATAATCTTTTGAGCCTTGTTTAAGGCATGAAATGATGATGATAACCTTACGATGAATAATGTAATGGTCTTAATGACCTTTGGGCATGTTTGAAGCCATGATTGAGGTGAAATCCTCTTCATGTTCCAATAAGGGTTAAAACCCTAGAACTTGTGATAAGATATTGGTATCTTGTAAAAGTATGATGATAAGTGTGGTCCATAAATTTGCAATGAATGATAGCATGTGGTAATGTGATTAAGATTTATATCTCAAATGTTTTAAATATTTTAAAGTTGTTATACATGTACTCTTGTTAGAAAAGAATTAGGGTTTGAATGCCTATTTGTATGATTTATCCTTAATTTACCCAATTGGCATAACTAATTAAGTGAAACTCTAATCATGTAGTGCCCTGTGCCATAGATCTATCTGAGTGTCAGAAATTGCCAAATAGTGAAATGAGTATTCCTAAGGGATACTCGGAGCGCATACTGATGAGTATGCGGGGTGCTTGTCATCCTGAATTCAAGTGTTAGGGAGGATGAAAGTGGTCATACCTATCCCTCAATTTAAGAACGGTTGTGGTCGTGTCTCGGTGATTATATATATACATGATGAGATTGGAGGACAACTATGGTTATACCTCGGATGGTAGGGTATGCGTACCCACCTCCTTTCATTAGTGTCACGACCTATACTAAGGATGGACTAGTTTGTTAGTAGCTTGAACTTATGTGTCGCTTTGGCGGACCCGTATTGACTGGGGACGAAGAAGATCTTAGGAGTCTGACTCTTCCTAGATCTCGTATGGCCCTGATTTCGACTTAGTAGTGGTTAGTTGGGATTTGAGTGGTATTTCTCAAATCCCTCAGGGAAATGTAATAAAAGAAGTGATACCATCTGTGTAGTATAATTTCTAGGGTTTAATATGTATCACTTTGGTTGATTAACCCTTGTCTTGTCTTTACACTACATAGTTCTTACATAATACAAACATATGAAAATTATACAATTCTACTTGATGTTACAACTTATTTGTTTAATTGCTTAGCATGCTTAAACTGTTCAATCTATTCATATTGCTTATTCAATACCCTAATTGCTCAATGTATTTAGTGTTAATTAATATATTATAATCAATATATGTTATAGAGAGTTAATTCTCTCACTGGGACTGGGTCTCATCCGTGGGTCACCACATTTTTTAGGTGGTCGCGGGCAACGAGGTCGAGGTCGCACTATGGAAGAGAACCAACCTGGTGATCAATAGATTTAGAAGGTTGGTTAGTTGTAGATGTTAGTAGTAGAGTCCTAGTGTCATCCCTGTACTCTCAGGTCTGGGTATGAGATGTGTTTTCTAGATGATATACTTGTATCGACATGAGATTTTGGCAGTATGCCAATGTTTGAAAATATATGGCATGTACATGTGAAATATCTTCTGTATGCAGGATGTGACTGAGGTCTTTGGACCCATATGTAAATACTTGTTACAGTATATGAGAATGGAATGATGGACTTTTTTATAAATATTTTAGAGTTTTTTTACATTGTTGGAATTAGTTTTAATTATTCTGCATTTTTAACTATGTGATAAATTAGTAGTTGATCGTGCTTTGTGTTTTGAGTAATCTCATTAGCGTGATGAGGTGTCACACTTTCCCCTGAACCAATCAGATGTCTTAAATCCATGAACAAGCATTCATGGCCGTCAGATCTTCACCTCACAGATGGCAGCCAAATCCAATGGTCATGACTTTGTCCTCTCCCCCAGATCTGGTGACGCCATAACAATATCTTTGCAACTACTTTGCGATCAGTTTAGCCCTTTTTGCACCCATAGTGGCCTTGTTTTCCCTCCCTTTCACTTCACCTTCTTCCCCTCCTTTGTTTTCACACTTTTTCCCTCTCAAGGACACCCAAAATTGCCCTTCTACCTAGCTAGTGACACACCTCCATGCAAGCAGCTCCGCTGAGGTCCTGTTGCATCTCCAGTCACGATCAGTAGCCCCTCACATTGAAGTTTGCTTCATGAGACCCATACGGCCACATTTGGCTACCTCATTCTACTACACTACCTCTCCTTCCGTTTCCCCCTTCTTACCGGTGAGGGTTCCGCCACGGCAGAAGTGCTCTCACGCAGACGGGGTCGACCAGGGGGGATGAACAACAAGACGTCTAATCACCATCCAACGACCATCACCCACTCCTCTCTCTCTCTCTTTCTCTCTCCCTCCCTCCCTCTCCCTCGTTCTCTCGCATCGTGCCACACACACTTTGGCTGTCATGCGAGTGCTTTGGCAGCCAACAACCTTGTGCCACCTATTCCTAGGCCTGCGGTTCGACTGATCTTGTGCCAAACGCAGCCCCAGGTCGTTCGGGATCTCAAGTACCACGTGTGATTGCCTCCACTCCCCAACACTAGCTCGTCATTGCCCCTCTACCCAAGGTAGCACTACGTACCACACACACCCGGCCAGTAGCCACTTGCACCCTCTGTTGGCCGCCAAGCCAGCACATACAGCGGCCCGAGGAGGGACATCTGGTCACTCTCTCGGCCCGTTTGTGGCCCAATAAAGGGTAATCTCCCATAAAATACTAATTAAATGATCAAACTTCAAACCCCAATATCTTCTAAGCCTCCTACTCAACCCTGTGTATATTATATAGCATTTTATTTAGAAAAATGCCCTCTTGACGATGGTGTTGCTTGATTCTACTGGTGTTGCTTGATTCTTCACTATTTTACCAAAAATGGTCCCTTTATGAACTTTTTATTAATGACCAACATTAATCATTTGCTTCATGTATCATTAATGGCCCATAGACACTCTAAGCCCCTAAATTAATAATCTTAGCTCTCTTTTCTGTGTTTTTCATTTTGGACCATTTATATGCACCCTAATGATCATCTTGACCCCCATATGGTTAGCCTTGCTCTATACATGGCTCTTTTATGTGCATATGTGATCAAGTTTAAGACTTTGTCTTAAATTTTCATCATCTAATCTTTTAATCTCGAAATCGGTAAACTTTATGATGAGTTATTCCATGTTTTATTGATACCTTATATATCCTTGCCATGAGTAGCTCAAAGACTCCTTTTGGCAAACTAAATGTCCTAAAGAGTGTTATTTGAGTACCTACATGAGTGGACCTTTAGTTCTTTTTCCAAAGTGGATCCTTATGACCAAATATCTATCTTAATCCTCAACCCAATCCTTATAATGACTTGTTTCACAAAATACCACGTAGCATACACTCATGTACTCTTTTGACTATATGTGAGATACTTATGACCCCTAATATGTTCTAGATGCATATGTTGGTTGTAAGTCCCTTTCCTTGATAGATCATGCTCAAATGTTATCCATTTTATGTTAATGATTTCAAAATAGTAGAGTTATCATTATATAACTCTTCATCCTAACTTGATATGCATAATGCTTCTATGACATGGAAATACGACCACATTGCATGATATCAATCTAGTATGACCTAATCACGATCTTGCCTATTGAAACATAGTAATATCTAAATCACATGCTTCACCTAATTCTAAATTAGAGTTTATATGTATCTTGCATCACTCTTAATGTGGATGATTCATCTAGACCTAGGGCTTGATGTGTATACTTGTACTATATTCCATAGTTGCATGCACCATTGATATGTTGGAACTAATTTTGAACTATTTAATACCTAGATTTAGGAGAACATCCACATGACATGTTTCATGTTTATAATAAAAAAAACCCACTAATCTAAGAACACATTTATGTCTTTTTATATCTTAGGTTCCCTTTGTTGGTATGTATGCCCACAAACCCAATCATGTGATGATTGTAATGGCATAACGTGTAATTGATTTGATTAATAAATATAGGCAAGCTTCCAATTTATTCAGTTTAATTCAATTATGAGATAATGATGTAATATTATAAATGTCTAGAGAATTATATTACTCAACAACGTATGTCTTCAAGTACATGACTTCGGGAAATGATATCGTATGGATGTCAAGAGTACATATATATTCTCATTATGTCCCTGATCGATTGTTATTGTGAAAGGTTGATAGAAAACATTGACACATAAGATCAGAGTGTGAGTTGGTTGATGACAGAGTCTCATTAGTCATGATATGGCCATAACAAAACAATCACACAGATAAATATTAAAGAATAGTGTATCAGACAGACCCATCATGAGACTGACACATGGAAACCATTACCATGGTAGTCATGGTTTTTTTTGGAAATAGGTAAATAGTATTGCCAAAAAGGTGTAGCAGAGCTACCCGTCAAACATTACAACTATGAGCATACAAACAGAACATGTAGCTCAATCCCAGGGCGTAACTCTACAAAATGCCCCAAAATTTCCTAGCTAGTGGTGAGTTGCCTTTGACAAGGTCTTTTCTAGCTCTAACCACGTTTCTCATATCTATACATATTATCTGAATAAGGTCAGATTTAGTAGTCCTATTGCTGCCATGTATTCTCTTGTTTCTCTCCCCCCATATCGTGTAGCAAAACAAGGTAATGCACAGACCAGCAAACCCTATGACTCTCTTAAGGTAGCCAAATGCCTCATCATCTAATTAGTGACGTGCATGAATGGTAGTCATAGTTAGATCTCATAGTGATGGTGGTGTTTGTGGTTCTTATACCAAAAATCACTACACTCATCACATGCTATTCAATATGCTTTGACATCATCAAATGCAATCCTAAAACATGGGTTGTTATAATGGTGATGATTGGGTGACTGTGACACATGGGGACTGAGTGTGAGGGATAGAGATGGGATTTATTCCTCCTAAGGGAGTATGATATATAAGGCCTCTTGATTAGCAAGACTGAGAAATGCATGGCCATGCACATGTGAGTCAATATGTGATATTTAACTTAAATATATATCAGATAGTCTGATCTGGTTCAAGAAACAAGATTGAATGTTGAAGATGGTGACTACTCTGTGCCCTGAGTTCAATCTGGATATCAGAGATAAAAGAATTATACAAACACTACAACACCATACCCAAATTGTAGGTTGAAGTTGTTCCCCAACTTTCCATTCACTTGGGTAGCACTGATGTGAGACTAGGCACCACTCTTTGCTTGTGATGTCATAAGTTAGTTATGGACATTCACTGCCAATGTGAAATGGGACCTATAGGTTCACATAGATAGGTATCAACCTAGAAGAGGAGTTTAATCTTGAATGATGATTGAATTGATTATTAAAGTGTTTAGATTTCAATTCATGCAACAAATTAGCTGGATACACTGCCAAAAGACCAACTCACTATGTGATATGACCATATGGAGGGCCATACAATCGTCTCAAGAGTTGAGATGTATGTTTGGTGTATCAAGCTGATTCAAACTAAAATTGGCTAAGTTCTGCTCAAATTGAGGTGTGAACCGACCGGCTCAGCTTGACTTAGCTCACCAGATGACCACCTAGGTGAGTAAGGCAACCATCTCGCATGGGTGAGATCTCTCAATTAGGCTGAAGGAAGGTTTTCCCAATTCGTTTCAATTGCACAATTCTTGTGGTGCAAAGAATTAATGTTTAGCATTAATGGAAAACAAATTGCCAATTTCGTATGTAATTGGGAAACTACCAGATGACCATTTGGGTCACCAGATGACCATTTGGGTCGCCAGATAACCATTTGGGTGTTCACAAGTTGCAAAAATATAATATCTTCTGGTGCTTTCTACTCCCACATTGATTGGGAACCCTGACCCAAACCCTCCTATAAATAGAGGGGTAGGGGGGCTTCCCAGAGCACAACCCAGACAATTAAGAATCAGTTGCTCTGGTAGTTGGTGTCCTCTCTAGTTGTGGTAACCAAGAGTGTCCAAGAAAGTCCTACCTGACTAGGGAGGGATAGATACAGGAGAGAACAACTGAGGATCATTGTTATGGGAAAGCATGTTGGTGACGAGTGCGCCAACGGGAGGGACAACTCCTTCCTATCCATTCTAGTAGGATGACAAGAGTTTTAGGTAGTCTCTATGGATTTCTCTAGAGGCAGGAGTCCTTTAACTACTATTAGGAGAACAACATCAACTCACAATCTGTGATGAGACTACAAGAGTCGTTGTAGAAGTTATCCAGTCTACTCTCTGTGGTGAAGACCAGGAGCTGCATAAACATTGTCCAAGATACACTAATCAACATTTGTGCATATACAAAGATGAGGAGATGTCGTTGGACTTGCTCTAGGACCAAATATATCCTTGAAACCATCCTTCCCATCTTATAGTTATTGATGTGATCTGTTAGTTTATGGGGAATATGCTACATAAAAAAAATTCCACTGCCTACTCTGTAGCCACATTTCCCTGGTATCAGAACCAATGTCAATTTACTATATTATGGGATAATTGATATGATAGGTTTTTGGTTTTGTCGTTCTATTATTTCATACAATGCAAATAATATCTATCCAATCAAATACCATGATAATCCCAGACTAATATAATGATATATATATGTATGAAATTTACATGCATCACCCTAAAAGTGGTTTTGATGGTGAATGTGTGGTATGGTTATGGCCAATAACCCCTATTATCTATGCATGGTTGTGTGGTTTGTTAATCCTTATATCTCGATCTGCTAACTGATTCTCTCCTTATCTTCCTAATGTAAAAGTATTATTCTTTTCTACCTTTTCTCCCCTTGAATGTAACTTGAGGTTTCTCTATAATTATGTAAAAATAGAATAGTTTACTTTCCTATTATGATGAAGAATATGACGTCCAAAAGACGAGCCAACCAGCTGAAAGACCAAGGAGGACCAGAAGGACAAGTTGAATCGACCGGTTGGTAGACCCGACCGATCGGTTGGAGGATACAACAAATGGTGGATAGTAGAACCAGATGATCGGTGAGACAACCTAACAACTAGCCATGAGGTGATCCGATCAGTTCAAGGGTTGAAACGATCAACCCCTGATTGGCAAGCAAGGATCTTCATCAACAATAGGTTTCTGCATGTGATGTAAACCTAGATGGTAATTCCTTGTGGCTCCAAGGAATTACATTAGGCTGGCCATAACCATCGCTTTCATTTATTGCATGTTTTTATTGTGGGATATAGCATGCATATGACACGTACTATATATATGGTGATTGGATAAAGTATATATATTTATAAATACAAACTCCCTCAAATAAAAATTATATTAAGTCTTAGATGCTTTCTAATAGCACCCACATGAAAAACTTGACTGATCAAGCATAGGTTATGCCTCCACGTGGTGTGTCGTCTATCTCGTGGAAGTGTGCTGATAGATATGTAGGTTCTGCCTCTGTAGGATGCATATCTATCGTGTTGTCTGTTGGGTCAAGCTTAATCTGGTGATTCTTAGAGCGTCTAAGCCCAGAAGCATGCAAATGAGTATGGCAAGGAGTTGCACATATCATCTATCGAGAATTGCATATGATGCAATTGGAAAAAGTTGCCTACCATGGTAATTGACTGTGTTTTGTAGTGTTGATAGGGCCACAATTGAATTGTCTTGGATCTGGCCCACTACAATATTTTACACAATAATATTCTAAATTAATATGTAAGGAATATTAACTTGAAATAAATTAGTGGGAGAAATAATAACTAAAGACCTAATTAATATCATAAAAAATTTCAAATCAAATCAAAAGTTTTTGTCAAATGCAAATTTTCTCTTGTAGAATCAAATGATGAACACATCTGAATTGTGATTGGTCCTTAAGAAGAACAAACTTGACGAGATAAATTTCTGCAATTGGTTTTGGACTTTGAGAAGGGTTCTCAATGAAGTGTGTAAGATCTACATCATTGAAAAACCAGTGCCAGATATGCCTGCTCTCGATGCACCTAGGGCACAAGTGGATGCTTACGGGAAGCATGCCAATGATGCCTTAGAGATAAAGTATCTTATGCTTAGATGCATGAACTACGAGTTTCATCAGAAGTGCAAGGACATGATTCTTGATATGGTAACACATCTTAAGAAAGTAACTCTTGGTCTTGTAAAGCAAGAAAGGGATGATATCCTAAGGGTGCTACTTGAGTCTAAGCTGACAGAGTGAACCTTAGTAGAAGAACATGTACTCAATATGATTGGACATGTGTATCATCTTGAGGAACTAGGATTCACCTTGACATAAGATTTGGCCACTGATATGATTCTAAAGTCAATGCCAGAATCATACATCCATTTTATTACATGTTATCATGTGAATAATATGGATGGATAGATGTCAGACTTGCTTGCCATGTTGATTCATGTTGAAGTAAAATTGAAGAAGGACAAGCCTGTGATGATGATCAGCGGAGCTGAACCCAAGGATCAAAGCAAGACCGAGAAGAGTTCTGAGGTCAAGCCTAAATCCAAATGTTCAACACTCAAGATAAAGAGGAATAAAAGTGTGATATAAACTCATCCTTTGTACTTGAATGATTTCAGGAAGTAGAAGATGATGGTGGTCTACACTTCAGGTATATACATTATTAAGATAAACCTAACTACTTTTTCATCATGGGTACTAGATACCGGATGTGTATCTCACATATGTTCTCATATGCAGGATCCGAAAAGAAGTATGCCTTTGGGAAAAGGCGAGGTGGAACTGCGAGTTGCTAATGGCACAAGAGTTGCGGACAACACAGTTCGAACCTATAGTATATATTTTCCCACATGACTTATAATAGAGTTAAAGAGACACTATTATGTACCTTCTATAAATAGAAACATCATTTTTGTATATTTTATGGACAAGGATACATTTGAATTCCATACTTAAAATGGTCAATGTTCTATTTCAAAAGATGGGATCTTCTATGGCAGTGCCCCAATGTCTTATGGTCTTTACTTGTAAGATATATCTAAAGACAAATGTTTATAACTTCAATACCAAAAGAATAAAACACAACAACTCAAACAAAACATACATTTGACATTGTAGTCTAGGGCACATTAATGAGAATCGCATATCTAGACTACATAAAGATGGTTATTAGGACTCTTTTGATTTCAAATCATTGGAAACATGTGAATATTGTTTGTTGGGCAAGATGGATAAGACCCCTTTCACTGGTAAAAATGACATGGCCTAGTGATCTATTAGGACTAATACATACTGATGAGTGTGGGCCTTTTACAACAACTGATAGAGGTGAGTATCAATGCTTCATTACCTTCACTGATGACTTTAGTAGGTATGGCTATGTTTATTTAATGAAACATAAGTCAGAAACTCTTGAAAAATTTAAGGAGTTTATGAAATAAGTGCAGAGCCAACTTGGTAAAAATATTAAGGCAATTTGTTCATATCAAGGTGTACTTATACCAAGAGTTTCAGAACCTTCTTAAAGCCCATGAGATTAGATCCCAATGGACTCCACCTGGAACACCACAACATAATGGTGTGTCAAAAGAAGGAATCACACGTTGCTAGATATGGTGCGATCAATGATGAGTTTAGTTGAGCTTCCAACTACCTTCTGGGGGTATGCTCTAGAAACTACCACATTTACACTAAACCAAGTACCATCTAAATCAGTTCAAAAGACACCATATGAGATATAGAATGGGAAACATCCCAAAGTGTCTTTTATGAGGATTTGGGTATGTGAACCTTATGTTAAAAGAATGTTTTTTTGATAAGTTTGGTCCTAAATCTGGTAAATGTTATTTTGTTGGATATCCTAAAGAAATAAGAGGATATTACTTTTATTCCATATCTAACAACAAAGTGTTTGTTGCTAGTGATGTTGCATTCCTTGAGATGGATTTCATTTACAAAGGAATCACTGGGAGGAAAGTGGAACTCGAAGAGGTTCAAGACCAACAAGAGAACATATAACTGATAGATGAACAAGAGGAACCAAGAAAATCACAAGGTATTGTGGAGTCTCAAATTCCTCAAGTAACACATGAATCTATCAGATTTAATAGGACACATCTTGAGCCAGAGAGATTTGGATATCTTGTGATTCAGGAAGGTAGTGAATTGGTCATAGATGATGATCCAATATTGAGGGACAAAGTCTAAGAAATGGCTTGAAGCATGAGATCTGAGATGGAATCCATGTATACCAACAAAGTATGGACTTTGGTGGATCCACCTGAAGGGAAAAACTCGTAGGGGCCAAGTGGATCTTCAAGAAGAAGACCAACATGGATGGTAAAATACAAACTTATAAGGGTGGATTAGTTGCAAAGGTTTTCGGACAAGTTCTAGGTGTTGACTATGACAAATCCTTTTCTCTAGTGGCCATGGTTAAGTCCATCAGAATCATGCTTGCTATTGAAGCTTATCATGACTATGAAATTTGGCAGATGGATGTTAAAATCACATTCCTTAATAGGAATCTTGTTGAGGATGCATACATGATACAACCTGAGGGTTTTATATATCCAAAGTTTGAAAAAAAGTTTGTAAGCTACAAAGGTCAATCTACGGATTGAAGCAAGCATCTTGGAGTTGGAATCTTCATTTTGATGAGACAGTCAAAGAGTTTGGCTTTATTCAAAATGAAGATGAACTTGTGTGTACAAGAAGGTTCGTGGGAACATAGTGACATTCCTAATATTATATACATATGACATATTATTTATGGGGAATGACATCCCTATTTTACAAAAGGTAAAGACATGTCTTGGAAATACATTTTATATGAAAGATGTGGGAGAAGAATCCTACATTTTGGGGATAAAGGTATATAGAGATAGATTCAAAAGTCTTCTTTGACTAAGTCAAATCACATACATTGACAAAGTGTTGAAGTGGTTCAGCGTGGAGAACTCAAAGAGAGGAAACCTGCCTATGCATCATGGTGTCCCCATCGCTAGAGATCAATGTCCCAGTTCTTGTAAAGAAAAGAAACACATGTGTTTGATTCCATATGCCTCAGTAATTGGAACAATCATGTATGCAATGTTATGTACCCATACAGACGTCTCGTATGCCTTGAGTATGATGAGAAGATATCAATCAGACCCAGGTGATGCTCACTGGATAGTTGTGAAGATTATCCTCAAGTACTTGATAAGAACTAAGGATCAATTCTTGGTCTATGGAGGAGAGAAGAGTTGGTGGTAAAGAGTTACACTGATGTAAGATTCCAGACTGATCAATATGATTACAAACTGCAATTAGGATTTGTGTTTTGTCTAAACAACAGAGTTGTGAGTTGGAAGAGTTCCAAGCAAGAGACAGTTGCCAATTGTACAACAAAGACTGAGTATATTACTGCATCGAATGCATTAAAGGAGGTTGTATGGATCAGGAAGTTTATTACTGAACTTGGGGTCATTCCAAACATCAATGACGCAGTTGATCTATATTATCACAACAATGGAGCTATTGCACAAGCTAAGGAACCCAGATCACTTCAGTACTCAAAGCACTTACAAAGGCAATTCCATCTCATATAAGAGATCGTATAATGAGAAGATGTAAAGATTTGTAGAGTACAAATTGAGAACAATGTTGTTGACCCCTTGACTAAGGCACTTTCACAGCAGAAGCATGATGGACATGTTAGATCACTTGGAATATGATTCTGTAACATACCGAATCTTGGGCATTTTGCCTTTTGGTCCTCTTTCTATCTTTTTCTTTCATTGATATCCTCTATGTACCTCTTTGTACTCTTTTCTATAAGCTTTAATCTCCATTTTCGTTCCTTTTGTCCTTGGTATTGATTTAAGAGAAATTTAGATAGTTATTGGTTAAATATTTCCCATATAATCTTATTTCAAGGTTCATGTACAAATGACTCAGTTAGATTTAGACAAGGGTTTAATATGCAATTTCACCTTAAGAAATAAAAAGGGGATAAAATAATTCGTCCTAGAATCTTCTAGTGTTTCCTAGAATATAAGAAATAAGAAGGAAATCCGAATTTTGTAAAAGAAAGAAGATAAATATAATAAGTAAAGGAAATATGAGAAAATATGAGTAAAGAAGATAATTACAAAGATTTTGTAACAAACAAGATAATTTGAAACCATCATGATAATTTGATAGTCTAATTCGTTTACTTGAGGAAAGAGTAACTTAAGGGTCAAGTATTATTTAAAATAAAAATATTAATAACATTATCAAAGGAAGATGGGAAATAAGCCAATAAAAAGAAATAAAATACTTAATGCTCTCAAATTAGGGAAATAACTTCAAATTCGTATTCTAGACATAAAAATAAGACTCTGTGCAAATTTGCAATTAATTTGGATGACATATGAATAAATAGGAAGATAGGAGAGAGAAAGAGTGTAGAAAGTTCTAATTAATTTAATAAATAAAAAGATAATGTCATATTGAGAAGATAATTGCAAAATCGTGTTTCAAATCATTAAGAAAACTTAAGGGTGAAGTTACATTAATTTTAGATAATGTTATCACTCCTTTTGAGGAGGAAAGAGAAAATGACATATTAATTAATTCACCTAATAAACTTTCTCAAAATGAAAAACTAACTCCATATTCGGATTCTACGTGTCAAAATAAGTCAGAGTACCAATTTTCATAATTTTTGGGCAACGTTTGAGCCCCCAAAATAAGAAAGAGAAAAAGGATTAAAAATCTAATAGATTTTAAAATCAGTTTTTGCTCAGGGATATTTCCCTGATCTAACGTGAGATCAAACGGTCCAGGTTGATTAGTGGACCCGTGTCCACTGATCCGACGATCCACGATCGTCTTCAACCTCGAGTTAGATTAGGAAACAGGTTGTTTTTCTCATTTTCTTATAATTGTGATAACTCGAGATTTACTCGACTATTTTCTCTGATTTTTGTTGCAATGGATTCCTTGCAAGATTTCGCATAGGATTATCCCAAGTTTTTCGAGTTTTGTTGGGTATTTGTGAAACCCCCAAGGTGGCCGCCGACCTTCTCTTTGGTTTTCTATCAAACCCTAACCCTGGCCAACCTTGCCTATATATAACCTAACCCCTGGCTCCGCCATCACCTTAGCCACTCCCCCATACCCTTAATTTCTGAATTGGTCGACGTTTGGACCTCCAACGAGCCGCCGTTTGTTCTGCTCTTGCGGCGCTCCTCTCTCTCTCTGTTTCGGCCACCTCGGTTCAAATTGCAGGTATCATCCTCTTCGTCTCTTCTTTCTCGTTCTTTCGACTATCTAAACGCAAGATTTGGTCGAGAAACGTGGATTTGCCCAAAATTGGGGCCAAGCTCCCGCTCGCGCCGCTCGGGCGAGAGGAAGGAGATGACGCGTGGCCTTTTTACCGTTTTGCCCTTCGCCGCCTTCTTCTTTGGATTTTTCGCGCGAGGTCTTTTCGTCTTTTCGCGGTCCGTCGGTCTCCACCGCTCGGCCGATCGCGAGCGATCGCGTGGCGCGGGTCGCCGCTGTCAGACGCCCGTCACCGCCCGGCCGTCCGGCTTGCCTACGTGGCAGGCTGTGATTGGTCGAGGCCAAATAATTTTTATTAATTAATCTGTTGGTCAAAATTTAAAAATAAATAGTGTTTTGAAATCAGGAAAACGAGATCTATCCAATAAAAATATTTTTGAAATTTGATTTTGAGTTTTGCGAAAAAGTGTTTTTAAAATCAAATTAATTAACTTAAAAATCTCTAAAAATTTACCGTAATATTTATATTTCCAAAATATACAATATTATATGTTATTTTGATCAGGAAAACCTAACTAAGTCGATTATGAGGTTTTTGAGGTCTGAATCGAAGGTTTGTACAAAAAGTTAGTAAATTAGGGTTTTAAATCTTATAAGTAAATATATGCAATTCTAATAAATGAATTAAATGATATATTAGGAAGTTTGGATCTTTAGTTCGTGAGACGATCTGATAAGGGAAGCTAGGACATCTGTGGCAAAGGTATGTGTATGAGTTTAGTAGGGATTTTACTTGTTATGAGTCATGTTGTACATCTACCTATCAGTTGGGAATACTTAATCCAATACCTAGATTTTCCTTATGAGGTTTAATTGATCCAAACCATTGAATATCTTTGAAACCTAAATTGTCTTATTTGCCTCAATATCAGTTATAGTACTCTCTTGTTTGGGTATTTATGCCCCATTGCCATGTTGAATATATTTTGTTTATTCTTGCCATAAATCTCTTAGCATGAAATTAAATGTTCTATTTAAATTTTAAGTAGTGGTACTTATGTACAACCACCCATAGAGGGCATGTATAAAATCACCCTAGGGGAATGTTTATTATTCTCCCCATTAAAAATTTGTAGGTTACTTGGAAATGTTTATAATTCTTCCCTCACCTAAGGTTAGAGGTTCGGTAGGTGCCTCAACCCTACTTAGTTAGATAGACATATTAATAAGCATGCTAAAATCCTTTATTATCTTTGTTAATGGCAAGTTCGTAATGAAAACCTCATACTCTTTGATATCCTTTTACACCAAATACTTGACTAGTTTCCTTGTTACATCTTTTCTTTGCCTTGGATAGATTAGTAGAGTAACACATACTTTTTCTTTGTTTTTCCCTCTTGCTGGGTGCCTTCCCAACCACCCAGGTGTTGGAGCTTTTCAAGGAGAAGGAAGGATTTAAAGAAAGATTCCCTGCTGTGTTCGTTTGCTTGTGAAGAAGGATGGCTAGGTTGCTATAGCTTGATCCTCTATGCTATCTTATCTTTTCTTTTAGAAAACAATGATGTAATAAACAATAAAGCCAATAGAAGGCTTGTTATTTCTTTTCTTTCCGCTGCTATTGACATTTTATTATGTATCTGGAATCATGCTTATTTAATTGGATTATTATGCAATCATCCTCAAAAGTCTCAATTTGTGTTAAAAACTTGTGGATGTTGTATTTCCTTTAAATTTTAGTAAGGAGGTGATCTCGCCTCTTTACAGCATGGTATCAGAGCCTTTAGGCAACTATTAGGGCATGCAGTTGAAGCAAGGGTGTCTAGAAAGGATCAGGGTTTCGGGGGCTGGCAAAATTTTCCTCCGCACCACTAGCTTGGTTTACGAGGACTCCCGTGCCCATATGATACCGGCCTAGCCTGCGCTAATACGAATTGTCCGAAATAGTTTGCTTTTAGGCAATAGTAACCTTAGCTTCTATGTTGTTTATCTTTGGGAACCCTAAGTTGACTTGTTTGAGGATATATACCCTATATAGTTCCTTATGTCCCTTAGGACTATATGCTTGAATAGTTATCCATAGAACCTAGACCTTGGAGTTTGGGAGTTTGGGAAGATATTAGAGTGCGCAGTGGAAGCATGATGGATCTGAGTATGGTTTAGTTAGACTTATCCTTTAACCCCTAGTGTAGTAGGTCAAACCCTTTAAGGGGTGGAGTATGGTTAGTTGATGATGTTTGAGTGGTTAGATTTCGAGGACGAAATCCTCTTTAGGGGGATGGAACCCTATAACATCTTGATCTATCTTTAGAAACCCTAACTCCATAGATAGGAGGTTAGTATGCTCGGATCTTTAGTTTTGACCAAACAAGTTAATAGTTGTAACCCTAATGTGCTTGTATATATATTAATGAACACATAATTATCATCTAAGTCATAAATCATATTCTTGAACCCTAATGAATATCCAATGCACATAATATGAATATCAATGCTAATTGTCAATAAGCAAGATGTTAATAATGTCATGAACCAATGAACCCTAATGATATGATGAGTAAGGTTATAATGCGTAATTAATGCATGCTAAGGATGAATAAGTGAAATATAATGGTCATGTTGACCTAAACCCTAAGTTGTAATATCTAACCCTAATCTATGCATCCTTAATGCCTTTCATGATACATTAATGATGTTAAGAGACATAATCAGTTAACATACTTTGATACACATAAATGATATATATGATCATCTAATCACATATTAATTAAGTCATCAATATAAATGAGTGTTACCTTGTTAACTAATATACATGTTATTAGTCACTTAGTGTGAATCAAATCATTAATATGACATATGTTCCACCTTGATCATTAAAATACATATAATGGCTTCAATGTGAATATGAAGTAATTGGATTCACATAAGTGTGAAAAATCAATAATATAAAGGAATAAATATGAATAATGATTAATGATGACATTAATGTGAGCAATAATGATAATGTGACATTGTGACAACGTTAATATGAATATAAGTAACTAATGTGACATTAATTGAAATAATTGAATGCTTAATGACAAATTGGATAGAATGTCTTATATTCATGTAAAATAATTTGTTATAATTAATAAAATAGTAATATGAGGATAATGAAGTATAAATCCGAATTATTAAGGACAATGATCAAATATAATAATGAATGTTGAGAAAATTGAGTAACCTCTAATTGTGCGTAATAATGAAATATAACCCCTTTTGGGCAATAAAGTGAATGTGACATGACATAATTAAAATAATAATGATAATTTGTTATCATAATGAATATAATGTTAATAAGTCAAAAATGTAAATAAAGTTAAATCTCTTAAAAAGAATATCTTAATAATGGACCCTAGGTGATCCTTGAGAACCCAACCTATGTTGAGCTTATGTGAAGTTTTTGAACCCTCAAGTTAAGTAGTTGATGTATAAGTTTTGGTGGAAGTTGTGTGATCGGAGGAACAACCTAAAGTTTGGTGATGTGAGGTTGCACACTCACCCTTCCCTAATTGCTAGTGATTTTGGGGACGAAATCCTCTTTAAGGGGTGGAGTGCTGTAACATACCGAATCTTGGGCATTTTGCCTTTTGGTCCTCTTTCTATCTTTTTCTTTCATTGATATCCTCTATGTACCTCTTTGTACTCTTTTCTATAAGCTTTAATCTCCATTTTCGTTCCTTTTGTCCTTGGTATTGATTTAAGAGAAATTTAGATAGTTATTGGTTAAATATTTCCCATATAATCTTATTTCAAGGTTCATGTACAAATGACTCAGTTAGATTTAGACAAGGGTTTAATATGCAATTTCACCTTAAGAAATAAAAAGGGGATAAAATAATTCGTCCTAGAATCTTCTAGTGTTTCCTAGAATATAAGAAATAAGAAGGAAATCCGAATTTTGTAAAAGAAAGAAGATAAATATAATAAGTAAAGGAAATATGAGAAAATATGAGTAAAGAAGATAATTACAAAGATTTTGTAACAAACAAGATAATTTGAAACCATCATGATAATTTGATAGTCTAATTCGTTTACTTGAGGAAAGAGTAACTTAAGGGTCAAGTATTATTTAAAATAAAAATATTAATAACATTATCAAAGGAAGATGGGAAATAAGCCAATAAAAAGAAATAAAATACTTAATGCTCTCAAATTAGGGAAATAACTTCAAATTCGTATTCTAGACATAAAAATAAGACTCTGTGCAAATTTGCAATTAATTTGGATGACATATGAATAAATAGGAAGATAGGAGAGAGAAAGAGTGTAGAAAGTTCTAATTAATTTAATAAATAAAAAGATAATGTCATATGGAGAAGATAATTGCAAAATCGTGTTTCAAATCATTAAGAAAACTTAAGGGTGAAGTTACATTAATTTTAGATAATGTTATCACTCCTTTTGAGGAGGAAAGAGAAAATGACATATTAATTAATTCACCTAATAAACTTTCTCAAAATGAAAAACTAACTCCATATTCGGATTCTACGTGTCAAAATAAGTCAGAGTACCAATTTTCATAATTTTTGGGCAACGTTTGAGCCCCCAAAATAAGAAAGAGAAAAAGGATTAAAAATCTAATAGATTTTAAAATCAGTTTTTGCTCAGGGATATTTCCCTGATCT
The DNA here is from genome assembly GCA_963693085.1 of Alisma plantago-aquatica. Taxonomy (NCBI): domain Eukaryota; kingdom Viridiplantae; phylum Streptophyta; class Magnoliopsida; order Alismatales; family Alismataceae; genus Alisma; species Alisma plantago-aquatica. The sequence goes on along the minus strand of OY856414.1, from coordinate 391,023,336 downwards.
AACGTGAGATCAAACGGTCCAGGTTGATTAGTGGACCCGTGTCCACTGATCCGACGATCCACGATCGTCTTCAACCTCGAGTTAGATTAGGAAACAGGTTGTTTTTCTCGTTTTCTTATAATTGTGATAACTCGAGATTTACTCGACTATTTTCTCTGATTTTTGTTGCAATGGATTCCTTGCAAGATTTCGCATAGGATTATCCCAAGTTTTTCTAGTTTTGTTGGGTATTTGTGAAACCCCCAAGGTGGCCGCCGACCTTCTCTTTGGTTTTCTATCAAACCCTAACCCTGGCCAACCTTGCCTATATATAACCTAACCCCTGGCTCCGCCATCACCTTAGCCACTCCCCCATACCCTTAATTTCTGAATTGGTCGACGTTTGGACCTCCAACGAGCCGCCGTTTGTTCTGCTCTTGCGGCGCTCCTCTCTCTCTGTTTCGGCCACCTCGGTTCAAATTGCAGGTATCATCCTCTTCGTCTCTTCTTTCTCGTTCTTTCGACTATCTAAACGCAAGATTTGGTCGAGAAACGTGGATTTGCCCAAAATTGGGGCCAAGCTCCCGCTCGCGCCGCTCGGGCGAGAGGAAGGAGATGACGCGTGGCCTTTTTACCGTTTTGCCCTTCGCCGCCTTCTTCTTTGGATTTTTCGCGCGAGGTCTTTTCGTCTTTTCGCGGTCCGTCGGTCTCCACCGCTCGGCCGATCGCGAGCGATCGCGTGGCGCGGGTCGCCGCTGTCAGACGCCCGTCACCGCCCGGCCGTCCGGCTTGCCTACGTGGCAGGCTGTGATTGGTCGAGGCCAAATAATTTTTATTAATTAATCTGTTGGTCAAAATTTAAAAATAAATAGTGTTTTGAAATCAGGAAAACGAGATCTATCCAATAAAAATATTTTTGAAATTTGATTTTGAGTTTTGCGAAAAAGTGTTTTTAAAATCAAATTAATTAACTTAAAAATCTCTAAAAATTTACCGTAATATTTATATTTCCAAAATATACAATATTATATGTTATTTTGATCAGGAAAACCTAACTAAGTCGATTATGAGGTTTTTGAGGTCTGAATCGAAGGTTTGTACAAAAAGTTAGTAAATTAGGGTTTTAAATCTTATAAGTAAATATATGCAATTCTAATAAATGAATTAAATGATATATTAGGAAGTTTGGATCTTTAGTTCGTGAGACGATCTGATAAGGGAAGCTAGGACATCTGTGGCAAAGGTATGTGTATGAGTTTAGTAGGGATTTTACTTGTTATGAGTCATGTTGTACATCTACCTATCAGTTGGGAATACTTAATCCAATACCTAGATTTTCCTTATGAGGTTTAATTGATCCAAACCATTGAATATCTTTGAAACCTAAATTGTCTTATTTGCCTCAATATCAGTTATAGTACTCTCTTGTTTGGGTATTTATGCCCCATTGCCATGTTGAATATATTTTGTTTATTCTTGCCATAAATCTCTTAGCATGAAATTAAATGTTCTATTTAAATTTTAAGTAGTGGTACTTATGTACAACCACCCATAGAGGGCATGTATAAAATCACCCTAGGGGAATGTTTATTATTCTCCCCATTAAAAATTTGTAGGTGACTTGGAAATGTTTATAATTCTTCCCTCACCTAAGGTTAGAGGTTCGGTAGGTGCCTCAACCCTACTTAGTTAGATAGACATATTAATAAGCATGCTAAAATCCTTTATTATCTTTGTTAATGGCAAGTTCTTAATGAAAACCTCATACTCTTTGATATCCTTTTACACCAAATACTTGACTAGTTTCCTTGTTACATCTTTTCTTTGCCTTGGATAGATTAGTAGAGTAACACATACTTTTTCTTTGTTTTTCCCTCTTGCTGGGTGCCTTCCCAACCACCCAGGTGTTGGAGCTTTTCAAGGAGAAGGAAGGATTTAAAGAAAGATTCCCTGCTATGTTCGTTTGCTTGTGAAGAAGGATGGCTAGGTTGCTATAGCTTGATCCTCTATGCTATCTTATCTTTTCTTTTAGAAAACAATGATGTAATAAACAATAAAGCCAATAGAAGGCTTGTTATTTCTTTTCTTTCCGCTGCTATTGACATTTTATTATGTATCTGGAATCATGCTTATTTAATTGGATTATTATGCAATCATCCTCAAAAGTCTCAATTTGTGTTAAAAACTTGTGGATGTTGTATTTCCTTTAAATTTTAGTAAGGAGGTGATCTCGCCTCTTTACAGATTCATGGGTGATTGGCTCTAAGTGCAAGTGGGAGTCTGTTGGTATGTATGCCTAGAGAGCCAATAATGTGATGAATGTAATGGGATAACTTGTAATTGATTTGATTTATAAATAAAGGCAAGCTTCCAATTTATTTTGTTTAATTCAGTTATGATAAAATGATGTAGCATTATAAATGTCTAGAGAATTATATTACTCAATGATGTATGTCTTCAAGTATGTGACTTGGGGAAATGAGATCATACGGATGTTAAGAGTACATATATATTCTCATTATGCCCCTGATCAGTTGTTATTGTGGAAGGTTGATAGATAATAATGACACATAAGATCATAGTGTGAGTTGGTTGATGATAGAGTCTCATTAGTCATTATATGACTATATCAAACCAATCAGACAAATACATGTTAGAGAATAGTGTATCGGACAGACCCACCATGAGACTGACACATGGAAACCATTACCATGGTAGTCATAGTCAGATCTCATAGTGATGGTGGTGTTTGTGGTTCTTAGACCTAAAATCACTACACTCATCACATGTCATTTGATATGTTTTGACATCATCAAATGCAGTCCTAAAACATGCATTTTTTTAACAGTGATGATTGGATGACTGTGACACATGGGGACTGACTGTGAGTGATAGAGATGGGATTTGTCCCTCCTAAGGGAGTATGATATCCAAGGCCTCTTGATTAGCAATACTAAGAAATGCATGGCCATGCACATGTGAGTCAGTATATGATATTGAACTTACATATATCTCAGACAATCTACTTTGGTTCTAGAACAAGATTGAATGTCAAAGAGAGTGACTACTATGTGTCTTGAGTTCAATCTGAAAATCAGAGACAAAGGAATTATACAAACATAGCAACACCATACACAGATTGTAGGTTGAAGTTGTTCCCCAACTTTCCATTCTCTTGGGTAGCACTGGTGTACGACTAGGCACCAATCTTTGCTTGTGATGTCATAAGTTAGTTATGTACATTCACTGCCAATGTGATATGGGACCTATAGGGTCGCACACATAGGTCTGAACCTAGAAGAGCAGTTTAAATTTGAATGATTGTTGAATTGATTACTAAAGTGTTTAAGTAGTCAATTCACGCAACAAATTAGCTGGCTACACTACCAGATGATTGACTCACTATGTGAGATGGTTGTATGGAGTGCCAGATGATCGGATTAAAAGTTGAGACGGTCGTTTGGTGTATCAAGTCGATCCAAATTGAAATTGGCTGGTTCTGCTCAAACTGAGGTGTGAACCGACCGGTTCATTTTGTTGAACCAAGCGACTCATCTCAACCCACCAGACAACTGACTGGGTGGGGGAGACGACTGTCTCGCATGGGAGAGAACCCTCAGTTAGGTCAGAGGAAAGTTCTAGATACTTTCCCAAGTCATTTCAATTGCACAATTCTTGTGGTGTAAGGAATTAATGTTTAGCATTGATGGGAAACTAATTGATAATTTTGTATTCGATTGGGAAACTACCAGACGACTGTCTCATAGTGCAAGATGACCGTCTCGTGTGCCATACAACCGCCTAGGTTACCAGACAGTTGTTTGGGTGTTTGTAGGTTGTGAAAATTCGAGATCTTCCAGTACCTTCCACTCTTGCATTGACTGGGAACCCTGACCCAAACCCTTCCTATAAATTGAGGGGTACTGGATGCTTCCCAAAACACAACACAGACAATTAAGAATCAGTTTCTCTGATAATTGTTGTCCTCTATGGTTTTGGTAACCAAGTGAGCCCAATAAAGTCCTACCCTACTAGGGAGGGATAGCTATGGGAGAGAACAACTGGGGAATCATTGTTATGGGAGAGCAAGTTAGTGACTAGTACGCCAACGGGAGGGACAACTCCTTCATGTCCATTCTAGTAGGACAACAAGAATTCTAGGCGGTCTATGTGGACTTCTCTAGAGGCAAGAGTCCTTTGGTTGTTGCTAGGAGAGCAACGTCAATTCACAGTCCATAACGAGACCACAAGAGTCGCTACAGAAGTTGTCCAGTCTGTTGTCTGTGGTGAAGACCAGGAGCTACACAGACACCGCCCAAGAGCAACTAGTCAATAGTTGCACATATACAATGATGAGGATATATTCCTGGACTTGCTTTAGGACCAGATATATCCTCGAAACCATCCTTCCCATCTTATAGTTATTGACGTGATCTGCTGGTTTATGGGAAATATGGTAGATAAAATTGTATTTCTATTACCTACTTTGTAGGCATATTTTCCTACACTCTCAGGGTTGGACCCTCTCTAGCAATCATACTCATGGATCATAACTTGTAGTTTACTTTCAAGGTACGCTTAACCTCTTGAAACTACTATGATATTGAATTGCTTATAGATATGCTTGTATGAATGCTTGGGTACTTAATTTCTCAGTTGAGCTATTTGTTCCTATGAATATTACTTTCATGTTTGATTATAATATGTTGACAAAAGGTCAAACATAAGAAATCCATTCTATAACCTATTGTTGATGTAATGGATCAAGAAACCTAAAACATGCTTTGTATAAAATGATATTGTTAAATACTCATGAGTTAATTTTATTTCTTATTCGTTATTATGTTCCTAGTGAAACAAGTTTTATGTTATTCTTAAACTGTTTAAATGCCTTTTCAGAGTGTACTCAATGCACTCACATGTAGTATTTTTCTTATTGAATTGGTAGTTCCACATGGAGATCTATTGAATTGAAGGCTAAATAATGAATCACCAATGGGTATCCTTGATATAGAAATGGGTACATATATCTTTCCTCCATGTTTAGTATCTCATTATCACTTGTTGTTGTTTCTTTTACATATATATTGCCTATGTGAAATATTTGTGCCATTCTATGAACAAGCGCCCAAACACTACTACCACTGACTCTGTAGTCAGTGGGGGTAGGATGAGGGTAACAAATAGTTCCATGAAAAAATCCTTAACAAGGCATCTCCTCAGACATGTCAATAAGTTGGTGTATAAGCTTCCACCCAAGCCAAAAGAAGGAATGGTCTCTAGGCCTATCAGATAGAAGAACCAACCAATTTCTCATTGATTCCTAGCATCGTTAACAAATAGGCAACTAGTTACCAACATAAACAAGAACACAGTGGCTCACAAAATAACAAATTGAGGAGAAATCGCAAGCCTCAGCTCATTTTCCATGAAGAAGGTCTTGCACAACCATGTATATTTGACTTCATGGTTCAAAGAACCAAATTTAGATGCATCTACAACCAATAAACTATACAAACACACATGTCCTTGAATACACATGTTTGGAAAACTACTAATAGGGACTCCACCAAAAGCTAACCCAGTAATTGTAGTAAATTCACTAGGAGTAATGTCTTGATCATCAAATCAAAAGTGAAAAGTAATAGCATGTAGGTATAAATGATCAATCAAATGGATGACATAGGTCCATGCTACAATTCTAGAATTTCTCCAAAGTCAGTCTTCTTTAACAACTCCAACGCCTCATATACTAGCTCATCATATAAAGTCCCTAGCTCATTCTATTAAGCCCTTAAATAAGTGTATATAGAGTCCCTAAAATCAAAACCAAAAGATAAACTCAAGCATCACAACCATTCTTATAATCCATCAATATCCAATTTGTAAAGACCTCGCCTACCGGTAACCCCCAATTATGGGAGACCAAGAGGTCAGAGTCGTTAACCCAATTAACAGGATCAAAGGTTTGACAAATAATCAGTAATAATTATTAAATTCTACCATGACTATATTGAAAGCTGGTATAAAATAAAACTTTACATACCATTTAAAAACTTTGGATATCTACTTATATCCATAGCTTGAATCTATTCTATCTAATCCTCCTCGCACTTTATTTCTTATTTTCACAATGTGTCACTTTACTATTTGTTCTTTTCAGGGTTGTACCTAAAACGCCGACAAACAAAATGTTGGTCAACATAAATGAATATGCTGGTATGTGGGGACAACCAAAATTTCACACATATGGCTAATAATCTAAATATCACAATCAAATTAATTAACAAGCCAGTTTACGCTTTCAATGTGACATTCTCCACCGCTTTTTCCCTAACCCTGGAATACCCTCTTCAGGGTTTCTCTTTTGCCATTGACTTAAGGCCACCTTCTCAATCCCGAGCTTGGTGCCTGGGGTCACCTCTCATGGTGCCCATTAGTCATGCAACAAAGACCACCCTCTCAATCCCGAGCTTGGTGTCTGGGGTTACCACTCATGGTACCCGTGGGTCTTCCCTCTTGGGCTTGACCTTTTTGCATCATCCATCAGGGTGGCATGTAGGTGCGAGAATACACACTTGTATTATAATTGTGATAACCATAGTGACTTTATGATTTGCAAGTATGAATCATCCCAACTGATAGGTTGCATTCAATGTGATTAATCATACAGAAAACCTTTGGGAAACTAATGCAAATAACCATAATTAACCACATACCTGATCCAGAGCAACTTGATGTCCAAGCAATAATGATAAAGAACAATCAAACAAGTAATCAACAATATCCTAAAATTAATGCAATACATCCAAGTGTTATAGTTTATCCAAAACATTCTCAAGATACACTTGGATTCCATCTTAGGCTTTCTAGGCCAACCTTAGGGTTTTATTAGGGTTTTAGCCTCCATAATACTTTTATCACATTTAATGTTTTCTTAGTTCACAAACCCTAATTTCCACATCATGAGCCCAATTAAAGTCTATTATTTCTTTTTTATACTAAAGATACCATCTTTATCCTTTTAAGTTATTTCAAGATCATTAGACCTAATTATCATCTTCAACTTCTTTCAAATTGACAACTCATATTTCATTAAAATCTACTATTTGGACTCCATTTATTACTATTCCACATTTATCCATTAGAAAACCCTAATTACCATATTAAGGGTATTTATCCACAATTAGGAACTTTTATACTCGAAATAGCTTAGACTCATCATATCTCAACTTTATACCTGAATGTGAACAATTAAGGCCATTAAGAATCTTAATGACTGACATTAGGGTTTCAAGGCCCATTAAAGCTTATTTATGTACATGGAACCCTAAATTAATCAACTTTTCGTGTAAAACGGGTTGCAACTTTACTTTAATATTCAATAGGTTAAGTCTGCTTGGAACCTCTGATGAAAAAAGTTTATACATGAAAGTTTCTTAGAAAAATATGAGGAAAACATTAATATTTGGTTTGAGAACCTGATTTCGTACCTATTTGCAAAAGTACATTAATTTGATTAAAAGTGTGGTTAGAAACCCTAATTGAGGGTAAAGGATGAATCTTTGAGGTTTGCCCAGGCACTCAGTTGCTTGCCATGACCCCGCTGTGATCTCCTCCTAGTCGTCGGACTCTGGCAGGGTCCTCTGGGATGACGAAGGTGAAGGTCGGGGTGAAAGACGGAATTGAGGGCACGGAATTGTTCCTCTCAGTCCGCCACAATGTTTAGGGTGGCAAAATAAGATGCGGGTACCCTCTCTCATCCTCCCCTATATATAGGGTCAAGGATAGGGTTCGGGTGAATTGGGAACTCTCCCAATCATCGACCAAACCCCTAAAAAGTAGGGATGGTCCTCTCCGAACTTCTCTCCCGAGTTCAACGGTGCTATTCTCGCGATCTAACTCCCTTTCCTTTTCTCACAATGATCCTACTTTGGATCATCACAAGTCTGTCTGGAGAAGACTCCTCGCACCAAAGGGATTCACCCCTGATCGTTGGATCATGATCTAACGGTCCACACAAAACCCAAAATCAGGAAATTGGAAGGATTATCCAATTAAATCGTGACATTTATTATAATCCCAACACTTTAGGGAAATTGGTAAAATCCATAACTCCCAAGTCCAATTAATCCCAAATTTTGAGGGGAACTTAATAATTACTTAATCTACCTCCCTGCCAAATTTGGGATCATTATCTAAAAGAAAACGTGCCTTTTATTTAGGTGCAAGATATTACTCAATTAGGCTTATTTCTCACATCTTTTCTGTTTCTTTACTTATTATCTTGCAACTTGGACTCTGATACGACCCTTTTCCCTTCACGTGCCTGTGAGCACACATTATCCTTTCTTCCAATGTAAGGGCAACGGCCGTTAGCTAAGTCATGTCCGTCTGCGTCCGTTTGTTTACTTTTTCCTTTTTGTTGCAACAACCTGTAGTCGAGGCGAGGTAGTACGATGTATTGGACACCTTGAGCAGATATTAATAGAGAAGGACGACCTGGAGAGCAGGTATCGATCCATTTTCCCATTGGCTGATTGCTCTGCGAGCGCATTCCCCTGTCAATTGACTGGGACCCGCCTACGAGCGGGAGGAAAATATCACCATAGGTAGACAAGGCTTCCCCTTCGTCCTTCCTCCATTGATTGCCATTTCGAGGCTATCAAAGTGGTATCAGAGCCTGGCAATCCTGCCACAGGCGATACCCACCTGAAATTTTCTCAGCCATCCACCTCAAACAGACGTCCACCAACACCCTCCGCCGCTGCTTCATCGCCCCATCCCACCCACCCAATGGCAAGACCGGAGGACATAAATCAAGTCCTAGACTCCATCGACCACCATGAAAAGGGAATCGAGAAACTAGGCCACAAGTTGGATGCGGTACTCAAAGAACTAGCGCAACTGCGCATCACTGACAGCAAGAAGAAAGGGAAGGACACCGAGCACGGTGACGGCCATCAAAGCAAGGGAAGCGACAGCCGACAACGTCGCTATGACAAATTCAAACTTCATTTTCCGAAGTATGACGGAAGCGACCCAGCGGAACGCTGGTTGCGGAAATGCGAGTACTACTTCTGCCACGCCCAAATCACAACAAATGAGGAGAAATTCGACCTGGTGGCACTGCACGTGAATGGGGACGCCCTCGACTGGTACTAGACATATGAAGCTACGATTCTGGAGGAGGCATACATGGATTTCTCCTGGGAACTATTTCGAGATGACGTCATCGAGCGTTTTGGAGATGCCGAGGCACGGCTACCTCAAGGTCGCCTCATCAAATTCCGTCAAACAGGTACTGTGAAAGAGTACCATTGCGAGTTTGAAATACTTGCCCAGCACACTTCTGGATTTCGCGAATCCCATCTCTCGGAGATGTTCTTCTCGGGTTTCAAACTAGAAATCCAACGCGAACTCCACCTGCGAGGAGTACCAGAGACGTTATCCAGGGCGGATCTGGCTCGTCGGGCACGAATCGTGGAAGAACAACAAGTGGAGTGGCGCCACCCAACACGACAGTCCTACAACTATCAATGCCAGGACACCAAGCATGAAGGACAACCCTCGACAGATGCGGGCAACAAAGCCCACGCACCAATCCAGCGCATCTCTCAAGCAGAGATGGTGGAACGATGAGCCAAAAACTTATGCTACTACTGCCCGGAGAAATTTGTCAAGGGGCACAAGTGTAAACAACCTACCCTCTTCCTCATCGAGGATGACGATGACGAGGAAAGCACAGATCCAGACAGCAACGTCAAAAAGGAACCAGCACAACATGACCTGGATGACAAACCAACCATCTCGTCTTTCGCAATGGACAGCGCAGGTAACTCCGATACAATCCGTTTGTGGGCTCTACTAGGACCCCGACACGTGTTGGTGTTGTTGGATTCTGGCAGCAACCGGAACTTCATAGATCCAAGAGTGCTCAAAGCCTCTCTGGAGTCACACGTATTTGATGCTAAGGGGGAGGTTACCGTCGCGGGGGGAGGCTTCGTTCCTTACAGCAAAAAAGGAAGAGATCTCCCAATTACACTACAAAGCTGCTCCGATTCCATCAATGCATTCTTCATGAGCATCGGCAGCTATGATGTGGTCCTTGGTGTTGATTGGTTGAAAAGTCGTGGACCATCAACCTGGGATTTCTGCAACCACACGGTTCAATTTCCTCATGGCAGGCCACCTTTTCAATTGCAGGGAATTAAATTGTCCTCACCGGAGTTATCACAGCAAGGAGATATTGTGTCATCCCTACATCAAGCATGTCAAGTGTTTCTCATTCACTCAGAACCACCACACACCACCACCTGCATTCCACCGGCAATTCAATCCATTATCCAAAAATTCCAACCTATCTTTTTTGAACCCACCACACCACCACCCATCAGACAGCAGGATCACTGCATCTCTCTGGTGGACGAATCCAAAGCCATCGCCACTCCCCCATACTGATACCCCCATTTCCAAAAAATAGAAATTGAGAAGCAGATAGTAGACCTTCTTCAACAGGGCTATATCCAACGCAGTGTTAGCCCATTCTCCTCACCAGCACTGCTAGTTAAAAAAGCAGATGGGAGTTGGCGTCTCTGTATCGATTATAGAGCTCTCAATAAGCAGACAGTCAAGGACAAGTTCCCCATACCAGTCATTGATGAACTCCTTGATGAACTACACGACGCCACCATTTTCAGCAAACTGGATCTCCGAGCAGGTTATCACCAAATTCGGGTGGCGGCAGATGACACCAAAAAGACAGCATTCCAAACACACGAAGGGCACTATGAATTTCGGGTAATGCCATTTGGTTTGTGTAATGCGCCGTCGACATTCCAGTCACTTATGAATGAGATTTTTCGACCGTTTCTTCGCAAATTCATCCTCGTTTTTTCGACGATATCCTAATTTACAGTAAGTCCTTCGAAGACCACCTACAGCACCTAGATACCACTTTCCGCATCCTTCAAGATAATAATATTTATGTGAAAATTACCAAGTGTGCTTTTGGTGTAAAAGAAGTGGCATATCTCGGCCACATCATCTCGGGAGAAGGCGTCCGAGCAGATCCAGCCAAGCTTTACGCAATTCAGGCTTGGTCGTCTCCTCGCAACCTGAAGGACTTACGCGGCTTCCTCGGCCTGGCGAACTACTACCGCAAGTTCATTTGTAGATACGCCTCCCGTGCAGATCCCCTCCACCGCCTTCTGCGTAAAGATGCCTTCCACTGGGATGCGTCCGCTGAGCAGGCCATGACAGACCTCAAGCAGGCACTAAGTCAGTCACCGCTACTCCGGCTCCCCAATTTCCAACAACCATTCGTCGTTGAATGTGACACCTCGGGGGTAGGCCTTGGAGGAGTCCTGATGCAACAGGGACACCCCATCGCGTATTTCAGCCATGCACTTTCACCACACCAGCAAAGCATGTCCACCAACGAAAAGGAACTCCTTGCTCTAGTGATTGCGATCACTAAATGGCTCCATTATTTATTGGGGACTCCATTCATAGTTTGCACGGATCATCAAAGCATTAAGCACATCCTCGAACAGAGAATCCACATGCCATCACAGCAGAAATGGATTACCAAGTTGATGGGCTATGACTTCACTGTCAAATACAAACCAGGACGCTGCAACAGTGCTGTCGATGCCCTATCACTATTGCTACCTGTACTGGAAACCGTTCACATTTCTGCCATTCAACCTGATTGGGTCGAAACAGTAAGACAGGAGTTTACCACCATGGAAGACCTGCAAGAGATCCAACGCAAGCACCATCAGGGGCTGCTGAACCCCAACACATACATCGAAGAGCAGGGAATCTTATTTTACAAAGGCCGAGTAGTCATTAGCAGATACTCCAGTCTCAAGCAACAGATTCTCCACGACGCCCATACAACACTTCAAGGGGGACATTCGGCCTTCAAGAAAACACTTCATAGAATTAAACGTGATTTTTATTGGAATGGAATCAGCGGAGATGTCAAGGAATTTGTCCGCGAATGTCATACGTGCCAACAACAAAAATACCTCACTGCATCACCAGCAGGCCTGCTACAGCCATTGCCCATACCAAATCAAATCTGGGAGGACATATCGATGGACTTCATCGAAGGATTACCACCAGTCAGGAGATCTTCCACTATCCTGGTCGTGGTGGACAGGCTGAGCAAATACGCCTACTTCATTCCACTGAATCACCCATTCACAGCCAAAACAGTAGCAACAGTCTTCATTCAGAACATCTTCAAGCTCCATGGCCTGCCAAAATCAATTGTTTGTGATCGTGACAAAATCTTCCAATCAGTCTTCTGGAAGGAAATCTTCTCTAAACTAGGCACCAAATTATGTTTCAGTACAACATACCATCCCCAGTCTGACGGCCAAATGGAAGTGGTGAACCGTTGCCTTGAAACCTATCTACGTTGCTATTGCTCTACAGTACCCAAAGAATGGCCTACTCTCGTACCTTGGGCAGAATACTGGTATAACACATCTTGGCATTCAGCTGCCAATACGACGCCTTTTCAAATCGTATATGGCAGACCACCGCCGTCGCTGATACATTACATCAAAGGCACGGCTAAACTACCTGCAGTGGATGAGCTCCTCACAGCGAGAGACCAAGCAATAGCACAGCTCAAGCACTTCCTTCACAGGGTGCAAAATCGAATGCAACAGCAAACCAACAAGCATCGCCGCGCTTAGGAGTTCCAAGTGGGCGATCTGGTCTACCTCAAACTTCAGCCATACCGACAGAACTTGGTCACATTCAGGGCAAATCAGAAGCTAGCAGCTAAATATTATGGGCCATTTCCTATAATTGCACGCATAGGGAGAGTGGCTTATAAACTACAACTCCCCGCGTCCTCCATGATACATCTAGTTTTTCACGTCTCCCAGCTGAAGCAGCACCATGGCACAAAACCAACAAATCCGGCGCTGCAAGAAATTCCCCACCACTGGCCACCAACTGAAAATGCAACTCACTTCCCTGATAAGATCATCGAACGCCGCATGGTAAAATGAGGAAACCATGCCATCACAGAAGTTCTCGTTTCCTAGGTAGATGCCCGAATCGAAGATGCTCAATGGATGCCATATGCGGACCTCCGTTCCAGATTTCCAACTTGGACCGACCCCGTGGAAGTGGTCGGATCTTCGAGGGGGGGTATTTGATACGACCCTTTTCCCTTCACGTTCCAGTGAGCACACATTATCCTTTCTTCCAATGTAAGGCCAACGGCCGTTAGCTAAGTCACGTCCGTCTGCGTCTGTTTGTTTACTTTTTCCTTTCTTTTGCAACAACCTGCAGTCGAGGCGAGGTAGTACGATGTACTGGACACCTTTAGCAGCTATTAATAGAGAAGGACGACCTAGAGAGCAGGTATCGATCCATTTGCCCATTGGCTGATTGCTCTGCGAGTGCATTCCCCTGTTGTTATAACCTCAATTTTCCAAATTATATAATGAGTTTTGTAAATATCATCTAAAGATAAATAAAGTTGCTTGATTGATGTGATATGGTTTGGAATGGATTCCACGTTTGATTGATTGCATGTTTCTTAATGGGCCTTGCCTTATTTGAAGCCCAAGTTGATATTATCAAAGAATACACAGAGAATTCCATAAAATAAGGAAAAGGATATGGAATATTTCCCTAAAAAATAAGAATTCGAGATAATGGATACCTTGGAGTTCAAGGAACTCAAAACCAAGAAATAATGATAAAAGGATTTAGGGAAAGATGGAAAATGTGTTTAATATAATAATAACTTGCATATTAAGAAAAAGGAATCGAATCCTTGTTATAATCACTCCAAATTTTGTAGGAAGGAAGAGAAACCTTTGAGGAAGCTTCCCTCAAAATTTGGTAAAAATAGGAGTAGCCAGTTGGGAGTTATTAAATTTCTAAGTTTCCATTGGAAATAAGCTTAATTGAATAATTTAGGAAATGTTTTCCTATTTTGGTTTGAACGCGGATAACCTGGATCGTTGGATCTGAATCCAACGATGAGCGGTCATCGTCCAGAGTCCCAAAAGGACTCGGACTGTAGCGCACCGCAGAGCTACTTTCCCTTCGATTTCCTGATCGAATCAGAGGACGAGCACTCTGGATTAGAGTGTCAGTGAGTTCGGGAATCCAAACCGAAGTGGATGGACCCTGGTTTGGTAGGGTTTCATCGAGTATCTCGGAAACGCCCAAATTAGGCTAAAAGCGCAGTTGGAGTTGGATCGGGAAACCTCACGAGAGGTCTTCGCACCCTATATATATGGGTCCATCCAGTAGAGGGAGTCCTCAAGATCACGAACGGCTAGTTTTGAAAGCTCGAAGCCCGTTACATCTTCCAATTGTTCTAAGCTCCGGCGAGCTTCGACGCGGCGCCACCGCACCTTGAAGTCAGGTCGAAGAGTAGCAGGTTGCGTCGGATCCTGATCGAACGGCTCGGTCGGGATAAGGCGGTAGCCCTTGGATCGGGATCCACCGTTGTCTAGGGAGATCTAGCGGTCGGCTCGGAGAGGCGCGGCTTTGCCAAGCCACGTCGGCCACAACCGTTCGATTGTGATCGAACGCTGAGATCAAACATAGACGGAAACGGTTAGATCGAGGAATACCGTGGACCAGCGAGATCTGACGGCTCCAGTGCGAGGCGCGTAAGTGGAGAGGAGGCGCGCGCGAGGATCGTCCGATCGAGGCGTGGACCACGGGTCTAACGATCGAACGATCGACGAATTTCTGGTAATTCCTCTCTGTGACAAATAATCAGGAAAATGCCTTTTCTTGCTAAATTCGTAATAATAGCTAGGAATATCATATGAGAAAACTTAATATATGAAAGTTGTACATAAAAATGCAAGGAACACGATAAAAATAATTCCAGAACCTAAATCTGCCTGGTTTTACAAAAGTACTTTAATTGGCTATAAAGTTTATTAAAATTGAATGAGAAACCCTAATTACATGATTGAGAGGGTAATTAGGTAATTTAACAATTCAAATCGGTAAGTTTGACTCTGAGAAGGTTAATGGTAGTTTAATTTGCTATTTGAATGCAAAAATGTTTAACTTGGAATTATAATGATTAAAAGGGGGGTTACTTTGCAAGAAAACCCTAAATTGAGATAAAGAGAGAGAAAACCCATATTTTCATGAAATAAGGTAATCAATTGTCTAATAAAGGAAATTCAATGAGAAAGTAGGAGTTTCATGATGATTGATAAATTAAGAATGTTAATGATGAAAGAAGAAGAAAAACCCTAATTTTTAAAAGAAACCCTAATTATGGAATTGGAATCCTAATTGGAATAATGGAAGTGGATAAATATTAATAAAAGGAAACTGTCCTTTTATTTCAGGATTTCTCTTCCTCATTGCTGGTTGATTGGATTTCTCTTTCTATCTTGAAAAGTACAATTGAAAGGTATGTGGTTACGCTTATGAATAATCGCATTAGTTTCCCAGCGATTCCCGAATGATTTACCGGTTGCTTGAAATAACTGTTGAGTGTTTATTTATTTCATGCAACTATAAAGTGACTATGATTATCATCATAAGTATGCATATAACTGGCTAGATCCTTGTTCACCTATGGTGTTTTAAAAAGGCTGAAAAGGGGGTAATACCTAGAGAAAGGTCTAGGATTGCCGTGAGTCAGAAACTGGATTGCCTTGTGCGTTCATGAGACTCTTCAGCATACCGAGAGTTAGAAACTGGATTGCCTTGTGCGTTCATGAGACTCTTCGGTTTACCATGTAACTCAATCCTAGAAACTGGTTTACCATTTTGGTGGATCATGAGGGGTTGTAGTTTGGTTTACAGGTCCACTGCAGGGACAGCACAGAGGTTATGGAACTTATGGATCGCTGATGTTATATTAAAATGTAATCTTGATTGTTAAAAAGATTAATTGCTTGATTACATTGTTAGCATAATTTCTTGATTATTGGATCCTCCACATACCGACTGACCGTTGTTTTGTTTGTCGGCGTTTTAGGTACATATTTCAAAGCACAAAACAGTAAAGTGACACATTGTGAATTCAAGAACTAAAGAACAAGGAGGAGTTAATTAGAGTAGTTCTTTTGTGGTTAGAAGTCTAGTACTTCCAACTTTCCAAAGGTATGATAAAGAAAAATTTTATTACCTTTTTCAGTATAGTATGTTAGAATTTAATAATTGTTATTGGTTATATGTCGAACCTTTGATCCGGAATTTTATTGGTGCGGCTTCAACCTCTCGGTCTCCCTTAATTGGGGGTTATCGGAAGGTGGGGTCGTAACATTTGGTATCAGAGCCTGGGTTCCTCATTTAACCATTAATAATTATTAAATTTTATAAACTCCATAGAACCCAAGGGAGTTATTAGAGGAGTATCCGAAAGACGGAGGTGTCTAGAAAGGGATCACGACCGGGGGCTGGCAAGATTTTCCTCCGCACCGCTAGTCGGAATACGAGGACTCCCGGATCCGTGTGACCGCCTGGCCAAAGTCTTAGGGTATGAATCGAAATAAGATACCTTTAGGACTTCTCATCTTATTCATCCCTTCTCATCACAAAATTCTGATAAGGACATAAAGGATTAGGGTTTCCTTTCTTCTCCTCACGCTCTTGAGGTATGGGTAAGGTTAATAAGGTTTAAGGAATCCTCCACTAAATTAATGAAAGGCATGTAAATAAGATGTCATGGACATAAGCTTAATAGATTAAGCGCAAAATAAATAATAGATACATGCTTAGGTCGTATGACATAAGATGTCATGTCCTCAGGAGAGACCTGAGGCTAGACCTTCTTGTCAGGAGGATAAGTCAGTCTTGGAGATAGAGATCTCCATTTCTAGTAGAGACCTGGCACATCCTATGAGGATGATGCTAACCCTAACCCTAAGTGATGGTTAGAGAGAGATGAGTTGGACCAGGTGTTTGAAGGGACATGCCTTTGGGATGCCATATGATCCATGGATGACCTAAACCCTGGGAAGGATCGTGCATGTCAGGGTAAAGGATAACTCCTTAGATGATGAGGTTAGTGAAGGACCTTAGAAACCCTATGGGCTTGTGCAAGTAGGGTATAGATGGCACCTAGGGCACGTCATAGTGCTGACGGTAGGATGAAACCCGGGATAAGGAATCATGATGGAGCATAAAGGGTTATGGATGATCTTGAGCAACCATAAGTTCAAACCTAGGCTTCACCCATGTAGAGCATGCCTTTGAGGTTGAACCTTCATAAAGAGAGGACCTCTAATGGTGGGGTTGGATGTAGGGTTAGTTCTAGAGAGAGCAGGAAACCCAGCAAGAAGGTTGGAAGCCTAAAACCATGAACAATGGATGATAGTGGTTGCCTCATGATCGGTCCCTGAAAGTTGATGATACCTTGGTTGTCTTTAGAGGGACCGAACCCTTGAGGAAAGATGAAGCTTATGGTACCTACGTGCCTATGGTAGAGATGTTTACCTTCCGAGGTAGGAAGAAGATGTTTTGTATACCCTGAAGTGGATTAGTAATAGGTTATGAGGCCTTGTACCTTATGGTTTGTCCTTGAGGAAAATCCAACTTTAAGCGTTGCTCGTGTTGAAGGATGACAAGAAGTGCATGTCATGCCTTTTGCATTCTTGGTTCGTGGATAGAGTATGCAGTTGGACACCTACAAGTGAACCTAGGGTCCCTAGGCCTAAGGGGGGAAGTGGTGTACCTGATGATCATGATGATAGATGAGTTCCTATAGAAGCAAGCATAGTAATCATCATGAATAGAGGAAAAGAGAAGCCCCTTAAGATTAAGGTGTGTTTGATGGACCCCTCACAGCTAGGTTGATGATAAAGAAAGGTATGATCTTGATCCAACATGGAGGAAAGAGGACAAGTATGACCTAGCATGGTACAGTAAGTGATCTTCTCATGCCTTAATGGCTTGCTAGGGTTAAGTAGGCTCGTGTGGATGTAAACCCTAGACCTAAGAGCTTTTGTGACCTCAAAGTCAAGGGATAGTTTTCCTCCCATCCTGGGAGAGGGACCCCTTTGGTGAGGTGTATATCAGTTTTGTTAGTTTAAAAGAGGTCTCATAGAATCTTGAGAAGTTAAGTGAAGAGTACATGGTATGAGAATGAACCTGTAGACCCATAGATAGTCATGTCTAAGTGCATGTAGATGTGTTACCATGGAAGTAACCGGTATGGGGATGACCAAGATAGGCAGGTTGCCATGATCCTGATGAAAGGATGAAAGTCAGCCCATGAATGCAGAAAGAGAGATGATGAAGACTTGGGTAAGGTTCTAAGTGAACATGTACTATGATGGAGAATCCTAAGTTTATCCTAGGGTCAGGTAGGGATAAGACCGATGAAAGTAGGAGTTACCTAATTCCCCAGTTGCACATGACCATAGGGTCGAGAGGTAACAGTTATCATTGTCTGAGGGCCATGGGTTAGGAGATTGATCACCTTCATGAACCCATGGGACCCAAAGGCATATGAGTAGGGAACTCTCTTGATGCATGAGGGAAGAGGGATGACCCCAAAAGAGTCGGTACCCTATGAACCTAGAGGAGTTGACTAAGGATATAAACCTCAGTGGGTTCAAGATTAATTTGTTATCATGATGTCTGAGACACATGTGGCACATTTCAACTTAAAATTAAAAGGTGTATTGTCAAGGTGGGATGTACCATCTCTACTCTTGGAACAGGAAGAACTCTGTATTTGGACTGCAGCCAAATGCTTATTTCTTCTTGTTATGGGAGTGAGAGATAGGACATTACGCATGCCATACACCAAGGATAAGAGATGATGTAGGTTGAAACGTCGCCACGAGAAATAGGGATAGAGAATATAACCTACCCTAGTAAAGTGAATGATACATGGATGGTTTGAAAACACTAAGAGGAATGAGGTAGTTCCCTGATGAGGATGTTCTTATCATGAGCTATATGGAACTTACAAGTTGTACCAGGTTGAGTTTAATCACCACGATGATGAAATCAAAGAGTGTTCTTAATGAAGATAGATAGTGAGTTTAATGGGAGATCAATACTATGGATGTGGTGATGGGTCTCCCTTGGACCAAGGAAAGGTTGAAATGCAATATGGGTTATATGGTAGGTCGCCTTACCTAGAGGACATGAGAAAGAAAGAGTTTTGTTGAACTACCCATGAGAAAGATGGTTCAACTACACCATGAAGCGAGTTCAAAGGTTCTTGAGTTTGATCTAAAAGGTTCACTTCCATAAAGTGGAAGTAGGTACATTGAGAACTCTATGTAGTATAGTTTATCACCCCTAACCATGGTTAGTATGATCCAGACTAAAGGGTCTGATGAGGGCATGTGTGCTCGTTCAGGGTGATATATAGAGACAGTTCTTGTCCTATGAAAGATGTGACAATGACCACCATAGTCAGTATCGGGTTTAATATGAAGCTCTGTAAGGGAGGTTGTGTCGCTCACCACTTCATTAAGGTGATGTTGGTGAAAAGGGCCACATGATGGTTAGAAAAGAACCACATGATGGTTAGAAAAGGGACCCCAGTGTGTGTAGATGAAGTCGCTTTGATCGTGCAATGGCTGAAAAGAGCCTAGAGACAATAAGAGTCATGAGCAGATGCAAAGTAGACTGACATGCAGTTCACTGTGGGAGAAAATGTGACATGAAAATCCGAGCCCTCTGAGCTGCAGCTGAGAAAGCTGAGTCCCCGATACATGGGTCCATTAGAGATGGATAGGTGGAGATGGTTAGGTTTTGATCTTACCCTCAGGATAAAGTTATGTGAGGTGTTTTCCATGTGTCCAATTTGGAGCACTATGTGAGGTACCCGACCATGTGCTGAGCAATGAACCGAGTGAGCCCCAAGGGAGGCTGACATGACCTGAGTCACCTGTGCAGTTTATAGACTCCGGGATGAAAGGACTCAAGGAAAAGGATATGTGATGGTAAAGGTTCTTTGGAAGTGCCATGAGTACGGTAAAGCCACATAGGGGCCAATGATGGACATGGGAAAAGACTTATCCTGAATTGTTTGTTTGGTTATGAATTTTGAGGACAAAATTCCTATAAGGAGGGGAGGATGTTATAACCTCAATTTTCCAAATTATATAATGAGTTTTGTAAATATCATCTAAAGATAAATAAAGTTTCTTGATTGATGTGATATGGTTTGGAATGGATTCCACGTTTGATTGATTGCATGTTTCTTAATGGGCCTTGCCTTATTTGAAGCCCAAGTTGATATTATCAAAGAATACACAGAGAATTCCATAAAATAAGGAAAAGGATATGGAATATTTCCCTAAAAAATAAGAATTCGAGATAATGGATACCTTGGAGTTCAAGGAACTCAAAACCAAGAAATAATGATAAAAGGATTTAGGGAAAGATGGAAAATGTGTTTAATATAATAATAACTTGCATATTAAGAAAAAGGAATCGAATCCTTGTTATAATCACTCCAAATTTTGTAGGAAGGAAGAGAAACCTTTGAGGAAGCTTCCCTCAAAATTTGGTAAAAATAGGAGTAGCCAGTTGGGAGTTATTAAATTTCTAAGTTACCATTGGAAATAAGCTTAATTGAATAATTTAGGAAATGTTTTCCTATTTTGGTTTGAACGCGGATAACCTGGATCGTTGGATCTGAATCCAACGATGAGCGGTCATCGTCCAGAGTCCCAAAAGGACTCGGACTGTAGCGCACCGCAGAGCTACTTTCCCTTCGATTTCCTGATCGAATCAGAGGACGAGCACTCTGGATTAGAGTGTCAGTGAGTTCGGGAATCCAAACCGAAGTGGATGGACCCTGGTTTGGTAGGGTTTCATCGAGTATCTCGGAAACGCCCAAATTAGGCTAAAAGCGCAGTTGGAGTTGGATCGGGAAACCTCACGAGAGGTCTTCGCACCCTATATATATGGGTCCATCCAGTAGAGGGAGTCCTCAAGATCACGAACGACTAGTTTTGAAAGCTCGAAGCCCGTTACATCTTCCAATTGTTCTAAGCTCCGGCGAGCTTCGACGCGGCGCCACCGCACCTTGAAGTCAGGTCGAAGAGTAGCAGGTTGCGTCGGATCCTGATCGAACGGCTCGGTCGGGATAAGGCGGTAGCCCTTGGATCGGGATCCACCGTTGTCTAGGGAGATCTAGCGGTCGGCTCGGAGAGGCGCGGCTTTGCCAAGCCACGTCGGCCACAACCGTTCGATTGTGATCGAACGCTGAGATCAAACATAGACGGAAACGGTTAGATCGAGGAATACCGTGGACCAGCGAGATCTGACGGCTCCAGTGCGAGGCGCGTAAGTGGAGAGGAGGCGCGCGCGAGGATCGTCCGATCGAGGCGTGGACCACGGGTCTAACGATCGAACGATCGACGAATTTCTGGTAATTCCTCTCTGTGACAAATAATCAGGAAAATGCCTTTTCTTGCTAAATTCGTAATAATAGCTAGGAATATCATATGAGAAAACTTAATATATGAAAGTTGTACATAAAAATGCAAGGAACACGATAAAAATAATTCCAGAACCTAAATCTGCCTGGTTTTACAAAAGTACTTTAATTGGCTATAAAGTTTATTAAAATTGAATGAGAAACCCTAATTACATGATTGAGAGGGTAATTAGGTAATTTAACAATTCAAATCGGTAAGTTTGACTCTGAGAAGGTTAATGGTAGTTTAATTTGCTATTTGAATGCAAAAATGTTTAACTTGGAATTATAATGATTAAAAGGGGGGTTACTTTGCAAGAAAACCCTAAATTGAGATAAAGAGAGAGAAAAACCATATTTTCATGAAATAAGGTAATCAATTGTCTAATAAAGGAAATTCAATGAGAAAGTAGGAGTTTCATGATGATTGATAAATTAAGAATGTTAATGATGAAAGAAGAAGAAAAACCCTAATTTTTAAAAGAAACCCTAATTATGGAATTGGAATCCTAATTGGAATAATGGAAGTGGATAAATATTAATAAAAGGAAACTGTCCTTTTATTTCAGGATTTCTCTTCCTCATTGCTGGTTGATTGGATTTCTCTTTCTATCTTGAAAAGTACAATTGAAAGGTATGTGGTTACGCTTATGAATAATCGCATTAGTTTCCCGGCGATTCCCGAATGATTTACCGGTTGCTTGAAATAACTGTTGAGTGTTTATTTATTTCATGCAACTATAAAGTGACTATGATTATCATCATAAGTATGCATATAACTGGCTAGATCCTTGTTCACCTCTGGTGTTTTAAAAAGGCTGAAAAGGGGGTAATACCTAGAGAAAGGTCTAGGATTGCCGTGAGTCAGAAACTGGATTGCCTTGTGCGTTCATGAGACTCTTCAGCATACCGAGAGTTAGAAACTGGATTGCCTTGTGCGTTCATGAGACTCTTCGGTTTACCATGTAACTCAATCCTAGAAACTGGTTTACCATTTTGGTGAATCATGAGGGGTTGTAGTTTGGTTTACAGGTCCACTGCAGGGACAGCACAGAGGTTATGGAACTTATGGATCGCTGATGTTATATTAAAATGTAATCTTGATTGTTAAAAAGATTAATTGCTTGATTACATTGTTAGCATAATTGCTTGATTATTGGATCCTCCACATACCGACTGACCGTTGTTTTGTTTTTCGGCGTTTTAGGTACATATTTCAAAGCACAAAACAGTAAAGTGACACATTGTGAATTCAAGAACTAAAGAACAAGGAGGAGTTAATTAGAGTAGTTCTTTTGTGGTTAGAAGTCTAGTACTTCCAACTTTCCAAAGGTATGATAAAGAAAAATTTTATTACCTTTTTCAGTATAGTATGTTAGAATTTAATAATTGTTATTGGTTATATGTCGAACCTTTGATCCAGAATTTTATTGGTGTGGCTTCAACCTCTCGGTCTCCCTTAATTGGGGGTTATCGGAAGGTGGGGTCGTAACACCTGTCAATTGACTGGGACCCGCCTACGAGCGGGAGGAAAATATCACCATAGGTAGACGAAGGCTTCCCCTTCGTCCTTCCTCCATTGATCGCCATTTCGAGGCTATCAGACTCCTTCAAACCCAAGAAATCCTAAGATTTCGAAATACTTTTTGAATGATTCTTATTATCCTTATAGATACATCCACATCCTTTATTTCTCATTATCTTGCTTATTTATTTATTAAGATAATTCTTTTCAAGAATTTCTCTTTATCTTTCATTTCCTTTTTCCTCTTTTCATATTTCTTTTATTAGAGATCACATATAAACGAAATTTATTTAATTGTGGCAATTAATTCCACTTTCTAGAGATTTCTATGTATTTCTCATAATTACTTTGCTTAATATCCATTATCTTGTATCTTTTCCTTTTATTTGGACTTTTCTTCTTTCCTTCTCTTTTATATCCATTATTGGATTAATCTAATAATAGAAATTATGAAATTCCTATCAAAAGGGAGATTTGCAAAGAAATCCATCTTTTGAAGCAAAGCATACACCCTTTTCAATTAAGTCCATATTCACAAAATCTTTACAATTCAATTATGAAAATATATGCAAAATTGAGGTTGTAACATCCTTCCCCTCTTATAGGAATTTTGCCCTCAAAATTCCCTCAAACATACAAACAAATAGGATAAGACTTCCTCATGTCCATCATGGCTCCCATGTGGTTTTACCCTCTCCATGGTGCCTCCCAAGAACCTTCATCATCTCATATTCTTGCATCTGAGTTCTTTCTTACCTTGGTACCTTGTACCCTCATAAGTGACTCAGGACACTTCAGCTTCTCTCAAAGCTAACTGGGTTCATGGCTCAACACATGGCTTGGGTACCTCACATAATGCTCTAGATCAGACCCGTGGAACACATCACATTATCCTGAGGGGTAAGATTGAACATAACCATCCCCACCGATCCATCTCAAAAGGACCCATATATCGGGGACTCAGCTTTCTCAGCTATAGCTTAGAGGGTTCAAATTTTCACATCACATATTCACCTACAGTGAACTGCATGTTAGTCTGCTTTGCATCAGCTCATGACTCATGTCGCCCTTGGGCTTCCTCAGCCATCACATGATCAAAGTGACTTCATCTGCACACACTGTGGTCCTTTTCTGACCTTTGTGGGGTCCCTTCAATAACATTATCTTAATGAAGTGGTGACCGACACAACCTCCCTTACATAGCTTCTTTACATCCCGATACTGGCTATGGTGGTTATCATCACATCTCTCATAGGGCAAGAACTCCCCCCCATGTATCACCCTGAATGAGCACACATGCTCTCATCTGACCCTCTTGTTTGGATCATACTAACCATTAGTTAGGGGTGATAAGTTGTACCCACATTGAGTTCTTCATGTATCTACTTCCACCTTATGGAAGTGAATCTTTAGGTCATATTCAAGAACTTTTGAACCTACATCTTGATGCAGTTGAACCATCTCTCTTACGTGTAGTTCAACTGGATCTGTCCCTTGATAGTACTCCCTCTTTTCTTAGATTATGTCATCTAGGTAAGGCGATCTACCATAAACCATATTGAATCTTGACCTTCCTTTGTCCAGGGGAGACTCACCACAACGTCCATGGTGATCCACTCCCATTCCCTCTTGGAGACTCTTTATCCTTTGTATCACTTACTGGGTTACTGGTGTTCGTCCTTCACCTCCAGACATGCATGGCGACAAGCCACATACAACTTCATCTTAGGCATCCAAAGTACTACTAAAACTTACCATCTTAGTAGTACAATAGTGTATGGTGACTTAAAATCATGATCTCTTATATGTCATGATTCCTCAAGATTGATTTGTCGAAAACCTTAAATCACTCTAGTCAGGGTTTCATCACCTCCTTTTCTAAAGAAGTTCATTTGAGGTTCTATAACCATCTTTCTATCACCACAAGCCCTAGGTTGGCTAACCAAGAAACCACTAACTCGATCAACAAATCTTATTATATCTGAGTATTAGCCAAACATATCTCCCTTTTCAAACTTAGGGATAACTTAACAACCTCTTCTAGCCTCTAGCTAAACTAGGCAGTTGCATCTCAATAAGAGAATCCATTACCACCTCACATCTTTATGTATAAGGTAATGTTGAAGACATACACCTCCATGTATTCCACTTATTATCTCATCTCAAACTCTAAGTCTATCTTCATCAAGAAAACTCTGAGCTCATCCTCTTAGTTTTTGAACTCAACCTTGTATAGTTCATAAGTTCCACATAGCTCATGATAAAAAATCCTCATAAGATGACTACCTTAGTTCTATTGGTGTTTGTACAACATCCACACATCTTACACTCCACAAGGGTACGTTATTATCTCCATCCTCATGCATCATAGCAATGTTTCCACTCACATTATCTTTATCCTTGGTGTACAACATGCATATTGTTCTATCTCTCACTCCCATAACAAGAGGAAATAAGCATTTGGCTGCAGTCCAAATACATAGTTCTTCCCATTCTAAGAGTACAGATGGTACATCCCACATTGCCAGTACACCTACAATATAATTTGAAACGTGCATCACATGCCTCTACATCATGAACATCTCAATATCCAGGTTACTTCCATGAAAAACTGGTCTCAAACCCACTTGGGTCATCACACCATCCTTGGTCATCTCCTCTAGGTCTGTAGGGTGTCGGCACTTTTGGGGTCATCCCTCTTCCCTTATGCATCAGATAGTGCCCTCTTCATTTGCCCTTTGGGGCCCATGAGTTCATGAAGGTGATCAATCTCCTAACCCATGGCCTTCAGACAATGACAGTTGTTACCTCCTGACCCTATGGTCATGTGCAACTAGGGAATTAGGCAACTCCTACTTTCATCGGTCTTACCCCTACCTGACCCTAGGATAGACTTAGGATTCTAACATAGTACATATCTAACTTGAAACCTTACCCAAGTCTCCATCATCTCTCATGGAATTCGTGGTCTGACTTATGTCCTTTCATAGGGGTCATGGCGACCTATCTACCTCGGTCAGGCCCCATACCAGTTACCTCCATGGTAACACATCCACATGCACTCAGAGATGATCATCTATGAGTCTACAGGTTCACTCTTATACTATGTACTCTCAACTTAGCTTCTCAAGATTCTATGAGACCTCTTAGGGTTTCCTCAAACCCAACCAAAAGCTGGTATACACCCTACAAAAGGGTCCCTCTCCTAAGATGGGAGGAAACTACATCTTGATAACAAAGGTGACAACGTCCTTATGTCCAGGGTTTACCTTCACATGAGCATGCTTAGCCCTAGCAAGCTACTAAGGCACATAGCTAACAAATAGACTACCTTCTAAACCATGCTAGGTCTCCATGGTAGGTCCTACTTGTTTCTATTCCTTCACATTGGACCATCATCATACCTGCCCATGTCACCAACTTATAGGTGAGGGGTTCATCAAACATACACCTTAACCAAGGGGTTTCCTTTTCCTCCAAACATGAGGGGTTCCATGCTCAAATCTATGGAAACTCAAATCTCATCATGAGCATCAGGTACACCCAGCACTACTACTTCCCCTCTTAGGTCTAGGAACCCTAGGTTCACCTTTCTGATGTCCAACTGCATGCTCAACGCTGTAACCACGTACCAAGCATGTACAAGGTACGTCATGCACTTCCTATTATCATTCCACTTGAATAACACCTCAGAGTGGAGTCCTCCTCAAGGACAACCAACTAGGTATAAGGCCTCACAACTTGTTACTAAACCTTTTCAGGGTCTAAGGAACTCTTCTTCCTAACCCTAGAAGATAAACACATATACCATTAGCATATAGGTACTAGCGGCTTCATCCTCCCTCTAGGGTTTGGTTCCTCTAAAGGCAACCAAGATACCATAAGCCCCCCTGGGATCATGCACGAGGCAACCACAACCATCCACTTAGGTCGCATCATCCTACACTCCTTAGGGTTCCTCCTAACCCGGAGTCTAAACTTCCAACCTCCTTACTTGGGTCCTACTCTCTCTCTCTCTAGAGTTAACCCTACAAACAACCTTACTACTAAGGGTTCTCTCTCTAAGGTGGATCAAGCTCACAAGCATACGCCTACATGGGTGAAACCCATGTTCAAACCTATGTTCGCTCAAGATTATCCATAACTCTTTATGCTTATCTCATATGCTATCCAACATACTCTCCTGGCCAGGGTTTTAGCCTACTGTCATCCCTACTGACGTACTTTGGGTGCAACTTTGCCATGCTCATATAAGCTCATAGGGTTTCTATATGGTCATGACTAACCTCATCAATGAAGGAGTTATCCTTCATCCTAACATGCACGACCCTTCCCAGGGTTGGGTCGCCAAAGGTACTAGGTCAACCAACCTCACATGGCTCATATCGTCATGGGTATCCAAACTAAAAGTATGTCCACTCACACACATGGTCTACCATGACATCTAGCTCATCATGTCATCTCTCTCTCTAACCTTCACTTAGGGTTAGGGTTAGCATCAGCCTCAGAGGATGCGCCAGGTCTCTACTTATAATGGAGGTCTCTACCTCTAAGACTAACTCTCTCTACTTATCCTCCTGACAAGACGGTCTAGCCTCAGGTCTCTTCTCAGGGCATGACAACATATGTCACATAATAAGCATGCAACTATTCTTTAGTTTACGCTTAAACTATTAAGCTTATGTCCATGACATCTTATTTACATGCTTTTCAATAATTTGGTGGAGGATTCCTTAAACCTTATCAACTTTACCCATACCTCAAGAGGGTGAGGAAGAGAGAGAAAACCCTAAACCTTATAATCCTAACAGAATTAGGGTTGAGAAGGGATGAAAATAGGTGAGAGAGTCCTAAAGGTATCTTATTTCGAGTCAGATCCTAAGACATTGGCTAGGCAGTCACACAGATTTGGGAGTCCTCATATTCTGACTAGCAGTGCGGAGGAAAATATTGCCAGCCCCCGGACGTGATCCTTTCCTAGACACCTTTGTCTTTCAAAAAATTCTCTAATAACTCCCTCGGTTCTATGGAATTTGTAAAATTTAATAATTACTAAAGATTAGATGAGGAACCAATGTTGTGATACCAAATGTAACGACCCCGCCTCCCGGTAACTCCCAATTAAGGGAGACCAAGAGGTCAGAGTCGTTAACCCAATTAACATGATCAAAGGTTTGACAAATAATCAGTAATAATTATTAAATTCTACCATGACTATACTAAAAGCTGGTATAAAATAAAACTATACATACCTTTTAAAAACTTTGGATATCTACTTCTATCCACAACTTGAATCTATTCTTACTAATCCTCCTCACACTTTATTTCTTATTTTCACAATGTGTCACTTTACTGTTTGTTCTTTTCAGGGTTGTACCTAAAACGCCCACAAAAAAAAGTTTGGTCAGCATAAATGAATATGTCGGTATGTGGGGACAACTAAAATTTCACAAATATG
Organism: Alisma plantago-aquatica; assembly: GCA_963693085.1. NCBI lineage: Eukaryota > Viridiplantae > Streptophyta > Magnoliopsida > Alismatales > Alismataceae > Alisma > Alisma plantago-aquatica. The sequence goes on along the minus strand of OY856414.1, from coordinate 390,994,962 downwards.
GCTAACAATCTAAATATCACAATCAAATTAATTAACAAGCCAATTTATGCTTTCAATGTGACATTCTCCACCGCTTTTTCCCTAACCCTGGAATACCCTCTTTAGGGTTTCTCTTTTGCCATTGACTTAAGGCCACCTTCTCAATCCCGAGCTTGGTGCCTGGGGTCACCTCTCATAGTGCCCATTAGTCATGCAACAAAGATCACCCTCTCAATCCCGAGCTTGGTGTCTGGGGTTACCACTCATGGTACATGTGGGTCTTCCCTCTTGGGCTTGACCTTTTTACATCATCCATCAGGGTGGCATGTAGGTGTGAGAATACACACTTATATTATAATTGTGATAACCATAGTGACTTTATGATTTGCAAGTATGAATCATCCAAACTAATAGGTTGCATTCAATGTGATTAATCATCCGGAAAACCTTCGGGAAACTAATGCAAATAACCATAATTAACCACATACCTGATCCAGAGCAACTTGATATCCAAGCAATAATGATAAAGAACAATCAAACAAGCAATCAACAATATCCTGAAATTAATTCAATACATCCAAGTGTTATAGTTTATCCAAAACATTCTCAAGATACACTTGGATTCCATCTTAGGCTTTCTAGGCCAACCTTAGGGTTTTATTAGGGTTTTAGCCTCCATAATACTTTTATCACATTTAATGTTTTCTTAGTTCACAAACCCTAATTTCCACATCATGAGCCCAATTAAAGTCTATTATTTTTTTTGTATACTAAAGATACCATCTTTATCCTTTTAAGTTATTTCAAGATCATTAGACCCAATTATCATCTTCAGCTTCTTTCATATTGACAACTCATATTTCATTAAAATCTACTATTTGGACTCCATTTATTACTATTCCACATTTATCCATTAGAAAACCCTAATTACCATATTAAGGGTATTTATCCACAATTAGGAACTTTTATACTCGAAATAGCTTAGAGTCATCATATCTCAGCTTTATACCTGAATTTGAACAATTAAGGCCATTAAGAATCTTAATTACTGACATTAGGGTTTCAAGGCCCATTAAAGCTTATTTATGTACATGGAACCCTAAATTAATCAACTTTTCATGTAAAACGGGTTGTAACTTTACTTTAATATTCAATAGGTTAATACTTCCCAAGTTAACCCCTTAAACCTCAAAGATTCATCCTTTACCCTCAATTATGGTTTTTAACCACACTTTTAATCAAATTAATGTACTTTTGCAAATAGATACAAAATCAGGTTCTCAAACCAATTTTAATGTGTTCCTCATATTTTTCTAAGCAACTTTCATGTATAAAATTTTCTCATCAGAGCTTCCTATCAGATTCTATGAATTTTGCAAAGAAAAGTCATTTTCCTCATTTATTCATTAATTCTAGAAAACCAGTGGCTGCCCGATCCATGGTCCCCCAGACCATGCAGGATCCAACGGCCTAGGATCCGTGTGCCTAACTTTAGATTTTAAGTTACGAAAGACTATTTTTCCCTTACCTGCAAAGAAGGAATAGAAGGGCAGTTTGGTAATTTTCCCTAAGGTCTTCTTCTTCCTCGCGCGAGCAACCTGCAGCCTCCTTGCAGTCAACTCCTCCATTGACCTCACGATTCCGTCCACCTGCGAGTGTGCCAAAGGGCTGGGAAGCTTCGTCGCCTCCAACCGAACTCGCCCAGGCACTCAATTGCTCTCCATGACCCCGTTTGATCTCCTCCTATTCGTCGGACTCTGGCGGGGTCCTTTGGGATGACGAAGGTGAAGGTCGGGGTGAAAGATGGAATTGAGGGCACATAATTGTTCCTCTCGGTCTGCCACAGAGTTTAGGGTGCAAAACAAGATGTGGGTACCCTCTCTCATCCTCCCCTATATATAGGGTCGAGGATAGGGTTCAGGTGAATTGGGAACTCTCCCAATCATCGACGAAACCCCTACAAAGTAGGGATGGTCCTCTCTGGACTTCTCTCCAGAGTTCAATGGTGTTATTCTCGCGATCTAACTCCCTTTCCTTTTCCCGCAATGATCCTACTTTGGATCATCGCAAGTCTACCTGGAGCATACTCCTCACGCCAATGGGATTCATCCCTGATCATTGGATCACGATCTAACGATCCACACAAAACCCAAAATCAGGAAATTGGAAGGATTATCCAATTAAATTGTGACATTTATTATAATCACAACACTTTAGGGAAATTTTGAAAAGCCATAACTCCCAAACTGAGTGTCCAATTAATCCCAAATTTTGAGGCAAACTTAATAATGACTTAATATACCTCTCTGCCAAATGTGGGTTCATTATCTAAAAGAAAACGTGCCTTTTATTAGGTGAAAGATATTACTCAATTAGGCTTATTTCTCACATCTTTTCTCATTCTTTACTTATTATCTTGCAACTTGGACTCCTTGGAACCCAAGAAATCCTAAGATTTTGAAATCATTTTTGAAGGGTTCTTATTATCCTTCTAGATGCATCCACATCCTTTATTTCTCATTATCTTACTTATTTCTTTATTAAGATATTTCTTTTCAAGGATTTCTCTTTATCTTTCATTTCCTTTATCCTCTTTTCATATTTCTTTTATTAGAGATCACATAGAAATGAAATTTATTTAATTGTGGCCATTAATTCCACTTTCTAGAGATTTCTATGTATTTCTCATAATTACTTTGCTTAATATCCATTATCTTGTATCTTTTCCTTTTATTTGGACTTTTCTTCTTTCCTTCTCTTTTATATCCATTATTGGATTAATCTAATAATAGAAATTATGAAATTCCTATCAAAAGGGAGATTTGCAGAAAAATCCATCTTTTGAAGCGAAGCATACAACCTTTTCAATTAAGTCCATATTCACAAAATCTTTACAATTCAATTATGAAAACATATGCAAAATTGAGGTTGTAACACAATTTGATTTCAACAATAAAAGAGAAATATCATAGGACAAAGTCCAAAAAATTATACCACATCACCTACTTGATGTCCCCACTAATGAGCATTCATCCACAAGATGCCTAATGTTTTCATGAGTTCCTTAGTAGAGAGAAGCTCTTCCTAAATCCTATTTCTACCTACACAGTGACTTCCTAGAGCAAGCAAAGATTTGAAATTTCCTAGCTTAAGGTCACCAAACAGACAACAAGATACATATGGGGCATGCCTCATCTCCTACATCATCATCAACATCCTACTCATCCATGGGACATTCTCATCCTTCCAACTGCACCATCCATGGCATGCCATCTACAAACACATTCAAAATGACATGAGCTTTGCACTACAAGTTGAATTAACACAATCAGGTTCCAGATGCTCACAAAATGTAAAAGTAGTGAAAATAGACAAATCAAAAAATGAAACATGAGCTCATTCATGTTCAAACTTCAAACCTATAAGAACATAACGGAACCCAAATCCAAATTTAACTACCAAAGGCCAAAAAAAGGCAAATATAAGGCTAAAACGTTAAGGATAAACCTCTTAGTGGAATAATGGAGCCAAAAGTTGCTGGAAGGTACCATGAAAAATGCTAGATATAACACCCTATTTCCATCAAAACTGTTGCTCGATGTGCCATCGTAGACCAACATGGAACAAGATATTACATGACGGTGGTGGAAGAATGTCAGGTTCGATTGTGCTTTCTCTCTCTCTTTTCATCCAAATGCCACCACTAGCTCATATGCAAGCTTCCAGTCATCACCAAAACTAATATTGGTAGAATGAGGAGGATGCTCGACCTCCCCTCATTCCTCCTCTAAAAGTCCATTTTTGGAAAAGTGGCAGATAGGTCCCTGGATGTATAGATGAATTTTTAAAAACCTTCCAAAATCATGAAAAATCACATAAATTTTAGAAACAAACAAATACTAAAAAATGTAAAAAAAAGTAAAGATCTCAATTCTTTCCATAAAATCTAAAAATTCATGATTTTAAGGATTAAAAAACCTTTTACTGCCACCTAGGTTTGATTATATCTTAGATCATGCATCTTGGACTGAGGTCCACACTGTGTCCATTTCCATTATTCGAGCCTAAATCTGACCTCAAATGTTATACTCCATTTTATATTTGACTTTGAGTCATCTGAAATGAAAATTCCTACTACTCATAAGCATCTTTCCTTCCAAATGGTCCTAGATCATAGTCTTAAATTGTACCAATGGGCCTTAAAACACGACCTTAGATTGTACCACCTACCCTATGCTTAAACCCCTATCCCAAACAAGCAAGTCACAATTAAAACCATATTTTAGATAGATACCTTCAGTTGGGTCCTGGATCATGACCTTAAATTGTACCTCCTTAAAAAAATAGAAGAGTAATGTTTTTACTTTAGCATCTAAGCCTTGCATAAGATAGACAATGTTCCTGAGCAAAATCAGCTTTATATCAAAGGCAACATTATCTAACCTTTGATTGAAGCCCTACCATGTACATTTATATTTCCCTTTGCTCTTTCGGTACATGTCCTACTTCTAAAAGGTACCTCATTTTCATTAAAAGTCCTACATATGATAGATGTCATATACTTTGATTCCAGAAGTCATATCTTTAGTAGGAACTTTTCATTTCAGAAAGCCCTATCTCACACCAACAACTCTCCACATTTTATCATTTAAGGGTTGTGATCCTAGATCTAAATTGGGTCCATTCACCAGGTGTAACTATTGACCTAACTCACTCAGATATATGATCAAAGAAGAGAGATAAATAATTTCATCAAGAGCTTTCAAATGCAACATTTCTCATGATCTTTAACGATTATAGACTCCTAATTAGTATACCTTTTGATGAATCAGAATCATATATAACTCACTTTTGCATCCACCCTTTTACTCACAAAGACATGAATCGATGAGAGAATCATACATGGAATGAATATGAATGGGAGGAACAGTGGGAAACAAATTTGAAGTTCTAGCCATACTTGAAACTCTTCAAATGACTCATCAAAACTCCTAGGATAGGTGATTAGTTGGATATAGGCACACACCTTGGCTATAGACTAACCATATCATCAGATGGCCATTTATACCCAACGATACACTCTATGAATGGTTATCACACTTATCTATATCTAAGAAAGAAAAAGAGATCACCTACATTTTTCACCCTCCATGAGGTTGACCAGAATATCTTGTGATAAGTCTCACCTTTTTAGTCTTCATGACAAAAAATGGGTCCAGAATTGGCATAAGCATGCAATTTCCACTCATATCTCAAAACTTGTCTTGAAAGGGCAACTGTTGACACCTAATGTTTGTACATTCATTCAATGATCGAGATCATATTAGCTCTCTGGCTAATAATAGAGTTTATTCCATTTATTCCAGATTTCCCCTTATTTTTCACCTATTTGATTCACCCACTTCTCCTATTTGCTTGGATATTTTGCATAAATATTCATTTTTAAATCATGTAGATAATTCAATTGTCATTATCATCACAATTCATTTTTCCTAAACAATAAGGAAGAATAATCTTCAAGTTGTATCCTCTTATTTTCCTTTATGTTTAATGGGTATTATCGCACATATGATACAATCTTGAAAGCCCAATCGATTTTATTCAAAATATCTCCAAAAGATTCCCAAAATCTAGAAACGTGGATAAAAAATTTCATTTTTTGTCTAGCTAGAGATATCCATGGAATCCAATCATCCGCTAGGTTCCACATGGTAGTACCGGGTGATCTACCACATGTCCTCCCTATCGAAGATAGTGATATGTTGCCCACTTTAGAATCTTCAACTCATGTCCCCAGACCCTAAGTTCGTCCTATACCTCCCTCATACCCGCCATATCATTTGGTCCCTTTTGATTTTCCTAAAGAGAGACAACTATCTCATCCTTTATTATCAATCATTCCACTGACTAGAGTATTCTTTCTCTAGCACAACTATTTTCTAAATGTCGTTAGGCAACATAACCGTAACTAAAATTTGAAAAACACTAGAGGGGGGGGTGAATAGGGTTTTAGAATTAATTTAACAATTATTTAACTCAAACAACCAACCACAAGAATATTGGACAAGGGGACAAGGATTTAGAGTGGTTCCTACCTTAGCAAATACTAAGGTAGTCAGTCCACTACCCGGTTGCTTACCCAACCGGGATTTGGAAAGAATTTAATTTTATTACCTCGCAAGGACTTTACATAAAATTACAATTCTTTCCCTAAACCCTTCAAGAAGCCTTCACCTTGAAGTAATTGCACCAACCTTGAAGCAGCCTTCCTCCTGAAGTAGCTTCCCGTTGCAATAGCCTTCTTGAAGTAGCTTCCCGTTGCAATAGCCTTCTTGAAGTAGCTTGAAGTCCACCTTATCCTCCGAGAAGAACCTTCTCCAATCCGCAGCCTCCAACCCTAGGAGTAGCAAGGAGAATACAAAAGATACAAAGGAACAAGAAGGAAAAATAGAAATTACAATACCACTTTGCAGCTCAAGTCTTGATTTCCTATATCAAGCGTTTTGATCTCCTAACCAATGTATATAGAAGTGTAATTGCTGTGGATAGGAGATGCTAGCCTGTAGGACACGAAATTGGAGCAAGGAGAAGAATAGCCAATGCAAGTGTTGCTCAATTTCTCAAAACAGATTGCCAATTGCAAGTGTAAGCTCAAGTATAGCACAAGTGTATATGAGTAAGTTTAGGTGTCCTAAGGCATGTCCTATTTATAGGAATGACCTACAAGTGCTTAAGGACGTTCTAGACACTTTCTAGGGGGTTCTAAGAGCTTAACTAGCCGTTAGGTACAAGTTAGTTGCTTTAGCAACGGCTAGTTAATTAATTCTGCAGTTGCTGTCAGAGTCCATCTCGGTCGAGGAATTGTCGACCGAGACACCTACTCGGTCGAAGTTTTGCCGACCGACAGGCTCTCTGGATCAAGTGTTAGCAACGTTCATCTCCAACTGCCAACTACTTTCTCAGCTGTGTCTAACAGCTACTTGGGTCATTCTCGGTCGAGAAGTTTGTCGACCGAGAGTGTCTCGGTCGAGGAGTTTGTCGACCGAGATTGACCCTGTTTCAATGTTTCACTTTAATGCATTAAGTATGTGTATGAGTGTGCATAGGTGACACTGTTGGAGGGGATGACCTATCTAAGTGTAGTGATTGGCTAGGGAAGATCTAACGCTTGATTTACATGATGTCTAAGTACTTGTACATAATATACTTGTACAAGTTTACAACTGATTACATTTCATGAAATTTACAAGCATTCAAGCATATAGATTCCCTAGTACTTTGTCATCCACCTTATTCCTGCAACACTCAAGTAGCTCGTTAGATCGACAAGAATGAAATGTTTGTCATCATCGAAATAAAGGGATTTATCATAATGTCAATTTAGCCAACAATCTTCCCCTTTTTGAAGATGACAAATATTTCCTAAATATGAAATAAGGAAATATAAAGCATGTGAGTTTCATACTTGAGGATTACCTTTTGTAGCCATTCTTGTTTTGCAAGTGAGTGCTGGCTAAGATGTTATGAAACTCATTGACTCATTTATATTTTTGATTTTATATTCTTTCTCCCCCTTTGTCATTTCAAAAAGATATCCAAGTTGAATATTTTATATTTCTTCTCCCCCTTAATTTTATACTATGCTCCCCCTTAGATAGATATTCTATTAGGAACATGGATTTAATATCATTTTTGTCTAATTTAGCCACAATTTGTTTCTCAATCATTTGCAAAGGATGTTAAGCCTTGAAATGATATGAGATCATGTTAGGTTCATGGCATATGTATTGATTTCTCACCCATTTTACAAGGGATGTTAAACCCTGAAAATGAAATGAGAATCCTTTAATCTTTCAGTACATAAAGATGTCTCTAACCAAATGCACGGGATGTTAAGCCCTGATTTGTTTAGAGAATTCCTTTAAGAACAGGATATATCATTTTTATGAAATTTGTAGATTTCTTCATAACCAAGAGTCAAAATACTAAGGTCATAACTAGCTTCAAATGATGTTTACAATGTTTTTGTAAGCTTCTTAATCAAATAATCAAATTTGTTTTATGAGCTCCCCCTTAATCTTACAATTAAAGCAATTTAAAGCTTCTAAGGTCACATATGATTTTAAATTTTGATTTTGACTTTTATCAAAAGTATACTAAGATTAAGTACAATAAAATGATGTTCAAATAAGCATTTTGTCAAAGCTTATTTTAGGCCGACCTTGACTTCGACCATAGCGCCCCTTGGTCAAATTTAATTTCAACCAAGAGGCAAATTCTGCAGATTTTCAATTTAAACATTCATATGCGAAGTATAATTTCTGCAGATAGCTTTAAATAAATATCAATTTGAAGCATGTTAAGAGATACCTATTATGAAGACTTAATATGGGCATCATAGTGAAGTCTCTGACCTTGATTTTTCTGAAATGTGTGTTTTACATTCATTGTGAATGATGTTTCATAAGCTTTGCTATGGGTACATAAATATCAAATCCCATTTCTTCTTGTACCCTTATTTTCAGATTAATCATAAGATTCTTTAGAAATATATATCTTGAAGGCAAGATTAATATCTTAAAGTCAAGATTTTTGCTTTTGATTTCTTAGAACAAACAAATAGATAAAAACATTAATATTTTTGTTCTAAGAGACACTGTTTGACTGGTCATAGCATCATCATTCATTTATTTCAAGCCATTCTCACAACAATCATTATCTATTATGTCAAGATGCATTTATGCCATAGAGTTTTACTGTTATGCAAAAGGGCACTTTCAATGATAGCATCATCTATATTTGTAATGTGTTGAATCACAATGATCATCCATTTCTGGTTTGTATATATAGATCAAGATTATTTTAGACAAACCAAGTAAAACTGAAACACAATGATCATGGTACAATGATTTTGATAGAACAGTAGAAGCATATAATTTTAATGATTATAATCATTTGTATCAAAACACATGATTCTTATATGGATAGACCAAGAATTACTTTAAGAAAACCATGTGGATAATGATAAAATAGTAATTTCTTTTAAACTAATCATGATTTTTAGTTTTAAACTATTTAGAGGATAAACCAAAATAATCTACATTTAGGTTCATAAGTTTTTAATTTTAAGATAAGCTATATAACTGATCATACCTAATAAACTTTTTCAATCAGTCTTCATATGTTACTTTTTAGTTTTCATATGTTACTTTTGCAACATGTTTAAGGATTTTCATATTCATAATATTTATCTTAAAAAATATATTTCGTTTCAAGAATGGTCTTCAACATTTATTCTTGTTTTGCATGTAAAATCAGTCATTAATAATAAATTGATAGCAAATAGATTACTTGAAAACATATTCAGCAGATTTATTGCAGACTTGACAACAAAAACCTGCTCGGTCGACGATTTCTCGACCGATAGTGTTCTCGGTCGAACAGTTTCTCGACCGAGAATGTTTCTGTACTGTTTCAGAATTGTTTTAAGTAATTGTATACAAGTAAATCATAGATCGTTTTCAATTCAATTATGCAATTTGAAACTCAGTTTAGTTGAGATAGAACATATGAGTATCAAAGGAACATTTAGATCAAATCTCAACTAATTATATACAAATCTTTATGTTTTGAAGACCCTAATTAAAACAGATTTGTAAAGATGTGTCTTTGCAGATTTATTTAAAATGTGTAGTTTCAATTTTAGAAGTTTTAATTACCTGAATCAATTTGTTATCTCATTATGTTTAAGTTGAGATAGACATATAGATTTACAACTAGAGTCTTTGGTCATATCTCAACTTTATCTTATTCATTTAGTTTGGGGGTTTTGGAACCCATACTAACTCAACATCCTTTTTCTTGTAAGGACATGAAAAGGAATAATGTCCAAGACGCAAACAGTAATGACAACATATAGAATCAACCTCATGTCTCTTTCTATGATTTTGTTCTAGGTTGTTCTTGGGTACATATGTATATTTGCCTTTAGGTATATACATAGATTGATTTTCATGTGCTTGTGTCTTTCTCCAACTAGGTTTTTGATAAGCTTTTCTTTTAGGATTATAACCTAGTCCTCTCCTTCCAATTTGATGATAAGAATTATTTAAAATTTTATCAAGAGTATCATTGTTATTCAAACTACTAATCTTTTGTTGCAACTTGACAATCTCATCCATTCTCTTATTGATGTATAGCTTTGCTTGATCTAGATTAGATAATAAGGAATCTCTTTCTTTCACAATAGTATCATAATCTAGATGTGTACACAAAACGGGTTGTTTTTGAAGATCATTTACTTGGGTTTGCAAATTTATCTTTTCTAGGGATAGAAGATTGCAATCTGCTTCTACTGATTTTAGCTTAATATTATGATCTTCAATAACCTTTTTGAGATCTTCATTTTCAGATGTGAGAACAAGAATTTTAGCATGTAGCTCATCATTTTCTTTATTTGATTTCTTTAATTTCTTCTTACACTCAATATATTTTTCATGTGTTTCTTGAAGACTAGCAATTAAATCTTCTTTAGGTAAATCAAAAAGTCTTACCTCTTCTTCTTCACTTATTGTAGCAATAAAGCATCCTTTATGCACATCTTCCTTCTTTTTCCTCCAAGGACAACTGAGTGTTGTGTGGCTTGTTCCTAAGCACCATGTGCAGCTTGTTGAAAATTTGTCCATTCTTTTCCTTTGCTTGCAGTTGTAGACACCACCACCCTTCATTCTTCAAGACTCGATTAGAGCTCCTTGAAGCCTGCTCTGATACCAATTGAAAAACACTAGAGGGGGGGTGAATAGGGTTTTAGAATTAATTTAACAATTATTTAACTCAAACAACCAACCACAAGAATATTGGACAAGGATTTAGATTGGTTCCTACCTTAGCAAATACTAAGGTAGTCAGTCCACTACCCGGTTGCTTACCCAACTGGGATTTGGAAAGAATTTAATTTTATTACCTCGCAAGGACTTTACATAAAATTACAATTCTTTCCCTAAACCCTTCAAGAAGCCTTCACCTTGAAGTAATTGCACCAACCTTGAAGCAGCCTTCACCTAGAAGTAATTGCACCAACCTTGAAGCAGCCTTCCTCCTGAAGTAGCTTCCCGTTGTAATAGCCTTCTTGAAGTAGCTTCCCGTTGCAATAGCCTTCTTGAAGTAGCTTGAAGTCCACCTTCTCCTCCGAGAAGAACCTTCTCCAATCTGCAGCCTCCAACCCTAGGAGTAGCAAGGAGAATATAAAAGATACAAAGGAACAAGAAGGAAAAATAGAAATTACAATACCACTTTGCAGCTCAAGGCTTGATTTCATATATAAGCGTTTTGATCTCCTAACAAATGTATATAGAAGTGTAATTGATGTGGATAGGAGATGCTAGCCTATAGGACACGAAATTGGAGCAAGGAGAAGAATAGCCAATGCAATTGTTGCTCAATTTCTCAAAACAGATTGCCAATTGTAAGTGTAAGCTCAAGTATAGCACAAGTGTATATGAGTAAGTTTAGGTGTCCTAAGGCATGTCCTATTTATAGGAATGACCTACAAGTGCTTAAGGACGTCCTAGACACTTTCTAGGGGGTTCTAAAAGCTTAACTAGCCGTTAGGTACAAGTTAATTGCTTTAGCAACGGCTAGTTAATTAATTCTGCAGTTGCTGTCAGAGTCCATCTCAGTCGAGGAATTGTCGACCGAGACACCTACTCGGTCGAAGTTTTGTCGACCGACAGGCTCTCTGGATCAAGTGTTAGCAACGCTCATCTCCAACTGCCAACTACTTTCTCAGCTGTGTCTAACGGCTACTTGGGTCATTCTCGGTCGAAAAGTTTGTCGACCGAGAGTGTCTCGGTCGAGGAGTTTGTCGACCGAGATTGACCATGTTTCAATGTTTCACTTTAAGGCATTAAGTATGTGTATGAGTGTGCATAGGTGACACTGTTGGAGGGGATGACCTATCTAAGTGTAGTGATTGGCTAGGAAAGATCTAACGCTTGATTTACATGATGTCTAAGTACTTGTACATTATATACTTGTACAAGTTTACAAGTGATTACATTTCATGAAATTTACAAGCATTCAAGCATATAGATTCCCTAGTACTTTGTCATCCACCTTATTCCTGCAACACTCAAGTAGCTCGTTAGATCGACAAGAATGAAATGTTTGTCATCATCGAAACAAAGGGATTTATCATAATGTCAATTTAGCCAACAAAATTGTCCTGGTCTACATATGTGATCATAACTGCTCTGAACTACATATCTGCTCATAACTGCTATGATCTTTATAAGTACTCATAATTTCTCTATTGCTTTCTTAAACTGCTTAGCTATAGTCGCTTAAACTGCCTTTTTTTCTTAACAAAATAATTCAAATCCACGGTTACATGCTCTAAATATTAGGATCTTTAGGAAAATGACGGGAAGCCACAACCGTCACCACATCAAAAGTATGCAAACTAAAAAACGTTTTTACCGCTTTCTTCCTATTATTTCCCTTAACCAAACCTAAAACCACTATTTTTATTTGAGAATATAAAAAAGGTACAATATCGAGTATAGTGAGATCCCAACAATGCTTATTATACCTTTCCTACTCGTACTAAGATTGTCAAAGTCAGTCTTTAGCAACATTTTTTACTTTTCTTTTTCTTCCCTCATGTGGAGTGATTTCTTTTTCTCATATTTTTTCGCTAATTTAATAAACGCATGCCCCCACTTTTCTTATTTTACAAATAAAACATAGTAAACTATCGTTTTTATCATTTTTGTGTGCGTTTAATGTCACCGTTGGGTTAGTTTTATTGCGAGATCTTTTAGGTGGATAAAATGCTACTATATGTGATCAAATGCACATCAAATTTCGGCACTATTCAAAACATAAGATTAGCAACATAAATCAACCGCAAATGAGCAGCTTAGGTGGTATAACTCAAAAAGAGGCTCAAGTCGATACCTCAAAAAAAGCACTCCTCAAAGATGAATTGTTTGTCTCGTACGACAGCCCACTGCATGTCTCAATCAATCCCCTAGATTAACAAGTGGCAAGGGATGTGGGATGTTTACCCCAATGTGAGTGACCCTACCCAAGCGGAAATGTGAACTCAGAAAGTAACCTACAAATAGAGGGATACATGCCTCTATTTAATTGCCCCAGAACAAGGGATCAGTAGACGCAAGCAAAATCACATGAAAATCGTAACCATACCTTTAGATACCAAAGAGTCGATGCATTATGCAACCCCTCCCTGTAATGGAGTTCATACGTGACACAAAAATATCTAATATTGAGAAGGTCTTCTCTCAAGACATGCCAAATGATATCTAAACCGAGACGGCATCTAACAAGTGCTAATGAAACGGAGTGTCAACAGCACATCTAAGTTGCTACATGACTAATAGCAATTGAATCATGTGTATCGTACTCCTGCGACAAGGACTGCAAACTAGTATATACAGAAATCAAGCACGATCATTATGATGTATGTGAGTTACTGGAGATTAGATGGCATCCCACTATCTGGGTATGCTTTCAAAAGTATTTCTTTGCTAACCATTATGTTGCATGTTATGAAGCCAATTTCAGAGCTCTGTTTTTTCAAAATTTATTAAACGGAGTGTCTACAGCACATCTAAGTTGCTACATGACTAAATAGCAATTGAATCATGTGTGTCATACTCCTGCGACAAGGACTGCAAACTAGTATATACAGAAAACAAGCACGATCATTATGATGTATGCGAGTATCACTGGAGATTAGATGGTATCCCACTATCTGGGCATGCTTTTAAAAGTATTTCTTTGCTAACCATTATGTTGCATGTTATGAAGCCAATTTCACAGCTTTGCTTTTTCAAAATTTATTAAAATCACTACTTTCACAAATCTATTCAGCGACAATGCATGTCTTCGATAAAAAAACAACTGTAAGGAAACACAGCTACCTCGTATTTCCATTAACATCTCATGTTATACAATGTATTTTTCTTTTGACAAGATCCAATCTTTCAGTATTTCTCTTGCAATTTACAATTTTTTATTATACGGTAAAAAAAAAAAGTAAAAAATAGTGGTGATGCTAAAGTAGGAGCCGAGTTTCTTATACCATTATTTGCAAGCATCTCGACCTCTTAGTATAAATGAGCAGACTCCAGTAGACTCACTAAATTTGTAGCGATTAAGCATGCTAGTGAATTAGCTGAGAAGATGAAGTTTGATCATATAGCTGTGATTCTCGTATATGAAAGTATGATATAACTAAGATGTGTTTACAGCATCCTGTCTGATATTGGTATACCAAGCCGTCATCTTTATGTAATTAATACTTCTGCAATAGGCAGCTAACAAAATCACTGTTCCATGAGTCAAACTACTGTAAGAATTTGCTCTATAGCATCTGTAAAGTTATGTCTGGTAAACAGCAATAAACGGCATGAGCACAGATCCTATGTATAGCTTCCCGTTTCTCTCTTCAACTTCACTAATAACCCTTACAGTCTTCCCCTTCTTGTCCTCCAGAACTTGTAGCAACTGTCCATCTGCGCTATATTTCATGGCCGTCGCATGCAACTGGAACCCAATAACGGATAAGTAATGGTATTTGGCAGGAATAGGAAGCTTAAGCACGGCTTTCCTAAGCCGTGGATATCGGCCGCATAGATGAGCGTACAGGCTTCGTCGAGCATGAATGGCAACCCAGAATTCTCCACGGTCATTTGTTCGGACGTTGTCTGGAAATCCTGGCAATGTGGCAAATGCTTCTAATGTTCCAGCCTTTTCACCCTTCAACCAATAACGAGATAACCTGCATTTGAAAAACCAAAAGACACCAAAATGAAAAGTCCATCCAAGTTTCATGTACCCTTTCAAAAAGTTTTTATTTGATATGTAGGGTATTACGCATAAAAATTGGTTGGCAAGATTCGTCTCCATTATGAATTTGAATTTATCATTCAAGTGATTTATCATATCAGACCTTTATAGCCGAGGAGCAATTATATTATCCGAATAACAGTACCCAACCAACGCCTAGCGCATAGTTTCATCTGATGTAGCTTGCTTGGAAATGAATCTAATGGAGAAAAGATGTGCTACCTGCCAATCGAACCTTCACATAAAACTAGAAAAGATACATCCTTGCTCAAAGTGACACCATTTGGAAACATAAGATTTCGAAGCAAAACAATGGTTTGTTTAGTCGCTGGATCGTACTTTAAAAGCCTTCCACTTGGCTCCGATGTAAAGACTAGCTGCAGGAAATTCCTGGAAATGAACACATGAAATCATCATACATTATTTTGTTAAATATGTGCTGTGTAATACAACACACATACCTCAACGGTTTCTAGGGTTATCACTGAAAGTCAGCTATCCAACTAAATGTAAACCTATTCTTCTCCCTAATAGCATTTAAGGTTTGATCCATGACACAGAAAACTGAAAAGTTAGGACCCTAGGAAGCATCTAAATGCGGATGCAAATGCAGACAGAGATACCAAGACAAGACTTCTCCATCATATGGGACACTAACGGACATGGACACGGCAAAAATACATGATCTTAATATATATGCATAAGACGTTTTGGGTTTTAGCTGATAAAAGCAGTTGTCAAACAACCAGAATATACTGCCAGTGCCACACTACAATTGTAGTTTGGATCGTTTGCATGTGTCTGAACATGGATCAACATTCCATATTCAATGCACCAAAACTGTGGTACATAGATCTTCTGATGTCGACTATAGGTCCAACTCTTTAAGTCATTGATCAAAAAATTATGGCATGGAATTTAAGCAACTCGAGTACTACTTTTTGTCTTCTTCCAAACGTTTCACAAATGTTTAATTATAAGATCCGTAAATCTCTTGTTTTCAATTGCATGCTACTTTATCCGAACTTGTTGGCTTCACAAAGGTTGTATGTTTTTAAGAAGTATGAAATAATAAGAGTTAGGTTGGGTTGGGTTAAATCCCACAAACACTTGGAGTGGCCTTCCAACAAGTGTTAATCTAGCTGCTAGACCCAACCACTCACCATCAATCTATGTATAAGACAAGGCTATTTCACAGGGTAATTAATAGGATGATGGGTGTTTGTAGGATACAAAATGAAGCCAAATTCTAATAAAACGTATATAAATCCTAAATGTCGCTCATAAGTAGCCCGGGCGGTCAAGCCAGTGCGCCTCTCATGAAGGGTCGCTGGTTCGAATCCGCTCGGGTCAGCTGTATTTACCAACCTCTTGGGTCATCCGGGCTCTGGCACCTGTTTGGAGAGGGGGTGGGCTTCGGCCCATGCAAATCCAAAAAAATAAATGTCGCTCATAAGTAGTCGAATCCAAAGTAAATTTTATGCTCAAACATTACTTAACTAGAAAGCTAAATTGGTGCAACACAGAAGAAACATGAGGATATAAGGTTTATGGGAAATAAACAATGTATAATGATAATTACTAGCATACATCTACCTTATAAATAATGGAGTAACAAGGTGATTGGAATAAGCTTGCAGAGTTACTGAGTAACTGACTGGAGAACAAGCTTAGCTAGTTCAAAATCAGATTTACACCTGCCAGATACTAGGTCTAAGTCAGGGGGCGCATACCCTATCAAATACTGCACTGTTGGTCTACGAGCCTATGATTGTTAAACAAGTGAGGAACAAAAGGAATCAGATCTCTCTAAGCTTTGTTTTGCATCAAGAACACTAGATATATTAAGTTGTAAGCATAAAAAAAGAGTGGGCTATGAGTTGGGATATAGATAAGCTCTGATTCTTATATGAATAAACGTGACACATGCATTGAAACTATGAAAAGACAAGTGTGGCTATTTTTGAAAGAGAAATATATACTGGAGATATACATGCCCCTATACCTATGAATGCTTAGTAGCAAGATGTGAAATCCCAATTTTCAAAGTGTGGCTATTTAAATGGTTTTTTTTTTTCACTTCAAAAAAAAAAAACCATTTAAAAGCCTGTGATTATATAGAACATGTGCGTGTAAAAGATAATATAGAATGTATCTCTAGATTAATGCAATTAGAAGACCCTTGTTCTGAATGTCAACATTAAAAAATTAGCGAGAATGGTTGGGACAGGTAAGACAAAAGTAACGGACACAGACTGAAGAAATTTGCAGGTGACATGTCGACTAATAGCATTCTTTAAAAGTGTTTTTTGATCATTTACCTCCTCTGATAATTAGTGCTGCTATCTGTAAAGTAAATATTCCCTTCAACATCGATGTCCAGATCATTTGTAAAGTTAAAAGGTATTCCTTCAGCTTCAGTAGTAATAGGTGTAGCAAGCCCACCGTCTGGGCCAACCTTCATAAGACCAAAGTAGGCATCCGCAATGTATAGATCTCCTGTTTTTTTGTGGAAGCGAAGACCCAATGGTCGACCACATATATGTTCAGTCTTTAAGTAGCTGAAGATTGACGGTTTATAGTCACATATGTGTGATCTGCATGGCAAGGAATCCAGTTGGTTGGTTGTTTGCATATGTCAATCAAATTGAATCAGGTTTAAGGGACTACTCATGCTTTGGCACATGAAGCTGATATCACTTACTGAAATATGTAACAAAACAAACTAGACGCATGAAGCTGACATCACTGGCTGTAACATGTGACAAAATAATCTATAGATTAAAAATAGTCTAAATCAAACCCCCTAGGCAATACATATAATTGATAGTTTTATCAATGTGGCAAATACAGTGGAAGACAGAAAATGTCAAAAAGAATATTGTATACAGAGAGCATTAAGAATGAGTTTAGCTAAGCTAGTAATAATCTGTCAAACGCAGTTCAAAGAGAACAAATACAGGACGGTACCTTTGTACACAGCAAGAAATCAAAACAAACATTACAAAGTCAAAGAAGATTATAGAAGATGTATCCTGCAAATAAATTTAAGAAAAGGTGAATACTACTATAAAGGGACTAAGTTCTGAGTAACTGAACCATCAACCTTGTGTAGGGTTATTCTCTCTTCCTAACCCGTCTAGAAACTAATGGGTTTGATAACATCTTTCTTTTTTGTATAAATTAACAAAGTAGATCATCCTGTAACGAGTATGCAAGAGCATGGCGATGTTTCAAGCAAACAAGTAACAAGATAAATCAGTAGAATAGCTTAAAGGCAAATCTACTGTATGGAGTACCCAGTTTCCTGCAGAGTTACAATGACTGCATGGAATAGTATACTATTCTAAATGTCAAAGTACATAGTCAATATGCTGCAAAATATCATGTCCATTGTGGTCTAGTGGAAAAATATAGCATGCACCCTAGTGAGGTATAACAACTAGTGAGTGCATTGCAAAATAGTTACAACCAGATTGGCGAAGTGAAGGAAACTCCATTCATATGTTAGGCGACAACATGAGACTTGTCCATAAGAATACTGCAATTCACCAGAGAATTAGAGTGGAAATGTGGTTGCGTTTTATTATCAATTAGTTAACCGAGTTGCCATGTGTTTCCAACGAGTCAGGAGTCAATTTGAGCTGTTACTTCCCAGGAAGGCACAAAATAGATGGTGGATCTTCGAGTTGTTTTTCTTTTGTGGGGGGGGGGGGATCCACATATTCTAGTCAACAACCATGCTATGACACAGCTTGGGGTATACTTCATTACAAAATGCCTGCAGTAGGAATATACTCCCAGATACAAAGTCTGGAATCAGTGGTTGAGATGAAAAGGTTGAAATTTGGGAATTATGCAGAACTTTTGGGTAAATTGGAGAAAATGTACAGTCAACTATTAGCGAGCATGTTTGGAATAAAAGTGAAAACGAGTCATATGTATGTACATGTTTCTCTGTGTAATTGTTCAGATTCTTGTGTCAGCCACCTACCATTGTATCATAAAATCAAACAGTAATATTAGTAATTTGAATAAAAAGGTATTAAACTAATAAAATGATAGCATATAAGAGCAGTACATATAACATTAGTTCATTAAATTCAGCAGAACTTAGACATTAGTAGCTATGAGCTCCATGACATGCGAGCGTTTAAGCCCCAAGGGTCCCATATTACTATGGTAGAGCTGAAGACATATCATATGGTTAAAAAGAAGAGTACTGCAAGGAATAATTTGTGGGAAACTGCACCAAATATAAAAACACCATTAAATTGCTAAATGCACGAATAATTTGTATCGTTCATGAATTATGACTTAATTGAACTGTAACATTGAGAGAGGACAAACTCCAAGTATTAGATAAGATTGCTTTTCTCTCAAAAAGTCTCCAATGTTGTGGAAAAAGCTAGTACGTGTAGGGACCCATGACCATGCAATCCTCCCATCATCATCATCCGTCTCATTCAAATCCTGGGATGAAGGCACTGCTATTCGAGAATGTAGGGCAAGATGCATTTGTCGTCATTCAAATTCTACGCTGTGTCATTCGGTAGTATACTCCTCAATGAGATGCATTAAAGATGCTCTCCAAGTATGGAACACGCATTTATTGAAACGATGGCTTGTTTTGAGTTATGAGCGCTCGACTTGACAAGAAAAAAAGAACTTGCGTGTTTACTTTATGTTTGTAGAAGAAATGAATGAGAAGGACAATAGATCATGGCAGGGACAAT
This sequence comes from Alisma plantago-aquatica, assembly GCA_963693085.1. Lineage (NCBI taxonomy): Eukaryota > Viridiplantae > Streptophyta > Magnoliopsida > Alismatales > Alismataceae > Alisma > Alisma plantago-aquatica. The sequence goes on along the minus strand of OY856414.1, from coordinate 390,975,373 downwards.
GAATGTGTAGAGAGGGTTGTTGTTGTTCCAGTTGTCGGGCAGCTCGGTACACAGCTATACTTGCGGTGAAGTTATTATTATATATAAAGTAGGAGATGTTTCGGAGTCATCCACTCCACATAAAAAAAACAAAGTAAACATCAGGCCGTGGTGGGACTTTCCGTAAGAAAAAAAAAAAGCAAGCAAGGAGTGTGCACATGTTGTGTGAACAATTAATGCTGTCTCTCTGAAGGACGAAAGTCACCCGTAGAACCAACCCGGTAGTTCCGACTAAACAGAAAACTTTACCGGTGGAGATGTGTGGAAGAAAGAAGAAGAAGAGATCAAAGAGTGCGTAAAGACAGACTATGTCGGTCACCTGTTGGGCGACGTGTGGGCGAAGTAGGTCCACTGGCTTCCATCCCACCTGAGTATACGCCCATCGGCGACCCCAGCATAGGGTCCCCTGCCCTGCGGGTCGAAAGAGATGCTCTCGGGGCCCTGAACCTGACCGTAGAGGCCCGTATCAGCTCCTTGGAGGAGGTCGGCATCGTCACGGTCCTGCGGGAGCGACGACATGGGTGGGAGGTCGACGAAGTAGGTCTCGAATCCCGGGAAGTCGACCATGGAACCCATGCGGAAAGGGTCGAGCGCGCAGTAGAGCGCGAGGGCCAGCGCCGCCAGTGAGAGGATTAGGGGCCATCGAAAACGCGACGGCGGCGGGGATTCCGAGGAGTGGTGTTTCGCCGCGGCCATCGTCATGGCGGGGTGGAGGGAGGAGGAGGAGGTGACCGAAACAGGAGGTCGGTAGTCGTTGGCTGTAGTTAACCGTAGGAATCGGGAGGGGGAGTGAGTCGAGTGACGTGACCTGATGGGTAGTTGGGAGATGGATAGGGGATGGTTATGGTGGTGGCAGCAAGTTGTGGGCGGAGGTTATAACAGCAGAGTAGAATGCGGAAAGAGAGGTTGTTGTAATGCAGGAGGAGGCGGAGGCTGCGGAGGAGCCGAGGAAGGAAGGACAAGATTCGTGTTCGTCCTGTTTCGGCGAGGGGCGCTCCACGGCAAGGTGGGCATGGGATGGGAGGAAACGAGGCAATCACTCACTCAGTAAGAGTCAACAGATATTGTTTAAGTTATTTAGGCGAAATTGCATTTTAATTTCAATAGTTTTGAGGTTGTGATTAAAAGAGACATATTTTAACTGCCACTGCAAAATAATTACAACGGTCCACTGTGTCGTGCCCGGGCCGGGCGGGAAGAATAATTTTTCAGGCCACCTACCCACTGGTATACCCGATTCTCGGAAACAATAAATTGTTGTGCGTTCTGATATGAATTAAGTTACATTACAAACTCAGCATGCTTGTTTATGTAAAAGTCATGTAAAAAGTACAACTGTGATATCCCACTACCCTACTAACTTTTAAAACCATTTCTGCAACCACTTTATTTCTGCATGTCTCTACATGTAAAAATCATGCAAGAGATAGATTATTTCTCCACAAAAGACGAATCTACCACATGTTGAACCAATTTCGCCGAACGCTCAGTAAGTACTGTGGGATATTGTACTTACTAATTTAATGTTCTAGTCATGTAAATAGTCTTGGGTGTTGTACTTAGAAATGAATCACATGGGTGACCAATATCTTGTTGAGTAGGCGTAATTAGGTTTGTTAATGATATGAGAATAATATTTAGGTACAATACTTATTATTGAATTTTATAATACTGAATAAGTAATGTACGTATTATTTGTTCATGTTGAACCAGCTCTGCCCCTCTGATGCAAATAATGGGGTAGTGTACTTTTACTCCTTATAGAAATGATGAAAATCAGAATGGGGGTACTGTAGTTACTAAAATGATTTGGTAGGTAATGTACTGTAAAATTGACAAATTTAAATCAAGAGTAAGGGAGTGAGTATTGTACTTGGTGGAAATTAATAAAGAGTGAGAGTGAGTACTGTACTTAGCGGAAATGATTTGGTAGGTATTGTACCCCCATTCTGATTTGAGAATAATAATTAGGTATTGTACTTATTGTTGAATTGTATAAGTGATTAATGTTTTGTTGGGTAGTGTACTTTTGCTTCTTAGAGAAATGAAAATCATAATGGGCTAGTGTACTTACTGAAATAATTTGATAGGTATTGTATTATAAATTTGACAAATTTAAATCAAGAATAAGAGAGTGAGTATTGTACTTTGCGGAAATGAATAGGGAGGGTGAGTGAGTATTGTACTTGGCGGAAATGATTTAGTAGGTATTGTACTATAATTTTAACAAACTTAAATCAAAAGTAAAGGAGTGAGTACTGTACTTGGCGGAAATGAACGGGGAGGTGGATGTTTGAGGAGATTTGCTGTTATATACGAGATTCAAAATTTTGAATTTGAATATTTTTACAACGATATAATTAAATATCTGTGAGTGAGTGGATATATTCTCTGCACTTTGCATGTGCTTTGAATGGATTTTACATGTAATACAAAAACTGCTGTAGACTGCTCGTTACATATTCCCCAGATCCGAGTGGGTTGGCGAGTGAGGTTAGCGGGTGTGGGTAGCGTTACTCGCGGGAACCCAGCGGACTGCACGGTGTGCCGCCCTTCCCGTTTCGCGGGGTGTAGGTGAGAGTCGGTAAAGCGGCGAGAATCCCGTAATTTCTAGGAAGACATGATTGGCAGCGAATTGAGGCGCCCATGTGCAAATGCGGGCAAAATGTCGGCTTTATGTTTAGAACCTTCTTGAAAAACTCGACATCATCACGTACTAAGGAACCAAAAGTATCCAAAGACTAAATGTTTAAAATCATGTAGATGTCTCTAAACAATTCCTCATACTTTTCATTTTGACTAGGACACCGCCGAGGGAAGCATGTCCTGTAGTAGATGCTTCACCCCTCACTGCTAACCAATGGAGAACTCCTAATTAGGACAACACATACATGCTTCCCAATTATCCCATTGAGCCGATCTAAGTGTCAATTTTTTCTCTTCTAGATCATTTAAATGACTTATGGATACTTCTTTCTTAGTGAACAGGGTATGTGAGTACGTCCTAAACATCTCTAACAAGATTATCTTTATAATTGAAATATGAGAACTCCCAGCAATGAACTGTATGTTTTCCAAAAATATTTAAAATATATTGTATGATAAATTGGGCATACCCGTTAATTGAAAAAAAAATTAACCATAAACACTATCTGCGGACGTTACAATAATCTATCGGTGACTAGGGTGTAAACGGTGCGGGTCTGGCCATACCCATACCCATACCTATCTAATTTAGCAGGTTCAGTTCCGGTTCTAGACACACATAATACAAAATCTAGACCCGCACTATACCCGTACCCGCAATAATAGCGGGTAAGCGGTTCTATAAAAATCATATTGTTTATGTAAGAGAAATGACTATGTTATATATATTTAACACATCAAGATATTATTATCATATAGTATATTAACATGTAATAGTTATATTAGACAATGCTATATTTTATAAAATAAAATTAATTGAGTAATTATTTACATATTTATAGTCACGATCATAACATTTAATTTATGTAGAAAGTAATGTAGATTAGTAGACATTTTGATTTTAAGTTTACATATGTTCGTTATTGTGACGTCTTGAATAGTTAATTCTTAGTTATATGACTAGTCTCAACCTTAGAGTAGGATATAATCTCAATAATTATATTAATTAGACTAGTAAAGTATGATATATATAACATATTATTTTAGTAGTTACTTATGGATAGTGGGTACACGGGTCTAGCTGGTCTGGATCCAAGCATACCCATTATTGGACCCGTTTATATGTGGGTCCAAGGATATACAGGTTCAAGGGTATGCGGGTATAAAAAATTAGACCTGTGACGGGTTTTTTAAGGGTCCGGATTTACGGGTCCGCGGGTCTACCCGTACCCATTTACAGCCCTATCGGTGACACATGCATACTTAAATCATAAATAAAAACAACAAGAAGAAAGTCATGTGCATGCTCATCTTGTAGACTGCTAAAGACTGCATTCTATATAACAATCACCTCAAATTTAACTCCCATATCCTCACCAGTTTTACTGCAAAGCATGCTAGGCTTTATACAGGAGGTATCCATGTATATCACTTGTGAATTGGCTCTCAAAATAACCCGTGCATACTGACAAATGCATGGGAAGAACGGATCAATACATAAAACAATACATGAAGCAAAATTCTGGATTTACTCGTAAGTGATTGTATATTAGCTTAGAGAACATCGAGATGGAAGATACGTCGGATGCGTTGGCCCTTTTGTAGATGTCAAAATTCAAAACCAACTGTAACACGAGATCCAATCAAATCACCGTTAACTAACGAATTTCAGTTTTTTATTAGTTCGGTATGGACTCACCGCTTCATGCGGTTAATTTGCTTCTCTTAATCCTGTTAATCTGACAGTTGGGTTACTTGGTAAACCAAACTTGTATAAATTTGAAAAATAACAAAATTAACATCTATTCAAACACGTGGATGATTTTCTCTGTAATTCTTTTTTTTTCTGAATTACAATTTAGTCATTGTATATAATTTATATTATAGAAAAAGAATGTAGAGGTTGCGTGCAATTTTCATATTTTGTTATTTACAAAATCCTTCCCTGTTCTAGTAAAGCAAGAATACAAAAGGATTTAAATTTAATTTATTTATTAGTTTTAAATTACAAATTTGTCTTTGTATATTATAGTAAAGCTATATGAAATGTTATAGGAGGAATTGGATGTATTTGTGCAATTTACTTTTGTAAAATATAGATTACCTCTTGTATTACTATATATAAAATGTATAGAGAAGGATTGCATGTAATTTTCATCCTCACTCTTTTTTGAATTATTGATTGACCCTTGTGCATTCGAATAAAGTTGTTTGTATTGCCACAATGAGAGACTCCTACCGTTCTATACACTCACGTTTTATTTTTATGATTGCTAGAGAGATCAGAATGCATAAAACGCACATAATACCCAACTTGAACTAAACACAAAGCAAACTTTGAGTCTCTCCCCCTATAACTAAGTGTACTTGTCACAAAACTATTTGTATCTCATCCTGCCCCTACTAACTACAAAGTTAGTGGCAGTGGGGTTTGAGCATCCATCCGTAAAATGGCACATAATTTCACACAAGCAATATATATATATATATATATATATATATATATATATATATATATATATATATATGAGAAGAAAATAATAAAATTAAATAGATAACAATATACTGAACACGAGTAAAAGAGATATGTACACATATTTATGTGAAGAAAATTCATGGATATTTTGAATTCAAAGCTTAGAGTCTTGAGTACAACAAATCATCATTTGGTAAGTAAAATTTTGATAAATAAAATATATTTGTGCTAAACATTAAGTACAATATGGAAAGACATGTAAGCATCGTTTAAAATAATAAAAAGTTGATTGGATAGAAACATTATAGTAAGTAAGAAGAAAAATAAGGTGAGAAGGCTTAACGTCATTCTTTAATACAAGACACATTTTAGGTTACATCTTCCATTATATCAACATTTTGTGAGGGGTATTTGAGGCTCAAAGCCTATATGTCACCCGATTTCTACATGAGGGGCCTAAGGACAAATTCGATGAGCTAACCACGTTTCAATCCTATGTTGTGCCCTTATCCTGAGAATTCAAGTAGGTACACAATGATTATGTGATGCCCCGACCCCCGAGCCATCTCTAATGACCCCGAAGATCCGAGGAGTCACACTCGGTAAACCACTCTTAGCTTTTTATTTTTCTCGATTACTTAAATTCAACTTAAAGGAAAAATCTTATAATTTGGAATAAACTGAAACCTTAATAACTGCGGAAGCAAACTTATTGTTTCTAGATCTTGAAAGATATCTCAGAGTTTAATCAACTTATTACATATTATTTGCAGAATATAAATTACAAGAGTAAATTGAAAACCAAACTACAAACTACTTTACATTCTCTCTCTCTACCACACCATGTCCCAAGGACCGAGGGGAAAGGGCTAAGAGACCTCTAACTAACTACTAACTACCTTCTATGTACTCGGGTGATACAATCCTTCAGCCTCCTCGTGCTGATATTGACCTGGAAAAATATTTCAGTAGGTTGGTGAGCTACTGTCTCAGTGAATTGAATTTCACCAACCATCACAGATAACTCATTTATGTTTATTATTTGGAATATTGTGCAAGAAATACTACACTGAGCAGGTCTAAGCAATTTAATTTAAACAACCGAAGATGTCAACATTTCATTATGATAAAAATTGATGCAGAGCTGTAGATACAATTATTTAACAGAAAATACTTAAAGAACTACTGTTGTGAAGCTAACTCATATCTTTCTTAACTCTTTAACTTAATAAAAACTCTGTGAACCTATATGAACATATTTTATCTTATGCCCTGATCATATGTAGCGTACTCTACATATGAAGACTCATAGCGAACTACGATTCCACTGTACAAGACTTAGCTGACACCCCGGGATAGCTAAGTCTGACTGCTGTCCTGGTCTGCTGTAAGAACTCAGGCTCTCTGGCCTCAACATCCTATGGTGCCGTAAACTAGACTCCTCCTCTAAGCTGAGTACACAGGCGGAGAGTCAAGCCATTTATTACTCTAGTGCCACCAGGATCCTGTCTCTGGTTGGTGTTGGACACTACATGGCTTTTCTATACTCTAGTGCCACCAGGATCCTATCTCTGGTTGATGTTGGACACTACAAACTGTACTCTCGTGCCACCAAGATATTGTCTCTGGTTAGTGTTGGACACGAGATCCGACCTTACTGGACGCACCACCAGGGTTAGGTCGTTTCACCCCTAAGGCACAAACCTCACAAAGGGGTTCTACAGTGTCAGGGCCCTTAATCTAATATTTTATTATTCTAGAAAAGCTCTTACTACATTGCATCTCTCTCTTACTTGTTCTGGACTTTGGTATCTCTATGGTACCGAGTCTATTTATTTGAACTTTACCTCACGACATGAATATCATTCAAAATTTGACAGAGTAGTATATTCAAAACACTATAATATACTGAGTAATCATCATACTATACATGCAGGCAGACTAAAACTCTTAAATAAATAGAATGCATGTCAATTTGGCCCTTTATACACTAGAATCATGCAATTGAACTGATAAGCATCACCAAATCTCACACTGAGAATTTTGATATCAAAATACTTGAATCATTGAACACCCTATCCTTAGGGTTTCAGTTACCTCGTTCACTTATCACATGGCAACACCCTATCCTTAGGGTTTCAGATACCTCATTCAATATCACATGGCAACACTCTATCCTTAGGGTTTCAATTACCCCATCTGTTTGATTGTAGTTCAAATCACAATACGATATCATTCTAGAACTGATAGAGTAGTATACTCAAATCATTGTAAATACTGAGTAATCCTTATATCATGCATGCAGGCAGATTTAAAATTCATAAATAACCCAAACTCATGTCAATTTGGCACATACATGTTGAATTCATGCAATTGAACATCTTATAGTACTGATAAGAGTAATTACTTCACATATGAGAAATCATCTGTAACATTTATCAATTATCTAAAATTTCTCGAAGAACGTGCACATTAACCCTAATCATGGTTTGTGCATCACATAACTCAATTAAGAGTTACTTACGTATCATAGCACGAATTATTAAGTACAATATGGAAAGACATGTAAGCATCGTTTAAAATAATAAAAAGTTGATTGGATAGAAACATTATAGTAAGTAAGAAGAAAAATAAGGTGAGAAGGCTTAATGTCATTCTTTAATACAAGACACATTTTAGGTTACATCTTCCATTATATCAACATTTTGTGAGGGGTATTTGAGGCTCAAAGCCTATATGTCACCCGATTTCTACATGAGGGGCCTAAGGCCAAATTCGATGAGCTAACCATGTTTCAATCCTATGTTGTGCCCTTATCCTGAGAATTCAAGCAGGTACACAATGATTATATAATGGATTTCTCTATACAACGCTCAAGGTTTGTCAATATAGTATATTCAAACATGAAAGTAGTACTCATGGGAACAATATCTCAAATAAGTAACTAAGTAGTCAAACCTTCAAATGTTGATACATACAAGCAAGTCAATATCATAGTAGGGTCAAGAGATTAAGTGTACCTTGTGAGTAAAGAGCAAGATGTAAGTCATGAATGAGATTGCCAGAGAAGGCCCAAGCCAACATGGACCTAAGATGTGGAAAGATATAACATGAAAGTCTTAGATCAATAGGATTTTAAAATATAAACATACATCATGTCATGTGGATGTTATCCTAAACCTAGGTATTCAATTAATAAAGTACAACTCCATGCATTGATTCAACATACTACAAGTATCAACATTAAACCTTATGTCTAGATGAACCATCCACATTATGAGTACTACAAGATAAAGAAAAACTATGATTTATCAACCGAGGGAAGCATGAGATTTATATTATTATCTTGTTTAAACATGAAAGATCATAAGTAGTCATGCTAGCTCAATTCCATGCAATAAGGTCACATTTCTAAGTCATATGAGCACTAAGTAGATCAACTTGACATTTAAAGATACAATATGACAATTCTCCTAATTTGAAGTCATAAGATGACACATGTAGCACTATAGAATGATATTTGCAATATTAGAGTCTAAACTTCAACATATGCATTTACATAACATTAGGTGTCACATGCATGTCACAAGTATATAAGAGTGTGTTACATTACATTTTGTGTAAGGACCCTGACCTGCGTTTAGGGTTTACCCTGTTTGTTTTGCTTGATCTTGATGCTTTTGTGCTTGCTAATCACCTTTAATAATGATTAGGGTTATGTTGTGCTTTGTTGGGTGTTTGAGGGGCAACTTGCAAATAACCCAAGTTTAAGGTTTTGTGTGCAAGTTCGCCATCTTGTGAGATGTTTTCCTCTCTTTGCTTCCTCTAGGGTTGAGGGGAAGGCTTAGGCTTGTTGTTTGAGTTCTCTGGGCCTGAGTTGAGCTTGTTTGGGCCTTGAGGTGCCTTGTTTGGGCTTGCTTGAGCCTTGTATCGGCCAAGTGAAGCTTGTGCCGCCCAACATGGAGGTGTGTCACCCAGGTGCCCTGGTGTGTCGCCCAGCAGAGCTGATGCATGTGTCGCCCATGTTGCTTGGTCTTGGTTGGTGGACACTTGGTGCATATCTTGGACAAGTGTCTCTTGGCTTGCTAGAGTGTTGGCTTGAACCCTAGGACAAGTGTCCCTTGGGTGAATGACACTTAGCATAGATCTACCTTGGCTTCTCCTCCCCTTCTTTCTATATAAGTAGCTCTTTCCCTTGCCTTAGCTTCCTTTGCTCTTTTGGTCTCTCCTCCACCTTGAGTGCACGACACTCCTCTCCTTCCTTGCTTGTGTTGGCCGATACACTCTCTTGGAGTAGCAGTGGTGGCTGATACCCTCTTGGAGAAGCTTGGTGGATGATATCCCTTGGACCTTGGAGTGCTTCTTCTTCCTTGGAGCTTGGAGCTTAAGGCGGGTTGCATAACTTCCAACCCTAACTTCATTACTTCTTGTCATTGTTCTTGTTCATAAGTTAGTAGCTTAGATTTGTACCTTGCTTGTGTTTCCTTTGGTGGTCGATCTCCCCTTAGGGTTTAGGGTTTCTTTGTAGCTTAGTATACCTTGTGAGCTAGGGTTTGTGCTCCCTTGAGTTGGAGGTTGAAGGTGACCTAGGGTGGGTGATACCCCCCTTATGTGTTGGTGTGTTGGACGATATCCTTTTGAGTTGGACGACTTGGTACCTTTGTCTTGGTGATGGACGATATGGTACCCTCCTTGATGGACGATATGGTGTGTATGATCATGGTGTTGGGCGATACCTTGCCCTTGTGTTGGGCGATAGGGTGAACTAGGGTTATGTTGGCCGATATGATGGTGACCATGATGGGTGATAGGGTTCCTCTTGTGATGAGCAATACCCTTGTTCTTCTCATGGACGATAGGCCTTAGTATCTTGGTGGACGACTGGGTCTAGTTTGGTGAGTTAGTTGGGTTGCACAATATGCAACATGGTGCTGGCCAATAGCCCTGATGGGCGTTGCCTCTTGGGTTGTGATGCGCGATAGAGTTGGGTTGTGACGGGCGTCACACCCCTGGTTTGGGTATGTGTCGGCCGATAGGCCTGGATAGGTAGTTGCACGTTTTAAGGATTATTTCCTTCTCTCTTTCCTTCTCTCTCTTGACCGTTGTGAGGTTGTTAGCTGGGTGTTAGCCTTGAGTGTCGGGCGTCGTGATGAGCTATGACGGGTGTTGCCCGATAGGGTGTGACATGCGACACCCATGACGCGCGACACTCCTCTCTTGTGACACTGTGTCGGGCTGGGCGCTGGGTGCAACACAGCGTTGCTGCCTTCCATTGTTCAGGAAAGCGGTATGCGGTGTACGGGCGGAGAGGGTACTGCATAGAGTATATGCGGTATGCGGGAGTATATACGGGAGTATATGCGGTTTTCGATTTTTTTATTTCAATAAACTAATTATATATATATTAATATATCGAGATCATAAATTAAAATATATAGAGTAGGAATGTACATCTATTTACTTATAAACATATAATTATGCATGTATGATGTATGATATGCTTATATATGTATATATGTCTATATATGGAATGTGTTTGTAATATATGTACAAATACTAAAATGTAGGTAAATCAATGTACAAATATGTGTAGAGTGTGTATAAATGTGAATAAATCAAAATGTATATATAGATGCACAAATATGTGATTGTATATTTAGGTATATTGTATATGTATCTATACATGTTAATATATCAAAAGGTATTCGAATAAATGTACAAATGCATGTGGAAAATTTTTATATGTATTACAATGTATACATATAATTTAATGATTATATATCTCAATTTAAATATATAATGAAATGTGTGTATATGTATGCATGTATGTACGAAATGCATGAACATAAGTTGTGGGCTTTTAGAAAAGCGGAGTTTAATCGGCCGCTTAATCGGCCAAGCGGGAGTATATGTGGGCCATGACTGCTTAATGGACCGATTAGTAATATGCGGTGCGGTAGGGTGACTAAATAGGTATATGCGGGAGTATATGCGGTCGTGCGGACCGATTTCCCAAACAGTGCTGCCTTCCCATGCCCTAGCCGTGTGAGCTAGCTATAGTAAGGGTTGTGAGATGTAGTGAGGGTGGTATGGTTCTTTAATGACTGTTTCTATTGTGATGGAAGTGGATGCTTACGCACCAATAAATGATAGTGATGCCTTGATTAGTAATGATAACAATGATAACGTTAATAGTGCTATTGATAGCAAAGATGTTAATAATGTAAATGATGGTGATGTCTTGTTAGTAGTGGAAGCAATAATAATGTTAATGATGATGCTAAGTGACAGTTACATTAATAGTTTGCTTAATGATATAACAATAAAGATAATAGTGGACGATGATGCTGATAATAGTAATGATGGTAACAAGAGTAGTAATGACATGCATGATGTAAGTCTTATGCTTATTTGTTAATGGCAATGTTAAATGGTAGTTACATTAATGGTGGCTTAATGATAAAGATAATAATGATGATGATAGTGGATGGTAACAGTAATGACATTGGTAACAATAGTGTTTGCTCTGTATACTCAACATGATTTCTATATAAAGTGAATACCTTGATTGTTTGTATAATCTTGAGATAAGGGTGAGCATTAATATGGTTGGTTAATGATGTGCTTAATACACTTGATCACCAAATAGGGTAAGCCTAATAAGTAGAGTATCTTGAATGGCATATCATGATAGTAGGTGTAGTCCTTATGTTGAAGCTATTGTTATTGTGTATCCTAACCATGCAGGTGATGTTTAGCCATGAAAGGGCTATGTGACACATGTGATGAGTAACATTACTTAGATAGTTATTTTATGAGATTATATGTTTGTCCCACGATGATGATGTGAGCCTTGAGAGGCAGTGATAGTAAATGATGAGGGATTGAGATCATGTGGTATGTGATGATCCTTGATATGGATCTGGATGGTTGACAAGAGGCCAAGTGGTAACATGTGATGTGGGATCCTTGTGATGGATTAGGTTGATGTGGTTTCCATAATAATATAATGTTGTTTACTTTCTGTTATGTTTTGCATGTTATATAACTTGGTTGAATCCTGCAATCCATCTAAAAGATACTAATTAATTACAGTGGAATTATATCATGTAGTTTGCCCTGGCCATAGATCCATCATCGTCAGGACTTGGTGATGGTGAAACGGGTTCTCCTACGGGTTAACCTGGAAGCGCATATTGTTGAATATGTGTAGGTTGCTCCTAGCCTAAAAATGAGGAGGTAAGAGTGTAACTTCAGTTGCAGACTCAGATACATATATAGAGCATGGTGAATAGGCCCATGGCTCAGGATATGTGATGTGAAGAGCATGAATGCTTTCATGGCTCAAAGCATGGTGAACAGGCCCGTGGCTCAGTTTTACTAGCGCCGAGACCTGTACCAAGGCAGGCTAGCGTGAGGGTAGCCTATGGAGCTGACCCTGTGGCTTAGACCACTTCAGCATGTGACTACGGTTCTGCTTATGTTGTACTCGTGTACTGAACACGAGGTGGGAGGTCGTGGAGTCCGACTCTTCCATTTGACCTTGTATGGCACCAGCTTGGGTTTCGTAACCGAAGGTTGGATTTGAATGGTACGATTCAAATCCTCGGGGCATAATAATACGTAATACAGTCGCTTAGTATTTACTACTTAAGATAAACATGAAACATTGGTTGAGGCCTTGTTTGTGTAATACCTCTGTTATATCTTGCAGGTTTTGTGACAATGTCTTACCTTGATAATCAGGTTATGTGACATTATATCCCTCTCTGATAATCATGTTACATAGTGATACATCTTATCTTGTTAAGCATGTTCCATTGAAAGATATCTAGTTATATGCTTTTGTACATCTGGTAAGCTTGTCAGTAAGAATAGCTTTGCTTTATATAAACTGCTCATGTTGTATCTGTTAAATAGTTATCTGCTGTTATAGTTTATCTTGCTATGGTTCTGTAGTTGCGGTGGGGAGTTATGTTTCCCGCTGGGACAATTGTTCAATTGTCTCACCCCGCTGGTTTAACCCCTTTTTAGGTGGTCGAGGTAGACGTGGTCGTGGTTGGGGTGTTGCGGCCGAGCAGCTTGAGGAGCAGTAGAAGGCAAGCGTTGGACATGCTGCTGATTTGGGTGTTTTGTAGTAGAGTCTAGAGTCATCCCTGTACTCTCAGGTCCTTGGCAGTGTTTTGATGATGTTTTACGATGAATGATTGATGACATTTGTATATCCTGCCGTTGGCCGGATACGGGCCTTTATGTACAGGTGGTGATCTCATGTGATGGATGAACAGCTGTTTCTATAAGATGTAGAAACGTATCAGATCTCGTGTATGTATATATATGACATGTTTCTGCGCAGGATGAGGACTGGAAAGTAATAGTTTCACAGTTTATCTGTTTTCCGCAATCGGTTTTAATTAACCCGTATTTTCATAATCTGTGCTTATGGTGATTTCCACACGTTTTCACGTAACACCTCGTTATCTATATGATAATGGGATTTGTTGCCATAAGTTTTGGTATCAGAGCTTTAGGTTCGCTGAGTCTACAGGGATTTAGGACTAGGTTGAGTTGTTCTTATGTGTGTCCAGGTTTTCTTACATTATCATCTGCCCTCAGTGGAAGAAAAGTCAAGATGTCTGGAAACCATGAAGAACACTCTACTGAGTACAGTGATGTTGCATCAGTTGATGGAGCAGATGGATAGGCACATGCAGATCGGGTGCCTGAGGTTCCCCAATTTAACCCAGCCATACTCGAACATCCTGCTTACCAACAACTTATGGGGCAATTAATGGCTACAATGAATCTCATGGTTGAGCGATTACCAGTGCCTCCTCTGCGAGCACATGTTCCCCATGGAGAATCATCGGGTATTGGGAAGATCTTCGAGCGGCTTCGCTGAGTCGGAGCTTCAGATTATGCTGGAACGGCTGATCCAGCGGATGCAGATCTGTGGCTGACAAGTCTCGAGAAGGCTTTCTGGATTCTTGACATCCCCGAAGCGGACAAGGTAAAGCATGATGTCTACCTTCTGAAGGGTAGTGCTGGTCACTGGTGGACCATCAAGGAAGAGAAGCGGCCTGGCGAGGTGATCTGTTGGGAAGTGTTCCGACGTGAGTTCGTCACCAGATACTTTCCAAAGACGTACCTAGATGAGAAGGTGAGTCAGTTCGAGAACATGAGACAAGGAACGATGAACATCACCGAGTATGAAGCCAAGTTTATGGATCTATTGAGGTTTTGTCCTCACATGGCGGCAACAGAAGAGGAACGAATCAGACGTTTCGAGAAGGGTTTGAATGCTGAGTTGAAAACCCCTGTGTCTGCATTGGAGAATCGAGAATGGTTTGCTACGTTCGTGGAATCTGTTCAAAGGATTGAGAGGACGGTACGGGAGAAAAGAGAGTCTATGTCTCTTAAAAGACATGCTCAGTTTCAAGGACGGAGGTTTGGTGGCTTTAAGAAGCCCAGGTTTTCGGCACCATCAGCGATGAGAAGTTCTGGTGTACCATCTCAGTGGTCTCTGAGTAAGGGAAGAGGTTATGTTTCTTCACCATCTAAGGCACGCAGTTCAGCTTCAGTGGCAGTGTCAGGACCAGCTAGGCCACGGTTTGAGGACAGATCATGCTATCTTTGTGGACAGACCGGACATCTCAAGTCGCATTTCCCAAATAGAGATGTTGAAGTGACACAGCAGCCTAGGTAGAGTTTTCAGAGATCAGAGAGACCACAACCCAGTGGTAGCAAAGAATGAGGACACAGTCAAGCGTCTCAGGCTGGATCGTCTGCTCAAGGAAGAAGAGGTTGTGGACAGCAAGCAACGGTTCGATTCTATGCCATGAGTCAGCCGGAGGCGATAGTCAACCCGCGAGTGGTGACAGGTCAGATGGAGTTATTTCATTCTGATATGTCTTCTTCTTTCTTTATATCTGTTCTGGTTGACCCAGGTGCTACACACTCTTTTATCGCATATAGTATGCTTGAAAACTGTCGTTTATTTGTTAGTTGTAAGAAGGATAGCTTGTTGTTAGAAACCCCTCTTGATGGTTCCTCTTTGCTTCGAGAAGAGTGTCCATCCTGTGTTTTGTCTTTTTCAGGACACCGTATCCAAGTGGATCTTATACCACTTGATATGCATGGTTTCAATGTTATCCTTGGGATGGATACCTTAGAGAAGTATAAGGTTGTCTTGGACTGTGGTTCCAAGAAGGCAGTGTTTGATGTTGCTGGAGAGAGGTGGACCTTCCAGGGAGATAGGAAGATTCTTCCGACATGTTTGGTATCAGCTATGGTGGCAGACAAGTTGTTACGACAAGGATGTGAGGCGTTCTTAGCTCACGTGGTGGATACCGTTGTGGTTACCAAGGCGAAAGGTCCTAGTCTTGAGGAGGTGTCAGTTGTTCGAGAGTTTGCAGACGTGTTTCCTGAGGAGTTTCCTGGTGTTCCTCCACCCCGAGAGATTGATTTCGAGATCAATCTAGTTCCTGGAACACAGCCAGTTGCACAGTCAGCATATAGGATGGCTCCAGCAGAGATGGCAGAGTTGAAGAAGCAGTTGTAGGAGTTGTTGGAGAAAGGTTTTATCCGACCGAGTACGTCGTCGTGGGGTGCTCCCGTGTTGTTTGTTAAGAAGAAGGATGGTTCGATGCGGTTGTGTATAGATTACCGGTAGTTGAACAAAGTCACGATCAAGAATAAGTACTCGTTGCCGAGGATAGATGATATGTTTGATCAGTTGTGTGGTGCTACAGTGTTTTCGAAGATCGATCTACGGTCTGGATATCATCAGTTGAGGATAAAGGCAGATGACATACCAAAGTCAGCTTTCAGGACGAGGTATGGTCATTTTGAGTTTGTGGTTATGCCGTTTGGGTTAACCAATAAACCTACAACTTTCATGGATCTGATGAACAGAGTGTTCCGTCCGTTCTTGGATCAGTTTGTTGTAGTCTTTATAGATGACATCCTGATCTATAGTCGGGACATGCTAGAGCATGAACAACATCTTCGTCAAGCGTTGACTCTTCTTCGTCAACATCAGTTGTATGCCAAGTTCAGTAAGTGCGAGTTTTGGTTGGATGAAGTGACTTTCTTGGGTCACGTGATATCTACTGAAGGGGTCAAAGTAGATCTGAAGAAGGTGGAATCCGTTGTGGATTGGGAACAACCAAAGACATTGATAGAATTTCGTAGTTTCCTTGGTTTGGCAGGATACTACCGGAGGTTTATCAAGGACTTCATTGCGATCGCGTTACCGATGATGAAGTTGACCAGGAAGGATGTACCTTTTGTTTGGGATGATCGATGTCAGCAAGCTTTCCAGAGTTTGAAGGAGCAACTGACCAGTGCTCCAGTGTTGATCTTGCCAGAGCCTGGGAAAGGCTATGTTGTCTTCTGTGATGCTTCCAAGAAAGGTTTAGGTTGTGTGTTGATGCAGGAGGATCATGTGGTTTCTTTTGCTTCATGACAGCTCAAGAAGCATGAGGAGAACTATCTGACTCATGACCTGGAATTGGCAGTAGTGGTTCATGCGCTAAAGATTTTGAGACACTATCTGTATGGGGAAGCATGTCAGATATTTACGGATCATAAGAATCTGAAGTATATCTTTACACAGCAAGAGTTGAACATGCGACAACGACAATGGATGGAGTTGATCAATGATTACGACTGCACTATCGAGTATCATCCTGGTAAGGCGAATGTGGTAGTTGATGCACTTAGCAGAAAGTCTTCTTCTCTTTCTTCAAAGAAGGCAAAGTTGAGTTCTCTGGTATTCCATAGGCGAGATATGTTTGTTTCTCTACGACAGATGAATGTGCAGATGGCAGTTTCTTTGTTGTCTGGTCTTTTCGCACAGATGCAAGTTAAGCCTATGCTGAAACAGTAGATCAAGGATGCACAGAGGACAGATGATGCGGTACAGTTGATTAGATCAGAGTTCGGCAGCGACAAGCGTGATGGGTTTCATGAGTCTGAGGATGGGCTAGTTTGCTATCGTGATAGGATGGTGGTTCCAAATGCTGATAATCTGAGGAAGTTGGTGCTTGAAGAAGCACATACGTCGATGTATGCGATGCATCCATGTGTCACCAAGATGTATCATAGTCTGAAGGACTTGTACTGATGGCCCGGTTTGAAAAGAGATGTATCCGAGTTTGTGGCAAGATGTGTGGTGTGTCAGCAAGTGAAGGTTGAACATCAGAAGCCAGCAGGTACGTTGCAACCTTTGCCGATACCGCAGTGGAAATGGGATCATATAAGCATGGATTTTGTAGTTGGTCTACCCCGGACAACTAGGAATCATGATTCCATTTGGGTGATAGTGGACAGATTGACTAAGTCTGCCCATTTTCTACCAGTGAAGACGACGTATACAGCTGAGAAGCTAGCTCGAGTATATGTGGATGAGATAGTATGTTTGCAGGGATTGCCAGCAACGATAGTTTCTGACAGAGGTCCTCAATTTATGAGTCGTTTTTGGGAACAGTTGCACAGAGCATTGGGAACACAGTTGAGGTTCAGTACAGCTTTTCACCCGCAGACAGATGGACAGTCTGAGAGGACTATACAGATTTTGGAGGATCTTCTTCGAGCTTATGTCTTGCAGTTTCTAGGCAACTGGGATGTACATCTGAGTTTGATAGAGTTTGCCTACAACAACAGTTATCGGTGGAGCATCAACATGGCTCCTTATGAGGCTTTGTATGGAAGGAAGTGTAGATCTCCTTTGTGTTGGTATGAGTCTGGTGAGTATCAGCCCTGAGTTAGTACAGCAGACGACAGAAAAGATCAAGGTTATACAGCAATAGTTAAAAGTGGCACAGGACAGACAGAAGTCTTATGCAGACAATCGCCGATGACCTTTGGAGTTCCAGGTAGGAGACAAAGTGTATCTTAAAGTCTCGCCGTGGAAAGGTGTGCTGAGGTTTGGTCAGAAGGGTAAGTTAGCACCCAGGTATATGGGGCCTTACTCAGTCATAGCACGTGTTGGCAATGTGGCTTACGAGTTAGAGTTGCCTCCAGAGTTGCACAGGTTGCATCCAGTGTTTCATGTTAGTATGCTGAAGAAAAGTCATCCAGATTCAGGTATAGTGATACAGCCAGTTGAGGTCGAGCTTGATGCATACGTGACCTACAAGGAAGGTCCTGTGGCGATCCTTGACAGAAGGATCAAGAAGCTGAAGAGGAAGGATCTGGTTCTTGTGAAGGTTCTTTGGTAGCATCGTGGCGTTGAGGAAGCCACGTGGGAGCTTGAGGAAGAGATGAGGAGAAAGTATCCCTCGCTTTTCTCTTCAGATTTCGGGGATGAAATCCCTTAAAGGGGGTTAGCTTGTAAGGACCCTGACCTGTGTTTAGGGTTTACCATGTTTATTTTGCTTGATCTTGATGCTTTTGTGCTTGCTAATCACCTTTAATGGTGATTAGGGTCATGTTGTGCTTTATTGAGTGTTTGAGGGGCAACTTGCAAATAACCCAAGTTTAAGGTTTTGTGTGCAAGTTCGCCATCTTGTGAGATGTTTTCCTCTCTTTGCTTCCTCTAGGGTTGAGGGGAAGGCTTAGGCTTGTTGTTTGAGTTCTCTAGGCCTGAGTTGAGCTTGTTTGGGCCTTGAGGTGCCTTGTTTGGGCTTGCTTGAGCCTTGTGTCGGCCAAGTGAAGCTTGTGTCGCCCAAAATGGAGGTGTGTCGCCCAGGTGCCCTGGTGTGTCACCCAGCAGAGCTGATTCATGTGTCTCCCATGTTGCTTGGTCTTGGTTGGTGGACACTTGGTGCATATCTTGGACAAGTGTCTCTTGGCTTGCTAGAGTGTTGGCTTGAACCCTAGGACAAGTGTCCCTTGGGTGGACGACACTTAGCATAGATCTACCTTGGTTTCTCCTCTCCTTCTTTCTATATAAGTAGCTCTTTCCCTTGCCTTAGCTTCCTTTGCTCTTTTGGTCTCTCCTCCACCTTGAGTGCACGACACTCCTCTCCTTCCTTGCTTGTGTTGGCCAATACACTCTCCTGGAGTAGCAGTAGTGGCTGATACCCTCTTGGAGAAGCTTGGTGGACGATATCCCTTGGACCTTGGAGTGCTTCTTCTTCCTTGGAGCTTGGAGCTTAAGGCGGGTTGCATAACTTCCAACCCTAACTTCATTACTTCTTGTCCTTGTTCTTGTTCATAAGTTAGTAGCTTAGATTTGTACCTTGCTTGTGTTTCCTTTGGTGGCCGATCTCCCCTTAGGGTTTAGGGTTTCTTTATAGCTTAGTATACCTTGTGAGCTAGGGTTTGTGCTCCCTTGAGTTGGAGGTTGAAGATGACCTAGGGTGGGCGATACCCCCCTTCTGTGTTGGTGTGTTGGACGATATCCTTTTGAGTTGGACGACATGGTACCTTTGTCTTGGTGATGGATGATATGGTACCCTCTTTTATGGACGATATGGTGTGTATGATCATGGTGTTGGGCGATACCTTGCCCTTGTGTTGGGCGATAGGGTGAACTAGGGTTATGTTGGCCGATATGATGGTGACCATGATGGGTGATAGGGTTCCTCTTGTGATGAGCAATACCCTTGTTCTTCTCATGGACGATAGGCCTTAGTATCTTGGTGGATGACTGGGCCTAGTTTGGTGAGTTAGTTGGGTTGCACGATATGCAACATGGTGCTCGCCGATAGCCCTGATGGGTGTTGCCTCTTGGGTTGTGATGCGCGATAGATTTGGGTTGTGACGGGCGTCACGCCCCTGGTTTGGGTATGTGTCGGCCGATAGGCCTGGATAGGTAGTTGCACGTTTTAAGGAGTGTTTCCTTCTCTCTTTCCTTCTCTCTCTTGACCGTTGTGAGGTTGTTAGCTGGGTGTTAGCCTTGAGTGCCAGGCGTCGTGATGAGCTGTGACGGGCATTGCCCGATAGGGTGTGACGTGCGACACCCCTGACGCGCGACACTCCTCTCTTGTGATGTTGTGTCGGGCTGGGCGCTGGGTGCAACATAGCGTTGTTGCCTTCCCATTCCCTAGCCGTGTGAGCTAGCTATAGTAAGGGTTGTGAGATGTAGTGAGGGTGGTATGGTTCTTTAATGACAGTTTCTAGTGTGATGGAAGTGGATGCTTACGCACCAATAAACGATAGTGATGCCTTGATTAGTAATGATAACAATGATAACGTTAATAGTGCTATTGATAGCAAAGATGTTAATAATGTAAATGATGGTGATGTCTTGTTAGTAGTGGAAGCAATAATAATGTTAATGATGATGCTAAGTGACAGTTACATTAATATTTTTCTTAATGATATAACAATAAAGATAATAGTGGATGATGTTGTTGATAAAAGTAATGATGGTAACAAGAGTAGTAATGACATGCATGATGTAAGTCTTATGCTTATTTGTTAATGGCAATGTTAAATGGCAGTTACATTAATGGTGGTTTAATGATAAAGATAATAATGATGATGATAGTGGATGGTAACAGTAATGACATTGGTAACAATAGTGTTTGCTCTGTATACTCAAAATGATTTCTATATAAAGTGAATACCTTGATTGTTTGTATAATCTTGAGATAAGGGTGAGCATGAATATGGTTGGTTAATGATGTGCTTAATACACTTGATCACCAAATAGGGTAAGCCTAATAAGTAGAGTATCTTGAATGGCATATCATGATAGTAGGTGTAGTCCTTATGTTGAAGCTATGGTTATTGTGTATCCTAACCATGCAGGTGATGTTTAGCCATGAAAGGGCTATGTGACACATGTGATGAGTAACATTACTTTGATAGTTATTTTATGAGATTATATGTTTGTCCCACGATGATGATGTGAGCCTTGAGAGGCAGTGACAGTAAATGATGAGGGATTGAGATCCTGTGGTATGTGATGATCCTTGATATGGATCTGGATGGTTGACAAGAGGCCAAGTGGTAACATGTGATGTGGGATCCTTGTGATGGATCAGGTTGATATGGTTTCTGTAATAATATAATGTTGTTTACTTTCTGTTATGTTTTGCATGTTATATAACTTGGTTGAATTCTACAATCCATCTAAAAGATACTAATTAATTACAGTGGAATTATATCATGTAGTTTGCCCTGGCCATAGATCCATCATCGTCAAGACTTGGTGATGGTGAAACGGGTTCTCCTACGGGTTAACCTGGAAGCACATATTGTTGAATATGTGTAGGTTGTTCCTAGCCTAAAAATGAGGAGGTAAGAGTGTAACTTCGGTTGCAGACTCAGATACGTATATAGAGCATGGTGAACAGGCCCATGGCTCAGGATATGTGATGTGAAGAGCATGAATGCTTTCATGGCTCAAAGCACGGTGAATAGGCTCGTGGCTCAGTTTTACTAGCGCCGAGACCTGTACCAAGGCGGGCTAGCGTGAGGGTAGCCTATGGA
Source organism: Alisma plantago-aquatica (assembly GCA_963693085.1). NCBI lineage: Eukaryota > Viridiplantae > Streptophyta > Magnoliopsida > Alismatales > Alismataceae > Alisma > Alisma plantago-aquatica. The sequence continues at coordinate 390,953,826 of OY856414.1, read as the reverse complement.
GCTGACCCCGTGGCTTAGACCACTTCAGCATGTGACTACGGTTCTGCTTATGTTGTACTCGTGTACTGACCACGAGGTGGGAGGTCGTGGAGTCCGGATCTTCCATTTGACCTTGTATGGCACCATCTTGGGTTTCGTAACCGGATGTTGGATTTGAATGGTACGATTCAAATCCTCGGGACATAATAATACGTAATACAACCACTTAGTATTTTATGCTTAAGATAAACACGAAACATTAGTTGAGGCCTTGTTTGTGTAATACCTCTGTTATATCTTGCAAGTTTTGTGACAATGTCTTACCTTGATAATCAGGTTATGTGACATTATATCCCGCTCTGATAATCATGTTACATAGTGATACATCTTATCTTGTTAAGCATGTTCCATTGAAAGATATCTGGATATATGCTTTTGTACAGCAGGTAAGCTTGTCGGTAAGAATAGATTTGCTTTATATAAACTGCTCATGTTGTATCTGTTAAATAGTTATCTGCTGTTATAGTTTATCTTGCTAAGGTTCTATAGTTGCGGTGGGGAGTTATGTTTCCCGCTGGGACAATTGTTCAATTGTCTCACCCCGCTGGTTTAACCCCTTTTTAGGTGGTCGAGGTAGACGTGGTCGTGGTCGGGGTGTTGCGGCCGAGCAGCTTGAGGAGCAGTAGAAGGCAAGCGTTGGACATGTTGTCGATTTGGGTATTTTGTAGTAGAGTCTAGAGTCATCCCTGTACTCTCAGGTCCTTGGCATTGTTTTGACGATGTTTTACGATGAATGATCGATGACGTTTGTATATCCTGCCGTTGGCCGGATACGGGCCTTTATGTATATGAACATGTGGTGATCTCATGTGATGGATGAACAGCTATTTCTGTAAGCTGTAGAAACGTATCCGATCTCGTGTATGTATATATATGACATGTTTCTACACAGGATGAGGACTGGAAAGTAATAGTTTCACAGTTTATCTGTTTTCCGCAATCGGTTTTAATTAACCCGTGTTTTCATAATCTGTGCTTATGGTGATTTCCACACGTTTTCGTGTAACACCTCGTTATCTATATGATAATGGGATGTGTTGCCACATTTTGTGTCACAAGTCTTTCTAAGGACTGATTCGAGGGTTAACATAGAGCATGTGTCACACCCTAATTTTTGGGACCTAGAAAAAACATGACCGAATTACTGACGAAAATAATATAGTATTGATTTATGGTTATAATAAAGTTCCATCAAATTTTCATGATATTTAGAATTAGGAGAATAAGAATGTAAAGATGGGTATGGTATTGCTGAGGAATATGTCATAGGATGTTCAATGTGAATACATCCACTGCATATCGATAATTTTGAAGATGTTCAATGTGAATACATCCACTGCATATCGATAATTTTGAAGATGTTCAATGTGAATACATCCACTGCATATCGATAATTTTGAAGATGTTTCATTAACCAAAAAATGAATATTGAGTGCAATATATTATATAAGTTTATTTAGTATGCATGGAAGTTTCAATGATTCTAGAATTCTTTTGCTAATCTAAAAAAGAAAACTAAAAAGTATGCATATTGTTTTTAGTTTGTGCTCTCTAATTGCCTCATGTATAGAAAAGAGTATTGCCGCTACGGTTCACTGCACATGGAAAGCGATATTATCTTCTAATAAGATCCAAACTAATCTATACTACTATAAAAAGAGGGAGTTTTTTTAGTTAATTATGAACATTGGCATTATGTACTTTCTGGTCAACATAAAGCAACATTTTGAAATACTGCTCTCTTCTTCACTCACTCTCTTCTCACACTTTTTCTCTTTTTTTCCCTATTTTAATTTCCTTTTTTATGTCGTGTTTCTCATCTTCACTCCACCTTCATTGTCTTATGCATGTTTCCCTCTCTGATTTTGAAGTGGATAGTTCTTGATAGTTACAAAAGCTGTGATTGATAGAGTGAAAACCAAAGAGGGACTTCACAACTTTTTTTAAGAGAGGGATGATAGGAGTGAGAAGATAAAAAAAATTAAAGTCTCTCTCTGGTTTTTATCTATCCAATTCAAAATCTAATCTAATTTCTTTGTAAGACTCCTAACCTGTGTTTTGGGTTAACCCTTTTTTCTTTGGATTTATGATGTGTTTAGAACCTTTCTCTAATCCTTTAGGATAATCTTAGATCTTCTGGAGAGCTTAAGTCTCCAGTTTGAGCTTGCTTAGACGATGTTTGTGCTTTGTGTGCTTATTTTGGTGCAAATTGCAATTTACCCAAGTTGAGGGGTTATCTTACAATTTGTCACATCTAGAGTGTTATTTATCTCTCTTGTCTTCATAATATAGGTTGTGGTGCTTTGGGGCACCTTTTTTGAGCTTTGGTTGAGTGGTGGAATCACCTTGGGTGATTAGGGTTTTCTAGGGTTTGTGTGCCTTGACCATGTGTGCCTTGTGTGCTGTTTCGACCTAGGTCGCAACCTAGGGCTTTGTTGGGTGGGAGTCACAGTTGAGACACATCCCATAGATGTAGTTGTCATTACCGAGGTGGTTTTAGATGATATTGGGTTGAGATAGTTTCCTTTGTATAGAGTATCTCGACCTAGGAGGGGTTTGGTGACCTTGTGTCGCGACCTTGTTGTGTTTGGTGGTGTTGTCATGACCATGGATGGTGTTCCATGGTGGGTCACGACTGCAACCATGTTGGGTGACCCAAGTGTTCGAGACTCAACCTAGAGTGTATCACCATCTCACACATGTATGTGTTAAGTGGTTGCATGTTGGTTTATTGGGTGAAAAAGTGTCCCTTTGGTGCTTTAGGGTGTTGACACCTCATATTTCACCCTACTTCTCTCCTCCTTTACTATATAAACCTTCTTCTCTCCATTCAAGTGACCCTTTTTGGCCTTCCTTCTTCCTCCCTCTCTTTTTTTCATCCTTGGAGCTTGGTGGAGCAAGGAAGCTTGATCTTGGAGCTCTTGGTGATCGAACCCCTTGCATGTGGTGACTTTTGGTCATCTTCAACCTTGGTAAGTGTTTGCTTTTCCTTGATGGTGTTTCTCTTGATCTCCTACCTTATTCTTCTTCTCTTTTCACATACTTAGACCGTGGATCCTCCATGGTGGTCATTCTTGAGTAGTGAACCCCTCATCACAAGGGTCATAGGCCATGTTTTGACAAGGTAGACCCAAGTGTGAGGAGGTTTCCTTCTCTCTTTCTCCCTTCTTCTTTTGCTTCGATCTAGAGCTTCTTTCTCTCTTTTCTTGGGTTAGCTTTGACCTTGGTGTTTTCTTCTTGTTGAGGTGATATTGTGTCCAAGAATGGAGCCTTTAGTATAGATTCATCATCCTTGGTGATTGTGTTCTTGGATCTTGTGATCCTTGGAGTGATCTTCCTTAAGGCGGATTATATAACTCTTAACCTTCTTTATTAATGCATTTTTCCTATATGCATGTTGATGTTTTCTCTATCTAAAACGTTCCCTTAACATGCTAGTGGATGATTCTAAGCCCTAGGGCTTGTTTGATGTTAAAACCATGCTTGGTTTGAAACCCTAGTTTTGTTACCCGATTATGGTGATTGTGGTGTAGTGATGGTCTTTTCCCTATCTCTTGACCTTAGTTCAAATGCAGCATGAACGAGTGTCTTGATGTTCCACAAAGTTAGGGTTCTGTTATGGTGGTGTTAAATGTGATTTCTCTCTCTCTTTTGAGGTCCCTTACATGGTGATCTCATGATGCAAGTTTTAGGGTTTTGGTAACTGGTTTTTGGGAGACATTTTTCCTTCTTGAGGATAATGGTGTTCCATGTTGTTCACTTCTAGTTTAGCCATGGACTGTAATGACCTTAACCTGAGTTATGAGTTAACCCTATTTGTTTTGGCTAAGTAATTTGATTATAACCTTAATATAATCCTCTAAGGTGTTTTGTTATCACGTGACACACTTATGCTCCAAGTTTGGTCCTGATTGAATGTTGTTTGAGCAATGTTCCTTTATTTTGGCCCAAAGTGCAATTTACCCAAGTTGAGGGGTTATATTTCAATATGTCACATGTTGAACGTGACCTATATGTTTTAGCATCATAAGAGAGAGAATGATGCTAAGTGATGGCTTTTGGAAATCCTAAATGCCAAGTTTGAACTTGTTTGAATAGTGTTAGTACCTTGTGCACCAATTTTGGTACAAATTGTAATTTACCCAAAATATAGGGTTGATATGCAAATTACCACCTCTAGATTGTCCCTAATTCCTATATGTATCATTTAGAGGAGATAGGAAGAAGGATACACCATGTTTGATTATGAAATGACCAAGAAAAGGGTTGAATATGAAACCTTAACTTGAGTTGTATCAAGTTGAAAAGCTTATATATGAGTGCCTATCGGCCAAGGAGCCATAGGAGGAGCCTCATATCAGTTTTTAGACTCTTGTCAAAGGCCATGACGTGCAGATAACCTCAAGGAGGTGAAGGGTATCGGTTTACAACTTCCTTAGAAAAGTTGTATCGGGTTGTGAATAAAGTGGTGATTTTGTTGATATATTTTATTCAAAGAGATAAGTAATGGACGAAATTTCATCCCTAGATTATCCTCAAGTGTTTTGAATGTCAAGATAAATGTTAATGCATGCATGTAAACGTGTCACCCATGCATGGACATGTGGCACCTAGTAGCTCAAATTGATGACACGTCATTTACACACTTTTTCATGAACCTCAAGTATATATACCCTTCCGGTCACCCCTAAGTGAAAATTTTCGAATCCTACCACCCCCTTGCTCTTAGATATCGTTCATGGAGCCTTTGTGTCGTGCATAGGTGATGTGGTATCATGCATAGGCCTTGGGTATCGGCCATAGCAAGTCGATATCGGCCAAGTGGAGTGTTTTTGGCCACAAGTGAGGGGGATATCGGCCACAAGTGATGGAATATCGTGCAAGGGTAGTGAGGTATCGTGAAAAGGTGCTAAGGAGCAAGAATGAGCTCAATACTTAACCCTAAGGTGAGGCCATGATCATCTTCAACCTTGGATTGAAGCATGATTTTAGGGTTATGATCTTCCTTTCTTTTCTTCTTCACCAATTGCTTATCCATGGTGATTCCTTGTATATGAAGGAGTTGTGAACGAGCCTTGGACTTTTGATAAGTCATATTCAAACTTAGGAACGTGGAGATTTGGAGCTTGGATATTTGAAGTTATTCTTGAGGCGGGTTATATAACTTGAACTCTATCATGCTATTATTCATCACCTAAATTGCTATACTTAATGATCTACTTTTAATTCCAAACTTTTCTGAAATAGTTGATGACATTTTGAGTTCTAGTGGTTTCTTAGACCTGTTTCCATGAACTATAATAGTTAGAACAAAGGTATAGAGCTTGAAGAAGATGGTATCACCTTATAAAGTGATATCGGGTTCAAGCACACAAGCAAGCACCTCTAACCCGATATGGTGATGCACCTACTTCACTAAAATGATATGGATATGATTTAATACTTTCTTGCACGATATGGTGGTGTAGTATACACCTCTTGCATGATATCAGGTCAAGAAAACACTTCAAAAATGATATTGGGCTAAGCACACACCTCTTTGCCCTATATGGTGTGAAGCACACACACACCTCTTTGCCCGATATGGTGTGAAGCACACATACACTTCTAAAGTGATATGGTAAGAAAGCACACACCTCTTTGCCCGATATGATGTGAAGCACACACACACCTCCAAAGTGATATGGTAAGCAAGTACACACCTCTTTTCCCGATATGGTGTGAAGCACACACACACCTCTTTGCCCGATATGGTGTGAAGCACACATACACCTCTAAAGTGACATGGTAAGCAAGCACACACCTCTTTGCCTGATATGGTATGAAGCACACACACACCTCTAAAGTGATATGGTAATAAAGCACACACCTCTTTTCCTGATATGGTGTGAAGCACATACACACCTCAAAAGTGATATGGAAGCATACATACACCTCAAGGGTGATATGGAAGCACACATACATCTCAAACCCGATATGGTAAGCACACATACATCTCAAACCCGACATGGTAAGCACACATACACCTCAAACCCAAGATGGTAAGCACACATACACCTCTAGGTGATATGGGTAGAAAGTATACATCATTAAATTGATAATGGGTTAAGCGTACACCTTTTGGACAATATGGTGTTGAGCACATATCTCTAAAATGATATGGTGGGTAACCCAATACTCTAGATGACAAGAGTGGCAAGGTGGTTAGTATTCTAGTACATGTGATGGCCAATACACTAAAGTAGGGTGTGGCCAATATCTTTAAGTGTGGTGAGGATGTTACACCCATGAAGGGTGAAGTTGATACATATTATGAATGGTAAGGTTGATACCTTAATGGGTAAGGGGGATATGATGATGCCTAAATAGATATACACCTAACCCAATACATGTGTTCAACTTGACATACATGATTCAACCCTATACACCTTGTCAAGGTGAGGGCAAGACACTCTTAGGAGTGATGAGTATAATACCAAGTAATGGTGTGGCTAATACCTTGATAGGTGAAACACCTAAACTAATTAATAATGGTCAATCCTATATCAACAATGTCTTAACCTGAGATGAGTCCATATCACTTGATTATAGTTGAGTAATTCAAGTGTGTGACTTACGGCCAATACATTACAGTATAAATGTGATGGGCTAGTGTATAAAGTATTAGGATGGGAAATACCCTAATACATGATAAGTTGATGAACTTAAGTAAGTTAAAAGTGACGAGGGAAGTGATACACCAAGGAATGATAAATATCACATCCAACACCTTAAGATTGATACACCTTGATGCACCTTAAATCCAATATACATGGAGAGTAACACATGAAGTGTGTCATGTCAATTGTTACATTGAGATGTAATGAGATTAATGCACTTTGATAAGTGTAGGATAACAAGCCTTGAGAAAAAGGGTTAAGCCAAGTTAATAAAGTATGATGTAATCAATATCCTAGTGAGGATGAGAGAGAAACTCATACTTAGTGTTGATTATCATTTAATGATAAATGATGAGAATAAATAAGTATGATTGAATACTTATGATATCAATGTATGCTCCTAGATGTGTGGAGCAATGAATTAGGGTTTGAATTAATAATATGAACTTGAAACCCTATTCAGATATAAAGGGAAACCCTAACCCTAATACTGGGAAGGTTGTATTTCTCTTATTGCATAAGCCTTGTAAGGCATGTTAAATACTTGTGTAACAAGTATAATAATTAATGGCCTTGTGAGCCATGTGAATAAGTTGTTGCCTAGTGAGAGGTGAGAAGATGTGTAATGGCCTTGTGAGGTATGTGAATAAGTTTTTGCCTAGTGAGAGGTGACAAGATGTGTAATGGCCTTGTGAGGCATGTGAATAAGTTGTTTCCTAGTGAGAGGTGACAAGATGTGCAATGGCCTTGTGAGCCATGTGAATACTTGAACAACAAGTAATATGAATACCTTGGTCTGAGGACCTAGAGGTAATAGTTACCTAATAAGTGGTAACAGTGTTCAATGATGATCTAAGGGTTTGAATACCCAGATCTAGTAATCATGATGATGATAATGTTGAGGGATGAGAATTCCTAGTAATGAGATAAGGGATTGAAATCCTAAATGACATATGTGCTCTAAAGATTTGAAAAGTACTTGATAGATGAATTACACTTTTCTTTTTAGCATCTATTATAATAATTCATGTTTGAAACTTTATTGATGCTAAAAGACATTGTAATGTACCTAATTAATCAAGTAGAATTTCATCATGTAGTGCCCTGACAATAGATCTGTAACAACCCTGACCTGGGTTATACTTTAACCCTAGGTGTTTTGATTAATAAAGGTGATTAAATGCTTAATCGCATCTTGTGAAAAGTAATTAGGCCTTAAGAGGAACTTATGTTGCAATTCTAGTCATGTTTAAACAATGTTGAAGCAATGTTTGCTTATTTTGGATTAAAGTGCAAATTACCCAAGTTGAGGGGTTAAATTACAAATGTTGCATGATAAGATTCTCCTCATGTTTTGAAGCATCATGAGAATGTAGATGATGCAAAGGTATGTCTTGTGGTAGACTGAGTACCAAGGAAGAGATGATAAAGCAATGTTTATGCATTAAAACCTAGTTTTGGTGTAAAGTGCAATTTACCCAAAACCTAGGGTTCAATATGAAAATTACCACTTCAATAAGGTCCCTAATGTTTCTTGGCACCATGTAGAGCAAATAAAATGAGAGGGGAGCCTCATTTGAATTAAGTTGGAGGAGAGAGAATCTTGATATTAAATAATCAAGATTTAATCCTAATTGAAACCCTAATTCGATTTAGGGCAAAAACAAATGTATTAATTAAAGGGCCTTCAACCAAAGTTAAAATGGTTGAATTCATATGTGCTTGGAAATCCTTGAGCCTTTCAAGGACCACGAAAATATCCAAGGGAGTGGATAACTCACACACAATTTTATAAGAAAAAGAAATATCCACTCACATATGGATATTAATATAAAATGATTTAAGATGCTTGATTTGCTTTTCTTTAAAACATGGATAATTGATAGGAATAAGAGGCAAACAATATAGCCTCTTCCCTAAGGAATATGAGGGGGAAGAGGCAGCCACACTTTTGGGATTAATTGGATTTTTACAAAGTATATTCTCTCTCATTGAATTTTTATAAAAGAACCTTTTACAAGCCAAATGGAAGGCTTTTTCGACCCCACTTCTTTTCCTTGCTTGGGAAACGACCAAGGGAGCTTGGGAGGGTCAGGAGGATGACCCCCAACCTGTTGGTAAGGATCTTGATCCATTTCACCTTGATTCCATGGTGGAAATTGAAAATAAATTATGGATTTCTTCTTATTTCGATCTCCTCTTCAACCCTAGCCAATCTTTTCAACCAAAAGCTTGAGGAAGAGCCTAGGGGGAGTTGCAAAAGCTTCATAAACCATTTTTGCAATGATCATGGAGATTTGGATCTCAATTGGAGGTGGCTTTTATAACTTGAAACCCTAACTTTGTTATTGCACTCAATTCTTTATCAAATAATGATCATTTCCATAATTGCAATAATTGATTTGGTTGATTGATGCAATCACCATGGAAACCACAGAAGGTTTCATGAGTTTAGAGGTTGAATATGATAAGCACACACCTCTACAAATATCCAAGGCAAACGGTTTTGTTTGAGTTGCTCAAACGGTTTCCCAAACCATTTGGGAGCAAACAGTTTCAAACCGTTTAGAAGCAAACGGTTTCACTAAACCGCATGAGACCAAATGGTTTCAGACCGTTTGGTGGAGTTGACCAAGGTTGACCATTTGGATATCTGTTTAAAATAATCTATGTTAATGACCCACCAATTATTATTGATTAACTCCAATCGGTTCATGAGTTGAAGGTCCATCAATCACCTAAACCCTAATCGGGTTGAGTGCTGATTTCATGAGTGATTGAGTTTGAAACTTGGGTTGATTGACCCAAACGGTTTCAAAACCGTTTGGGAATCACCCAAATGGTCTCAACAACGTTTGGAGGTCAACTAATACCGTTTGGAGGTCTAGGGTTGAGTATTGTTAGGTATTTGAAGATTCAAACACATGGTATAAACCCTAATCGGCTAAGTGTTGATTTTGCAATTGGATAAGTTGATGCTTTGGGTTGATTGACCCAAATAGTTTCAAGACCGTTTGGGGGTCACCCAAGACCGTTTGGAGGTCTAGGGTTAAGTTTTCTCAAGTGTTTGAAGGTCCAAAGATACCAAATTGAAATACAATTAAGTGCTGATTTGGTGACCAATCCTAGGATCCAAACCCTAACTGAATGATATGGTTAATGATGATATGATGGGCAAACGGTATCAATACCATTTGGAGGTCATACAAATGATACCAAGACCGTTTGGAGGTCCAGGGTTGACTATGGTTAGGTGTTTAAAGATCTAAAGGTACTAAGTCGAAGTGCAATCAAATGCTGACTTATTGATCAATCCAATGATCCAAACTTTGATTGATTGACTTGGATTTTGATGTTGACATGGGAAAACGGTCTCAAGACTGTTTGGAGGTCATCCAAATGACTCAAGACCGTTTGGGGTCAGGTCATGTCCAATTTGGATGATGGTCCAATAGTTTTAAAGCAACTAGATTCACATTGGTTAATGTTGAAGGATCATCGATTCCAAACCCTAATTCAGTTGATTCAAACCCTAATTGATGATCAATTGAGGGTTAATTGAGGATCAAATAAGTTGAAGGATGACCTAATTAACCCAATTGTAGTATGGTGTTGGGTCCAATTAAAGATTGGTTACATGAATTCAATGATTGAAGGAATCAACATTGAGAACCCCAAATCAATATTGATAGGTTGAGACCATCTTTGGTCCATGCGGTTTTGAGGAGGTTTGGACCAAACGGTCTCAAGACCGTTTGAGTCCAAATGGTCTCAAGACCATTTGGGACCAAACGGTCTCAAGACCGTTCGGGACCAAACGATCCCAAACCGGTTGAGCCCATGCAGTTTCAAAAGGCGCTTTAGCAAACAGTTTCAAGTACTTGCTTTAGCAAACGGTCTCAAGAACCACCTTTACCAAATGGTTTCAAACCGTTTGAACTTTGAATGACTAGGACCGTTTGGGGCTCAAGTAGTCAAAATTAATTGAGGACTCAATTGGTTAATCCACTTGGACACCTTTTGTAATTGAAGATTCAATTGGTCAATTCAATTGGATACCTTATGAAATGGAGGTCCAATGTAATCGAATCTCTTGAGAATTAAGATGATGAATGATCCATTGATCCAATGATGATTAGTAATGATAATCAATAAAGGTACAAAGGTTGAATCCCTAATAGTACCTAAGTGATTAGTGCCAATTAAGGGATAAACCCTAATTGCCTATAAGAACAATGATTTGGTACATTATGTTAATCATAATTGTATGTACTTGATTGAAGGGTTAATGTAACCTAATCAAGTTGAGAGGATGATGGAAAGGAATTCATACATGAGTAGTGATAATTTGATGAATAGGGTATGATCCATAATAAAGAGATCATGAAACCCTAATAAAGAAGGTTGTTGAACCCCAATCCCTAATTTAGAGCAATATCAGATGTAACCCAAACCTAGGGTAATGTTGTGACTCTAAAACCAAAATAATAAAATGTGAATCCCTAATTGAGGTTGATTCCATGTGAATCCCTAATTGAGGTTGATTCAATATGAATCCCTAATTGAGGTTGATTCCATGTGAATCCCTAATTGAGGTTGATTCAATGTGAATCCCTAATTGAGGTTGATTCAATGTGAAACCCTATTTGAGGTTGATTCCATGAGAAACCCTAATTGAGGGTGATTCTATGAGAAACTCTTGTTGGGATGAATAGTAAACCCTAATTTTAGGCAATAAGATGTGAAAGCCTAATGAAGGGTAATGTTATATGCAATCCTCACCCTAATGAAGTATGATAGTATGTGAAACCCTAAACCCTATTAAAGAGTAATGATATGGGAAACCCTAATTCGAATAATGGAATGGTAACCAATACATTGATGGGGGAAATACCTAAAGTGATTGATTGTAGATACCCTTATAGCAAGAAATGCTTTAACCTGAGATGAGTCCATATCATTAAAGATAGTTGGACTATTCTTATGCGTGACCTATGCACTTCATGATAAAAGTGATAGGTTAGTGGATGAAAGGATTAAGATGGGAAATACCTTAATACAAGATAAGTTGATAACTCAAGAAAGTTTATAGTAATGAGGTAAGTGATACATCAAGATATGAAAGACTTCACAGTTAGCATCTCAAAGTTGATATACTTTGATAACTATGAAATCCTAATATGAGATTGGAAACCTTAACCCTAAATTGGGTAATGGGACATGAGAAATCATAATATGATATGTGTAAGGACCCTGACCTTCATTTAGGGTTTACCCTGTTTGTTTTGCTTAACCTTGATGCTTTGGTGCTTGCTAATCACCTTTAGTAGTGATTAGGGTTTGGTTGAGCTTTGTTGAGAGTTGGAGGGGCTACTTGCAAATAAACCAAGTTTAGGGTTTTGTGAGCAAGTTTGCCACCTTGTGAGGTGTTCCTCTCTCTCTTTGCTTCCTCTAGGGTTGAGAGGAAGGCTTGGGCTCGTTGCTTGAGTTCTTTTGGGCCTGGTTGAGCTTGTTTGGGCTTGGTTGAGCTTTGTGTCGCCCAAGAGATGTTTGTGTCGCCCAAGATGGAGAGTGTATCGGCCTAGGAGTGTTTGTGTCATCCAAGATAGGTGTGTGTCACCCATGGTGCAAGTGTTGTGTCGCCCATGGTGTTTGACCCAGCTTTGACCTCGGTTGTGTCACCACTAGTGGACACTTGGAGCTTGATGCATGCATGTGGCAATGACCTTGGACAAGTGTTTAGGGCTTGCTAGAGTGGTGGCTCGAGTTCTAGGACAAGTGTCCCTAGGTGGGCGACACCTTGCTTGGTTCTACCTTGTTTTCTCCTCCCTTTCCTTCTATATAGGTGGTTCCTTTCCTTGTTTTGAGTTCCTTTGGTCCCTTAGTCTCTTCTCCATCTTGTTGTGCATGACACAACTCTCTTCCTTGCTTGTGTCGGCCGATATCCCCTTGAAGAAGCAAGTGGTGGCCGATATCCCTTGGAGCTTCTTCTTCCTTGCTTGGTGGTGCTTGGAGCTAGGAGCTTGGAGCTTGCTTAAGGTGGGTTGCATAACTTCTAACCCTAGATACATTATCTCCTTTCTTGTTTATATGTTGTTGTTAGTTTTACACCTTGCTTAGCATCCTTGTTGGCCGATCCTCTTGGTGGTTTCTTGGTGAGAAATACTCCTTTCTCTCCTTGGTCTAGAGGAGTGAGTTTAAGCTCCTAGTATCATGAGCAACACCCCTCTCTCTTAGTCAATTGAGGTGAGCTTGTGTTCTAGTTGCTTGAGCAACACTCTCCTCTCACCATGGACTTGAAGGGTGAGCTCGGTTGTAGTGGACCTTGTTTAGGATTGGTTTTTGTGTTGCCCGATGGGTGATAGGTGGTGTGCAAGACCCCTCTTTCTTAGTTGATTGAGGTGAGCCATCTCCTTGACCCTCTAGGGTTTTGAGCACCTTGTGTTTGAGGTAGAAGACGACCATGAGTGTGTGTTGGACGACAGGCCTGTGTTGGGCGTTATGTTGTGGTGTCGGGCGACACCCTTTGTTCTTGTGACGGGCGTCACGACCCTTCCTTTGCTTTGTGTCGGTCGTTAGGCCTTGACCAGTTTGTTGTACGATATGTGGATGAGTCCTCTCTCTTAGTTGTTATCCCTAGTGGGCTGACCTGACCGATATAGCCCCTGTGTCGGGCATTGTTGAATGGTGTGTGACGGGCGTCACACTGGCCTGTGTCAGCCGATACCCCCTGCTGTGATGGGCGTTGCCCAATAGAGCTATGTGCCCGATACATACCCCTGTCACGCGATACCCTCCCCCTGTAACGCCGCGTCGCGCGCGCTTGGTTGCCTTAGTGGCAACGCAGCGTTGCGGGTTGCGGTGGGTTGTTCTTTGGTGAGGGCAGGTGGCCCAATACAGCTATCTAGTGAGGGTCCTTGGTACTTCTAGTGAGGGATGTAGCACATATAGTGAGGGTTTCACGATACATAGAAGTAGACCATTATATATATATGTCCTTGCTTAAACGATGGTAACTTCTTGCTTATATAAGGGTAGTGATAATGATAGTGGTAATGGTAATGCTTGCCCTTTTATATCTAACATGAACATATGTATGAAGTGATTCCCTTAAATATCTGTGTAATGCTGAGGCAAGGATAAATACATAAATAGTTGCTTAATGATGTGTCTTATGCACATGATCACCAGATGATGTATAATTGATGAGTATATCATCTTGAATGACATCTCATGATGATAAGCATAGTCCTTATGTCGATACTTTGATTAGCGTGTACACTAACCATGCAGGTGAGGCCTAGCCAAGAAAAATGGCTATAAGGTATATGTGATGAATAACACTACTTTGATAGTCACTCTTGATACTGAGATAACATGTATAATGTGATTCCTATTCCATGATGATGATGATGTAAGCCTTGATAGGCAGTGGCACTATGTGATGAGGGATTGAGATCCCATGGTCTGTGATGATCCTTGAGATTGATCTAGATTGATTGGCAAGAGGCCAAGTGATAACATGTGATGTGGGATCCTTGTGATGGATCAGTATGATGAGAATTGTAGTAAAAGCAACTGTTGAGTTTTATATTGTTTACTTCTGTTATATCTTGCCTGTTATACAACTTGGTTGAATCTTGCAATCCATATAAAAGATACTAATTAATCACAGTGAAATATATCATGTAGTTGCCCTGGCCATAAATCCATCATCGTCAGGAATTTGGTGATGGTGAAATGGGTTCTCCTACAGGTTAACCTAGAGCGCATATTGTTGAATATGCGAGGTTGCTCCTAGCCTAAAGTGAGGAGGTAAGAGTGCAACTTCGGTTGTAGACTCCAGGGTGCGGATTTAGGCCGTAGCCCAAGTGTGTGAAGAGCATGGTGAACAGGCCCATGGCTCAGGATATGTGATATAAGGAGCATGAATGCATTCATGGCTCAGAGAATGGTGAACAGGCCCGTGGCTCAGTTTCACTAGCGCCGATACCTGTACCGAGGCGGGCTAGGCAAAGGGTAGCCTGACCCTGTGGCTAAGACCACTTCAGCATGAGACTGTGGTCCTGCTTGTGTTGTACTTGTGCACTGACCACGAGGTGGGAGGTCGTGGAGTCTGACTCTTCCATGTGACCTTGTATGACACCGGCTCCGGGTTTCACAGCCGTTGGTTGGATTTGAACGGTACGGTTCACTTCCTCAGGGAATAATAAAATACATAATCCAACCGTATAGTATTTACTGCTTAAGGAAAAACACAGAACATTGGTTGAGGCCTTATTTGTGTAGTTAATCTTGTTATATATTGCAGTTACTTCTATATTCCTCATGTCATGTGGCATTATCTCTTATCTTGATAATCATGTACATAGAAATATATCTCCTCTTGTTACTCATGTTACATAGAGAGGAATTGGTTATATGCCTTTTGTATAGCTGGTAAGCTTGTCGGTAAGAATAGCTTTGCTTTACATAACCTACTCTTGTTATACCTGTTATCAGTTATCTGTTGTTATAGCTTTATCTTTCTGAGGTTCTGTAGTTGTGGTGGGGAGTTATGTTTCTCGCTGGGACAATGTTCGATTGTCTCACTCTGCTGGTTTACACTTTTTTTTAGGTGGTCGAGCTAGACGTGGTGGTGGTCGCGGAGTTGCGGCCGAGCAGCAAGAAGAGCAGTAGAAGGCAAGCGATGGATATGCTGCTGTTTTGGATGTTTTGTAGGAGAGTCTTAGAGTCATCCCTGTACTCTCAGGTCCTTGGCAGTGTTTTGACGTTGTTTCACGATGTATGATCTTTGATGTTTTGTATATCCTGTTGTTGGCCGGATGAGGGCCTTTATGTATATGAACAGGTGGTGAACTCATGTGATGGATGAACAACTGTTCCTGTAAGCTGTGGACACGTACCCGATCTTGTATATGTATATATATAACCTGTTTCCTTGCAGGATGAGGACTTGAATGTAATAGTTTCTCAGTTTATCAGCTTTTCGCAAACGGTTTTAATTAACCCGTGTTTTTGGTAATCTGTGGTTATGGTGATTTCCGCACATTTTCGCGTAACACCTCGTTGTCTGTGTGATAGTGGGATGTGTTGCCACAAGTTTTGGTATCAGAGCTTTAGGTTCACTGAGTCTACAGGGATTTAGGACTACGTTGAGTCTGTTCTTATGAGTTTTCCAAATTTTCTCAAAATCATCTTCTGCCTCAGCGGAAGAAAAGCTAAGATGTCTGGAAACCATGAAGAACATGCTAATGAGCACAGTGATGTTGCATCTGTTGATGGAGCTTTTGAGCAGGCACATGGAGATCGGGTTCCTGAGATCCCCCAACCTAACCCAGCCATTCTTGAACACCATGCCTACCGACAACTTATGGGGCAGATGATGTCTACGATGAATCTCATGGTTGAGCGATTTCCAGTGCCCCCTCTGCGAGCACTGGTTCCCCATGGAGAAGCATCGGGTATTGGGAAAACCTTTGAGCGGCTTCGCCGAGTCGGAGCTTCGGATTATGCTGGAACAGCTGATCCAGCGGATGCAGATCTGTGGCTGACAAGTCTTGAGAAGGCTTTCCGGATCCTCGACATCCCCGAAGCAGACAAAGTAAAGCATGTTGTCTACCTTTTGAAAGGTAGTGCTGGTCACTGGTGGACCATCGAGGAAGAGAAGCGGCCTGGTGAGGTGATCTGTTGGGAGGTTTTCTGACGCGAGTTCGTCAGCAGATACTTCTCGAAGACATATCTAGATGAAAAGATCAGTTAGTTTGAGAGCCTGTGACAAGGAGCGATGAACATCACTGAATATGAAGCTAAGTTCATGGATCTGTTGAGGTTTTGTCCTCACATGGCGGCAACAGATGAGGAACGGATCAGACGTTTCGAGAAGGGTCTGAGTTCTGAGCTGACAACACCTATGTCTGCGTTGGAGAATCGAGAGTGGTTTGCTACATTTGTGGAATCTGTCCGGAGGATCGAACGATCAGTAAGGGAGAAGAGAGAATCTATGGCTAAGAAGAGACCTGCTTAGTTCTAGGGGCAGAGGTTTGGTGGCTTCAAGAAGCCAAGGTTTGCAGCACCGTCAGTGATGAGAGGTTCTGGTGGACCGTCTCAGTGGTCTCCGAGTAAAGGACGGGGTTATGTTTCTTCACCATCTAAGGCACAAAGTACAACTTTTGTGGCAGTGACAGGGCCATCTAGGCCACAGGTTGATGATAGAGTATGCCATCGGTGTGGTCAGTTCGGGCATTTCAGGTTTAATTGCCCGAATAGAGATGTTGAAGTAACACAGCAGCCGAGACAGAATCAGCAAGGATCTGACAGACAGCTACCCAGTGGTAGAAGAGGGTGAGGACGCGGTCAAGCGTCTCAAGTAGGTTTGTCTGCTCAAGGAAGCAGAGGATGTGGACAGCAAGCAACAGCTTGATTCTATGCTATGAATCAACCAGAGGCGATAGTCAACCCGCGAGTAGTGACAAGTCAGATGGAGTTATTTCATTCTGATATGTCTTCTTCTTGCTTTATATCTGTTCTAGTTGACCCGGGTGCTACACACTCTTTTATCGCCTATAATAGGCTTGAGAACTGTCATTTACCTGTTAGCTGTAAGAAGGATAGCTTGTTGTTAGAAACCCCTCTTGATAGTTCCTTGATGCTTTGAGAAGAGTGTCCGTCTTGTGTCTTGTCTTTCTTAGGACACCACATTCAAGTGGATCTTATACCACTTGATATGCATGGATTTGATGTTATCCTTGGGATGGATACCTTAGAAAGGTATAAGGTGGTTTTGGACTGCGGTTCCAAGCAGGCAGTGTTTGATGATGAAGGAGAGAAGTGGATCTTCTAGGGAGATAGGAAGATTCTTCCGACATGTCGGGTATCAGCTATGATGGCTGAGAAGTTGTTACGACAAGGATGTGAGGCGTTCTTAGCTCACATGGTGGATACCGTTGTAGCTGCTAAGGCAAAAGGTCTTAACCTTGAAGAGGTGCCAGTTGTCCGAGAGTTTGCAGACGTGTTTCCTGAGGAATTTCCTGGTGTTCCTCCACCCCAAGAGATTGATTTTGAGATCAATCTAGTTCCAGGAACACAACCAGTTGCACAGATGTTGTATAGGATGGCTCCAGTAGAGATGGCAGAGCATAAGAAGCGGTTGCAAGAGTTGTTGGACAAAGGTTTCATCTGACCAAGTACGTCGCCTTGGGGTGCTCCAGTGTTGTTTGTCAAGAAGAAGGATGGATCGATGCGGTTGTGTATAGATTACCGGCAGTTGAACAAGGTCACGATCAAGAACAAGTACCCGTTGCCGAGGATAGATGATCTGTTTGATCAGTTGCGTGGTGCTACAGTGTTTTCGAAGATCGATCTACGGTCTGGATATCACCAGTTGAGGATTAAGGTGGATGACATACCAAAGTCAGCTTTCAAGATGAGGTATGGTCACTTTGAATTTGTGGTTATGCCGTTTGGGCTAACCAATGCACCTGATGCTTTCATGGATTTGATGAATAGAGTGTTCCATCCGTTCTTAGATCAGTTTGTTGTAGTCTTTATAGATGACATCTTGATCTACAGTAGAGACAGGATAGAGCATGAGTGACATCTTCGTCTGGTGTTGACTCTTCTTCGCCAACATCAGCTGTATGCCAAGTTCAGTAAGTGAGAGTTCTGGTTGGAGGAAGTGACTTTCTTGGGTCATGTGATATCTGCTGAAGGAGTCAAAGTGGACCCAAAGAAGGTGGAATCCGTTGCAGATTGGGAACAGCCGAAGACGCTGATAGAAGTTCGTAGTTTCCTTAGTTTAGCAGGATACTACCGGAGGTTTATCAAGGACTTCAGTGCGATTGCGTTTCCGATGACAAATTTGACCAGAAAGGATGTACCTTTTGTTTGGGATGATCGATGTCAGCAAGCTTTCCATAGTTTGAAGGAGAAGCTGACCAGTGCTCCAGTGTTAATCTTGCCAGAGTCTGGAAAGGGCTATGTTATTTTCTACGATGCTTCCAAGAAAGGTTTAGGATGTGTGCTGATACAGGAAGATCATGTGGTTTCTTTTGCCTCGCGACAGCTCAAGAAACATGAGGAGAATTATCCGACTCATGACTTGGAGTTGGCAGTAGTGGTTCATGCATTAAAGATTTGGAGACACTACCTTTACGGGGAAGTGTGCCAGATCTTTACGGATCATAAGAATATGAAGTATATCTTTTCACAGCATGAGTTGAACATGCGACAATGTCGATGGATGGAGTTGATCAATGATTACGACTGCACTATCGAGTATCATCCTGGTAAGGCGAATGTGGTAGCTGATGCGCTTAGTAGAAAGTCTTCTTCTCTTTCTTCAAAGAAGGCACAATTGAGTTCTCTGGTATGCCATAGGCGAGATATGTTTGTTTCTCTGCGACAGTTGAATGTGCAGATGGAAGTTTCTTTGTTGTCTGGTCTTTTAGCACAGATGCAAGTCAAGCTTACGTTGAGACAGTAGATCAAAGATGCACAACAGACAGATGATGTGGTACAGTTGATCCGATCAGAGTTCAGGAGTGAGAAGCGTGATGGGTTCCATGAGTCTGAGGATGGGCTAGTTTTCTATCGTGACAGGATGGTGGTTCCCGATGCTGATGATCTGAGGAATTTAGTGCTCGAGGAAGCACACATGTCGATGTATGCTATGCATCCATGTGTCACCAAGATGTATCATAGTCTGAAGGACTTGTATTGGTGTCCAGGTTTGAAGAAAGATGTAGCTGAGTTCGTGGCGAGATGTGCGGTTTGTCAGAAAGTGAAGGCTGAACATCATAAGTCGGCAGGTACGTTGCAACCTTTGCCGATACCACAGTGGAAATGGGATCATATAACCATGTATTTCATAGTTGGTCTACCCCAGACAACTAGGAATCATGATTCCATTTGGGTGATAGTGGACAGATTGACGAAGTCTGCCCATTTCTTACCAGTGAAGATGACGTATACAGCTGAGAAACTCGCTCGAGTGTATGTTGATGAGATAGTGTGTTTGCATGGTGTGCCAACAACGATAGTTTCTGACATAGGTTCTCTGTTTACGAGTCATTTTTGGGAACAGTTGCACAAAGCATTGGGAACGCAGTTGAGGTTCAGTACAGCTTTTCACCCGCAGATAGATGGACAGTCTGAAAGGACTATTCAGACTTTGGAAGATCTCCTTCGATCTTGTGTTCTGCAGTTTCTAGGAAACTAGGATGTACATCTGAGTTTGATAGAGTTTGCCTACAACAACAGTTATCAGCGGAGCATTGATATGGCTCCTTATGAGGCTTTGTATGGAAGGAAGTACAGATCTCCTTTGTGTTGGTATGAGTCTGGTGAGTATCAACTTTTGGGTCCTAAGTTAGTACAGCAGACAACAGAAAAGATCAAAGTGATACAGCAACAGTTGAAAGTAGCACAGGACAGGCAGAAGTCTTATGCGGACAATCGTCGACGACCTTTGGAGTTCCAGGTAGGAAACAAAGTATATCATAAGGTCTCTCCGTGGAAGGGTGTGCTAAGGTTTGGTCGGAAGGGTAAGTTAGCACCCAGGTATGTGGGGCCTTACCTAGTCATAACACGTGTTGGCAAGGTAGCTTATGAGTTAGAGTTGCCTCCAGAGTTGCACAAGTTACATCCAGTGTTCAATGTCAGTATGCTAAAGAAAAGTCATCCGGATTCGGGAACAGTGATACAGCCAGTTGAGGTTGAGCTTGATGAAGATGTGACCTACGAGGAAGGTCTCGTGGCGATCCTTGATAGAAGGGTCAAGAAGCTGAAGAGGAAGGACCTGGTTCTTGTGAAGGTTCTTTGGCACCATCGTGGCATTGAGGAAGCCACATGGGAGCTTAAGGAAGAGATGAGGAGGAAGTATCCTTCGCTTTTCTCTTCGGATTTCAGGGACAAAATCCCTTGAAGGGGGTTATCTTGTAAGGACCCTAACCTTCATTTAGGGTTTACCCTGTTTGTTTTGCATAACCTTGATGCTTTGGTGCTTGCTAATCACCTTTAGTTGTGATTAGGGTTTGGTTGAGCTTTGTTGAGAGTTGGAGGGGCTACTTGCAAATAACCCAAGTTTAGGGTTTTGTGAGCAAGTTTGCCACCTTATGAGGTGTTCCTCTCTCTCTTTTCTTCCTCTAGGGTTGAGAGGAAGACTTGGGCTCGTTGCTTGAGTTCTTTTGGGCCTGGTTGAGCTTGTTTGGGCCTTGAGGTGTCTTGTTTGGGCTTGGTTGAGCTTTGTGTCGCCCAAGAGATGTTTGTGTCACCCAAGATGGAGAGTGTATCAGCCTAGGAGTGTTTGTGTCGGCCAAGATAGGTGTGTGTCGCCCATGGTGCAAGTGTTGTGTCACCCATGGTGTTTGACCCAGCTTTGACCTCAGTTGTGTCACCACTAGTGGACACTTGGAGCTTGATGCATGCATGTGGCAATGACCTTGGACAAGTGTTTAGGGCTTGCTAGAGTGGTGGCTTGAGCTCTAGGACAAGTGTCCCTAGGTGGGCGACACCTTGCTTGGTTCTACCTTGTTTTCTCCTCCCTCTCCTTCTATATAGGTGGTTCCTTTCCTTGTTTTGAGTTCCTTTGGTCCCTTAGTCTCTTCTCCATCTTGTTGTGCATGACACAACTCTCTTCCTTGCTTGTGTCGGCTGATATCCCCTTGAAGAAGCAAGTGGTGGCCGATATCCGTTGGAGCTTCTTCTTCTTTTCTTGGCGGTGCTTGGAACTAGGAGCTTGGAGCTTGCTTAAGGCGGGTTGCATAACTTCTAACCCTAGCTACATTATCTCCTTTCTTGTTTATATGTTGTTGTTAGTTTTACACCTTGCTTAGCATCCTTGTTGGCCGATCCTCTTGGTGGTTTCTTGGTGAGAAATACTCCTTTCTCTCCTTGGTCTAGAGGAGTGAGTTTAAGCTCCTAGTATCATGAGCAACACCCCTCTCTCTTAGTCGATTGAGGTGAGCTTGTGTTCTAGTTGCTTGAGCAACACTCTCCTCTCAGCATGGACTTGAAGGGTGAGCTCAGTTGTAGTGGACCTTGTTTAGGATTGGTTTTTGTGTTGCCCGATGGGTGATAGGTGGTGTGCAAGACCCCTCTTTCTTAGTTGATTGAGGTGAGCCATCTCCTTGACCCTCTAGGGTTTTGAGCACCTTATGTTTGAGGTAGAAGACGACCATGAGTGCGTGTTGGCCGACAGGCCTGTGTTGGGCGTTATGTTGTGGTGTCAGGTGACACCCTTTGTTCTTGTGACGGGCGTCACAACCCTTCCTTTGCTTTGTGTCGGCCGTTAGGCCTTGACCAGGTTGTTGCACGATATGTGGATGAGTCCTCTCTCTTGGTTGTTATCCCTAGTGGGCTGACCTGACCGATATAGCCCCTGTGTCGGGCGTTGTTGAACGGTGTGTGATGGGCATCACACTGGCCTGTGTCGGCCGATACCCCCTGCTGTTACGGGCATTGCCCGATAGACCTATGTGCCCGATACATACCCCTTTCGCGCAATACCCTCCCCCTGTAACGCCACGTCGCACACGCTTGGTTGCCTTAGTGGCAACGCAGCGTTGCGGGCTGTGGTGGGTTGTTCTTTGGTGAGGGTAGGTGGCCCAATACAGCTATCTAGTGAGGGTCCTTGGTACTTCTAGTGTGGGTTGTAGCACATATAGTGAGGGTTTCACGATACATAGAAGTAGACCATTATATATATATATATATATATATATATATATATATGTCCTTGCTTAAACGATGGTAACTCCTTGCTTATATAAGGGTAGTGATAATGATAGTGGTAATGGTAATGCTTGCCCTTTTATATCTAACATGACCATATGTATGAAGTGATTCCCTTGAATATTTGTGTAATGATGAGGCAAGGATAAATACATAAATAGTTGCTTAATGATGTGTCTTATGCACATGATCACCAGATGATGTATAATTGATGAGTATAACATCTTGAATGACATCTCATGATGATAAGCATAGTCCTTATTTTGATACTTTGATTAGTGTGTACACTAACCATGCAGGTGAGGCCTAGCCAAGAAAAATGGCTATAAGGTATATGTGATGAATAACACTACTTTGATAGTCACTCTTGATACTGGGATAACATGTATAATGTGATTCCTATTCCATGATGATGATGTAAGCATTGATAGGCAGTGGCACTATGTGATGAGGGATTGAGATCCCATGGTCTGTGATGATCCTTGATATTGATCTAGATTGATTGGCAAGAGGCCAAGTGATAACATGTGATGTGGGATCCTTGTGATGGATCAGTATGATGAGAATTGTAGTAAAAGCAACTATTGAGTTTATATTGTTTACTTCTGTTATATCTTGCATGTTATACAACTTGGTTGAATCTTGCAATCCATATAAAAGATACTAATTAATCACAGTGAAATATATCATGTAGTTGCCTTGGCCATAGATCCATCATCGTCAGGAATTTGGTGATGGTGAAACGGGTTCTCCTACAGGTTAACCCGGAGTGCATATTGTTGAATATGCGAGGTTGCTCCTAGCCTGGAGTGCATATTGTTGAATATGCGAGGTTGCTCCTAGCCTAAAGTGAGGAGGTAAGAGTGCAACTTCGGTTGTAGACTCCAGGGTGCGGATTCAGGCCGTAGCCCAAGTGTGTGAAGAGCATGGTGAACAGGCCCATGGCTCAGGATATGTGATATAAGGAGCATGAATGCGTTCATGGCTCAGAGCACGATGAACAGGCCCGTGGCTTAGTTTCACTAGTGCCGATACCTATACCGAGGCGGTCTAGGCAGAGGGTAGCTTGACCCTGTGGCTAAGACCACTTCAGCATGAGACTACGGTCCTACTTGTGTTGTACTCGTGCACTGACCCCGAGGTGGGAGGTCGTGGAGTCCGGATCTTCCATGTGACCTTATATGGCACCGGCTCCGGGTTTTGCAGCCGTCAGTTGGATTTGAACGGTACGGTTCACTTCCTCAGGGCATAATAAAATATGTAATCCAGCCGTATAGTATTTACTACTTAAGGCAAAACACGAAACATTGGTTGAGGCCTTGTTTGTGTAGTTAATCTTGTTATATATTGCAGTTACTTCTATATTCCTCATGTCATGTGGCATTATCTCTTATCTTGATAATCATGTACATAGAAATATATCTCCTCTTGTTACTCATGTTACATAGAGAGGAATTGGTTATATGCCTTTTGTATAGCTGGTAAGATCGTCGGTAAGAATAGCTTTGCTTTACATAACCTGTTCTTGTTATACTTGTTATCAGTTATCTGTTGTTATAGCTTTATCTTTCTGAGGTTCTGTAGTTGCGACAGGGAGTTATGTTTCTCGTTGGGACAATGTTCGATTGTCTCACTCCGCTGGTTTACACTTTTTTTTAGGTGGTCGAGCTAGACGTGGTGGTGGTCGCGGAGTTGCGGCCGAGCAACAAGAAGAGCAGTAGAAGGCAAGTGATGGATATGCTGCTATTTTGGATGTTTTATAGGACAGTCTTAGAGTCATCCCTCTACTCTCAGGTCCTTGGCAGTGTTTTGACGTTGTTTCACGATGTATGATCGTTGATGTTTTGTATATCCTGCTGTTGGTCGGATGAGGGCCTTTATGTATATGAACATGTGGTGAACTCATGTGATGGATGAACAACTGTTCCTGTAAGCTGTGGACACGTACTCGATCTTGTATATGTATATATATATAACCTGTTTCCTTGCAGGATGAGGACTTGAATGTAATAGTTTCTCAGTTTATCAGCTTTCTGCAAACAGTTTTAATTAACCTGTGTTTTTGGTAATCTATGGTTATGGTGATTTCCGCATGTTTTCACGTAACACCTCACTGTCTGTGTGATAGTGGGATGTGTTGCCACAATATGAATAGTAAGCCCTAACCCTATTGAGGGAATAATGGTGTTACTATTGTATTACATGAGGTGATATGTTATTGTTGCCTAGTGAGAGGTGACAAGATGTGTAATGGCCTTGTGAGCCATATGATTAGATGTTGCCTAGTGAGAGGTGACAAGATATTTTATGGGCCTTATGAGCCATGAGAACGATTATGGCATAGTGAAAGGTACCAAGATGATTATAAAAGTTTATTGTAAGAAATGATAACATTTTAATAAACTTAATAAAAGGAACAATTGTATTCAATAAACAATGTGAAAATCTACGAAGGCTAACCTCAGGGTTCAGAGCCTAGAGAAGGATGTGATGATCAATGATGAGTTAAAGGAATTTATATCCCATGATCTGTGTAATCAGGAGTAGTTGGAGTCCACTTCCTGGATGTGTAATTAGGATTGGTTAAAGTCCAATACCTGGCAGAGGCATGAAGCATGTAATCAGGAGTGGTTAGAGTCCACTGTCTGGCTGTGTAATCAGGAGTGGTTAGAGTCCACTGTCTGGCTGTGTAATCAGGAGTGGTTAGAGTCCACTGCCTGGTTGTGTAATCAGGATTGGTTAAAGTCCAATACCTGGCAGAGGCATGAAGCCTGTAATCAGGAGTGGTTAGAGTCCACTTCCTGGCTGTGTAATCAGGAGTGGTTAGAGTCCACTGCCTGTCTGTGTAATCAGGATTGGTTAAAGTCCAATACCTGGCAGAGGCATGAAGCCTATAAACCACAGGATTAGCATAGTCTAATACATAGAATGCACAGGATTGGCTAACTCCCAATACCTGGAATAATAACACAAGATTGGCTAACTCCCAATACTTGGAATAATAATACATGATTGGCTAACTCCCAATACCTAGAATGCACATGATTGGCTAACTCCCAATACCTGGAATAATAACACATGAATGGTAATAACCCAATACCTGGAATAGTTCCACAGGATTGACATAGATCAATACCTAGAATAGTTGCACATGATTGACATTGATCAATACCTGGAATAGTTGCACAGGATTGACATAGATCAATACCTGGAATAGTTGCACAAGATTGACATAGTTCAATACTTGGAATGGATACACATGAATAATATAAGTCTAATGATTGTACTAGTTGCATAGGATTGGTGTAATCCAATGCCTGGAATATTTATATAGGATTGGTATAGACCAATGTCTAAATAAGACATGATGATGCACACTCTGATGTCCAATATAACCAAAGTCTGTTTAGCAGATTGGCTAAGGCCAATAAGTTGAAACAAGAATGTCTCATGGGTGACACATCAAGATAATGAGTGTCATAAGAGAAGTTTGACATGATGGTATAATATGGAGGATAAATGATATACATGGTCTTCCTATTCCTTATTAAGAGAAAAGTTGATCTATTGTTCTATCATAGATAGTTACAATGCTTTAAGATGAGAATGCTTTAAACTGCATATCCTCTGTCCAGTTTTATGTATATAACTGCAATAATAATGTTTTGGCAGAGAGTTATATCTCCCGCTGGGACAATTTACAATTGTCTCACACCCATGGGATCCAATGTTTTTAGGTGGACGCAGACAAAGAGGCAGGAAACCTTTAGCAGAGAAACAACAACAACAGTAGCATCAAGGACAACAGTAATATCTAAGGTGGAGATACTGCCTATCTAGTCATATAGTTAGAAAGTCCTATGTGTTGTCTCTGTACTCTCAGGTCCTCGGAATCAGTAGTCAGTGTTTTTATTGAATTGATCTGAGATTTTGACTTGATGCCTTGAGGTTTTATGTTGTCTGTATATAATGTTGAATAGGACAGCTGATGTTGTAATCCTCGAGAAGAGATGGTACATGTTGTGTACTTATGGAATAGAATGTAAATATTATACTTTGGTTCTTGATGAAAAAGATTTCCTATGTGTGGATCTCTTTGCAAAAAGTTTTAATTTTTAGTGATTTTCAGTAATCCGCTGCAAATCATTCGCTTCCGCTTAGTTAATCTTGTGTTTTATAAGTTGGATTCCACAAGATCCATCATCGTCAGTAGCTGGTGATGGTGAAATAGGTTTTCCCACGGGATCTCCTAGAGAGCGCATATTTTTTAATATGTGGGGGTGATGTGTGAAAATATCCTTACGCCCTAATGAAGGATTGACGTGAGATCTCCTTCATTATAAATTCCGTGATGGATGTATCATGAATCTCCCGATGATGATGGATTCCGGGGTTGATGGTAGATAAATACAAGATCTCTCAATCCCGAAGAGAGTGCAGTTGTCATTGTAGCTCTATAGCAAAGTTTCCAGTATACCCTAGAAAGTTATGTAGCAGTTGACACGAGATGTCCTACTTGTGGTCTCACACTGACCGAGATGGCAGAGGTCATGGCAGTCGACTCTCCCATTGACCTTGTATGGTATCGATTTTGACTTCGCAGTGGTCGGTTGGAGTATGAGCGGTATACCTCATCTCCTTAAGGCATAAGTGTGATTGTAAAATGTAATTAGTCGTGTAGCGTATTTGCTTAAGGATGGAAAACAGAAATCATTGGTTGATGTTACATTTCTTATTGCATCTTAAATGGATAGATGTTATACATGTTCTTCATATTCCTTATAAAATGAATAGATGAATTACTGCTTTATCATATATAGTTGCAATGCTTCAGAAGATGATATTGCTCTACTCTGCTTAAATAGTGATTAAATCCTGCTTATTAATGTAAAAGAATCCCCTGCTCAGTTTATAAATGCTTAATATATTATAATAATATGGTCAGCTGAGAGTTATATCTCTCGCTGGGACAATTTTCTCACCCTGTGAGATTCACATTTTTTTAGGTGGACATACATGAGGTGGAAAATATCTTTCTACAGAGGAGGAACAACAATTGAGGCAACAGTGACAGCTCAGGTTGAGTGTACTATATGTTGTGTCTTGTAGATAGAAGTCTTATGTATCATCTATGTACTCTCAGGTCCTTGGAGTTGGTTCGTACTGGTTTCATGAATGATCTGAGATTTTAGCTTGAATTCCCTGAGGTTTTATGTTGCTCCAGTATGTGTTTTGATATAGAAATTGTTATATGTTGTCCTCGAGGTGAGATAAAACAATGTTGTACAATGTAAATCATGATATGTATGAGTTTGGATCTTTTAGTAAAAGTTTTTGGACAAGGATCTCCTTACAAAATGGTTTTACATTTTAGTGATTTTTGTTAATCCACTATTTATGTTTATTTCTCTTAATTAGTAATGATTTGTTTTTCAGTTTGAAGACGATCGTTACAAGTTTTGGTATCAGAGCTTAAGTATCGTTGAGTCTACAGAGACATAGGACTAAGGTGTTAAGTCTGTTCTAATGTCCTCCAATACAACCTATAGTGACTTATGTTTATGTAGAAGAAAGGGTGAAGTTTAAAAATGACTAGAGAACATGAGGAACACGTTGTTGAGAGCAATGTTGTTGCACCAAGAGAGGGTGCAAGGGATTAGGCAAGAGAATAACAAGTGCCTGAGAATCCCAATTTTGACCCAATCAGGATAGAGAATCCTTTTTTTATACTCTTCTTGGGCTGGTTAGGACAATAGTGATACATATAGTAGACTGTATACTAGCATTACAACCTAGGAACCGGTCCTTAATGCAGAAACTTTGGGTTCTAAAAGGGTTCCTGAATGACATAGTCATGTTGGAACAGTGGAAAATGTGGGAATGATTAACATATGGCAAGAAAATAGACTCTTCCATAAGTATAGACAGATAGTACATCTGTGATGATAATGCCCAAGGAGGGGCAATAAGTTGAGAATTAAGGAAATATCACTATAATTCTAGAGACAGTTGCTAGTTGTTCTAAAAAGCCAAAGTTTTCGGTGCCACCAGTGCAATAAATGCCTAGTGCACCATGGTAGTAATCACTATGTAAAGGAAAATGTCCTAACTTTCCACCTGTAAGAACTTCTGGCTTAGATTCTATATCGGTAATAAGACCGATAAGACCATGGTATGAGGGCAAGACATGTTATAGGTAAGGACATGTTGAGCATACTAAACTCTGTTCTTTGAAAAGAAGGGAAGAAATGACTCAACAACCGAGGTAGAATCGACAGGGCTTACAAAAGTTACAACCCAATAATGTAAAAAGGTAAGAGAAACAACATGAAATAACTAGACTCTATGTGTTGAGTCAACCTAAAGAGGTAGATGACCACGAGGAGTAACAGTCAAATAGAGCCTTTTCATTTTGATATGCATTATCTTGATGTTATCTGATAATCATAAGAAGGATTGTTGTTATTGATTTCCCTATTGATTGCCCTATGGGAACACAGGGGAGAAATGACGAGGACTAGAATTTATATTATCTTTAGTATTCCTTTAAATGTTCTATAATTGCTCTTATCTATGTGAAAGAGGATTAGGTGTAGAGGTGATGCCTGGAGAAAATCTAGGGATGCTAAATCCTATGTTTTTGATGACATGAAAAGTAAGGAATATGATAGTAAACAAAGTGCATACTACCTAATCTCAGTACTTGTATACCCTAGCCATGTATTTAACTATTTAAGATAAGGTAAGTATGGAACTCTTAGATTGTTATCTTTCTGATTACCCTGATCAAGTAATCATTTTGGGACAATCTAGTGAGCATAAAAAAACTAGAAATATGGCATGGATATTTTTATCACATCCTAAGTGCAATAAAATGGAATCTGAGATGATCTCAGATCAATCTGTGTGTATGAGAAAGTAAAAAGTATAATCCTCATGATAAAAGAATGAGAACAAGAGAGATGATGCCTGTCTGATAAAGCCTGTGTGAATAGTAAAGATTTTTTTTCCATGATGTGGAAATGGGAAATGTAATAAAATCACAAAATGTTCATGAACATGTTAGACAATAACAAAGAAATGAGTGATGACATATAATCAACCTTATAATTCCTATGCTGATGGCAAAGAAACTAGGATGAAACAAGAGTAAATGACTCATGAACAGTTGAAAGTTCATGCAATAATCAGAGGAGATGATAATCTCTTCTCTTTGATAAACAACCCTAGGTGATGATGGGGTGATAGGAGGAATATGTTTCTTTGTGTTCTCTCCTTTTAGGGACATGGCAATCAAGTGAGTCTTATGATACTTGATGTGCATGAATTAAAAGTGTTCAATTGATGGATACATAAAAACGTATCAGTTCATCTTGGAATTTGGTTCCAAGATAAAGATATGTGTAATAAATAATGTCCCAAAGATGAAAGAAAGATCATTTATATGTGTGGCTTTGGTAATAACAATAGAGAGATGGAAATGATGAGGATGTGATGTGTTTTCGACACATTTGACAGATACCAAGGTAAGGAATTCTGGTATCTAAAAAGTATCAAGTGGTATGGGAAAGTAAAAACATAACTCCTAATCAGCTTATTTATGTTGGTTACCTAGAATGGCCAATTGTGAAATCAGTCTAGTTACATACTATAGTATGGACATCATATGTTAGGGGTTTATGCTCTGCATAAACATGACATCAATAAGGATGTACTAATCGAAGGAACAATTGTAGAATAATTTTGAGAAAAAGCTTATTAAACTAAAATAATTCCTTAGAATATCTCTATCTAGATTTGTTGAGGCAGCCTATACATAACATCTAGAGATACCTTCGAGATAAGTTTTTCTTTAATAAGTGACCTTTCTTTATGACAAGAGAATGTACAAATAATGAGATAGTTGGTACAAGTAGTAAGAAAGTTTAGTATTGTGTCAGCAGATTAGATGTCACAACAAATATATGATAAGACTTGTAGTCCCAAGTGGGTGATAAAACATAACTCTGGTCTTTCCTTGGAAGAGAAATGCTAAACTGAATAAGGAGTATGGAAAAATCCCCAGAATCAAGAATCTTGTCACATAAAGTTGTAAGTTGACAAAGGTGACAAATCAATGAGGTTTGACACCTGAGTTAAATAAGGTATGTATGATGTTTCTCTGACTAAGAAAAGTGTTACCTGACATAAAGTTGACTCTATAGTCAATAATGAAAAGGACAATGGAGTATGTGTCATGTATGAAAGATTCTATGATAATCATGTGTGGAAGAACTTTGTGTTGATCAAATTTCTATGGCATCTCCATGACATTAAGATGTTATGTGGAGACTTGATGATATAATGAATGAATAATATCTGTCTCCCTTTACCTGGGATTTTGGGGACGAAATCCTTGTTAGGGGTTTATAACTTGTAATGACCTTGACCTGGGTTATGAGTTAACCCTATTTTTTATGGTTAAGTAAGTTTCTTAGAACCTTAATATAATCCTATAAGGTGTTTTGTTATCATGTTACACACTTATGTTCCAAGTTTGGTCCTGATTGAATGTTGTTTGAGCAATGTTCCTTTATTTTGGACCAAAGTGCAATTTACCCAAGTTGAGGGGTTATATTGAAATATGCCACATGTTGAACGTGCCCTATATGTTTTATCATCATAATAGAGAGAATTATGCTAAGTGGTGGCTTTTGTAAAGCCTAAATGCCAAGTTTGAACTTGTTTGAATAATGTTAGTACCTTGTGCACCAATTTTGGTACAAATTGTAATTTACCCAAAATATAGGGTTGATATGCAAATTAACACCTCTAGAGTGTCCCTACTTCCTATATGTATCATTTATAGGATATAGGAAGAAGGATACACCATGTTTGAATCAATTATGAGTGATGGTAATCTTGGTGATGAAATGACCAAGAAAAGGGTTGACTATGAAACCTTAACTTGAGTTGTATCAAGTTGAAAAGCTTATATATGAGTGCCTATCGGCCAAGGAGCCATAGGAGGAGCCTCATATAAGTTTTTAGACTCTTGGAAAAGGCCATTACGTGCAAATAACCTCAATGAGGTGAAGGGTATCGGTTTACAACTTCCTTAGAAAAGTTGAATCGGGTTGTGAATAAAGTGGTGATTTTGTTGATATATTTTATTCAAAGTGATAAGTAATGGACGAAATTTCATCCATAGATTATCCTCAAGTGTTTTTCATGTAAAGATAAATGTTAATTCATGCATGTACATGTGTCACCCATGCATGGACGCGTGGCACCTAGTAGCTCAAATTGATGACACCTCATTTACACACTTTTTCATGAACCTCAAGTATATACACCCTTCCTTTCACCCCTAAGTGAAAATTTTCGAATCCTACCACCTCCTTTCTCTTATATATCGTGCATGGAGCCTTTTTGTCATGCATAGGTTATGTGGTATCGTGCATAGGCCTTGGGTATCAGCCATAGCAAGTAATATCAGCCATAACATGTTGATATCGGCCATAGCAAGTCGATATCGACCAAGTGGAGTGTTTCTGTCCACAAGTGAGGGGGTTATCGGCCACAAGTGATGGAATATAGTGCAAGGGTAGTGAGGTATCGTGAAAAGGTTCTAAGGAGAAATAAGGAGCTCAATACTTAATCCTAAGGTGAGGCCATGATCATCTTCAACCTTGGATTGAAGCATGATTTTAGGGTTATGATATTCCTTTCTTTTCTTCTTCACCAATTGCTTATCCATGGTGATTCCTTGTATATGAAGGAGTTTTTAACGTGCCTTGTACTTTTGATAAGTCATATTCAACCTTAGGAACGTGGATATTTGTATCTTGGAGCTTTGAAGTTGTTCTTGAGGCGGGTTATATAACTTGAACTCTATCATGTTATTATTCATCACCTAAATTGCTATACTTAATGATCTACTTTTAATTCCAAAATTTTATGAAATAGTTGATGACATTATGAGTTCTAGTAGTTGATTATACCTGTTTCCATGAACTATAACAATTAAAACAAAGGTCTAGAGCTTGAATAAGATGGTATCACCTTATAGAGTGATATTAGGTTCAAGCACACAAGCAAGCACCTCTAACCCAATATGGTGATGCACCTACTTCACTAAAATGATATGATATTATTTAATACTTTCTTGCACGATATGGTGGAGTAGTATACACCTTTTTCATGATATGAGGTCAAGAAAACACCTCAAAAATGATATTGGGATAAGAACACACCTCTTTGCCCAATATGGTGTGAAACACACACACACACCACTTTGTCCGATATGGTGTGAAGCACACATACACCTCTAAAGTGATATGGTAAGCAAGCACACACCTCTTTGCCCGATATGGTGTGAAGCACACACACACACCTATAAAGTGATATGGTAAGCAAGTACACACCTCTTTTTTAGCATCCAACTTACAAAACACAAGATTAACTAAGCGGAAGCGAATCATTTGCAGCGGATTACTGAAAATCACTAAAAATTAAAACCTTTTTGCAAAGAGATCCAATCATAGGAAATCTTTTACAACAAGAACCATAGTATAACATTTAAATCCTATTTCAAAGTACTTGTATTGTACTATATCTTCTCAAGAATTACAACATCAGCTGTTCTATAACATTATAGACAGACAACATAAAACCTCGAGGCATCAAGCCAAAATTTCAAGTCGATTTATTAAAAATACTAGCTATAAACTCCAAGGACCTGAGAGTACAGAGACGACACATAGACTTTATAACTATATGACTTGACAGTCAGCATCTCCACCTGAGATCTCACTGCTGTCCAAGCTGTTGCTTTCCTTTTCCTACAAAAGAGTATCTACTTCTTTGTCCGCGTCCACCTAAAAATGTTGGATCCCACAGGGGTGAGACAATTGTAAATTGCCCCAGCGGGAGATATAACTCTCCACAAAAACATTGTTATGTAGATTATTGAATTAAAACTGAATAGGAGTTCTTACATACTAACAACAATATTATTCATTGTATGAACATAATAAGTTAATCTCCTTTCCTTAGGAGAACATTGTATCTACTCATGGTAGATTCATAATTCATTTATCTACTTGCAATGAATGTAAAGAGATATGAATAACATTTAACAACTAGAATTGCATAAAAGAAATGTAACATTAGTCAATGAGTTTCCGTATTCAATCTTTAAGCAAACATGCTATACGGCTGATTACATTTTACAATCACACTTATGCCCTGAGGAGATGAGGTATACCGCTCATACTCCAACCAACCACTGTGAAGTCGAAATCGGTACCATACATAGGTCAATAGAAGAGTCAGATTTCTATGACCTCATCCGCCTCAGTCAGCGTGAGTACCAACTGCAGGACATCTTGTGTCTCTTCCATATAGCTTTCCAGGGTATACTGGCAACTTTGCTATCAGAGTTACAGTGGTGTGCTGTACTCTCTTCGTGATCTTGAGATTTCATATTTATCTTCATCGATCCGACATTAATATTATTGGGAGATGTGTACTGCATCTGTCCCAATCATCGGGAGATTCGTGGTACACTATTCATTACTAATCACTGTTACCTCTTGTTAGGTAACTATTACCTCCAGGTCCTCAGACCGAGGTATACATAATACTTGTTATACAAGTATCTCACATGGCTCACAAGGCCTATTAAGTGTTTTATCACCTTTCACTAGGCAAAAACTTATTCATGTAACTCATAAGGTCCATTCACATTTTGTTACTTTACTAAGCAACAACAACATTAGGCACATAAGGCCATTCAACATATTTATTATATGAATGTCATAGCTCAAATATGGATATGTTCATCATCTCATGATATCTACATGATTAATAGACATGATAAAAATCATGTAAATCATCTTTCACATTATATGAAACAATAGTACACCACCATCCTTTATCAAGATTAGGGTTATCTATCAAATAAGGTTTTTCATTACCTTTACTCAAAATTAGGGTTAGGGTTTCCCATCTTACATTAATTAGGGTTTCATGCTCATATTATTAGTTCAACCCTAATGTATTGCTCCACACCTCTAGGAGCATTTAAATACATCATAAGTATTTTCTTATGATCACCATTCTCATCATATATCATTAATGATCATCAATTCAAGGTATGAGTTCATTTCTCATTCTTGCCATGGTATGATTACATCATACTCATGATTTGGCTTACCCCATTCTCAAGGTATATTAGTCAACATTTATCAAAGTACATTGAGTTCATTACATATTTACTGTAACAATTGCATAGCACACACTTCATGTGTTTCTTAACCAAGAATATTGGATTAGAGGTTCATCGAGGTATGTCTACCCTGAAATGCTAAATGCGATATCTATCATGTCATGATGTATCACTTTCTTCTCATTTCCCTCTTACTTAAGTTAATCAACTAACCTTATATTAAGGTATTTCCCTCTTAATACTTTATCCACTAACTTGTCACTTTCATCATACAGTGCATAGGTTATACATTAGAATTGTCCAGCTATCTTTAAGGATATGGACTTATCCAATGGTTAGGCATTGTTGATATAGAATAAATCATTATCAACCACATTAGGTATTTCAACCCATAGGATGTTATTCACTCCATTATATAGTATTGCATACATCACTCCTAAGAGTTTCTTGTCATCATCTTTGTAAGATGTAAAGGGTTGTTACACATGTATAGAGTTAAATATATAAGGATCTAGGCATCATCTTGTCTCTTAGACCCTTATTCATTAGAATAACCACATTATCATTCATATGGTTCATCAACCTTACCCCACATGGTTATAACATTCTCATCTTATTTGATTATATTATCTACACCCCATTTTAGTATATTGGCTATTATACC
The DNA here is from genome assembly GCA_963693085.1 of Alisma plantago-aquatica. Classification (NCBI taxonomy): domain Eukaryota; kingdom Viridiplantae; phylum Streptophyta; class Magnoliopsida; order Alismatales; family Alismataceae; genus Alisma; species Alisma plantago-aquatica. Next base: position 390,918,521 of record OY856414.1, on the reverse strand, counting down.
ATCATTAGGGTTTCACATATCATGGTATCATTACATGACATCATTGCATCAGGGTTCCATATAACATCATTCTTATTTAGAGTTTCATATGGCATTACTCTAGATTAGGGTTTCTCATTCCATAACCCACAATTAGGGTTTACTATTTACATCACATTTCCCTAGATTAGGGTTGCTCATATCATCAGCCTCAATTAGGGTTTCTTATACCATTAGCCTCAATTAATGTTTCTCATAGATTCACCCTCAAGTAGGGTTTCTCATGAAGTTGCCCTGAATTTGAGTTCCCCATATTATCAACCACATTAGAGTCACAACATTACCCTTGATTTGGGTTACATCTGATATTTCCCTAGCTTTAGGTTAGGGCTCAACAACCTCCTTGATTAGGGTTTCATGATCTCTTTGTTAAGGATCATACCCTAATTGCTTAATTATTCATATTGAAATTGTTGAGGCTTATACATTACATGATTATCATTCATGTAGGAAATCCCCTCTCTCATCCTCTATAAGATGATACTACTTCAAACTTAATTAGACTAAGTCAACCTAGCTTGAATGAAGGATTGACACTTAATCCATTGTGTCATTACTTTTATGATAAATAGAGATTAATTATCCAAAGGGTACTAATAACCCTATCTCATTAAGGATACAATTATTATAATAACCCTTGGTTCACATCATGTAATTTTTCAATTAAACAATTAACCTCTAAACACCTCAAGTGTCCATACTGTTTTGGTTAGTTATTTCTCAATCAGTCTTGGTCACTTAGACCTCAAATGGTCTTGACCAACCAGACCTCAAACGGTCTTGCTTACAATACCTTCAAATGGTCTAAGACCGTTTAGACCTTCAAATGGTCTTGATCATATGGTTTGAAACCGTTTGGTAAAGGTGGTGCTTGAAACCGTTTGCCAAAGCAAGTACTTGAAATCGTTTGCTAAAGTAAGTATTTGAAACCGTTTGCTAAAACACTCATGAGATCGATTGGGACTCAAACGGTTTGGGATCGTTTGGTCCCAAATGGTCTTGAGACCGTTTGGACTCAAACGGTCTTGAGACCGTTTGGTCCAAACCTCCTCAAAATCGAATGGACCAAAGATGGTCTCAACCATTCCAATCGGTTTAGGGTTTCCAAGGTTAACCCCATCATCAAATAAATCTATGGAATTACTCATCAATTTAACCTAACACCTTACTTCAATTGAGCTTAATAGGTCATCCTTCAACTGATTTAACCCTCAATTAAGCATCGATTAGGGTTTTGAATCAATTGGATTAGGGATTGAACCAATGAACTTCAATGTTAATCATTGTGAAACTAATTGCCTTGAAATCATTGGGTCACCATCCAAATTGGACATGACCTGACCTCAAACGGTCTTGATGTCATTTGTATGACCTCAAAACAATCTTGAGATCATTTTTCCATCATATCATCAAAATCCATGACATGCAATTAGGGTTTGCGTCATTGGATTGATCATTAAATCAACATTTGATTGCAAATTAGTTTGGTATCTTTGGATCTTCAAATACCCAACCATACTCAACCATAGACCTCAAAACGGTCTTCGGTGACCCTCAAACGGTCTTGAGACCGTTTGGGTGATGCCCAAATGGTTTTGAAACCTTTTGGGCTAATCAACCCAAAGTTCCAAATCAATCAATTCCAAAATCAACACTTAACCCAATTAGGGTTTGGTGAATGATGGTACTTCGACTAATGAACCAATTGAAACTAATAAATTACATTTAGTAGGTCATTAAACATCAAAATTATCAAAAAATTTCCAAATAGTCAACCTTCGTCAACGCCCTCAAATGGTTTTGAAACCGTTTGCCCTTAAACGGTTTTGAAACCATTTGCTCCCAAACGGTTTGGGAAATCGTTTGAGCAACTATATGTAAACCGTTTGCCTTTGATATTTGGTGAGGTGTATGCTTATGATGATGTCATCATCATCAAGCTATAAAATCATGAAACCTGTTGTGATTTTCATGGTGGTTGCATCAATCAACCAAAACAAATTTCAGAAATATGAAAAGGATCATTAATTGATAAGGAATTGATTGAAATAACAATATTAAGGGTTCAAGTTATAAAACCCACCTCCAATTGAGCTCCAAAGCTCCAAGATCACAGAAAAAATGGTGGATGAAGCTTTTTCAAATCCCCCTAGGCTCGTCCTCAAGCTTTTGGTTGAAAATATTGGCTAGGGTTGAAGAGGAGATCAAAATAAGAAGAAATCAATGATTTATTTTCGATTTCCACCATGGAACCAAGGCGAAAAGGGGTAAAGAACCTTACCAAAAGGTTTGGGGTAGTACTCCTGATCCTCCATAGCTCCTTGGGTCAGTTCCCAAGAAATGAGAAGAAGTCAAAACGGTAAAGCCTTTCATTTGACTTTGGAAGGGTCTTTTTATAAAAAAATTCAATGAGAGAGAAAATGCCTTATTAAAATCATTTAATTCCAAAATTGTTGCCACCACTTCCTCCTTGGTTTATTGCATACAAAGGCATATCTATCCCCATAGATATCCCTTCCATTATCCAAGAATTAAGGGAAACGAAATTAAGCACCTTAACCCTTATAATAGTAACATCCATTTTTGAGTGGGATTTCTTTTTCTTATAATAAGGTGAGTGGAGTTTCACCTCATTAGGATATACTCGTGCCTTTGCAAGGATTTAGCTCTTCCAAACATATCTAAATCCAACCATATTAATTTTGGTTGAAGGTCCTTCAAATTAGGCTTAAATCTTGATTATTTTAATATCAAGATTCTCTCTCCTCCAACTTAATTCAAATGAGGCGCCCCCCTCATTTTATTTGCTCTAAATTATGTCAAGAAACATTAGGGACCTTATTGAAGTGGTAATTTGCATATTGAACCCTAGGTTTTGGGTAAATTGCATTTTACACCAAAACTAGGTTTTAATGCACATACATTGTTTTATCAGCTCTTTCTTGATACTCAAGCTTTCATAAGCCATTCCTCTGCATCATGTTCATTCCTATGATGCTTCAACATATGAGGAACATATTATTATGTAAAATTTGCAAGTCCCTTAACTTGGGTAATTTGCACATTAGTCCAAAATAAGCAAACATTGCTTCAACATTATTCAAATAGGACCAAAATTGAAACATAAGCTCCTATTGAGCCTTAATTACTTTTCACCAAATAAAATTAAGGGATTAATTATCTTGCTTAAGAAAAACTTCTAGGGTTAAGGAATAACCCAGGTCAGGGATGTTACATCTTTGCCTGATATGGTGTGAAGCACACACACACACCTCTTTGCCCGATATGGTGTGAAGCACACATACACCTCTAAAGTGATATGGTAAGAAAGAACACACCTCTTTGCCCGATATGGTATGAAGCACACACACACACCTCAAAAGTGATATGGTAAGCAAGCACACACCTATTTTCCCGATATGGTGTGAAGCACACACACACACACACCTCAAAAGTGATATGGAAGCATACATACACCTCAAGGGTGATATGGAAGCACACATACATCTCAAACCCGATATGGTAAGCACACATACATCTCAAACCTGACACGGTAAGCACACATACACCTCTAGGTGATATGGGTAGCAAGTATACATCATTAAACTGATATTGGGTTAAGCATACACTTTTTGGACGATATGTTGTTGAGAACATATCTCTAAAATGATATGGTGGGTAACCCAATACACTAGATGACAAGAGCGTCAAGGTGGTTAGTAGACTAGTACATGTGATGGACAATATACTAAAGTTGGGTGTGGCCAATATCTTCAAGTGAGGTGAGGATGTTACACCCATGAAGGGTGAAGTTGATACACATTATGAATGGTAAGGTTGATACCTTAATGGGTAAGGGTATGAGGGATATGATGATGCCTAGATCGATATACACCTAACCCAATACATGTGTTCAACTTGACATACATGATTCAAACCTATACACCTTGTAAAGGTGAGGGCAAGACACTCTTAGGAGTGATGAGTATAATACCAAGTAATGGTGTGGCTAATACCTTGATAGGTGAAACATCTAAAGTGATTAATAATGGTCAATCCTATATCAACAATGTCTTAATCTAAGATGAGTCCATATCACTTGATGATAGTTGGGTAATTCAAGTGTGTGACGTATGGCCAATACATTATAGGAGAAATGTGATGGGCTAGTGCATAAAGTATTAGGATGGGAAATAGCCTAATACAAGATAAGTTGATGAACTTAAGTAAGTTAAAAGTGATGAGGGAAGTGATACACCAAGGCATGATAAATATCATATCCAACATCTCAAGGTTGATACACCTTGATGCACCTCAAATCTAATATACTTGGATGAGTAACACATGAAGTGTGTTATGTTAATTGTTACATCGAGAGGTAATGAGTTTAATGCACTTTGATAAGTGTAGGCTAACATACCTTGAGAAAGGGTTAAGCCAAGATAATAAAGTATGATGTAATCAATATCCTAGAGAGGATGAGAGAGAAACCCATACTTTGTGTTGATAATCATTTAATGATAAATGATGAGAATAAATAAGTATGATTGAATATTTATGATATCAATGTATGCTCCTAGATGTGTGGAGCAATGAATTAAAGTTTGGATTAATAATATGAACATGAAACCCTATTTGACTATAAAGGGAAACCCTAACCCTAATGATGGGAAGGTTGTATTTCTCTTATTACATAAGCCTTGTAAGGCATGTTAAATACTTGTATAACAAGTATAATAAGTAATGGCCTTGTGATACATGTGAATAAGTTGTTGCCTAGTGAGAGGTGACAATATGTATAATGGCCTTGTGAGCCATGTGAATAAGTTGTTGCCTAGTGAGAGGTGACAAGTTGTGTAATGGCCTTATGAGCCATGTGAATAAGTAGTTTCCTAGTGAGAGGTGACAAGATGTATAATGGTCTTGTGAGCCATGTGAAAACTTGAACAACAAGTAAAATGAATACATTAGTCTGAGGACCTAGAGGTAATAGTTACCTAATAAGTGGTAATAGTGTTCAATGATGATCTAAGGGTTTGAATACCTAGATCTAGTAATCATGATGATGATAATGTTGAGGTATGTGAATTCCCAGTAATGAGATAAGGGATTGAAATCCTAAATGACATATGTGTTCTAAAGATTTGAAAAGTACTTAATAAATGAATTACACTTTTCTTTGTAGCATCTGTTATAATAATTGATGTTTGAAACTTGATTGATGCTAAAAGACATTGTAATGTACCTAATTAATCAAGTGGAATTTCATCATGTAGTGCCCTTACTATAGATCCATCATTGTCAGTAGCTGGTGATTGTGAAACATGTTTTCCCAGGGGATCTCCTGGAGAGTGCATATTTTTGAATATGCGGGGGTGATGGAAAATATCCTTATGCCCTAATGAGGGATTGATGTGAGATCTCCTTCATTATAAATGTTGATATGGATGTACCATGAATCTCCTAATGATGATGAATGCCAGGTTTGATGGTGTATAAACATGAGATCTCTCAATCCCAAAGAGAGTACAGTTGCCACTGTAGCTCTATAGAAAAGTTGCCAGTATACCCTAGAAAGCTATGTAGTAGGTTACACGAGAAGTCCTACTTGTGGTCTTGCACTGACCGATACAGCAGAGGTCGTGGCAGCTATCTCTCCCATTGACCTTGTATGGTATCGATTTTAACTTCGCAGTGGTCGGTTGGAGTATGAGCAGTATACCTCATCTCCTCAGGGCATAAGTGTGATTGTAAAATGTAATCAGCTATGTAGCGTATTTGCTTATGGATGGGTTATGAAAATCATTGGTTGATGTTACATTTCTTATTACATCTTAAATGGATAGATGTTATACATGCTATTCATGTTCCTTATAAAATGAATAGATGAATTACTGCTTTATCATATATAGCTACAATGCTTCAGAAGATGATATTTCTCTACTCTGCTTAAATAGTGATTAAATCCTACTTATTAATGTAAAATAATCCTCTACTCAGTTTATAAATGCTTGATCTGTGATAATAATATGGTCGGCGGATAGTTATACCTCTCATTGGGACAATTGTCTCACCCCGTGAGATCCACATTTTTTTGGGTGGACATACACGAGGTGGCAAAGATCTTTCTATAGAGGAGGAACAATAGCTGAGGCAGCAGTGACAACTCAGGTTGAGTGTATTGTCTGTCGTGTCTTGTAGATAGAAGTCCTATGTGTCGTCTCTGTACTCTCAGGTCCTTGGAGTTGGTTCGTACTGGTTTCATGATTGATTTGAGATTTTAGCTTGAATGCCCCGAGGTTTTATGTTGCTCCATTATGTGTTTTGATAGAGCAACTGTTATATGTTGTCCTCGAGATGAGATAAAACAATGTTGTACAATGTAAATCATGATATGTATGAGTTTTGGATCTTTCAGTAAAAGTTTTTGGACAAGGATCTCCTTGCAAAATGGTTTTAAATTTTAGTGATTTTTGTTAATCCACGGTTTATGCTTATTCCACTTAATTAGTAACGATTTGTTTGTCAGTTTGAAGACCGGAGTTACATGGACTGCCTCTGTCTCGATCTTGGCTACCCTTGGTTTGACAATTATCCTTGGTCTTTGTGGTGGCTTGACCCTTGGTGGTCATTATACCTTGTTTCTTTTTGCTTTGGGTCGCGACACGTTGGTGCGGTGGCCTTGGGACAAGACAACTGACCTAGTTTGGGGTCACGACATCCTATTCCTTGGTGGTCATGACACTTACTCCCTAGTGGGTTGAGACTTGCCCTAGTTTTGATCGAGATGCTTCCTTCCTTCTTGGGGTTGCGACATGCTGGTAGGTGGTCAGGACCCCCTTGTGTCGTGGGTGTGACACCTACCTTGTTGGGTGGTCGTGACATGCCCTAGTTCTGGTCGAGATGGGTCTTTGTTTATTGAGGTAGAAACACCATAAATGGTTGATGGTCATAACATGTTGATGGTGGATGGTCGCGACCCATGTTGGTGGGTGGTCTTGATACATGATTGATGGATGGTAGAGATACATGCTTGAGTACTCAATCAATACACATCTATGAGTAATGTATAAGAGATGTGTAGTGTTGTGTGGATAGTTTTTTCTTAATCCTAAAGTATTCCAAGAAAATGGGAGGTTCCATATCTAGGGTTTACTGATTTGATGTATCTACAAAACCCTAATCAGCTGAGCATGGAGCCCTAACCTTAATGATGAGCTATGTGATGTGTTTGCTTTCTCTCCCTTGAGATAGTCATCTTTCTATAATGCTTTCTCTCTCTTGTTTATGATCCCCTAACCTTACAAGTGATATGTATGCCATGGCTTGTGTATGCTATGGTTGTGATTATATGATACAGTGTGGTGTTGATGCACACTGACGAGGAATAATGTGATGAAGCACATGTAGAGTTTAAGGTGATAGGTCCTATGACCTGGTGATAGTTTTATGCCTTGAGAAGTGATATGCTCAAGTAATGTGATTGAGGGGATATTCCACAGTGATGTGTAACATTGGTCTTGGCCTTGTGAATGGCAGAGCTTTGAGTACCATGTGGTGATTGTATGACAAGTTCACACCTTGTACATTTTATATCTTCTGGAGTTGCAATGTACCCTTATTTCTTGTAGAGTTTGTTTTGGATTTATACATCATGTCTTTATTGATGCTAAAATTCACCCAATTAGCTTAACTAATCAAGTGGAACCTAATAGTGTAGTTTGCCCTGTGCCACAAATCCAATTCTAGTGCCATCTTTATTTGCTGGATTGGTGAAATGAGTTTAACTCGGAGAGCATATATTTGAATAGGCGAGGGTGCAAGTAGAGTATCTCCTTGCATCCATAATTACATGTTGTGTGAGATGGCCATGTGTGAGTCGATCTCCTTGTGATATGGATGGCCATGCGTGAGCCACTCCTTCATTTAAGAATGTCCATGCATGAGCCGATTCTTCTAGTGGTGTTACCTATACCAAGGTGGGCTAAGTGTTTTATATGGATGACCATGCATGAGCCGATCCTTCTGTTGACAATATGTCACTTTCTTTGCAATTGACGGATATGTTTCTATGGTGTTTTCTTTTGTGTTGACCAAGAGGTGTAGAGAGGTCATGGATTCTGGCTCTTCCATGGACCTTGTACGACATCGTCGGTTTCCCTTCACAAGGGGTGGTTGGATTTGGGTGGTACCACTCAAATCCTCAGGGCATAATAAAAGACATAACACAGCCGTATTGTAACATACCAAATCTTAGACCCTACCCTAGAACTTTGACCTTTTGGGTTTGACCAACAAGGCTGAGGTTAAAGTGATCCAATAATCTAAAGTATGAATATACCACCCTAATATAATCTAATATGTCACATAACTCATTTGGATAGTAATAATAAGATAAAAGACTTAATTGGTTAAGTAATGAAGTGTATGGGCCATTAGGGGGCCAAGTGACATAACTCATATAATAAAGTCTCAAAAGTGAAAATAAACTCCAAATTTGTAATCTACATATCAAAATAAGCTTACATGTCAATTTTCATATGATTGGAAAACCTTAAATAATAGAGTAAGTTTAGGAGAGAGAAAATGGATAAAATGCATATGTCATAATTAATGTGATAAATGACTCTAAAAGATGGAAATAAAGGAAAATACATATCCAACACACTAAAGTTAACTTATGGATGAAGTTTCACCTAATTTGGATAATCCTAGTATCATTAATGCATGAGGAAAGAGAAACAAAGAATAGATTAAATAATGCATCTAAATTCATAAAAAGGAAAATATAATTCAAGAATCGAAATCTACATGTATAAGTTAACCTATATGAAAAATTTCACTCAATTTGGATAATGATAGAACCCTTAGTTGAAGAGAGAGAAAATAAGATATTATTTGGGAAAAACTTTAGTTTGAATCGGATTTGAATGTCACGATTTATATTTCTCAGATTTTCTTAAGTTTCTATCATGTACGCCTTCTTTATTTTTCATGAGCCGCTGACTGTCAGATCTCATCTGATGGTGGAAATCTCGTCTCCTACCTCAAGTAGGAGATGGCTGCAGTAACCTGACTAGGAGTTTATGTAATTCTCTATTTTCTTTCTCAATTCTCAATAACTTTCCATGATTCTTGTTTCATTGAAACTGGGAGATGATTCCACATCCACCAATCTATTACTCAAGATCTTGTTTTCCTTATTTTCAAAACCCCCAAATCTTCGACTCAAAGGTTCACGACCACCCTTCCCTTTTTGGTTTCTCGCACCCCGCCTATTTATACCTTAGCCTACATATGTGTTTGCTTCCTACTACTTTCCTCTCACCTTAATTCCCTCACACCTCGATTGGTTGATCATTAGTATCCCAATTTCTATTTTGCAGTTTGCAATGTCGCTCTAAAGATCTCTGTGCTACTAGTACACCAATTAAACACTTCGGTGAGTTTGTCACACTCTGTTCTTCCATTCTGTGCTCTTGATTTCTCAAAATGTTGACTTTCTCAATTTTGCCCAATCGCCGTGAGCAGCTCGAGATGCTCAAGTAGCCATGGAGGGTGCTCGACTAGGGAAGAAACCCCTCGGTGCAATCTCCTTTCTTCCCCTCTTCTTTTCCCTTTGCGCAATGTGTTTCAACTGGGGGTGTTTTTGTCTTTTCGGCCTTGTTTTTAGTTTGCTCGCTGAGAGAACTAAACACCTGCCTTGGCCTAATTGGCTCATCCTCATTGGGCCAAGTCAGTCTGACCCACTCTCTCACACTCTCTCTATTTTTCGCTTGTGATTCACTGACATGGATTTTCTTTGAATTCTGATTGGTCGGTTTTGGAAAAATCGTAACTAAATATTTACTGGGCCAAAAATTACAAACAAATACTCATTGGAATTAGAAAAATAAGACCTAACTAATGGTATAAGTTTTGACAACTAAATTCAATGATTAATAACATGTGTTTTCAATGGATCAAATTAAAGATGAATTAACTCATAAAAATCATAACTAAATATATATAAGTAAAAAAGTATACAAAAATATGTTTTGGAATCCTAATAACATAAACTAAAATGTGGAATAGTTTTCATAACCTAATTCACATATTGATAAAAAGGAGATTTTTAGGGTTTGGATAATGTACATGAAATTGACATCAAATCTACACTTGTGTTTAATAGGCTCTTGGAGACCTAGGCTTGGATCTAGAAGTGCTTTGGATAGAGTAGAATCTGAAGTTGAGGTATGCATGCATCCCTAATTATTCTTTTTGATCAATTGTCCTATGTTTCTTCTTTCTCTTGGTCCTATGGACAATAGCCTATACACTTTGCTCTTATCTTTTGATATCATGGTTCTTGTGAACTATCTTGTTTGTGGTAATCTTGGATATACTCTTGACTCTTGTTATGTGCCTTAGTGCATGCTGGTCTTATATAGTAATATGTGCCCACTTTGAAGTGGATGCTTATATGTTTGTGTTGTCCATTGTGTGATGGCAACATTGTATAATTCTGACTATACTTTTCTACTTGCCTCTACATTTAACATGCTATGTGATTCAGTAGCACTAGAGTAGTGAAAATTACATTGGTTTTTGGGGTAGTATTCCACTATTATTTTTTAGGAGAGTGATAGTATCCCATTCTCTATACCCGAGTTTGGCAGTATTGCATTCTCAATTTTATATATTTGGGAGATTGGCAATATTCTTTTCTCTATCATGTTTCAAGTTTATGAGACTTGGCCGCCTTTGTGTTTATAATGTTTTAGGGCTATGTTTATCTCACATGCATGCAAGATATTGATGATGATTGTGGGTTGTGTGCCCTACTTTATCTTATTGTGCTTCATTTCCTACCATGGTAGTGGATGTAGATATATGGCACAATCTTTTATTTGTTTTAATTGCAAGTATTTTCTTTATTTTAATTCTTTTCTCTTGATACCCACTTGGGTGGTACTTTTCTTTTCTATGGGAAGCTTCATTTTATTTGATGTCCTTTACTCCATATATTGCTCAATTTTACTTCTGGTATGCACATACCAACCTTTGCTGGTGTCTTCTATTTTTCTCTTCTTGCTGGGGTATGCTTCCAACCATAGGTGAAGGACATTGTAACGACTGCCATCAAACCGATAGACAAATCATTACTAATTAAGTAGAATCATCATAAACAGCAGATTAACAAAAATCACTAAAATTAGAAACCATTTTGCAAGGAGATCCTCTACCAGAAAACTCTTACTGAAAGATCCAAAACTCATACATATCATGATTCACATTATACAAACACTATTTCTACTCATCTTGAGGACAACATATAATAGTTTCTCTATCAACACATGTACTGTAGAAACATAAAACCTCGAGGCATACAAGCCAAAATCTCAGATCGTTCATGAAACTATTACGAACAGACTCCAAGGACCTGAGAATACAAAGATGACACATAGGACTTCTATCTACAAGACACGACAAACAATACACTCAACCTGAGCTGTCACTGCTGCCTCAGCTGTTGTTCCTTCTCTGCAGAAATGTCTCCACCACTTCATGCTCATCCACCTAAAAAAATTGTGGATCCCACAGGGTGAGACAATTGTCCCAGCGAGAGATATAACTCTTCACCGACCATATTATTGTTGTAGATAAATATAATAAAACTGAGCAGGGGTTCTTTTATATTAACAGGCAGGTTTATTCATTGTATGAATAGGATAAAGTAATCTCTTTACTTAAGAAAAAGATGCATCTACCCATGGTAGAATAATAAACCATCTATCTACTTTACAAGGAATGTAAAGGAACATAAATAACATCTATCAAGATAAGATGTATAACTAAATTGTGCATCAAACAATGTTTTCCGTATTCAATCCTTAAGCAGATATGCTACATGGTTGAACATATTTTACAATCACACTTATGCCATGAGGAGATGAAGTATACCCCATTCATCTCCAACCGACCACAAACTTCTCACAAGTCAGTACCATACAAGGTCAATGGGAGAGCTGGTTTCCATGACCTCAGTTGTCTTGGTCAGTATGAGACCATTGATAGTGACATCTCGTGTCAATCTACAAAAGAGTGTGCCAAGGTACTAGGCATCTTCGCTCAGAGCTACAATGTCAAATGCACTCTCTTAGGGGAACATCTACTGACAACCATCCTCAGTTATGAAATTACTGAATCATGGCCTATAGCCATACTCTGAGCCACGGGCCAATTCACCATGCTCAATTGAGACATTTATTTAGAGTTCATAAGGGGATCGGCTCACACATGACCATCCATTTCTACTTATGCCCCCACATATTCAAAAATATGCACTCTGGGTTATGTCGCGGGGAACCTGTTTCACCATTCAGTAAATCTTGACGCTGATGGATCTATGGTCAGGGCAACGTTTTATGGTTTCTAGTGATATATTATGTGCATTCCAACATTCCGCAACAAATGCTACAAAGAAAGGTGTAATACATCTATCAAGTACTTTTCAAATCTTGAAGACCCATGATACTTGGGATCTCAGTCCCTTATCACATTACTGGGAATTCTCATCCCTTCACATCATCATTATCATGATTACTGGATCTGGGTATTCAAACCCTTAGATCACCACAAAACATTTCTACCTCTGTAGGAGGTAACTATTACCTTTAGGTCCTCAGACCAAGGTATTCATTTCACTTGTTGTAGGAGTATTTCATATAGCTCACATGGTTTGATTAAGCATCTTGTCACCTCTCACTAGGCAACAATTATTCACATGGCTCACAAGGCCATCAAACATCTTGTCACCTCTCACTAGGAAACAACTATTCATATGGCTCATAAGGCTATTAAACAACTTATCACCTCTCACTAGGAAACAACTATCTTTTAGGTCATCAGACCTTATAAACATTATACTTATTATATAAGTATTTAGCATGCTTCACAAGTCTTATTCAATAAGAGAAGTACTATTACGACCCCTCCCCCTGATAACCCCCAATTAAGGGAGACCGAGAGGTCAAAGCTGCACCCATAACTTCCGGATCAAAGGTTAGACACTTAACCAAGAACAATTATTAAATTTAAACAATTTATACTGAAAAGTTGTAATAAAAATTTGCATACCTTTTGAAAATTTTGGATTTCTAAACTTCTATCCATGTATGTATTCTACTCTAACTAATCCTCCTTGCATTTTACTTCATGTATTTCACAATATGACAATTTACTGTTTGTCCTTTTGGCTTGAACCTAAAATGCCGAAAAACAAAACGTCGGTCAGCCGAAGGTGGTATGTGGGGGAAACAATTAAACATGCAACTATGATAACAATGTAATAATTCAATTAATCATTTAACAACCAAGATTACGTTTTAAATATAACTCCGCGATCCATGAGTACCCTATCCTCTGTGCTATCCCTACAGTGGACCTGTATACTACCTTCCTTATGGTAGATCCCCATTAAACCCCTCATGGTCCCACCTATAGGTGAACCAGTTTCTAGGGTTGAGTCACATGGCACTACTCGTAAGTAGCCCACTCCTTAACTCATGGCAGGCTAATGGGTCTCATGGCACTACACTTGGTAGCCCAATTTCTAACCCATGATAACCTAGACCTTACTTTAGGTTACCCATTTTTAGCCTTTACAAGTCACAGAGGTGGACCCGGATCTTGCCAGTTATACATGTATATTCATAATGATAGTCATAGTCACTCTATAGTTGCATGAAATAAAAGCATCCAACAATTATTTTCAAGCAACCGATAAAACATGCGGAAATCACCGTGAAACTAAAGCAATTATTCATAAGCGTAACCACATACCTGATTTGATGATTTCACAAACATTAAGCAAATCCAACCAAGAATGCAATCCAAGCAATCAATCACATAATTCCTGAAAAGAATATGTACTCTATTTATTACACACTTTATCAAGAATCTACTTTATTGACTTGTATTCATTTTCTATGATTTTTGTATCCATTTTAGGGTTTCATTTTACAATTAGGATTTCCCTTCATATTTTACCACATTACACCCTAATTTTATGCCATTACTCATAAACCCTAACTATCTCATCTATTCTTCAATATTAAGGTTATCTTAACAACATATAACTCTATTTTCATATTACATGCACATTAATCATCAATTAATTTCATTAAGCTTCTTTTACAGTAAAGCTATTATTTTTATCCTTTTAATCCATGACAAAATCATTATGCGCATCTATCATTAATTCCAAGTTCATTAGGGTCTAATAAACATATGAACTCATTTTGCCATCAATTTCACCTTTTATTCATGAAAAGACCCTAATTACTACATTTAGGGTATTTATGAAAAATTAAAGACTTTAATGCTTGAAATAGATTAGAACCACCGTATAACAACATATTTTCACAATTTTCAAATTAAATATGATCTTATCCTCTTTTACCCTAAATTAGGGTTTCTAAATACTTAACCATTCTCATTTGGGGTAAAAACTCTAAATCATGCAATTTTACATCTAGATCAGGTTCCAATCTAATATTATCATTCAACAGGTTATTAATACTTAAATTAACCCATTAAGCATACTAGATTCAACCTTTAATCATAAAAAGGGTTTTTAACTTAACTTTAATGCACTTTTCATCAACTCATTGTACTTTTGCAATTAAGAACGGAATAAAACTTTAATATCATTTTTATTGGATTCCTCTCATTCTCCTGATCAAAATTCATATATTACTTGTCCTAATCAGAGTTACCAATATGGACATATGATTTTTGCAATAAATCACTTACCACAACCAATGAGAGGGCGCCACATCACCTCTATCTCCATGCAAAGTATCACACAATTTGGAAACATAATCCAATGATGAAACTACCCCCACTTGAGTTACCCGGCCTTCATTCCCCCAGAGGGTATAACCGTCCAACACATAAGCCTTCATCTTCTTCCTCTCGACTCGGTTCGCTGCGCCAACCTGCCGCCCTAGGCGCGGATCCCCCTCTTTCTACCGAGCCCGACAGCCATCGGGAGGGTGCTGGTGCCTCTGCCCAACCCCCACGCACTCAAGGACGGGTGAACTTGCGGCCAAGGTGGTCGTTGCAAGCATGTCCAGCCTGTGACGTTCAGCTAAATGTGCAGGTCTATTACGGCGGCTGTGCAAGGATGGGAGGGAGGAGATGATGGGTGATCGCTCCTTGGTTGTTGAGGGAGCATCTTGCTTCCGACCAGACTACATACCACCCCTCACTGCTCCCTGGATAGGGCTATACCCTCATGGTTAGGGTTAGTATGGAAAGAATAAGAAGAATAGGTTGGAGAAACATGGGGTTCTCCTTCCCTTCAAACCAGAGCTCTACCCCTTATATAGGGGTGAGAAAAGAAGCCCTAGGTAGGCTTATACACGACTCAAAGAGCCCCTTTCCAAAAGGATGCATATTCCTTCTAGGAGAAGTATTCTTCTCTCTCCTCATTATCCTTTTGTTAAGCTTTATTTCATGGATAATTGGAAAAATGAAAATCCTTTCTCTTATTATCATTGTTCTTGCATTTTAATCCATTAACCACGAAATTATATTTCCTTTTGTTGAAACAACACTTCTTTTTAATAATACCTCATAATCATTTATTATGCATCATATTATCTTCTTATTTTAATTTATTGGTAATTTGTCTTTCCTCTTTCTTTATTGGGACTCCTTTTTTTGGGGAAGTCAGAGGGTTTTTATTGGGGACCATTACAATATACAAACTCTTCTACTGAAATAAATTTGGTAGTACTACTACCATTACATGATTCTGAATTGACACTATCAATTAGATTACTAGGAGGTGCCCTGTATATAAAGGAACCATCCATGGTTTTTTGATGATGTTTGGCAAGTCCATCAGCTACCTTGTTTCTCTCTCTAGGGACATATCTTAGTTTCCAACTCTTCTTCCACCCATTTTGAATTTTAGTTAACCAGATAATCATCTTCAGATAATGCTTTATATTACCTTCTATAACCTCCTTTGTCTTCTGTGAGTCAGTTTCAAAACTGATTTGGTTACAAGGTAGATTTCTTCCTACCTCAACTACCCAGTGAATAGCTCTGACCTCAGCTTCCAGAGCATTCTTGGCATATATTTTCTTTCCCCAGCCACGTAACCATCTACCATTCCAGTCTCTACAGACAATGGCAATTGTCGAGGGAAACTTGTTGCTTTTGAAAGTGGCATCCATATTGATCTTCCAACAACTCAACTCCGGTGGCTGCCATCCTTCATCATCATGGTGTGTTCTATGGTTGTTTAGCACTACCGAATTGAGAGCTATCTCTGTTAGATTTCACTCCTTTCTTACCAGATGAGATATATAACTGCTGGAATATTTAGTTCCTTCAAAAACCTATGCATTCCTCCCTTTCCAGATTTGCCAGCATCCAGTCATGAACAATGTGCTTAAACCTTTTTCTATCTTGATAAACTGCTCTAGCCATCTCCAGATATCAGTAAAAGAGAAGAATGTGTTCCGGAATTGGTTACTTAAGGTGGCTTTCCACACCTCCTGTGCTCTGGGACAATCTCGTAAGGCATGGAGAGTGGACTCTTCTTGCTCTTCACAGATAGGGCACATAGCATTGGTTGATAATCCTCGGCTCATCCTCTTCTTGTTCGTGAGAATAGCATTGTGGCCTACTAGCCAGATAAAGAATTTCACTTTCATTGCAACTTTTGTTTTCCAGATGATGTTCCACTTGCCTTGGACTCTAATGTCCTTATTTTATCTCAAGAGTTGATAGACACTCTTTATGGTAAAATGGCATGTGTCTGAATGGTCCCAAGATAGGGTATCCTCCTCATCTATCTGTCTGGGTATTTCTAACCTTGTAACTTTGTTCACAATATCCTGTGGAAACCAGTCAGCAAGGAATTCAGTGTCCCACTCGTTGTTTAGGTTCACAAGGCTCGATACTTTAAGATCTTTTAACACCTCAGGGATGGCCCGACTGTTGTACTGATGTAGGCTGCCCTCGACTCCACACCATCTATCAAACCAGACATTAATAGTTTGACCATTAATAGGTATCCAAGTAGAGTTTTTAGTTATGAAATTCTTATAGTGAAGAGCTGAGCATCCCAGTCTGGACAAACTAATGCCTTTACCTTCAACATGGTTGGCATACTTGCATTCAAGGCTTTTACACCAGCCGGAACTTCTCTTTGTAGCGATATCCCAGGCATGCTTTGTGATAAACGAGGCATTGAGGTCCTTCATTCTTTGTATTCCTATACCCCCGTGTTCCTTACTGCAAGTGAGTTTGTTCCATGCAACCAGAGAAAGCATATGGCTTTTGTGGTTGCCGCCCCATATGAAGCTTCAGATTGTGCTGTCTATGCGATCGCAAATGTTGGTTGGAATGTGAGCAGTCTGCATCACATAACTGGGTATAGCTGTGAGGGTCGAATTCGCCAGGCAGACTCTTCCAGCCAGGTTTAGGCATCTTGACGACCAAGCTGCTATCGCAGATTTGACTCTCTTCAGAGTAGAGTTATAGGTATCCTTGTTAACCCTTCCATGTATAAGGGGCACACCCAGATATCTCCCCAGATTGTTGGTTACCATGAAGCCACTTATGCCTCCAATTCTAGACCTCATGCTCTGTCTCACATTCCTAGAGAAGAAGATGGATGACTTCTTTATTGATATAGCTTGACCAGAAACCCAGCCAAACTGTTTGAAGCATCTGAGGGTAGTACACATTTCTTTAATATCTACTTTGGCGAAAAGGACCATATCATCTGCAAAACACAGATGAGAGACTTTGGGTCCCGATTTATAGATCTTGAAAGGAGTCCATTTCTTCGCAGAGACAAGTTTCTTGATGGATTGGCTTAGCTGCTCAAGGCACAACACAAAAAGATAAGGTGACTGAGGGTCACCCTGCCTCAGACCTCTTGTAGATTTGAAGGACCCCACCTCCTTACCATTCTAGATAATAGAGTTGTCACATGTTAAGATCGACTTTATAGTATAATTGCAGATGGAACTGGGTATACCGATCTTTTCCATAGTGTCAATGATGAAAGGCCATGTCATTTTATCATATGCTTTGGACAGATCAATCTTGATCGCCATAATCTCCTTTCCTGATTTTCTATTACTCATTATATGAATGATCACTTGAGTGACAGTGATGTTTTCAGAGATTCTACTGCCAGGGACAAAAGCGCTCTACGCTGGGGGAATCCAGTGGGTCAGATAGGATTTGATCCTTTCTACTATAATTTTAGAAGTGATTTTCAGGCTGATATTGTTGAGAGATATGGGGTGAAATTGTTCACAGAGCTCAGGCTTTGGAACCTTTGGGATTAAAACTACACTCGAATTACACATGTTTTCCTTTAAGTCACCACCTTGAAGAGCTTCATTGATAGTCAACAGCAGTGAGTGTTTAACAGTGTGCCAGTTCTTCAAAATGAAGCTGCCATCCGCGCCATCAGGCCCAGGCGCCTTATGCAGATTAAGCTTGGACAGAATATTATGAACTTCTTCAAGAGTAGCTTCTGAACATAAAATATGTTGTTCTTCGTCGGTCAGTTTTTAAAAATCTCCTGGGAACTCCTTGATAGATGTTGCATGGATGGTGAAAGGTTCCGTAAACATGTTCTTGAAATACCTCACTATGAGCTCTCGTATTTCCTCTTCATTACTGGTCCACACACCATTTTCATTTCTGAGCATGGTAATGGTATTGTGTTGTCTTCGTTGTTTAACATAAGTGTTGTAAAACTTCGTGTTGAGGTCTCCATCTCTTAGCCAACTAATATGGCTTTTCTGTCTCGCATCTCCTTCCTCCTTTTTTAGAAGCTCACCATACTGTGCTTCCATATTGATAATCATATTATCAGTGATCTCATCAAAATTTGCTGCAAGGTTTTTCTGTAGTGAGTCGATATTCCTCAGAAGGCTCTTCTTCTCTTTCATTTTGCTTTTCATGTTGTTCGATGCCCATTTATTGATGTTTTCCTATGATCTTTTTAAAGCTTCATTGAAGTTTAAATTGGAACTCCAACTATCTTTCACTACTTTTTGAAACTCCTCAGAAGTAGACCATGATTCTTTAATAAAGAATCGGTTGGGGTTATAATCCTTCTTTGTATTCCCTACTTCAATGGGACAGTGATCCGAAAAAGCCTTTGGAAGATGCTCCACCATGTAGGTTGGGTGGGCGTTAAGGAACTCAGTGTTGGCTACTGCACGATCAAGCCTCTCCTGCAACCCACCATGTATGTACGTGAATTTTGACCATTGAAACCGAGATCTGTCAGGCCAGCTTCCATCAAAGTGTTGCTCAAAATACGAGCTTCATTGAAATTATAATGTCTACTTCCACTCTTTTCCTCCTGCAGCAGCATAGTATTGAAATCGCCAATGGCAATCCAAGGAATAGTGAAGCTCTTTCCCATAGAGACCAGGTGTTTCCAGAGAAAATTTCTAATAGAAATGTGTGGATGTGCATACACGAAGGTGATCAGAACCTTGTTATTAACTTTACAGGTTATGAATTTTCGGTGGAAGTTGATTATTTGGACTGTGCATTCCTCGTCCTTCCAGCAGACCTAGATTCCCCCGGAGAAACCTCTTGCTTCACACCGAAAAGATCTGTTGAAACCCAGTTTCTTGATAGTGTTTTCAGCTTTAATACCGCAAATGCGTGGTTCCAGGATTCCAACCAAACGTGCCTTCTGCAGTGAGATTAAATCTCTGAGGACACGGCAAGTATCCTTATTGCTGATTCCTCTAACATTCCAAACAATTGCATTTAACATTAAGAAACAAAGATAGATGAAAGTTGGATGGGATCTAGGCGTACCCAAACCTTAGTCAGCCATAGATGTTTCTGCTTCTTCTTCTTTCTCATCAGACTTCTCAGCTTCATTCCCATCCACATCCACCTGGATGCGTGGGCTTTTCCTTTTGTGTTCATAAGGTGGTTTTATTCTAACAACTTTCATCTTTGATCTCGATCCTTTCACCTTCCTCCCTGGTGGTAGTCTGAAGGCATTGGGGTCAATGTCTTTTAGAGGAAACCTTACCTCTGCCTTCTCGCCCTCCCTGTGCTCCAGATTCATCAAAGTATCTGTATTTGATTCAGTGCTCCTCATTGTTTCCTCCTGTTGTGTAGTGTTGTTAATCTCTTTTGTAGTCTACTCCACGCTGTCAGTGAGGTTTACATTGTCTTTATTTGCTTCTAGGGCTTCAAGATCTATAATTTCATCAACATCCGGATTAACAACCATGTGAATATCTGAATGGGTAGTTTCACTGTCCTGCATCTTATTGATTTCCTTTAGTACTTCTCGTTTGCCATCTACAGTCTCAACATTTTTCTTTCTCCATGTCTTCGGGGGCACTTTAGGTCGTGTTGCAATCTCCTTTTCATCTGCAGTCATATTTCCTTTGTTGTTGTTGATTTGTTTTTGACACTGCTTGTCTTCCTGATCTTGCATCTCTGCCAACTTAGCAAATTTATTCTGGTTGTTTGCTTCAGCATTTTTCTCAGCTGTTTGGCTTTTTTGTCTCTGTTTGTATGTCGTGGTTCTTCTCTTCTGTGTCTGCCATTTGTTGCTTCTGTTATCCTCCTGTACCATAGTAGGGACTCTTGGTTCCTTGCTAACATCTTCCATGTTTTCCTTCTGACTTCCCACTTTCGGGTTGAGTAAGCACTTAGTATCCATGTGGCCTAATTTACCATAGAAGTCACATGATTAAGGAAAAGCCTCATATTCGACTTGGTAGATCACATTACTGATGGAGATGGTATTTATCAGTGGTTTTGTGGTATCAACCTCAATAGCCAATCTAGCAAACTTGCTCCTTGTCCTGGCCATCGTGTGACTTTCGACCTTCACAAGCGTTCCCAATGCCAGTCATATATAGTCTAGCATGGTGGGTACGTAAAGATGAAGAGGTAGGTCTAGTATACGAACCCAGGTCACCAAGTATTTAGGTAATTCATTTGATGGGTGAAAAGTGGAGCTCCATTGCCATACAACTAGGCACTTACCGAATAATTTCCATGGACCTCTGAAGAGAGCAGTTTCAAAATCTCATCGACAGGAGAATTGTACAACATAATGCCCCAGATCTACCTCATATGTGTTCCAATGGGGTTCCATAAAGCTTTTAGACGATCCAGCATAGTCATGAAACCTACGTTGGATCCGATCAGCCTGGTAATCATGGTATAGCGCCAAGGCTTGGTTAACTCCTCTTCTACGATTGGGTTGAGTTCCAGATTTGGTCTTCCATCCAGAAGTTTCAGTGAAACATCTGTCGTTGCAAGTCTATTTTTGAATAATTTCTCAAGGAAGTGATCCTCCTCATCTTCGTTCTCGCCCCCCATGAAATAGTCAGTTTGTTGTGTGGTATGTTCAACACCACCTTCATAGGATGTTGTCTTTGGTTGTTCATTTCTCCTTTCTGTCTGGATGGTGTGATTTTCCATCTGTGGCGTTCTGGCATCATTTTCGCCCAGCGGTGCGAAGGCTACACCATAACTTTCCTCCTAAGTAAAGACCTTTGCAGTCGTATTATCTCCTTGCTGGTTTACCAAACCTCGCATCCCAACGTATTGGAACTCAATACCAGTGTTAGGGATCACCACCTTCACTCAACGTTCTCCGTCTTTGTTGTTCGATGGGTCCGGAGAGTTTTCCTGATCATCTCGAGGTGCTTCACTGTCCGTCGTACCTCCTCCCTTCGAGGTGCCGTCATCTTCTCCCCGTCACCCCCACGTTTGCCTGCACCCCCAGAAACCCTAGCCGCCCCCATCTACTTTTTTATTTTGACTCCTTGGATCCCAAGAAACTCTATGATTTCGAAATTGCTTTTCAAGGATACTTATTACCCTTCTAGATGCATCTATATGCATTATGTTGCATTATCATGTTTATTTCTTATTAAAATATCTCTTTTTGAGGATTTCTCTTTATTTCTCTTTTATTTTCCTCATTAGTATTCCTTTTATCATTAGGAATCCTTGGGATACGAAATTACACCAAGGATAATTCAATTATACCTCTTTTCACTTGTTTTCCACATTTTACCATTATTTTCAATTTCTTTCTTCACAAAGAAATATTTAATTGATCTTTTCTTTTCTTATTGCATTCTCTATGCAACTTTGGACTCCTCAGAACCCAAGGAACCCAATATGCACGAAATCCTCTTTGGATTGCCTTCTAAAGGTTTCCACATTTTATTTTTCTCAAATATTCAATTATTCATTCACTAATTGAATTTTCTTGTTATTTGGGCCCAATAGCCAATAAAGCCCACAACACAAACATCAAGGCTATTGTAAACAAAATCCATTTATTCCAAATACATTATATCATTATTAGTTCAAATATCCTTAATATGAGAAATTACATTTCTCACCAAATGTACCCAAAAATTGGGGTTGTAACATCCTTCCCCTCTTATAGGAATTTTGTCCTCAAAATTCTATCAAGCAAACAAACAATCCAGGATAGAACTTTTCCATGTCCACCATAGGCCCCTTTGTGGCTTTACCTTACCCACGGTGCTTTCAAAGAACCTTTATCATCACATATTCTTTTCTCTGAGTTCTTTCATCCTGGTGTCTATTAACTGCACAGGTGACTCAGGCCATTTTAGCCTCCCTTGGGGCTCACTAGGTTCATTGCTCAGCACATGGTCGGGGTACCTCACATAGTGATCTAAATTGGACACATGGAACTCATCACACATTACTTTATCCTAAGGGGTAAGGTCAAACTTAACCTTCTCCACCAGTTCATCTCAATGGACCCATGTATCGAGGACTCATCTTTCTTAGCTATATCTCAGAGGGGTCAGATTTTCATGTCACATATTTCCCACAGTGAACTGCATGTCAGTCTACTTTGCATCTACTCATGACTCTTGTCGTCTCTAGGCTCCTTTCAGCCATTGCACGATCAAAGCAACTTCATCTAAACACACTGTGGTCCTTTTCTAATCATCACGTGGCCCTTTCACCAACATCTACTTACTGAAGTGGTGACCGACACAACCTCTCTTACAGAGCTTCTTTAAATCCCGATACTGGATATGGTGGTTATCTTCACATCTTGCATAAGACAAGAACTATCTCCAACTATTACCCTGAACAAGCACATATGCTCTCATCAGACCCTTTAGTATGGATCATACTAACCATTAGTTATGGGTGATGAACTATACTAACATCGAGTTCTTCATGTACCTACTTCCACCTTTTGGAAGGGAACCTTTAGGTAAAACTCAAGAACCTTTGAACTTGCTTCATGGTGTAGTTGAACCATCTCTCTCATGGGTAGTTCAACCAGATCTGTCCCTTGATAGAACTCTTTCTTTCTCATGTCATCTAGGTAAGGCGATCTACCATAACCCATATTGCATCTCGACCTTCCTTGGTCCAGGGGAGACCTATCACAACATCCATAGTGATGAATTCCCATTCCCTCTCGGGAACTCTTTATCCTCTATATCAATGCACTGGGTTACCGATGCTCATCCTTCACCTTCTGTCATGCATGGCCACATACCACCTACAACCTCATCTTAAGCATCCAAAGTGCTGTTGTCATATACTATCTGGGTAGTACCACGATATATGGTGATCTTCAATCATGATTTCCTGTATGTCATGATTCCTCAAGATCGATTCCTCATAAACCCTAAATTACTCTGATCGGGGTTTCATCTCCTTCCTTTCCAAAGAAGTGCATCTGAGGTTCTACCACCATCCTTTCATTGTATCAAGGACTAAACTGGCTAACCAAACAATCATTAACTTTTTCAACATATCCCGTTATATCTAAGTGTTAGCCAAACACATCTCCTTTCCAAACTTAGGGTTAGCCTAACAACCTCTTCTAGCTTCTAGTCAAACTAGTTAGATATACCTCAACCAGAGTATCCATTACCACTTCACATCCTTAGGTATTAGATAACATTGAAGACATACACTTCCATGTATTTCACTTATCATCTCGAACTCTAAGTCTATCTTCATTGAAAACACTTTGAGCTCATCTTTTTGGTGATAAAACTCAACCTTGTATGACTCATATCTCTAGATAAAAACATCCTCCTAAGGTGACTACCTCATTTCTCTTAGTGTTTGTAATCCATCCATGTATCATTCACTTTACCAGGGTATGTTATTTTCTCTGTCATCATACCTCGTAGCAACGTTCCAACTCACATCATCTTTTATCCTTAGTGTATGGCATGCATACTGTCCTATCTCTCACTCCCATAACAAGAGGAAATAAGCATTTGGCGGCCGTCCAAATACAAAGTTCTTCCTGTTCCACGAGTAGAGATAATACATCCCACCTTTCCAGTACACCTTCAAACCTAAGTTGAAATGTGCAACTTATGTCTCTACATCACAATCATTTTGATATCAAAGTTACCTCCATGGAAAACTAGTCTTGAACCTACTGAGGTTTACACGCATCCCTTGGTCATCTCCTCTAGGTCTATAGGGTGCCGGTACTTTTGGGGTCATCCCTCTTCCCTCATGCATCAAGATAGTGCCCTACTCATCTGCCCTTTGGGTCCCATGAGTTCCTGAAGGTGATCAATCTCCTAACCCATGGCCCTCAGACAATGATAGTTGTTACCTTCTGACCCTATGGTCATGTGCAACTGGGGAATTAGGAAACTCCTATTTCCATCAGTCTTATCCCTACCTGACCCTAGGATAGACTTAGGATTCTCTTATAGTACATGTTCAACTTAAAACCTTACCCAAGCCTTCATCATCTCTCTCTTTGCATTCATGGGCTGACTTTCATTCTTTCATATGGGTCACGGCAACCTGCCTACCTTGGTCAAGCCCCATACCAGTTACTTTCATGGTAACACATCCACATTCACTTAGAGATGGATATCTATGGGTCTACATGTTCATTCTCATACCATGTACTTTTCACTTAGTTTCTCAAGATCCTATGAGACCTCTTTAGGTTACCTTAAACCGACAAAATTGATATACACCCTACCAAAGGGGTCCCTCTCCTAGGATGGGAGGAAAACAATCTCTCGATAACAAGGTCACAAACACCCTTAGGTCTAGGGTTTACATCCATATGAGCATGCTTAACCCAACAGCTACTAAGGCACAAGAAGACCACCTACTATACCATGCTAGGTCATACTTGTTCTATTTCCTCAACACTGGATCAAGATCATACCTTCTCATGTCATCAACTTAGCTGGGAGGGGTTTGTCAAACATACCTTAAACTTAAGGGGCTTCCCTTTTCCTCTATACAAGAGGAGTACCATGCTCGAAACTATAGCAACTTAATTCTCATCATGAGCATTAGGTATACCACTTCCCCTCTTAAGCCTAGGAACCCTAGGTTCACTTTTAGGTGTCCAACTGCATGCTCTATCTCTTAACCATGAATCAAGCTTGCAAAAGGCATGACATGCACTTCCTGTCATCCTTTGGCTCGAGCAACACTTAGAGTTGGATCCTCCTCAAGGAAAAACAATAAGGTACAAGGCCTCATAACCTATTACAAATCCTCTTTAGGGTATACAGAACATCTTCTTCTTTTCTCAGAAGGTAAACACTTATACCATAGGCACATAGGTGCCAGAAACCTCATCCTCTCTCTAGGGTTTGGTCCCTCCCATGGCATCCAAGACATCATCAACCTCTAGGGATCAAGCATGCGGTGACCACTATCATCCACTTAGGTCGCATCATCCTCAACTCCCGACTTCTCCTCATATCTCGGAGTCTAGGATTCCAACCTTCTTGTTGGGTTTCTTGCTCTCTCTAGAGATAACCCTACAACCATCCTCACCATTAGAGGTACTCTCTTCATGACAGATCAACCTCGAAAGCATGCCCCTACCTGGATGAAGCCTATGTTCCACTTATGTTTGCTTAAGGTTATACATAGCTCTTATGCTTGTCACATAAGCTATCCATCAAACTCATCCCAGCCAGGGTTTCAACCTATTGCTCGCACCACTGACGTACCTTGGGTGCATGCTATGCCCTACTCGCATAAGCCCATAGGGTTTCTAAGGTCCTTCACTAACATCATCATCTAAGGAGCTATCCTTTACCCTAACATGCATGACCCTTCCCAGGATTGGGTTGCTAAAGGTGCTAGGTCACCCATGGATCATATGGCATCCCAAAGGCATGTCCTTTCAAACACCTGGTCTAACTCATCTTTATCTAACCTTCAATTAGGGTTAGGGTTAGCATCATCCTCATAGGATGTGGCATGTCTCTACTTGCAATGGAGATCTCTATCTCCAAGACTAACTTATCCTCCTGACAAGAAGGTCTAGCCTCATGTCTCTTCTGAGGACATGACAACTTATGTCATACGACCTAAGCATGTATCTATTCTTTAATTTGCTCTTAATCTATTAAGCTTATGTCCATGTCATTTTATTTACATGCTTTTCATTAATTTGGTGGAGGATTCCTTAAACCTTATTAACCTTACCCATACCTCAAGAGGGTAAGGAGAAGAAAGAAAACCCTAATACTTTAGGTCCTTATCAGAATTTTGTGATGAGAAGGGATGAATAAGATGAGAAGTCCTAAAGGTATCTTATTTCGATTCATACCCTAAGACTTTGGTCAGGCAGTCACACGGATCTGGGAGTCCTCATATTTCGACTAGCGGTGCGGAGGAAAATATTACCATCCCCCAGTCATGATCCTTTTCTAGACACCTCCATCTTTTGGATAATCCTCTAATAACTCCCTTGGGTTCTATGGATGTTACAACCCCAATTTTTGGGTTCCTTGGGTGAGGAATGTAATTTATCACATTAAAGATATTGGAACAAATCATGATATAATAAATGGTTTTTTTTTACAATAGCCTTGATGATTGTGTTGTGGGCTTTATTGGCTATTGGGCCCAATAACAAGGAAATTCAATTAATAAATGAACAATTGAGTTTTTGAGAAAAGAGAGATGTGGAAACCACTGGAAGGCAAAAGAATGCAATCCAAGGATGGATTTCGTGCCTCTTGGGTTCCTTGGGTTCCAAGGAGTCCAAAGTTGCAAAGAAAAGGCAATAAGAAAAGAAAAAAATTAATTAAGTATTTCTTTATTAATAAATAAATTGAAAACAGTGATGAAATGTGGAAAATAAGTAAAAAGAGGTACAATTAAGTTATCCTTAGTGAAATTTCGTATCCCAAGGATTCCTAATGATAAAAGGAATACCGATGAGGAAAATAAAAGAGAAAAAAAGAGAAATTCTCAAAAAGAACTATTTTAATAAGAAATGCACATGATAATGGGAAGTAATGCATATAGATGCATCTAGAAGGATAACGAGTAACCTTGGAAAGGAATTTTGAATTATTATAATTGCTTGGGGTCCAAGGAGCCCAATGAATAAAAATAGGAAAGAGAAAATACCCATAAATAGAAAATAAGAAGATAATGAGAGTATACAAGATAATGCATGTTTTGGGGGTTTTGTTAAAAAGGAAGTAATTTCTATTAAAAGAGAATAGAAATTTGTGTCTATGGATTAAAAATAAAGAATAAAGAGATTAGGTGAGAGGAATTTTGAATTCCTAAAATCTAATGCACAAAGTACATGAAGAGAGAGAGAAGGATACTTCTAAAGCAAGGAAAATCCCTTTCCTATAAGGAGAAGCTGTGATTGCTTTATGGGCAAGCAATCTGGGCATGGATACCACCCTATATAAAGGGGTAAAGCCCTGGTCGAGGACCAGAGAGAGAAACCCACATCCTCCTCTTCTTCTTCTTCCTTGTTTTCACCTTAAAACCCTAACCAAGAAGGTGTAGTGCTTCCTAGAGCATGGAGGGTTATGGTGAGGTCTTGTTAAAGGCAAGAAGCATCCACGACGATTCCAGGAGGATCGACTATCCAACCCTACCCTGGCCTTCGGACGACCTCCGTCGTAGGGCTGCAGAACTGCCGCAAACTGCAGCAAACCGCAGCAGTAGTCATGGGAAAGATCATGCCAATAACCACCACCTTTGGCTGCATTTTAGCGGTGCCTCGGGGGCGCCGGGGTACAGAGGAGTTGGGGCGGCCATGGACGGCCACCCCCGAGCCCAGAGGAGGGGAGGACAGACCTCCGACGCGCAATAGGTCGCGCAAGGTTAGGTCGTCACGAGGTTGATGATGAACCAGGGGTCGTTGGACGGATATACCCTCTGGGGTATGAAGCACCGGCTGTTTAAGTGAGGGGGAGAAGGGTCTTTTAATTATAATTCCAAACTAGTCGGGCTGCATTGCATGGGAACATGGTGACGTGGCGCCTTCCTATTAGGAAAGTAAGTGTTTTTTTGTAAAATTCATATCTAAAAATCGGTGGCTCGGATTAGCACGCATAAAATATGAAAGTTGCTCAGAAAAATGAAAGGAATCCAATAAAAATACATATCGAAGCTAATTCCTCCTGTAATTTGAAAAGCAGTATAAGTTATTAACTTTAATGTAATGATGATTAAGAAACCCTATTTTGATGTGTTTAATGTGATTAGTAGGGTTTAATTGATGATTAAAGTTGATATTAGTCTGTTAATGATAAAAGGGAACATTAGGAACAAAAAGGATGAATCTTTGCACATAATCCATTTAATTTAGAGTTTTGTGCGTGAATATACTTTAATGGGCCTTAAAACCCTAATGTTGGCAAATTTGACTCTTAATAGTTTTAATTATTCAAAGTGGTGAATAAAGATGAGATATAATGATGCTAGGATATTTCGAGCATTAAAGTTCCTAACTTGTGGATAAATAACCTTAATATAGAAATTAGGGTTTTTGATTGAATCAAGGTAGAATTAATGGTAAATAACGTTCATAAGAGTATTAGAGCATAATGAACTACGAATTGATGATAAACGAGCATAATGACTTTGTCATGGGTTAAAGAGGATAAAAATTGTAGCTTTAATGTAAAAGAGGCTTAATGGACTTATATAATGGTTGATTATGCCTTAAATCCAAAACCAAGGATTAGATGTTGAAATAATTAGGGTTTGTGATCAATTGTGTTAAATTAGGGTTTGAAATAGTAAAAGATGAAGGGAAACCCTAATTGTAATAGAAACCCTAAAAGTGAATTAGAAACCCTAGGAAGCGAGCTAGGTTTAATGGATCTTGATGACATGAATAATAAAAAGGGAATTACATGATTATTTTAGGATCTTGTTGAAAATGCTTGCTTGCTTGGATTCTTATTTGCATGGATATTCTGTTCAAATCGTCAGATCAGGTATGTGGTTAATTATGAATAACCGCTTTAGTTTCCCGAAGGATTCCCAGATGTTTAATCCCATTGAGTGCAACTAAACAGTTTGGATGTTCATATTGCAATTATAAAGTGACTATGTTTATCACAATTTAATATAAATGTGTATTCCCGCACCTACATGCCACCCTGATGGAAGATGCCATAAAGGTCTGGCCCAAGAGGGTAGACCCATGGGCACCATGAGAGGTGACCCCAGACACCAAGCTTGGGAATGAGAAGGTGGTCTATGATGCATGACTATGGAGCACCGTGAGAGGTGACCCCCAGGCATCAAGCTCGAGATTGAGAAGGTGGCCTTAAGTCAATGGCAAATGAGAAACCCTAGAGGGGTATGCCAGGGTTATGGCAAAAGCGGTGGAGAATGACACATTGAAAATGTAAAGTGTCTTGTTAAATAATTTGATTGTGATAATTAGATTGTTATCCATATGTGCAAACTTTTGGTTGTTCCCACATACCAGTATATTTCGATATACTGACTGACATTTTGTTTTTCGGCGATTTAGGAATAACAATTGAAAGAATAAACAATAAAGTGACACATTGTGGAAATAAGAAATAAAGTGCAAGGAGGATTAGATAGAATAATTCAAGCTCTGGATAGATAGATTTCCAAAGTTTTCAAAGGTAAGTAAAGTTTTAATTTTATACTAAATTCCAGTTAGTTAGTAGAATTTCATAATTATTATTGATTATTTGTCGAACCTTTGATCATGTTAATTGAATAGAGACTCTGACCTTTGGGTCTCCCTTAATAGGGGGTTACCGGGAGGCAGGGTCGTTACAATTGGTATCAGAGCATAGGTTTCTCAATTAATCTTTAATAATTATTAAATTTTACAAATTCTGTAGAACCCAAGGGAGTTATTAGAGGATTATCTGAAAGAAAGAGGTGTCTAGAAAAGGATCATGACCCGGGGCTGGTAATATTTTCCTCCACACCGCTAGTCGGAATATGAGGACTCTCGAATTTGTGTGACTGCCTGGCCAAAGTCTTAGGGTATGAATCGAAATAAGATACCTTTAGGACTCTCTCATCTTGTTCATCCCTTAGCAACTCAAATTCTGATAAGGACCTTGAGGATTAGGGTTTTCTCTCTTCTCCTCACCCTCTTAAGGTATGGGTAAGGTTGATAAGGATTAAGGAATCCTCCACCAAATTAATAAAAAGCATGTAAATAAGATTTCATGGACATAAGCTTAATAGAGTAAGCGTAAAGGAATAGATACATGCTTAGGTCGTATGACACGAGTTGTCATTGCCCTCAGGAGATACCAGAGGATAGACCTCCTTGGCAGGAGGATGTGTAGAAAGAGTTAGTCTTGGAGGTAGAGACGTCCATTAAAAGTAAAGACCTAGCACATCCTTTGAGGATGATGTTAACCCTAACCCTAAGTGAAGGTTAGAGAAAGATGACATGATGAGTTAGGTGTCATGGTAGACCGAGTGTTTGGTTGGACATGCCTTTGGGATGCCATAAGAGGGTAGATGACCTAGTACCTTTGGCGACCCAACCCTGGAGAGGGTCGTGCTTGCTAGAGATAAGGATAGCTCCTTCATGGATGAGGTTAGAGGAGAACCTATAGTTACCCTATGGGCTTAGGCAAGTAGGGTATAACTTGATGAGACCTTGGTTAAGAGATCATGATGGATGGCTTATGAAATAAGCATAAAGGGCTATGAATGTTCTTGAGCAAACATAAGTTTGAGCATAGGCTTCACCCATGTGGAGGTATGCTAGTGAGCTTGATCCTTCATGGAGAAAGGACCTCAGGTAGTAAGGATGGATGTGGAGTTAGCTCTAGAGAGAAAAAGTAGGACTCAAGTAGGAGGATTGGAAGCTTAGATTCCGAGACATAAGGAACAGTGGGTAGTTGAGGATGATGTGACCTAAGTGGATGATAGTGGTTGCCTTATGTTTGATCCCTGAAGGCTGATGATATATTAGTTTCCTTTAGAGGAACCAAACCCTAGAAGAAGGATGATGCTTCTAGTACCTATGTACCCATGGTATAAGTGAGTACCTGCTGGATGAGATAAAGAGTGATTTAGACCATGAGGAGGTTTGAGTACCTAGTTGTGAGGCTTTGTACCTAGTTGGTTGTCCTGGAAGAGGACTCAACTCCTATGTGTTGCTCGAGTAGAAGGATCATGGAAGTACATGACATACCTTGGACATGCTTGATTCATGGTTAAGAGATTGAGCATGCAGTCAGACACCCAAAGGTGAACCTAGGGTTCCTAGGCCTAAGAGGGGAAGCAGTGTATCCGATGGTCATGATGAGATTTGAGTCCCTATAGTTTCGAGCATGGTACTCCTCATGGGTAGAGGAAGAGGAAACCCCTTAAGTTAAGGGTATGTTTGATGAACCCCTCACAACTAAGTTGATCTAATGTTGAGGAAAGAGAACAAGTGTGACCTATCATGGTTTAATAGGTGGTCTGCTTGTGCCTTAGTAGCTGTTGGGTTAAGCATGCTCATGTGAATGTAAATCCTAAGGACGGTTGTGACCTTGTTGTCAAGAGTTGTAGTTTCCTCCCATCCTGGGAGAGGGACCCTTTGGTTTGGTATATACCAGTTTTGTTGGTGTTGAGGTAACCTAAAGAGGTTTCATGGGATCTTGAGAAAGTTAAGTGAAAGGTACATGGTATGAGATTGGACCTGTAGACCCATAGTTAACCATCTCTAAGTGCATTTGGATGTGTTACCATGGAGGTAACCGATATGGGGCCTGACCAAGGTAGGCAGGTCACCATGATCCCTGAGAAAGGATGAAAGACAACCCAAGAATGCAGAGAGAGATGATGAAGGATTGGGTAAGGTTCTATGTTGGACATGTACTATGTTAGAATCCTAAGTCTATCCAAGGGTTAGGTAGGGATAAGACCGATGGAAGAAGGAGTTGCCTAATTCCCTAGTTGCACATGACCATAGGGTCTGGAGGTAACAACTATCATTGTCTGAGGGCCATGGGTTAGGAGATTGATCACCTTCATGAACTCATGGGACCCAAAGGGCAGATGAGTAGGGCACTCTCTGGATGCATAAGGGAAAAGGGATGACCCCAAAAGTGTCGGCACCCTATAGACCCAGAGGAGATGACCAAGGATTGTGTGTAAACCCCAGTAGGTTTGAGACCAATTTTCCATGGAAGTACTTTTTTATATCATGATGTTTGTGATGTGGAGACATGAGTTGCATGTTTCAACTTAGATTTGAAGGTGTACTAGAAAGGTGGGATGTACCATCTCTACTCTTGGAATATGAAGAACTCTGTATTTGGACTGCAACCAAATGCTTATTTCCTCTTGTTATAGGAGTGAGAGATAGGACAGTACGCATGCCTTACACCAAGGATAAAAGATGATGGAAGTTGGAACGTTGCTATGAGGTATGAGGATAGAGATGATAACATACCCTTGTGGAGTGAACGATACATGGATGGTTTACAAACAGTAAGAGAAATAAGGATGTTTTTAGCAGAAGCTATGTGGAACTTGCAAGTGATACAAGGTTGAGTTCGAAAACCAAGAGAATAAGCTCCGAGTTTCTTAATGAAGACAAACTGAGAGTTTGAGATGAGATGATAAGTGGAATACATGGAGGTGTATGTTCTCAACAATACCTAACACCTAAGGATAAGAAGTGGTAATGGATGTTTTGGTTGAGATATAGCTTCCTAGTTTGGCTAGAGACTAGAAGAGGTTGTTAGGGTAACCCTAAGTCTGGAGGGGAGATGTGTTTGGCTAACACTCAGATGTAACGAGGTATGTTGAACAAGTTAATGGTGTTTGGTTAGCCAGCATAGGCTTTGATGAAAGGATGGTGGTAGAACCTCAGATACACTTCTTGGGATAGGAAGGTAATCAAACCCTGATGAGAGTGGTTTAGGGTTTTCGAGGAATCGATCTTGAGGAATCATGACATACAAGAAATCATGATTTTAAGATCATCATACACCGTGATACTATAGAGATAGTAAGAGATAGTAGAACTTTGGATGCTTAAGATGAAGATGCATGTGGCTTGTGGCCATGCATGATAGTAGGTGAAGGATGAACACCAGTAACCCAATGCTTTGACATAAAGGATGAAGAGTCCCCGAGTGGGAATGGGAGTTCACCACTATGGATGTTGTGGTAAGTCTTCCCTTGAACAAGAAAGATCAAGATGCAATAAGGGTTACGGTAGATCGCCTTACCTAGATAACATGTTAAAAAAAAGAATACTTTCAAGGGACAAATCCAGTTGAACTACTTATAAGAGTGAGATGGTTCAAATTCACCTTGATGCAAGTTCAAGAGTTCTTGAGTGTGACCTAAAGGTTCACTTCCATGAGGTGGAAGTAGATACATGAAGAACTCGATGTCAGTTCAGTTTATCACCCCATACTAATGATCCAGACTAGAGGGTCTGATGAGAGCATGTGTGCTCATTCAGGGTGATACAAAGAGACAGTTCTTATGATGTGACGTTAGCCACCATAGCCTTATCGGGATGCAAGAATTTTTATAGATAGGTTGTGTCGGTCACCGCTTCATTGAGATGATGTTGGTGAAGGAAGCCTCACGAAGGTCAGAAAAGAACCACAGTGTGTGCAAATGAAGTCGCTTTGATCATGCAATGGCTGAGAGAGGGCCCAGTGGTGATAGGAGTCACGAGTTGATGCAAAGTAGACTGACATGCAGTTCACTGTGGGGGAATATATAATGTGAAAATATGACCCCTCTGAGCTACAACTGAGAAAGTTGAGTCCCCGATATATGGGTCCATTTGAGATGGATTGGTGGAGATGGTTGTGGTTAGCCTTGCCCCTCAGGATAACATGATGTGTAATGTGTTCCATGAGTCTGATCTAGAGCACTATGTGAGGTACCCAAGCCATGTGTTGAGCCCTGAACCTATTCAACTTTTGAGAGGCTAAAATGTCCTGAGTCACCTATGAAGGTATGATATACCAAGGTAAGAACGAACTCAGATGGAAGAATATGAGATGATGAAGGTTCTTGGGAAGCACCATGGAAAGGGTGATGCCACATGGGAGCCCTGATGGACGTATGAAAGGCTTATCCTGAACTGTTTATTTGCTTGATGGAATTTTGAGGGCAAAATTCTTATATGAGGGGAAGGATGTTACAACCCCAATTTTTGGGTTCCTTTGGCGAGGAATGTAATTTCTCACATTAAAGATATTGGAACAAGTAATGATATAATAAATGGATTTTGTTTACAATAGCCTTGATGATTGTGTTGTGGGCTTTATTGGCTATTGGGCTCAATAACAAGGAAATTCAATTAATAAATGAATAATTGAGTTTTTGAGCAAAGAGAGATGTGGAAACCACTGGAAGGAAAAAGAATGCAATCCAAGGATGAATTTCGTGCCTCTTGGGTTCCTTGGGTTCCAAGGAGTCCAAAGTTGCAAAGAAAAGGCAATAAGAAAAGAAAAAGATTAATTAAGTATTTCTTTATTAAGAAATAAATTGAAAACAGTGATGAAATGTGGAAAATAAGTAAAAAGAGGTACAATTGAGTTATCCTTAGTGGAATTTCGTATCCCAAAGATTCATAATGATAAAAGGAATACCGATGAGGAAAAAAAAAAGAAACAAAGAGAAATTCTCAAAAAGAGCTATTTTAATAAGAAATGCACATGATAATGAGACGTAATGCATATAGATGCATATAGAAGGATAACGAGTAACCTTGGAAAGGAATTTCGAATTATTATAATTTCTTGGGGTCCAAGGAGCCCAATGAATAAAAAGAGGAAAGAGAAAATACCCATAAATAGAAAACAAGAAGATAATGAGAATATACAAGATAATGCATGTTTTGGGAGTTTTGTTAAAAAGGAAGTAATTTCTATTAAAAGAGAATAGAAATTCGTGTCTATGGATTAAAAAGCAAGAATAAAGAGATTAGGTGAGAGGAATTTCGAATTCCTAAAATATAATGCACAAAGTACATGAAGAGAGAGAGAGAAGGATACTTATAAAGCAAGGAAAATCCCTTTCCTATAAGGAGAAGATGTGATTGCTTTTTGGGCAAGCAATCTGGGCATGGATACCACCCTATATAAAGGGGTAAAGCCCTAGTCGAAGCTCAGAGAGAAAAACCCACCTCCTCCTCTTCTTCTTCTTCCTTGTTTTCACCTTCAAACCCTAACCAAGAAGGTGTAGTGCTTCCTAGAGCACGAAGGGTTGTGGTGAGGTCTTGTTAAAGGCAAGAAGCATCCACGGCAATTCTAGGAGGATCTGCTATCCAACCCTACCCTGGCCTTCAGACGACCTCCGTCGTAGGACTGCAGAACTGCCACAAACTGCAGCAAACTGCAGCAGTAGTCATGGGAAAGATCACACCAATAACCGCCACCTTTGGCCGCGTTTCAGCGGTGCCCCAAGGGAGCCGGGGTACAACAGAGTTGGGGCAGCCATGGACGGCCACCCCCGAGCCCAGAGGAGGGGAGGACAGACCTCCAACGCGCTACAGGTCGCGTAAGGTTAGGTCGTCGCGAGGTAGATGATGAACCAGGGGTCGTTGGACGGATATACCCTCCGGGGTATGAAGTGTCGGATGTTTAAGTGAGGGGCAGAAGCATATTTTAATTATAATTCCAAACCAGGCGGGCCGCATTGCATGGGAACATGGCGATGTGGCGCCTTCCTATTGGGCAAGTAAGTGTTTTTTTGTAAATTCATATCTAAAAATCGGTAGCTCGGATTAGCACGCATAAAATATGAAAGTTGCTCAGAAAAATGAGAGGAATCCAATAAAAATGCATATAGAAGATAATTCCCCATGTAATGCGAAAAGTAGTATAAGTTATTAACTTTAATGTAATGATGATTAAGAAACCCTATTTTGATGTGTTTAATGTGATTAGTAGGGTTTAATTGATGATTAAAGTTGATATTAGTCTATTAATGATAAAAGGGAACATTAGGAACAAAAAGGATGAATCTTTGCATGTAATCCATTTAATTTAGAGTTTTGTGCGTGAATATACTTTAATGGGCCTTAAAACCCTAATTTTGGAA
Organism: Alisma plantago-aquatica; assembly: GCA_963693085.1. Taxonomy (NCBI): domain Eukaryota; kingdom Viridiplantae; phylum Streptophyta; class Magnoliopsida; order Alismatales; family Alismataceae; genus Alisma; species Alisma plantago-aquatica. The sequence continues at coordinate 390,882,104 of OY856414.1, read as the reverse complement.
AATTCGACTCTTAATAGCTTTAATTATTCAAAGTGGTGAATAAAGATGAGATATAATGATCCTAGGCTATTTCGAGCATTAAAGTTCCTAATTTGTGGATAAATAACCTTAATATAGAAATTAGGGTTTTTGATTGAATCAAGGTAGAATTAATGGTAAATAACGTTCATATGAGTATTAGAGCATAATGAACTACGAATTGATGATAAACGAGCATAATGAGTTTGTCATGGGTTAAAGAGGATAAAAATTGTAGCTTTAATGTAAAAGAGGCTTAATGGACTTATATAATGGTTGATTATGCCTTAAATCCAAAACCGAGGATTAGATGTTGAAATAATTAGGGTTTGTGATCAATTGTGTTAAATTAGGGTTTGAAATAGTAAAAGATGAAGGGAAACCCTAATTGCAATAGAAACCCTAAAAGTGAATTAGAAATCCTAGGAAGCGAGCTAGGTTTAATGGATCTTGATGACATGAATAATAAAAAGGGAATTATGTAATTATTTTAGGATCTTGTTGAAAATGCTTGCTTGCTTGGATTCTTATTAGCATGGATATTTCTGTTCAAATCGTCAGATCAGGTATGTGGTTAATTATGAATAACCGCTTTATTTTCCCGAAGGATTCCCAGATGTTTAATCGCATTGAGTGCAACTAAACAATTTGGATGTTCATATTGCAATTATAAAGTGACTATGTTTATCAAAATTTAATATAAATGTGTATTCCCACACCTACATGCCACCCTGATGGAAGATGCCATAAAGGTCAGGCCCAAGAGGGTAGACCCATGGGCACCATGAGAGGTGACCCCAGACACCAAGCTCGGGAATGAGAAGGTGGTCTATGATCCATGACTCTGGAGCACCGTGAGAGGTGACCCCCAAGCACCAAGCTCGGGATTGAGAAGGTGGCCTTAAGTCAATGGCAAATGAGAAACCCTAGAGGGGTATGCCAGGGTTAGGGCAAAAGCGGTGGAGAATGACACATTGAAAATGTAAAGTGGCTTGTTAAATAATTTGATTGTGATAATTATATTGTTATCCATATGTGCAAACTTTTGGTTGTTCCCACATACCAGTATATTTTGATATACTATCTGACGCTTTGTTTGTCGGCATTTTAGGAATAACAATTGAAAGAACAAATAGTAAAGTGACACATTGTGGAAATAAGAAATAAAGTGCAAGGAGGATTAGATAAAATAATTCAAGCTCTGGATAGATAGATTTCCAAAGTTTTAAAAGGTAAGTAAAGTTTTAATTTTATACCAAATTCTAGTTAGTTAGTAGAATTTCATAATTATTATTGATTATTTGTTGAACCTTTGATCCTATTAATTGAATAACGGCTCTGACCTTCGGGTCTCCCTTAATTGGGGGTTACCAGGAGGCAGGGCCATTACAATGGAGTTTATAAAATTTAATAATTCTTAATGGTTAACTGAGGAACCTACTCTCTGATACCAAATGTTACGACCCCACCTCCCGATAATCCCCAATTAAGGGAGACCGAGAGGTCGAAGCCGCACCCATAACTTCCGGATCAAAGGTTCGTCACTTAACCAAGAACAATTATTAAATTTCAACAATCTATACTGAAAAGCTGTAATAAAATTTTGCATACCTTTTGAAAATTTTGGATTTCTAAACTTCTATCCATGTATGTATTCTACTCTAACTAATCCTCGCATTTTACTTCATGTATTTCGCAATATAACGATTTACTGTTTGTCTTTTTGGCTTGAACCTAAAACGCCGACAAACAAAACGTCGGTCAGCCGAAGCTGGTATGTGGGGGAAACAATTAAACGTGCAACTATGATAACAACGTAATCATTTAATTAATCATTTAACAACCAAGATTACGTTTTAAATATAACTCTGTGATCAATGAGTACCATATCCTCTGTGCTATCCCTGCAGTGGACCTGGATACTACCTTCCTTATGGTAGATCCCCATTAAACCCCTCATGGTCCCACCTATAGGTGAACTAGTTTCTATGGTTGAGTCACCTGGCACTACTCGCAAGTAGCCCACTCCTTAACTCATGGCAGGCTAATGGGTCTCATGGCGCTACACTTGGTAGCCCAATTTCTAACCCACGATAACCTTGACCTTACTCTAGGTTACCCCTTTTTAGCCTTTACAAGTCACAAAGGTGGACCCAGATCTAGCCAGTTATACATGTATATTCATAGTGATAGTCATAGTCACTCTATAGTTGCATGAAATAAAAGTATCCAACAGTTATTTTCAAGCAACCGATAAAACATGCGGAAATCGCCGTGAAACTAAAACGATTATTCATAAGTGTAACCACATACCTGATTAGATGATTTCACAAACATTAAGAAAATCCAACCAAGAATGCAATCCAAGCTAGCAATCACATAATTCCTGAAAAGAATATGTACTCTATTTATTACACACTTTATCAAGAATCTACTTTATTGACTTGGATTCACTTTCTAGGGTTTTTGTATCCATTTTAGGGTGTCATTTTGCAATTAGGGTTTCCCTTCATCTTTTACCACATTACACCCTAATTTTATGCCATTACTCATAAACCCTAACTATCTCATCTATTCTTCAATATTAAGGTTATCTTAACAACATATAACTCTATTTTCATATTACATGCACATTAATCATCAATTAATTTCATTAAGCTTCTTTTACATTAAAGCTATTGTTTTTATCCTTTTAATCCATGACAAGATCATTATGTGCATCTATCATTAATTCCAAGTTCATTAGGGTCTAATTAACATATGAACTCATTTTGCCATCAATTTCACCTTTTATTCATGAAAAGACCCTAATGACTACATTTAGGGTATTTATGCAAAATTAAAGACTTGAATGCTCGAAATAGATTAGAACCACCATATAACAACATATTTTCACAATTTTCAAATTAAATATGATCTTATCCTCTTTTACCCTAAATTAGGGTTTCTAAATACTTAACCATTCTTATATGGGGTAAAAACTATAAATCATGCCATTTTACCTCTAGATCAGGTTCCAATCTAATATTATCATTCATTAGGCTATTAATACTTAAATTAACCCATTAAGCATACTAGATTCAACCTTTAATCATAAAAAGGGTTTTTAACTTAACTTTAATGCACTTTTCATCAATGTATTGTAATTTTGCAATTAGGAACGGAATAAAACTTTATATAATTTTTATTGGATTCCTCTCATTCTCCTGATCAAAATTCATATATTACTTGTCCTAATCAGAGTTACCAATATGGAGATACGATTTTTGCAATAAATCACTTACCACAACCAATGAGAGGGCGCCACGTCGCCTCTATCTCCATGCAAAGTATCACATGATTTGGAAACATAATCCAATGATGAAACTTCCCCCGCTTGAGTTCCCCAACCTTCATACCCCCAGAGGGTATTACCGTCCAATGCATCAGCCTTCATCTTCTTCCTCTCGACTCGGTTAGCTGCGCCAACCTTCCGCCTTAGGCGCAACTCCCCTTCCTTCTACCGAGCCCGACGGCCACCGGGAGGGTGTTTCTGCCTCCTCCCAACCCCCACGCACTTAGGGACGGGTGAACTTGCGGACAAGGTGGCCGTTTCAAGCATGTCCAGCCTGCGGCATTTAGCTGAAGGTGTAGGTCTACTGCGGCGGCTGTGCGAGGATGGGAGGGAGGAGATGATGGATGATCGCTCCTTAGTTGTTGAGGGAGCATCCTGCTTCTGACCAGACTACATACCACCCCTCACTGCTCCTTGGATAGGGCTATACCCTCATGGTTAGGGTTAGTACGGAAAGAAGAAGAAGAATAGGTTGGAGCAACGTGGGGTTTTCCTTCCCTTCGAACCAAAGCTCTACCCCTTATATAGGGGTGAGAAAAGAAGCCCTCAGTAGGCTTATACACGACTCAAAGAGCCCCTTTCCAAAAGGATGCATATTCCTTCTAGGAGAAATATTCTTGTCTCTCCTCATTATCCTTTTGTTAAGCTTTATTTCATGGATAATTGGAAAAACGAAAATCCTTTCTCTTATTATCATTGTTCTTGCATTTTAATCCATTAACCACGAAATTATATTTCCTTTTGTTGAAACAACACTTCTTTTTAATAATACTTCATAATCATTTATTATGCATCATATTATCTTCTTATTTGAATTTATTGGTATTTTATATTTCCTCTTTCTTTATTGGGACTCCTTTGATCCCAAGAAACTCTATGATTTCGAAATTCCTTTTCAAGGATACTTAATACCCTTCTAGATGCATCTATATGCATTATGTTGCATTATCATGTTTATTTCTTATTAAAATATCTCTTTTCGAGGATTTCTCTTTATTTCTTTTTTATTTTTCTCATTGGTATTCCTTTTATCATTAGGAATCCTTGGGATACGAAATTCCACCAAGGATAATTCAATTATACCTCTTTTCACTTGTTTTCCACATTTTACCATTATTTTCAATTTCTTTCTTCACAAAGAAATATTTAATTGATATTTTCTTTTCTTATTTCATTCTCTATGAAACTTTGGACTCCTTAGAACCCAAGGAACCCAAGAGGCACGAAATCCTCTTTGGATTTCCTTCTAAAGGTTTCCACATTTTTCTTTTCTCAAATATTCAATTATTCATTCACTAATTGAATTTTCTTGTTATTTGGGCCCAATAGCCAAAAAAGCCCACAACACAAACATCAAGACTATTGCAAACAAAATCCATTTATTCCAAATACATTATATCATTATTCTTTCAAATATCCTTAATATGAGCAATTACATTTCTCACCAAATGAACCCAAAAATTGGGGTTGTAACAAGTACAACCTTCCCATTATTAGGTTAAGGGTTTCTCTTTATAGCCGAATAGGGTTTCAAGTTCATATTACCAATTCAAACCCTAATTCATTGCTCCACACATCTAGGAGCATATATTGATATCATAAGTATGCAATCATACTTATATGTTCTCATCTTTCATCATTAAATGATTATCAACACAAGGTATGAGTTTCTCTCTCATCCTTACTAGGATATTGATTACATCATGCTTTTGGTTCAATCCTCCTCTTTGAGGAATATTAGTTCATCATTAACAATTTACATCATCTTTTATATTGCAATTAATTCAACATGCAACATATGTCACTCAATCAATTACATATGATTGAAGTGTCTCTACCCTATTGGGTATCAAGATGTGTGTACATTATCATATCATGCTTTAAGATACATTCTTTACTTCATGTTGTATATCCAAATCGAGCATGTGAGACAGTCACATCACCATGTCATGTTTCAGGGTGTATTCCCTAATCATCATATCATGTACCCATATCAAATTGACTATCACTTAGTTCATATCATTTCAAGACAACTTCATATCGGGTATAAGCTAAGTGCTTGACCCCATATCGGGTATAAGTTATGTGCTTGATACCATATTGTGTATAAGCTATGTGCTTGATACCATACTGTGCACAAGGTGTGCACCATATTGGGCATAGTGCATATGCCTCATCATGTATCATTTGAGTGGTATATTTACAAGATACCATATCGGTTTCCATTCAGGATTATCATATTGGGTATCCATGTCGGGTAACATATCAAGTTAACATGTTAGGTAGACCCTTAGACTCATAACCCCTTCATTCCTTCAAGGATCAACCTTATCATATAGTTACTTGACAAGCTAGGTGTCTTATTTAATTCTCATACCACAATCCATTACATAAAGGGTAGGGTATATTGGGTTTCAATCCATCATCTAGGGTTTTCCACCATATTGGGTAAATTATTCCATATCGTGCATGAAGTATGAATTGAACCTCATATCATTCACAAGAATGGGAGTAGGTGCTATTCCTATCAATTAAGGGATATCATTCATATCATTCATGTGGTATCACTCACCACTTGTATCGGCTTACCCCTCACCAAGGGTTATCCAACTCTATATTGTTTAGAGTGTTCACTATCTCTCTATCGTGTAAGAGGTGTAGTCTTTAGACTTGTATTGTGTATAAGGAGTGAGTAGGTATCTCCCATATCGTTCAAAGGACATGGCTCATATTGTGTATGAAGTATCATCTATTACCATATCGGGTTAACCCCATCTTGGGTTTCATATCAGGTTGAGATATTTCAACCATATTGGGTTACACCTTGTATTTTAATTCATGTCTTCTATTATGCATACTCAATCAATCATATCATGCACCAGATGTGTGCTTCAAGGTATCATGTACCAGAGGTATATTACATAATCATATCATGGAAGAGGTACTTTCTTATCTTTACTCATATTGGGTTACCCAAACTAAGGTTTCATATCGACTTACACGTATACCCTTGTTCCTATATCGTGCATGGAGTCTATATCATGCAAAGGGCATTATGGTTAACACCATATAGTGTTACAAGGTATGAACTTCATCTCCATATAATACAAGGAGATATAATCTCTTAAGCATATTATGCAAGTTATACATGTATATTACCATATGGGGTATGAGCTACTTGTTCATGTACTTGAACCTGATATCAATTTATAAAGTGATACCATCTTCTTCAAGCTCTAGACCTTTGTTATAACTGTTCTAGTTTATAAATAATAGGTCTAGGAAATTCTTAGAACTCATGGATTCATCAAGTATTCAATAAAAACTTGGAATTGAAAGTAATCATCTAGTGTAACAAGTTAAGTGGTAGATAATAACATGATTGGGTTCAAGTTATATAACTCGCCTTGTGAATAGCTTCAAAGCTCGAAGATCCAAAGCTTTATGTTCCAAAGGTTGAAGAAGAATTTCTCCAAGGTCCATGGCTCGTTTACAACTCCTCCATAGACAAGAAATCACCTTATTTAAGCACTTAGTGAAGAAGGAATGAAAGGAATATTCATAACCTGATATCCTACTTCCACCAAGGTTGAAGATGACCAAAGCCTTACCTAAAGCTTGGTGCTCTATCTCTCCTTGCTCCTTGAGATACTTTGCATGATACCTAAGGGGATTTTCATGATATCTCCAAGGGATATGGTTGTAAGGATTGTAAACTTTCATAAGTTGGTGAAAGGTGAAGTATATATACTTGGTTTCATGAGATAAAGTGTATAAGAGGTGTCTTCACATCAAGCTACTAGATGACACGTGGCCATGCATGCACACATACATATATTTCTATGCAAGAAGTCTTGAGGATAATCTAGAGACAATATCTCGGCCCTCCTTTATCTTGTTGGATAAGTTTCCTCATCTCTATCTCATCAAATAAGCAACCTGATACACTTTTTGCAAGGGGCTTTGCAACCCGTCCTAGACCACCTCCTTGAGGTTCTCTACTTGTCATAGCCTTTTCCAAGACTCAAAAAACCGATGGGAGACTTCTACTATGGATCTTTGGCCGATAGGATTCCTATATCAAGTCCACAACTCGATACAACACATATAAGGCTTCTCCTTCAACTCTTTCCTTGGTCTTTCCATCACCAAGAGTTCATCACTCACAGGTGATTCAAACATAATGTATCCTTCTTTCTATTTCCTCTAAAAGATACATAGAGGGAGTAGGGACACTCTAGAGGTGGTATTTTGCATTCCAACCCCATTTATTAGGTAAATTTCAAATTGTACCAAAATTGGTGCACACAGTCTTAGCATTGTTCAAGCAAATTATATCTTAGGATTTAGGCTTTCCAAAAGCCACCACTTAGCATAATACTCTCTCTTATGATACTAAAACACTTAGAACACATTCAACATGTGGCATATTTCAATGTAACCCCCTCATCTTGGGTAAATTGCACATTTCACTCAGGCTATCAATTAATGCACAAATAGTTTGCAATTAAGCTCAAACTTGACAATAAACTTCACAAGAATCCTTAATTACTTTTCAAAAGATTAGAATTAGTTTGTAAGTAACTTACTTAAGAAAAACTCCTAGGGTTAATCCATAACCCATGTTAGGGGTATTACAATTATAAACCCCTAACAAGGATTTCGTCCCCAAAATCCCAAATGAAGGAAGACAATTGTCGTTCATGCATCATATCATCAAGTCTCCACATAACATCTTGATGTCATGGAGATGTCAAAGAACTTTGACTAGCACAAAGTCCTTTCATAAAGGATTATGATAAGATCTGTCACACATGACACATACTCAGTTGTTCTATCTGATACTGACTATGAAGTCAACTCTGTGTCAAGTAACACTTTCTAAGTCAGAGAAGTACTATGACTAATTCAGGTGTCAAACCTTATTGATTCACATATTTTATGTGACAACATTCTAGGGAGTCTTCCGTACTCCTCACTTAGTTTAGCATTTCACTTTCAAGGAGAGATCAAGGTTACGTTTTGTCACCGACTTGGGACTATAGGTCTTATCATACATCTTTAGTGCCACTCTAATCTCTCAACACAAAACTTTCTTATGACTTGTATCAACTATCTTCCTAATTATTCATTCTATTTTCATAAGGAAAAGTCACTTACTAAAGAAGAACTTATCTCAGAGATACCTCTAGATGTTATGAATAGACTGCCTTAACAGATCTAGATAGGGATACATTAAGGAATTATTTTTAGCTTTGATAAGCTTCTTCTCAAAATGATTCTACAATTGTTCCTTAAATTAATATATCATTATCAATGTTATGTTTATGCAGAGCATAAACCCCTAACGTATGATTCCCATACTCGAGTTATCTCAAGGTTGACCCTTCTAGATAATCAAACACTATTCATCATATCAAGAGTCATATTCTCACTTTCCCATACCACCTGGCACATCTCAGATACCCGAATCCCTTATCTTGGTATCCTTCGCATGTGTCAAAAACACATCATATCCTCATCATATCCATTTCTCTATTGTTACTACCAAAGTCAAACATACAAAAAGGATCTTTCTTTTATCTTGGGACATAATATATTACCCATATCTTTATCTTGGAACCAAAGTCCAAGACAAACTGATACTTTTCTAAGTATCCCTCAACAGATCACTTCTAACTCATGCACATCAAGTGTCCTCATACTTACTTGATTGCCATGTATCTGAAAGGAGAGAACACAAAGGAACATATCCCTTTCATCACCCCATCATTACCCATGGTTGTTCATCAAAGAGGAGACATCATCATCTCCTAAGATTATTACATGAGATTTCACTGTTCATGAGTCATTTACACTTGTCTCATCATAAGTTCCTAGCCATTTGCATAGGAATTATTTGGATGATTACATATCATCATCCCTTTCTTTGTTATTGCCTATCATATTCATGATGATTTCATGATTTTATCACATTTCTCATTTCCACATTATGGAAAAGATCTACTTATTCACACAAACTTTATCAAACAGGGATCATCATCCTGGTTCCCTTTCTCTTATCATGAGGATTATACTTTGTACTTCCTCATACACACAGATTGATTTGAGATCATCTCAGATTTTGATTTATTTCACTTGGGATGTGATAAAAAATTATCCATGTCATATTTCCAGTTTTGTTATGCTCATTAGATTGTCTCAAAATGACTACTTGATCAGAGTAATAAGAAAGATAACAATCTAAGAGTTCCATACCTACCTTATCTTCAATAGTTGAATACCTGGCCAGGGTATACAAGTACTAATATTAGGTGGCACGCACTTTGTTTACTATCATGTTCCTTACTTTTCATATAATAAAAAACATAAGACTTAGCATCCCTGGATTTTCTCCAGGCATCACTCTACACCTCATCCTCTTTCATACAGATAAGAGCAATTATAAAGCATTTAAAAGAATACTGAACATAATATAAATTCTAGTTCTCATCATTTCTTCCCTGTGTTCCCATAGGGAAATCAATAGGGAAGTCAATAACAATAATCCTTCTTATGATTATCAAATAAAATCAAGAGAAGGCATATTAAAATGACAAAGCTCTATCTGACTGTTACGCCTTGCGGTCATCTACCGCTTCAGGTTGACTCAACACATAGAGTCTAGTTGTTTCATGTTGTTGCTTTAGCCTTTTTACACTATTGGGCTGTAACTTTCATAAGCCCTTCCGAGTCTACCTCGGTTGTTGGGTCATCTCCTCCCTTATTTTTAAACAAAAGAGTTTAGTATGCTCAACATGTCTGTATCTATAACATGTTTTGTACTCGTACCATGGTCTTATGAGTCTTATTACCGGTGTAGAAGCTAAGTCAAAAGTTCTTACATGTGGAAGGTTAGGAGCTTTTCCTTTACTTAGCGATTACTGCCATGGTACACTAGGCATTCATTGCACGGGTTGACCAAAAACTTTGGCTTTTTAGAACAACTAGGCAAATGTCTCTAGAACTGTAGTGACATTTCCTTAATTCTCAGCTTATTGAACCTCCTTGGAACTGCCATCATAGATGTACTATCTATCTATACTTATGGAAGAGTCTATTTTCTCGCCATAAATTAACTCTTCCCACATTTTCCAATATTCCAACATGACTATGTCATTCAGGAACCCTTTCAGAACCCAAAGTTTTTACATTGAGGACTGGTAACCTAGGTTGTAATTCTAGTATCCATTTTACTATATGCATCACTATTGTCTGAACCTAACCAACAAGAGCATAAAAAGTAGGATTCTCTATCCTGATTGGGTTAAGATGGGAATTCTCAGGCACTCATTCTTCTCTTGCCTGATCTCTTACACCCTCTCCTGGTATAACAACATTGCTCTTAGCAACATGTTTCTCATGTTCTCCAATCATTTTTATACTTTACCCTTTCTTCTTCATAAGAAGAAGTCACTACTGGGTATACTTGAAAACACTAGAATAGACTCAACACCTTACCCCTATGTCTCTGTAGACTCAGCGAACCTTAAGCTCTGATACCAAATTTGTAACGACTGCCATCAAACCGACAACCAAATCGTTACTAATTAAGCAGAATCATCATAAATAGTAGATTAACAAAAATCATTAAAATTAAAAACCATTTTGCAAGGAGATCCTCTACCAGAAAACTCTTATTGAAAGGTCCAAAACTCATACATATCATGATTCACATTATACAAACATTATTTCTACTCAACTCGAGGACAACATATAATAGTTGCTCTATCAACACATGTACTGTAGTAACATAAAACCTCGAGGCATACAAGCCAAAATCTTAGATCGTTCATGAAACTATTATGAACCGACTCCAAGGACCTGAGAGTACAGAGACGACACATAGGAATTCTATCTACAAGACACGACAGACAGTACACTCAACCTGAGCTGTCACTGCTACCTCAGCTGTTGTTCCTTCTCTGCAGAAAGGTCTCCACCGCTTTGTGCTCGTCCCCCTAAAAAAATTTGTGGATCCCACGGGGTGAGACAATTCTCCCAACGAGAGATATAACTCTCTGCCGACTATAGTATTGTTGTAGATAAATATAATAAAACTGAGCAGGGGTTCTTTTATATTAATAGGCATGTTTATTCATTGTACAAATAGGATAAAGTAATCTCTTAACTTAAGAAAAAGATGCATCTACCCATGGTAGAATAATAAACCATCTATCTACTTAACAAGGAATGTAAAGGAACATAAATAACATCTATCAAGCTAAGATGTATAACTGAATTATGCATCAAACAATGTTTTCCGTATTCGATCCTTAAGCAGATATGCTACACGGCTGAACATATTTTACAATCACACTTATGCCCTAAGGAAATGAAGTATACCCCATTCATCTCCAACCGACCACAAACTTCTCACAAGTAGGTACCATACAAGGTCAATGGGAGAGCCGATTTCCATGACCTCAGCTATCTCGGTCAGTACGAGACCACTGGTAGTGACATCTCGTGTCAATCTACAAAAGAGCATTCCAGGGTACTAGGCATCTTTGCTCAGAGCTACAACGTCAACTGCTCTCTCTTAGGGGAACATCTACTAACAACTATCCCCATTTATGAAATTACTGTGTCAAGGCCTATAGACATACTCTAAGCCACGTGCTAGTTCACCGTGCTCAATTGAGACATTTATTTAGAGTTCGTAAGGGGATCGACTCACACATGGCCGTCTGTTTATACTTACACCCCCACATATTCAAAAATATGCACACTGGGTTATGCTACAGTGAACCCATTTCATCATTCAGCAAATCCTAACGCTGATGGATTTATGGTCAGGGAAACATTTTATGATTTCTAGTGATATATTACGTGCATTACAACATTCTTTTAGCATCAAACAAATTATAATCATCAACCACAACAAATGCTACAAAAAAAAGGTGTAATACATCTATGAAGTACTTTTCAAATCTTTAAGACCCATGATACTTGGGATCTTAGTCCCTTATCACATTACTGGGAATTCTCATTCCTTCACATCATCATTATCATGATTACTGAATCTAGGTATTCAAACCCTTAGATCACCACATAACATTGCTACCTATGTAGCAGGTAACTACTACCTTTAGGTCCTCAGACCAAGGTATTCATTTCACTTGTTGTATGAGTATTTCATATAGCTCACATGATTTGATTAAGCATCTCGTCACCTCTCACTAGGAAACAATTATTCACATGGCTCACAAGGCCATTAAATATCTTGTCACCTCTCACTAGGCAACAACTATTCATATGGCTCACAAGGCCATTAAACAACTTGTCACCTCTCACTAGGCAACAACTATCTTTTAGGTCATCAGACCTTATAAACATTATACTTATTATATAAGTATTTAGCATGCTTCACAAGGCTTATTCAATAAGAGAAGTACAACCTTCCCATTATTAGGTTAAGGGTTTCTCTTTATAGCCGAATAGGGTTTCAAGTTCATATTACCAATTCAAACCCTAATTCATTGCTCCACACATCTACGAGAATATATTGATATCATAAGTATGCAATCATACTTATCTATTCTCATCATTCATCATTAAATGATTATCAACACAAGGTATGAGTTTCTCTCTCATCCTTACTAGGATATTAATTACATCATGCTTTTGGTTCAATCATCCTCTTTGAGGAATATTAGTTCATCATTAACAATTCACATCATCTTTTATATTGCAATTAATTCAACATGCAACATATGTCACTCAATCAATTACATATGATTGAAGTGTCTCTACCCTATTGGGTATCAAGATGTGTGTACGTTATCATATCATGCTTTAAGCTACATTCTTTACTTCATGTTGTGTATCCAAATTTATCATGTGAGATAGTCACATCACCATGTCATGTTTTAGGGTGTATCACCTAATCATCATATCATGTACCCATATAATATTGACTATCACTTAGTTCTTATCATTTCAAGATAACTTCATATCGGGTATAAGATAAGTGTTTGACCCCATATCGGGTATAAGCTATGGGCTTGATACCATATCGTGTATAAGCTATGTGTTTGATACCATATCGTGCACAAGGTGTGCACCATATTGGGCATAGAGCATATGCCTGATCATGTATCATTTGAGTAATATATTTACAAGATACCATATCGGTTTCCATTCAAGATTATCATATCGGGTATCCATGTCGGGTAACATATCAGGTTACCATGTTAGGTAGACCCTTAGACTCATAACCCCTTCATTCCTTCAAGGATCAACCTTATCATATAGTTACTTGACAAGCTAGGTGTCTTATTGAATTCTCATACCACAATCCATTACACAAAGGGTAGGGTATATCGGGTTTCAATCCATCATCTAGGGTTTTCCACCAGATTGGGTAAATAATGCCATATCATGCATGAAGTATGAATTGAACCTCATATAATTTACAAGAATGGGAGTAGGTGATATTCCTATCAATCAAGGGATATCATTCATATCGTCCATGTGGTATCACTCACCACTTGTATCGGCTTACCCATCACCTAGGGTTATCCAACTCTATATTGTTTGGAGTGTTCACTATCTCTCTATCGTGCAAGAGGTGTAGTCTTTAGACTTGTATTGTATATAAGGAGTGAGTGGGTATCTCCCATATCGTGCAAAGGACATGGCTCATATCATGTCTGAAGTATCATCTATTTCCATATCGGGTTAACCCGATCTTAGGTTTCATACCGGGTTGAGATATTTCAACCATATCGGGTTACACCTTGTATTTTAATTCATGTCTTCTATTATGCATACTCAATCAATCATATCGTGCATCAGATGTGTGCTTCAAGGTATTGTGTACCAGAGGTATATTACATAATCATATCATGTAAGAGGTACTTTCTTATCTTTACTCATATCGGGTTACCCAAACTAGGGTTTCATATCGACTTACAAGTATACCCTTATTCCTATATCATGCACGGAGTCTATATCACGCAAAGGGAATTATGGTTAACACCATATATTGTTCCATGGTATGAAATTCATCTCCATATCGTGCAAGGAGATATGATCTCACAAGCATATCGTGCAAGTGATACATGTATATTACCATATCGGGTATGAGCTACTTGTTCATGTACTTGAACCCGATATCACTTTATAAAGTGATACCATCTTCTTCAAGCTCTAGATCTTCGTTCTAACTATTCGAGTTTATAAATAACAAGTCTAGGAAATTCTTAGAACTCATGAATTCATCATGCATTCAATAAAAACTTATAATTGAAAGTGATCATCTAGTGTAACAAGTTAAGTGGTAGATAATAACATGATTGGGTTCAAGTTATATAACCCACCTTGTGAATAGCTTCAAAGCTCCAAGATCCAAAGGTTGAAGGAGAATTTATTCAAGGTCCAGGGCTCATTCAAAACTCCTCTGTAGACAAAAAATCACCATAGTTAAGCACTTGGTGAAGAAGGAAAGAAAGGAATATTCATTACCCGATATCGTCCTTCCACCAAGGTTGAAGATGACCAAAGCCTTACCTAAAGCTTGGTGCTCAAGCTATCCTTGCTCCTTGAGCTAATTTGCAAGATACCTAAGGGTATTTTCATGATATCTCTAAGGTATATGGTTGTAAGGATCGTAAACTTTCATAAGTTGGTGAAAGGTGAAGTATATATACTTGGTTTCATGAGATAAAGTGTATAAGAGGTGTCTTCACCTCAAGCTACTAGATGACACATGGCCATGCATGGTTGAAACGTGGCCATGCATGCACACATACGTATCCTACTATGAAACAAGTCTTTAGGATAAGCTAGAGACAATATCTCAACCCACCTTTATCTTGTTGGATAAGTTTCCTCATCTCTATCTCATCAAATAAGCAACTCGATACACTTTTTGCAAGGGCCTTTGCAACCCTAACTGGACCACCTCCTTGAGGTTCTATGACCATCATGGAATTTTCCAAGACTCAAAAAACCGATAGGAGACTTCTACTATGGCTCTTTGGCTGATAGGATTCCTATATCAAGTCCACAACTCGATACAACACATATAAGGCTTCTCCTTCAACTCTTTCCTTGGTCTTTCCATCACCAAGAGTATCATAAGTCACAAATGATTTAAACATAGTGTCTCCTTCTTTCTATTTCCTCTAAAAGATACATATAGGGAGTAGGGACACTCTAGAGGTGGTATTTTGCATTCCAACCCCATTTATTAGGTAAATTACAAATCGTACCAAAATTGGTGCACACAGTACTACCATTGTTCAAGCAAGTTATATCTTGGGATTTAGGCTTTCCAAAAGCCACCACTTAGCATCATACTCTCTCTTATGATACTAAAACACTTAGAACACATTCAACATGTGGCATATTGCAATGTAACCCCCTCATCTTGGGTAAATTGCACATTTCACTCAGGCTATCAATTAATGCACAAATAGTTTGCAATTGAGCTCAAACTTGACAATAAACTTCACAAGAAGCCTTAATTACTTTTCAAAAGATTAGAATCAGTTTGTAAGAAACTTACTTAAGCAAAACTCCTAGGGTTAAGCCATAACCCAGGTCAGGGGTATTACAGACATGGTGGATGTGGCAAAAAGATATGGACCTAGTTTTAGGAGTTAAAGCTTGGAGACAATCTTGATGTGCTTTGGATTTCCCTATACATGAATCCTTATGATGTACCTTTACATGTAAGATTAAGATATACTTGTGTAACCTTATGAGAAATCAAATATAGTCAATAATTTTTCTTCTGATGCTATACTTTGGTTGTTTTGAATACGATTAATAAGATTTGAAAATTTTACACCCACTTCGTCATACCTTCTGAGTTTGTTTGGACTGGAGGTTGTATTATTCAAATTTTTATTAGGGAGTGGTTTCCCTATGGGATCCCACTCCTTACAAGTGTAGTATATGTGCATCTCACATTGGTTGAGCCTTTGCCTTATCATTTTACTGATCTCTTGAATTATAAGATGGTAAGAGAAGCCAACTGTTATACATGTTATTCATATACCTTTTTAGAATATAACTTGATATACTATTAAGTGGTATCTGTCTAGTCTTGTTAAAACTACTTCATCTGTTGAGTACATTTCATTTAGCTGAATCTTCTCAATCTGCTTAGTATGTTGTTTTATGTGCTTAGCTTATATGTGCTTTAATAGCATTGGCAGAGAGTTATATCTTTCACTGGGATGTTTGGTATCACTCTATGGGTTTCCACATCTTTTAGGTGACCATGAATGAAGAGGTAGAGGTTGTACAGCTGAGGAAGAGAAGAAGCAAGAGCAGTAGCTGACAAGGTTGGATGTATTTCTAGTCTTTTGGTGTAGAGTCCTAGAGTCATCCCTGTACACTCAGGTCCTTGGGGTGTTTTTGAGGTGTTTTGTAGTTATGTTATCGATATGTGGTTTTCAGCTTGTGTGCCATGGTTGTATAGATATGGCATGTTTTCATGTATATATGTGGAAGTAGTATCTCATATAATAGGTTGATGATAGGAATGTTGTGCTACAGTGATGTAACCATCATGTGACATCCTATGAAATAAATTTGGTAGGTTTGTGGACTCATATGTAATAAGTTTTTGGCTTGTGGTGCTTTCTAAAATCGGTTTGAATTTCTTATGTTTTCTAGTAATCTACTTTCCTAGCGTTAATTCCACTTTTAAGTTTGAGTTATCTCATTTGTGACATGTTGGGGCGTCATAATTTGGTTGGTATCAGAGCTTAGTTTCATCGAGTCTACATGAACCTAGGAGGGGTGTGGTGACCTTATGTCACAACCTTGTTGTGTTTGGTGGTGTTGTTGCAAACATGGATGGTGTTCCATGGTGGGTCACGACCGTGACCATGTTGGGTGACCCAAGTGGTTGAGACTCAACCTAGAGTGTATCACCATCTCATGCATGGTGTGTTAAGTCATTTCATGTTGGCTTATTGGGTGGACAAGTGTCCCTTTAGTGCTTTTGGGTGTTGACACCTCATCTTTCACCCTACATCTCTCCTTTACTATATAATCCCTCTTCTCTCCATGCAAGTGACCCTTTTCAGCCTTCCTTCTTCCTCCCTCTCTTTTTCTCATCTCAAGATCTTGGTGGAGCAAGGAAGCTTGATCTTGGAGCTCTTGGTGATCAGACCTCTTCAATGTGGTGACTTTTGGTCATCTTCAATCTTGGTAAGTGTTTGCTTTTCCTTGATGGCATTTCTCTTGATCTCCTACCTTCTTCTTCTTCTCTTTTCTCAACCTTATACCATGGATCCTCCATGGTGGTCTTTATTGAGGAGTGAACCCCTCATCACAAGGGTCATAGGCCATTTTTTGACAAGGTAGACCCATGTGTGAGGAGGTTTCCTTCTCTCTTTCTCCCTTCTTCTTTTGGTTCAGCCTAGAGCTTCTTGTGCTCTTTTCTTGGGTTATATTTGACCTTGGTGTTTTCTACTTCTTGATGTGATCTTGTGTCCAAGAGAGGATCCTTTAGTAGACCTTCATCATCCTTGCTGATCATGTACTTGGAGCTTGTGATCCTTGGAGTGATCTTCCTTAAGGCGGGTTATATAACTCTTAACCTTCTCTATTAATGCATTTTTTCTATATGTATGTTGATGTTTTCTCTCTCTAAATCATTCCCTTAATATTCTAGTGGATGATTCTAAGCCCTAGCACTTATTTGATGTTAAAACCATGCTTGTTTTGAAAGTAATCTGGAACCCTAGTTTTGTTACCCGATTATGGTGATTGTGGTGTAATGATGGTGTTTTCCCTATCTATTGACCTTGGTTTTGATCACATGCATTATGAACGAGTGTCTTGATGTTCTATGAAGTTAGGGTTCTGTTTTGGTGATGTTAAACTTGGTTTCTCTCTCTTGTTTGAGGTCCCATCCATAATGATACCATGATGCAAGTTTTATGGTTTTGGTAACCAATTTTTGGGAAACATTTTTCCTTATTGAGGATGGTGGTGTCCATGTTGTTCTCTTCTATTTTCATCATGGATTACCTATGTATTGATCTTGGCCACCCTTGGTTTGATGATGATCCTTGGTCTTGTGGTGGCTTGACCCTTGGTGGTCATTATACCTTTTTTTTGCTTTGAGTCATGACACCTTGGTGCGGTGGCCTTGGGACAAGACATCTGACTTAGCTAGAGGTCACAACATCCTATTCCTGGATGGTTGTGACACTTACTCCCTAATGGGTTGAGACATGCCCTAGTTTTGGTTGAGATGCTTCCTTCGTTCTTGGGGTCGTAACATGCTGGTAGGTGGTCAGGACCCCTTTGTGTCGCAGGAGCACCACCAACCTTGTTGGGTGGTCGCGACATGCCTTAGTTCTGGTCGAGGTGGGTCTTTGTTTCTTGAGGTCAAAACACCATAGATGGTTGATGGTCGTGACATGTAGATGGTGGATGGTTACGACCCATGTTGGTGGGTGGTCACGACACATGGTTGATGGTTGGTTGAGATACATGCTTGAGTACTCAATCAATACACATCTATAAGTAATGTATATGCCACGTGAAGTGTTGTGTGGATACTTATTTTCTTAGCCCTAAAATGTTCTAAGAAAATGGGAGGTGCCATATCTAGAGTTTAGTGATTTGATGTATCTATAAAACCCTAATCGACTGAGCATGGAGCCCTATCCCTAATGATGAGCTATGTGATGTGTTTACTTTCTCTGCCTTGAGATAGTCATCTTGCTATTATGCTTTATATATCTTATTTATGAGCCCCTAATCTTTTAGGTTATATGTATGCCATGGCTTGTGTATGCTATGGTGGTGATTATATGATATAGTGTGGTGCTTATGCACACTAATAAGGCATAATGTAATGAAGCACATGTAGGGTTTAATATGATAGGTCCTATGACCTTGTGATGGCTTGATTCCTTGAGAGGTGATATCCTCAAGTGATGTGATTAAGAGATCGATATCCCATAGTTATGTGTAACATTGGTGTTGGCCTTATGAATGGTAGAGCTTTGAGTACCATGTGGTGATTGTATGACAAGTTCACAGCTTGTATGTTTTATATCTTCTAGAGTTGCAATGTACCCTTATTTATTATAGAATTTGTTTTGGCTTTATACGTTGTAACTTGATTGATGCTAAAAGTCACCCAATTGGCTTTACTAATCAAGTGCAACCTAATCATGTAGTTTGCACTGTGCCATAGATCCAATTCTAGTGTCATCTTTATTTGCTGGATTGGTGAAACAAGCTTAACTCAGAGCGCATATTTTTAAATATGTGGGGGTGCAAGTCGAGTATCTCCTTGCGTCCACAATTATATTTTGTGTGAGATGGGCATGCGTGAGCCAATCTCCTTGTGATATGGATGGCCATGCGTGAGCCACTCCTTCTTTTAAGAATGACCATGTGTGAGCCGGTTCTTCTAGCATCGTTACCTATACCAAGGTGGGCTAGGTACTTTTTATGGACAACCATGCGTGAGCCAATCCTTCTATTGAATATATGTCACTTTCTTTATAGTTGATTGATATGTCTCTCGATGTTTTCTCTTGTGCTGACCAAGAGGTGTGGAGAGGTCATGGATTCTAGCTCTTCCATGGACCTTGTATGGCACCACCGATTTCCCTTTGTAGGGGGCAGTTAGATTTGAGTGGTACAACTCAAATCGTCAGGGCATAATAAAAGGTGTAACACATCTACATAGTATATGTTCTTAGGGTGACATACGCCTCAAATTGGTTGAGCCTTTACCTTATATTTTTTATTAATTTCTTGAATTATAAGACGATAAGAGAAGTCAATTGTTATACATGTTCTTCATATTCCTTTTTAGAATATAACTTGATCTACGATTCATTTAGTCTTATTAAAACTGCTTCATTTGTTGAGTACATTTCGTTTAGCTAAATCTTCTCAATCTACTTACTATGTTGTTTTACCTGCTTAGCTTATCTATGCTTTAATAGCATTGGCAGAGATTATATCTCTTGCTAGGACATTTGGTCTCACCCCATGGGTTTCCACATCTTTTATGTGACTGTGAATGAAGAGGTAGAGGTTGTGCAACTGAGGAAGAGAAGCAACAAGAGCAGTAGCTGACAAGGTTAGATGTGTTGCTTGCCTTTTAGTGTAGAGTCCTAGAGTCGTCCCTATACACTCAGGTCCTTGGGGTATTTTTGAGGTGTTTTGTGGTGATGCTATTCATACGTGTTTTTTTGGCCTATGTGCCATGGTTGTATAGATATGGCATGTGTTCATGTATATATGTGGAATTAATATCCCATACAATAGGTTGATGATAGGAATGTTGAGATACAATGATGTAAGCATCATGTGACATCCTATGTAATGCATGTGGCATGTTTGTGGACTCATATGTAATAAGTTTTTGGCTTGTGGTGCTTTATGAAATCAATTTGAATTTCCTATGTTTTCTGGTAATCCACTTGCTTAGTGTTAATTCCACTTTTTGGTTTGAGTTATCTCATTTGTGGTGGGTCGAGCGTCACAATATCTAATTTTTGTTTTCACTTTGTCAATACATTTTGTTCCTAAGCTCTCTTGTTTTGTATCTATCTCCTCTCGACCTTCAACCAACCAACGCCAAACTCTTAATTGTCCCATCAATATTGGGTTTTCTCTTTCCAATAAAAGCACTTCCAATTAAATCCTTCCTTCATGATAATAATTAAATTATGATTTTATTCTCTCATCTTATTTGTATAACTTCTCAGTCAACATATTCTATTTTGTATGCTATTTTTTCTTTCAATTCCTCTCTCCTCTTCATTTTCCTCACCACTTTGGCAACTTCACAACTATGGCTGAAAATAACCCATCCCACCCATTCTTTTCCCTCAATTCACCCACCTACTCCTGCTATCCCTTAACCCACAATAGCATATTTGATTCTTACGATTAAATCTCTTTTCCTACAATTTTCCTCTTTATTTTTTTTTCAATTTATTGAATTTTTTCTTCCCAATTAAGCCAGTCCCAATTAAATCCTTTCAGTCTCTTTTTAACTACTACAATACTCCACGATAACTATGACTCTTACCTCACTTTTTATATACTCCTAATCAAAGAACATATATGTTTTAGTAACAACGATTTATTGATTTCTATGTTGGCTCCATCTGAAAATGATTGACTTGAGAAATCTTCGTTATTCTATATTCTCAAGCTTTTTCTTTTGTTTTTTACTCATTTATCTAATTTATACATTGTATTCATATAAGTGCTTAGTCAATAATTACTTTTTGTCACATCCTTCTTGTTTGCATGTCTATCTCCTCCTGGTCTTCCACCTACAACCACCAAACCCTTTGTTGTCCGACCACAACTCTCCCCACTCCTCTACTACCCCCATTGTTTCTTGCTCCTAGTCCCATAGGATTCACGAATTGTTTCCCATTCTTCAAATGGAGTGTACATAGAAATGAAAGGGCTGCCACTTACTGAGTTTCTTATTCCATCAATTTTCCTTCCAATCTTCAAGCAACCAAATGCTTTTAATAGGTCAAAGATTTCTCCAGATCTGTACATCTTTAGTGTGGTTGTTCTCACCCATTTTCTTCTAGTTTCCTCTTTCATGTCTAAAAAAAATAAAAAGTCAGATATCGGGATCCAATTTCTATGCAATATGGCTTCTAGGATGAGGGAACCATACATTGTAAGATATCTTCTTAAGATCCATTTTTATTTTATTTCTATGGTTTATACACTATAGTTTGTAATGCATTAGGTAAATGAACAAGTGATCTCTACTTTTTTTTTGGGAAAACCTTCAACTTTTATTTAATCACCTAATGCAATCGGTACATCAGTTTGATTTACTATATTGCCATTACATCCCTCCTTTTTTAAGATATTTTTAATATCCGGAGGTTCCTCCTCGATCCATCCATCGAGGCATTGTTTGTTTTTGAAGTGGTTTTCCAACTGATCAGCAGCTTGGTTCCTTACCCTCTCTATGTAGCAAAAGGTATGCCTTCTGCTTCCGATCTTCTGAATGAGCTGTACCGTGCGGGTGAATCTAAGTCCTGCATCTTCCTCCCTCCCATTAGTCAGCTTGACTGCTGCTAGACAGTCGGATTCAAAGGTGACCTGACTCCAGTTTTTATCTCTTGCAATCTCTACCGCTCTCAGAATACTCAGAAGTTATGTTGTTGTCACATTATGCTCTTGAATCTTCCTTACAAAACCTCCTCTCTAGGCTCCTTTCCAATCCCTAGCCACTCCGGCAATAATACCTCCATTCTTCGTAGTAGCTGCATCAGTGTTGATTTTTATCTAGCCTTCTGCTGGAGGTTGCCATCTTTTAAGTTGCTTCGTTGTTGTATTTTGGGCCTCCGTCTTCCTTGTATGGTAGATTAGTAGAGCTTGTTTTTGAATATGTAGCTCCTGATGACTGATCAGTATCTCCATGTTATTGAAGATCGCCTCATTCCTACATTTCCAGATGTAGTGGCATGCCACCATAAATTCAATTGCAGCTGCTTCCTTGCTTGTTGAATGTTGATGGTACCATTCCCCCGCATCATTTTCCTGCCAGAATGCCTGTGTTTGGCTTTCTTTTAGCTTGGCCCATACTGGTTTAACTAATCTGCAATCCCGTAATGCATGTAGGATGGATTCATCTGCATCTTTACATCTGCTACAAGTACTATCGTTCGTCATATACCTTTCTTTTCTTCTGACGTTGGTCATGAGAGATTTGTGTTCAAGTAGCCAGAAGAAGAAACATATTCTGCTTGGTACCTTCAGCTTCCATATAAATTTCCATTTCCCCTCTGTTCTTATGTCTTTACCCTCTTGCAGAATGTTGTATTCTGAGTGTATACTGAACCTTCCATCGACTGTGTGATTCCAAATTCTGAAGTCATTTCTATTAGATATTTCCGGTGGAGGTATTTTTCTAACCTCGGTCACCATTTCCAGACCAAACCACTCCTCCACGAACTCCTCATCCCATTGACCCTCGAGATTGATCATGTTGGCAACCTGTAAATCCTCCAACGTACTAGGTATCGGATTCCTTGTGAGGCACCTGAGCTACAGATGTTCATTAATCCAACAGTCATCCCATACATTAGTTGTGTTGTAACTTCTTAACTCCATTTTGGTGTTCTCTATAATACATTTCTTTCCCTTGCAAGCGGCTTGACATAGTCTAGACAAATGTGCTCCCCCGTCCTCCTTGTACCTCCTGTATTTTTCCTTTTGACTATTGCACCAGATGCTATCCTTCCCAGTAGCTATATCCCATGAATGCCTCATTAGAAGAGCTTCATTCCACTCTTTCATTGCTTTGAGTCCAAGACCTCCATGCTTCTGATCGCATACTATCTTGTTCCATGCCACTAAAGCCATGGGATGGGCTTTATGTGCACCTCCCCAAATGAATCTTCTAATAGTATGATCAATCTGGTTGCACAGGTTAGCTGGTAGTACAGCCGTCTTCATGACATAGGTAGGTATGGTCTCCAGGCAAGATTTAGCTAGGCACACCCAGCCAGCTAGAGATAGGGTTCTAGTTGACCAAGCTCCTATCTTGTTCTTGATCTTGTCCAACACCATTTCATAAGTTGTCTTCGTCACCTTCCTATGTATGGTAGGGATGTCGAGATACCGTCCCAGATCTTCTGTCATCTAAAAGTTGCATTCATTTAGGACCTCTTTTCTTCTTGGTCTTGGTACGCTATGTGCAAAGAAGATCCTAGTTTTAGTATTTGAAATGGTTTGCCCCGATGTTGCACTGAAGACATTGAAGATTCTTACAATTTCCTTCATCTGCTTTCTGCTAGCTTCAGCAAATAGGATGATGTCGTCTGCGAAGAAGACATGTGAAATGGTTTCGCCTCCCCTTTGTAGACGTGATGCTTTCCAATCACCCCTCATCATGCTCTGTTTGATTAGTTGGCTCAATCTCTCTAGGCATAGGACGAATAGGTACGGGGAGTGCGGGTCACCTTGTCTCAGACCTCTGCTCGATTTGAATGCTTCTGTTAATTTCCCGTTCTAGTAGATGGATGTAGTTCCTCCCGTAACTGAGTTCATGATATACTTCCTTACATTGTGGGGTATTCCAGCTCGGGTTATAGTGTCCTCTACGAACTGCCACGTGAGTTGATCATAGGCTTTTGTTAAATCAATTTTGATCGCCATTAGTTTTACCCCTTTCTTCCTTTTCATCAAGTGGATTATCTCCTACACAGTGGCTATGTTATCTGTGATGCTTCTTCCGGGTATGAAACTGCTTTGTTCCTTCGACACCCATTTTGGTAGATGACACTTCAATCTTTCAACCACTATTTTCGATGTTAACTTTAATGCAATATTGTTTAGAGTGATGGGTCTCAGTAGATCACACCTATCCAATTTTGCTTGCTTAGGTATGAGTACCATCGTTACTTTGCATAGCTCCTCCGATAACTCACATCCTAGTATTCCATTCTTAACGGTGTTGCATATAGACTCACCAACTACAACCCAATTCCTTTGAATGGAAATAGCATCCGCCCCATCTGGCCCTACTTCCTTGTAAGGGTTCAGGTTCTTGACTATAGCTTCCACTTCAGTTGTCGTAGGTGGCTGGGCTATAGCTTGCCCTTCATCATCAGTTAGATTGAAGAAATTCCCTAGACATGCTTTACAAGCCAGGGTTATATCTTTGATAGGTTTAGTAAGTGCATTGTTGAAGTGGTTTACCACCATCTTATTTAAATCCTCTTCCTCCAACACCCAAACTCCTTGATTCTTCAGCATGGCAATAGTATTTGCCCTCCTTCTCTGATTAACCCATGCATTGTAGAATCTCATATTTCTATCTGTATTAGTAAGCCAGTTGATATGACTCTTTTGTTTCCAATCCTCTTCTTCCTCCTCCAACAAGGCGTCTAGCTCAACTTGCATTCCCATACACATCTCATCGGACACTGGGTCATATCTGTCAGCCATGTTCTCCTGTAGAAGTTGTATGTTGTGCATCAGTCGGTCCTTCTTCTTTCTTCACTTTGTATACTCCTCCCTTCCTGCTGCTGTGAGATCCTTCTTTGATTTTTCCAGTATTGTGTTGAAGTCCCCATCCTCCCTCCTCCACTTATTATGAACAATCTTCACGAAATTAGTATCCGAATTCCATCTCGCCTGAATTTTGAATTTGTTGTTGTCCTTGTTGCCCGCCCATTTTTCACCCATCTTCAGTAAGATCGGGCAGTGGTCGGATTGTATCCTTGGGAGATGTTCCACCCTAGCTCCTGTAAAATGCAACATAAATATATCGTTAGCAACTGCTCTGTCCAGTCTTTCAAATAATGTGCCATGTTTGTATGTGTATCTTGCTCCCGAGAACCCCAGGTCAGATAAACCTGCTTCGAGGAGTGTCTCACTGAACACCCCTGCTTCTCTGTGATCAAATGCATCATTGCTCGACTTTTCATTGATATGTATCTTTGCGTTGAAATCGCCTAAGGCGACCCAAGGTCCCTTGTACTTGTTCCCCATCTCCACAAGATGCCTCCATAGAAGGTTTCTCATTTGTTTCTGTGGGCTCGCATACACGATGGTGGAATATAGGATATTGTTGATTTTACATGAGATGAATTGTCTATGGCAGTTCAGTATATCAATCTTGACTTCATGATCATTCCAGCAAAGCCAAATTCCTCCAGAGAAACCTCTGGCATTGACTCTAAAGGAATTGGAAAAGCCCAATCGTTTCACCATTTTGAGGGCCTGCTCTTCGCTTATTCTTGGTTCGAGAATAGCTACTAATCGAGGTTTCTTTATGTTTTTGAGCTCCTTGATCAGATGGCAAGTCTTCTTATTTCCTACTCCTCGGACGTTCCAACAGAAGATGTCACACATAAAAACCAACTGTAGAAGAAGGTTCCTAGTAACTGAGTTACTAGCTTGGAGGGACGTTCTCCTTCTCTTTCTCGGCTCCTGCAAGAACCTCCTTCACAGCCTCCGTGCTTGAATTGATCACATCCATAGGGATACACCGCAAGCTTCTTCTGCGCAATGGTAGTTCTGAAACTAGTTGCTTCTTCCCATGTCTCTTCATTTTGGTTCCACTTCCTTTGATGCTTTTATTGATCCCGCTGTGTTCTACTCGTTTCTTTTCCTTGCCTTCATAGCTCCGAGCTACTTTAATGGTGGCTTCATGATTTGTGCTTTCGCTCCCGTCTTTATCTACTGTCATTTCCTGGGAATTTTCCTCATTGTCGATAACAATAACCTCATCAATCTTTGGGTTTTTTACCACATGATTCTCCGTCTCGTCCAGACATTTCTTTGATATCTCTGTCCTCCTTTCTGTGATGTTGCTTATGTCTTTCATCTTGGGGACTTCTCCTTTGGTTTCCCCAACTTTCCCCTGTACTGGTTTTTTCTTTTTCTAGATCTTCGGTGGTCTTGTGTCTCTTTGCTGGTATCCTCCGTTTGTATTTCTATTTTCTTCATTGGCCCTGTCTTCCTTTCCTTCTTCCTCTTCAAGATGTGCAAAATGGTTTGTAGCAGCTACATGCTGACGTACATAGTCTCTGTCGTTCGTCTGTTTCCTTCTTATACCCTTTCTACCTTGAGTTTGCCATCCCTCCTCGTCTGTGTTTATGGGTTTCTCCTGACCCTGTGGGTGTTGTTCTCCTTGGCTACCTCTTATTTCCCCAACCTCACCCTTTCCCTCACAATCTTTAGAATGATGACCCTCCCTTCCAAATTTCATGCATTGCCATGTGAAACCTTCATACTCTACTTGGTATTCTATGCCATTGATCCATATGGATGTTTTTATTTTCTTCGTGGTGTCCACTTCAATTGCAAGTCTTGCAAACTTGCTCCTTGATCTGCTTAGGGTATGGTTGTCTATCTTTACCAGGCGACCAAGAGCCATGCCTACGTATTCAAGCATCGTTGGTACATAGAGGTGTAGTGGAAGATTAAGAATTCGAACCCAGGTCACCATGAATGTGGCCAGTTCAGCAGTGGGAACGAAGCTTGCATTCCATTCCCATACCGCTAAGTTTTTTCCGAAGATTTTCCAGGGGCCTCCAAACAGAGTCGTCTCATAATCTTTCCTACATGAAATTTGTATGGCAAAATGTCCCAAATCCAGTTCAAATATGTTGTATCTTCCAGTGATATTCCACATAGCTTTCAGGCGGTCCCTCAACGTCATGTAGCCGATGTCTGCTCCAATCAGTCTTGCCACTATGGCGTATTTCCAGGGTCGTACTAACTCATCCATTGCTTCCGATTTAACTTCAAGAACTGGATCCCCATCTATTATTTCAAGCGTAACATCCCTGTGATACAGATTATCTTCGAACAACTTTTCTAGAAAGAAAATATCTTCCTTCTCTGATCCTTGATTTTTTCTAGGAGCTTTCCTCGTGTTTTGTCCTCCTTCCATAGTTGCGTCTTGTATCTGTGTTGTAGCAGCTTCTGCAGGTTTTTTCCATGCATATGTAGATGCAGACAAAGTCGGCATACTGCCTCGACTTTTCATTAGGGTTTCCGGTTGTGGCGGCGACAGAGGACAACATGTTTCCCCTAGGTTTGCCCCTTCATGCCCCCTGGTTCTTGATATTCACCTGCGGTAGGATCTCCTTCTCCTACTCCTCCTCCATGCATGCCTCCGTAGTTGAACTCGATACCCAGCTTCATAACCCTAAAGCCTTGTTCATGCTGATATAGCATCCCCACCTTTTCCTTTTTAGTCTCCAAGGAATCCCCCACTCCCTCGCGGGGTCCCCTATCAACCCCTTCTGACTCCCTGGTATTAGAACCCCCAGACTTTCCACCACCATGGCCACCGCCTTCGGTCGCCCCCTTCCCCCTCCGCTCCCCGATTTCACCATCTTTTTTATAAGACTGTAAGTGATCTCTACTTTGAATGCATGAATGGGAGCACTGCATTGGCTTATGATATTCCACATGCCATAAATAGTTTCATTTATGCAAATCATACTAGGAATATGTTTTCTAGAAATATTAACCAGTTGGATTGTCCTACCGATGTCTGAGATGACTTTCACTTCCAATTATACCTTGTTTAGCAATGATTCTACCGAGTTGTGATCTAATTAGCAAACTGAGGTGGATCTGTTTCAAATGCTCTTTTTTTCTCTCCAAATAAGTTCTTACCCTACAATATCCTCTTTGTATTTCCCAATCATGTCCTACATGTCAAATTCTGTTTGCCAATTCACACTGTTTCGCAACATTATGGTTTGTTGGCCAAAACAATATTCTCAATGTTATTTTGCACATATAGTTCCTATTTTATAATTAAAATGACCATGGAATTTAATACTAACTATTAGTCTATTTGTCTAATAGTAGCTATTGTTCTTGAAAGCTTGCATTGATAGTAAGTTGCATCCTTACTAAATGAGAAAATTCTATTTTACCACAATGGTAATGTACTTATATGCCTACATTGACATATTGTGTATGAATATTTGAAGCCATGTTATGGTCATTATGCAAAACCTTGTTAACTTTGGTTATAATTCCTTAGAATAAAAAATAATAAACTATTTGTGCCCTATTTTTGGAGCAAATATTGCATTTTTATTTTGATGAAAACATATTTTATAATATCATAATTTTTATCAACTGAACAAAATATGGTGATTCTAAAAATATAAGAATGCTATGTCCTCTTATTTCAAATGCACTAACTAAACATACATGCATGTGAACCTTTTTGGGTTTGAATTCTACTTTCATGTTTGAAAATTTTCAAGATATTCCTTTTAGGCTTTTTCACTAAGTTAGTCATGCTTTCATATTATTAGTAATTTATTCACTTATTTTTTGTACGACCTCTTGTAATTATTATACAATTTTTTTTGTTTACGTTATAAAGATTCTCATTATGTAGCTTATATAGTCTTAATATTTGTTTCTTACATATCTTTTAAATTCATTAGGCTGTCTATAAGATACTGAGGATAGTGGTGGTGCCATGGTGACAAAATATTTCTATTATTTGTAATAGGAAATTAGGTATTATTATATCTTTTCATTTAGCTATATTATGGCCTTATAATTCCATTATTAAATATGAGTCTGGCACAATACATATTGTTGACTAACTTCTTTATGTCATACCAGTAAAGTTAATTCCACCAATATGCTTCTAGACTTATATTTAGTGTATTGATCAAGGTTTGGCAATTTATTTTGGGAACTTCATGAACAAGGTTAACAGTAGAGAGAAATAGTGGCTAGGATATGGTATAGAAGAGATTGATTAAGAGTAGGATTTTAAAGTCCCATCCGGACTAAAGTATAGCATCATCTGCATATTTTGCAAGCTATAATATGTATATATATATATATGTTAATATGATGCAAGGGAGATGTGTGAGAAGAACTGGGACAAATTCACACTTATTAGTTGATTGTATAGAGGCGGTGATTTTACAACATAGCAACAAAAGGGTCGCCTTACTCTAGTGTGAGGTCGATGTATGAGACCAACTGAGGAGCCCGAGAATGAGCATCACGAAGTATAACTATAAGTCAAGTAGGTTCTATGAGAACTTACACGACCTCTCACACAAAGACATAGCCACTACCTTAATGGTGAAGAAGCATCACTTGCACTATGTTTTCAAGAAAATGTAGAGAGATGACACTGCTGAAGGAACACACAAGAGAATAGACATATGGATGGTGTTGTAGTTCTATGAGAAACAAAGTAGATCAGACGTGAAGGAGGAAAGGACAAATATGTTGAGCAAGAGAAAAATGAGGAATAGTCAGTCATGTAAGACAACCTAGGTAGAGACAATTAAGTTGAGTAAGTTATCACACTTAGATGGAGGGTTCAGGTGGATGACATGACACAACCATCCCGACTTGATCTGCTCAACTGGGATGAACCAAGGAAGGACTCCTAGCATAGAGTCATGGCCGTAAGGTGCAGGAAGGTGGTGTCGACCTCCTTGGATGGCTACTTTAGCATAGCCCTATAGGAGGCACTGAGCTTGAAGTGGCGAAGGATTAGTTGTTCAGAGCAGCTTCCTAGGGCCTAGTAGGGGTGGCCAATCATTGGATGCCACCAAACTAGATCAGTATTGAACCATTGTTGTCGACTAGTGTCATAGTCATATGCTTCAACCAGACCAGGAGGTAGCATGTCATCATCGGCTGTCAAGGAGTGAGGACCCCCAAGGGAGAAAATCAGCATGGTGGGTGAGCTCAAGAGGCTGAGGTAGAGGCTTTAGACCCTCTATAGACATTGAGGAATACCGACAATGAGGATCGTGGCTACTAGATCCTGAGATAGACTCCATTTTCTTACAACATCAAACAGTAGAGACGTCTGCCTGTACATGACCTGTGAAGAAGGAAGAAGGATTAGAAGCTGGTTGAGCAGATAACACCTTGCCCTAGGTATTATTTGCATGAAGGGTGGATGAATCCTTGTTAATGGGTCAAGAATAGAGGGTTGTTATTGCCAGAAAGGGTAATATTTTATTTAAATTATATCTTTGATCCCTATATCTTTTTTCACCATGTAAGATGTCCAATGAAAGCTCTTGATTATTGACATTACATTGTCCATATTTTGATGATGACTTAACAATTCCATCCATATGTATCTAATATGTCTATTTGAGATTGATTTCAGGTATTAGGTACATGAAAAAGATCAATTCCATCAAGCCCTAGCTTGACACAATACAAGTCAAAGTCAATGCAAATGCACTTTTGTGGAAAATGCCCTAAATGACTTAGGATAATTTTTATAATAATTTGTATTGATGTTATGGCTTGTAATTAAG
This sequence comes from Alisma plantago-aquatica, assembly GCA_963693085.1. NCBI lineage: Eukaryota > Viridiplantae > Streptophyta > Magnoliopsida > Alismatales > Alismataceae > Alisma > Alisma plantago-aquatica. The sequence continues at coordinate 390,850,934 of OY856414.1, read as the reverse complement.
ATGAGAAAAAATCAAGAGTACTTAAAACAATTGATTAAGCACTTTAATGAAAATTTTCAAAATATATCACAGGAAGTCTATTTGGCCAAGTTTCCCTATTAGAAACTTGAACTACGCCTAGGATGGGTCTTGGAAATTGCTAGGTTCAATAGAGTTTGTCTTAGGTCAAACTCGACGGACACCCTACACAAACAAAGTAATTTTAAGGCATCCATTGAGTTTCATCCAGGATAAAGTCGGCCAACCACTCAAAATGAGTTTGTCGAGTAGTGCAATCATCTGAGTTACCTTTATTAAAACTCGACTGGTTGCACTATATAGAGTGTGCAGAAAAAGTGTTTCTAGCCATTGGAAAGTTGCAAACTTTAAAAACAGTCATGTTACAACACCCCAAACAACTAGAATTTCTCCCCCAAGTGCTTTTAGTGGCTAGTGGACACCCCCAACTATAAATAGGGAGTTGTGGGCTTCATCCCAAGTTTTCCTACCTTGCTCCTAGCTATAGTTGAGTGTCTTTATCCACATACAACCACTTTCTCTCTCTTTATCACTAATCAAAATGTTATTATGAGTGAGATAGGCTATGTGTGAGAGAGCTACTCCATTGTACTCTTGTAAAGCTCTCAAATCTTCCCTTTCCCAACCCCTTTCTCAAGAGAAAAGTTAGTGAAAGTTTCTCTAAGGTGAAGGATAAGGTGAAGGTTGAAGATCCCTAAGAAGAGTGGATAATTCTTCAAGGCAGAAGACTTGTTGCAAGAGGGGAGCTCCTTGGCGAAGGTGTCTAGCTCATTACAAAAGTTGGTAAGACCTTGTAGAGGTAGAAGACTCTTGCTCCAAGGATAGATAAGAGATTGTAAGGTTTATTGGATCCTTTTGATCCTTAAAAAGGAAGGCTATGTATCTTTACCCTATAAAAGGAAGGTCATATTGTATGTCTTATAATGGAATATAAGTATACAATGGTTGCAAAATCCTAGGGTTTGACCTCTCTAGGTAGTGAATGTGCATTCTCCTGGTTTGGAGTTTGAAACCACTCTACATTGCTTGTTCTTGATCTTATTCAATCTTTCTCATCCTTTCTATGTATGTTTAGTTGCACACAAATTCCATATTTGCAATCTAATTTCTTGAAGTAAATTTGAAGGTCTAAAAAATCCAGTTTAAGTACTTTTTAGCTATATTCACCCCCTCTAGAGCCCTTTGATCCAACAAATGGTATCATAGCCACAGTCTTCTCCGACAAGATCTCCCATGAGATGAGAAGATGGGTGACAACCTTTTAGGTTCTCTTAACTTGGAGGGTGGATTCTCCATGAGACCTCCAATCTTTGGCGACACAAAATTCCTTTATTGGAAGCAACACATACAGTTCTACTTGCAAGGAATGATCTACAACATGAGGAAACTGGCCATCCTTCCCTATAAGGAGCCGGAAGGAGATGTAGCTACTTGGGATGAAGATACATTGAAGAAGGCCCAACAGAATACAAAAACTATAAGCATCATATATGTAATCCTCACTTGTTCAAAATTCAATTGAATCTCTTCTTAGGACACTGCCTATGAGATACAGAACAAACTTTGTATCACCTATGAAGGGACCAAGCAACTCAAGGAGTCCAAGGTCAACATGCTTAAAGGTCCATTGAGAACTTCAAGATGGGCAAGAAAGAGAGAGTGGCTACTAGTACATAAACTATCTCCGGCGTCAGTTAAAACAACCCTATAACATTGGTTAAAAATTGAAACCTAAGTGGGTGACACTATAGCCACAGGTTTAAGATGTCGGTTCTTTGGGGAAGGAAAAACCAACGCCAGAGATCCATTGTCCGTTGTTTTGATAAAATAAAACAACACATATAGGGGTCCTAGGTGTGGGTTGCATGCCAAAAACTGACATCGAAATATCCATACCAAGTTACATTTGTAACTAGTAAAGGACCCTACATAATCGATTCGTAATAAATCGACATCTATCATGATGTACAATGTCAGTTGCATCCCAAATAATTGAAAATTTTGATGTAAAGTGATAGTTATATCTAACAAATTGATGAATATGACATGCTACCCAGTGAGGTCATGTTGTCCAGCACGACCATTTTGGTTTTGTCCTTTAATGTCGGTTATTTTACTAAAATCGACAACTTAGGCCTATAGTGTCGATTTTTTTGATACAACTGACGACTAAGTTTTGGTTTTTTAAATGGTAGGCCAGCAGCCTGCTGCTCGGCTGGTCAACAAGATGCAGAAACTACAGTTCAGTTATGAACTACATGTTAACAACATCCTAATGAGTTCAAGTTAACAATAGGCCACCAAACCTGCAATAACAAAGATAATATGCACACAATTTTATTCATTCTCCAATTCCCTTTCATCACATGTGCAATCATAATTCATTCATCTTAACATTCATTCACACACATGTTACTTCATTTACATATATACCAAGTTCATTATCATGACATGTAGAAACATACATTCATTCAACTTCACATTCACACACATGTATATATATCATCATTCACATATGCATGCATCAAATTTAAAGTTGCAAGAAGTCATAAGCACCACATGTGTAATGACATCAAAATTTAAAAACATCATTTTTCTTCATCCCAATCAAATTCAAAGTTCATTTCCCTTTCGAAGGCTTCTACCCATTATTCTCCCGTCTCATCTAGTTGTTCTTTTGTATAGGGCATGTGTACGTCTACTAAATTTTCTTGCATATCAAAGTATTTTATTTTCAAAACCTACAGAGAGAATGACATATATAATTAATAAGTTTGATATGTTTATATTATCTAATGAGACTATATACTTATGCTGATCAAGACTATATATATATGGATAACATTATGTATCTCGTCGATGTATACTATTGCATATTTGACAATCATGTCCATATACCACATCACGTAGTATGTGCATGCCCAACCACTGTCTTGTACAAAATACTATTAAATTTCAACATACAAAATGTTAATAAATAAAAGTAAGCATAGTTGACATAAATAGGCATTGGAGTTAGAAAACTACATCAACATTCTCACAAACCATCACTTTCTTTTTGGTGTCCACCTTTCCTCCAGATTTTTGAAACATTTTATAGCCCTATACATTAATGTAAAATATTGAATTGACATTAGTAAATATTAATGAAATATATATATGTTAACAGATATAAGTATAAAAAATTACTCACATGAATAATGCCTTTTTTGAATCGTGTCCCCCATTGTCTATTTTAACACCCTTAGGATATAGATAATCAAAAGTTAGCGTCACAGGGACAACAACAAATAAGATCCAATGGTTATTCCTGAGTGATAAGAAGGCAAAAAATATAACTCAAAATCCACAATGAAATGTAATTTTTTAAGTCAAAGTTATAAGCAAAGCAAGTAAACATACCCAACATTGTATGGAGCAAATATCACACTCTTTTTCTTTTTACCAAAATATTTAAATGCAGTATAGCAATATAGGGTAATAGATGTAGGGTATTTAATTACATGACTAATCAAGGATGGAACTAGAAATCCCACATGGTTCTTTGAAAACACTATACATACCCTATGTAAGTGACTACAAAACTTATATCATGTATGCATTAATATATAAGAAAACAAATCAAAATATATAAAATGAGGTATATAGATATATAAGATATCACCATATCCAAAGTTCTATCACAGATGTATTCAACTAAGAAAAATGAAAAAAAATCCAAAACATCTTGTAGAAATATACTAGTATCGTAACATTGACCTACAGTGTCCTCCTTAATAGAAACCATCACAGGTGAATCTTCTTCATGCTCGCCTATAACTAGTGACATATCCCTGCATTGAGGACCTATCGAGTTGAATAGGTCATGTGCAAGCCAACTAGGTAATTGAGGAGGAGGTGGGGGTGGAGGAGGAGGAGCTCTAAGGGGTTTCTTAGGCCCTATGTCTTGCATATCTATAATTTCATATCAATTGTTATGTATATACAGATACAAACATAATGTAAATTTACCATACATCATGATCAGTATAGATAACTACTGCTTTGGGCCACGTGACCACACCACCGTCTGCTTCACCTATTGTCTCAATGTTGGGGTTGTCATATGGCAATGAATACTTCTTCCAAGCTTCGTAGACAAGCCTCATACGCACATGAACTATATTGGCGGGTAATCGAGCACCATGAAGCGTGGCACCTACAAGGGATGGTTAAGCCTTGCCCATAGTAATGATATATTCTTGTAATTTTTGATGACACAACCTCAACTCCTACAAATTTGCATAGAGTGTTATATATATACCTAAACATATCATCTTGAAAAGACTACTATGTCATAAAAATAATTACATTGGATGTGCTATGTGTTGGTTCCACAGGATTACTCCCAACCACCTCTGTCATTGGGGGGTCCACCTCATATGAAGAGCTAGGCGACACATGTGGTACTGTCTGAGTAGCTGAATGAGAAGCCTCCGTCTGGTTCATTACTTCCTGAATTCCCTTTGCAATTAACTCTTTTACCTCCTCTTTTGAGAATCCCCCTTTCTGGACAAATTTGCACTCTAATGGCCCAAAGAATGCTCTTATACCCACATCAGCGCCTATAACTCTAACACCTCCAGGATGCTCTGGGTTACCTAAAGCAACTGTCAATTCTTCCCTTGTGCTCTCAAGGATGAACTTACCTTGTTTCCTTTAGTCTTGGAGCTCCCTCTAATCATCATCAATAGTAATTGATAAGTAAAACATAACAATCATCAATACTAAATGCTTTGAGAGTTGAATTTTACCATTTTTGTAGCCGCCTCAGTAATCCAGGGTTGGTTATTTATCCAAATTTGGATTGCCTCCCAACTATCCATATATCATGGTGAAGTAGAGGTTCGGTAGCTATTAGTAGTTTTAGTAGAGGACTAAACACTCCCAAGAGTAGGCTGTTGAGAAGAAGACACATGCAATAGCTTTTGGCAAAGATTGGCATATCCACCTCGACCCATCGTGCGGTTGTGCACATTCTTTGCATTCATTTCTCTTTGAGCATCACTTGCAGCCTAGTTAGTAACAATCATCAAAGTAATGGGTAAGTAAAAATAACCTACTATGTCAAGGTAAAACAATGAATTCATAATAATATATTCAAAATTGGGAGTGAGGCTTAATACCTTAAATTCATTGGTGTTTTTCATAGAAACAAACACCTCCCATGTCGCTGGGTCAAGATAGATCAATTGCTCAGTGGCTGACTTCTTCCTCTTCTCAGCCTCCCGTACGTATAGTTTTGTTAGATTTTTCCTATAATTCCTCAAAACCATCCCACGGTGTTGTATCACCTTTTTGTGATGCATATTTTCATCCAAGTCAAATATGCTCTGTAAAATTTCATATACTTAATGGAATATTCTTAAAAACAAATTTTCAAATGATAATATCTCACACATAGTTCTTTACATATGAAATCTTTTGATTTTATTAAATTCATGCCAAGATTCTACTGACATACTACAATGGCTATGAGTACGAACCCCTATATATGAAACAAAAGAGCTCTGGTTCTTTCCAATAGGATTGCCTACATGATCAAACTCAATGACAAACTTTGGTATGTTACCCCTTTTTTGTATCAACTTATTAATCATGGTGATGCTCTATGTTGCTCATCAAGTTGAACAATATCCTTGGGACATACATACTCAACCTAAAATTAACAAAAAAAACACATATATGTCATAAATAGATGTAACTTATTAAATGTGTTACAACAATATAGATATATTGTAAAATTCATAGAGTGTTGATAAAACATTACACAACTCAGACCAGTGTCAGCAGGATGTTTCTCATCCTCACTGTAATCCTCATCACGATCATCATACTCATGGTCCGATGCTATCTGAAAAAATGTCATATGAAAATAGTAACAATAAAATATAAGATTATAAAATGCACATCTGAAATTTTAAAAAAATAAAAGCATGCCTCTAATATTGAGTCTTTTATCAATTAAAATTCCCTCACGATGATCTCCACACACACATAAGCCAGCGTTAGTTTCAATATTTGGTGTTGGTAAGCCAATTGAGAAAGGACTGGAGTCATCATACTTGTCATAGTACTCTTCTTCATCTAGAGGATCTTCAATGAACTATATTTTACCATTAAGAACAACTTGCCATTTTTCATTTGCAGGATCATCAATATAAAATACTTGCTTCACATGTGATGCCATTATTAATGGTTCACCCTTCTCGCCAATCTTTTCAAAATTCATTAATGTGAAACCCAATTCATCATCCACTACTATTCCTTTGGTGTTATCAACCCAATTACACTTAAAGACCAGAATTTTGAAATCTATGAAATCAAACTCCCATATGTCTTTAATGACACCGTAATATGACATTTTAGCTTCACGTGGAATCTTATCCTTTACAGTTAGAAAAAACAATGAAGACGCTTGAAGGGTAACCCCATCGTTTTGGACAACGCTCTTATCATCTTGATGCTTTGTGTAATATGAGAACTCATTTATGTCAAACCCTTCATAAGACATAACCTTCATTTTTGGTTTAAAGGTGAGGCATTTGATATTTTCAAAAACATTATTTGGTGTTTGATATAGTTGATGTAAGACTTTATCTTCAAACACCTAATAAGTTTCTTGTTATGCTCTCTAGAAAGTCACATGGAATTGGCTCAAGGTTATTGTTTCTTGTTGAAATTGTATGTTCGCTGATATAAACACTCACTTCATTGATGTTGTGTAAAATATACAAGTGAGCATGTTCCCACATCTCATGATTGATTACTTGCACTCGTGCTCCTAAAGTCCCTTTGTCGGAATAGTCCTCAATATTCTTGTCATTTACATGAGCTTCCTTACAACTCAAAAAGTTACTACAAAATTCCATAACCTCCCTCTCCACATAACCCTCAACAATACTCCCTTTAGTCCAATAACGATTTTGAACATCACCTTTAAAAACACTCATGTACCACTCAAAAGGATACATTCAATGCAAGAAAACTGGTCCCAACATGTTCACTTCCCTAGTCAAATGGACAAAGAGATGTACCATGATATGAAAGAATGAAGGAGGAAAATACATCTCAAGCTGGCATAGGGTAACAACCACTTATCGAGATTCTCAAGATCAATAAAATTACTGCATAGAGTATTGAAGAAGAAACAAAGTCTGGTGATTACAAACCTTACATACTTTGGCAGTATAGATCGAAATGCCACATGCAATATTTGTTGCATTAGAGTATGACAATCATGTGATTTAAGACCTATCAACTTCAGATCTTTCATTGATACTAGTCTATGAATATTGGAAGAGTATCCCTATGGTACCTTAACATTAATCAAGCACTCATGAAATTTTTCCTTCTCCTTTCCAGACAATGTGTAAGAACTAGGAGGTATATATGTTTTTCGATCACTCCTAACTACTTCTATTAATTTTTTCCTTATTCCCATTTCACATAGGTCCATTCTATATTTGATGCCATCTTTACTCTTACCTGGTATATTCAATAGAGTACCAATGAAGCTATCACAAATATTTTTCTCAACATGCATGACATTGATATAATGTCTACTGCCAAAGAACTCTAATAAGGAAGATCCCAGAATATTGACATCTTCATGAATAAAGATTTGTCACTCTATTGGGAATGGTATAGTTTGGTCTCTTATTGAATTCATTGACAAAGTCTTTTACTCTTTCATAAACAACCTCCCTTGGTATAGGTTTAGGGCACTCCATTCCTCATTTGAACTGTTGAAGGCTTTATGCAATGATGTGAGGATTTTGAGTCACTTTTATAGGATAGTTTCATATGTATTTTATGCGTTTATTGGTCATTTTCATGGTTAATATTGCATGATTCATTTCATTTAGCCTATAATCCCCTTATGCATCAAATTCACCTTATTTTATCTTATTTGGTATAAAAGATCATATTTCTCAGATTTGATTGGTGTCGTTCTCTTTATTCCAAGGAATTTGCATATATGCAGTGGTCGATACCATCGACATGCGTCGATGCCATCGAGATGGTCACAGTGCAGAGCCGGAGAAGAAGTAGAACTGGTCGATACCATCGACGTCATGGTCGATGCTATCGATATTACATCAGTGTGCCAAATATTGACAAGTTGATACTATTGACATGTTGGTCGATAGTATCGAGATGCCTTCAGAAAGAACCCCAAAAATCGAAGAAGTGTCGCTACCCTAACGGGTCGATACCATCGACCCCTGTCGATGGTATCGACACCGTCAGATCAGGAAATTGCCCGTAATGATCTTAATTGTACGACTGTGATGTTTTGGCGGCTGCAAGTGATCTATATACCTAAAAAAGATGGTCCAAGCCGTAAGATCACGTCATTAGCCGCCACACGAGTCTCGGAAGAGAAGAGAATGAAGAACGGAGCCCAGAGCTATGCCCCAGACGTTTCCAGAGCTACAGATTGAGTTTTCTACGGCTAGAAGGTTGCAGAACGCCCATCCCACATCGAGGATCACCCGATTCTCCTTCGTTCAGGGGTTACACCATCTCCATCCACATTTCCCCTATGTTTTCTTATTCCTTCATGATGTTTTTCATTGAGATGAACATGCGGGGCCAATCCCCTTTGCCTTTAGGACTGGGAGTAGCCCGAATAATCGGTGTATGACACTTTTTGCATAGTTAATCATAATTTGTCTCTCAAATCCATGATATGATTTTGTTTTCTCGATTCTATCATTGTGCTTGATCACCATAATGGTAATTTAATACCTTTAATTTCTTTTCATGAAGAATTAACGGTGAAAAAGATGCAATAATCACATTAACTTATAAATCCCTTGGAAATGGCGAGGTACGGTTAATGTTAGAAACCTAAAGATATGTTCTTCATGCACCTAATTTAAGGTATAAGTTACTACTGACGTAGAATCGACCTAGATTAAGTTAGTGAATTGTATCGCAGAAGCGAATAATTTTATATATAGGCCACTACCTGGAATGGAGATGAGTTGTGATAATTGTGTAGGAATTAGTACGACGAGAATCCGTAGTGAAACCACAATCCTAAAGATTTCATTTTAATTGATTATACCAACCCTTTAATCGATTGCTTTGTTTTTCATTTATTTTTATTTTCTCTTTCAAACAACTCTCAAACTTTTATAATCGATCTAGCTGATTGCAAGTAGTTAGTAGTAGTCTACCGAAATCACGTTCCTTAAGTTCGACTTGGGCCTCACGAAGGCCTATATTACATTGACACGTGCACTTGCATTTTACGCACGGTTTAATCGTGTCAAGTTTTTGGCACCGTTGTCGGGGAATGGTAATTTTCAGCACTACAAGTGCTGTGAGCGGCCACACTAGGCCACTTTTCCACATAATTCTTAAAATTTAAAATTTAATTTTGCATAATTTAATTACTTAGTTGTTTTTAGCACTGTACTGAAATAATTTCCATTTTTTATAGGTGCTAGTTGATGGTAAAGACGTGTAGCAAAAACTACACAGAGTTTACAAATCCACCACCTGAGGAATTTGAACAAGAACCTGAAGAAATGGATGAAGAAAAGACAATATGGGAGAAGATCAAGGCTGCGTCCTCATCAGCATCAAAGGGGCCGATCAAAAGGCAGACAATCAACATTCCCACTTACAAGATTGATCCGACATTGATAAACCTGGTCAAGTCTCAAGCATTTCACGGGCCGAAGAATGAAGATCTTGTTGCTCACATTAGTACATTTGTGGAAAATTGTGACATTATAAAGATTGACAGATTTCCACAGGAGTCACTTTACTTGAAGTTATTTCCCAGCTCTCTCACAGGAAATGCACAAGAATGGCTGCACAACCTTGATGATGAAATCATGGAGACTTGGGATCAAATGATTGAGGTCTTTTTCGAGCGATTTTTCCCACCTGAGAAGACCAATGATCTGGTGAGGAAAATTCACAATTTCAGCCAAAAGGTGGGAGAAACCCATTCTGAGATGTGGGAACACTTCCAGATCATGCTGAGGAGGTGCCCGCATCATGGACTTGACCTGGAGAAACAATTGAAAATTTTCTACTTTCCTTTCAATGAGCATGATAGAAGCAACTTAGATTCAGTAGGCTCAAGTTTTTTCTTGAACAACACAGACACAAGATGTTGGGAGATCTTGAAGAATATGGCTAAGAAACAGTCATGGGGTGACAGAGATGCACTGGAACAAGTTAGAGCTGTAGGAGATACAAAAGCCATCACAGAATTGAAAGACAAAATGGATCTCATAGCCAAGAAGCTTGTAGAGAAAGAGGAAGAGTCCGATGAGGAGGCCCAAGTTAAATTCATTCAACAACAGGGCTACAGGAGCAATGATTATTCTTGGAGAAAGGATAGAAAATTATCATGGAAGGATCCAAACAACTTCCTACAAGACCCATATGCAAAGCCACAACCCACTACGGAGGACAAAAGCACAGAATTGCTTAGCCAAGTGGTGAAAAAAAATCAAGAGTTGATGAATATATTTCGAAAGCAGTTGTAGTCCCAGGGTGAGATTTTGAATAAATTTGGGCAGACGTTGCAAAGTCATGGAGCACAGATGAGGGCACTAGAGACGACTGTGGCCCAAATTGCCAATGAAGTGGCGACCATTAAGAATCAAAATCAACAAAGACCGGTTGGTAATGCAGAGACTACTCAATCACATCATCAAGTTAAGTATATATCTGTGATTAAGGAGATAGAGCCTCTGGCGGTGGAGGTCCATGAAAAGGGAAAAATGCATTTTGACACGGAGGCTAGACCCAGTGTGCCATATCCCCGCAGCTTATATGGACTACCAGGAAGATGTTGTCCGTCAAGAAAATCCTACCAAGCCACCATCACAGTCATGCCCACATCTAGGCAAGTGGAGCAGGTGAAAGCCATATTGTGTAGTGGAGTCACTACCACCGAGAAGGATGGGCAGCCACGAGCCTCACAAACCAAGAATGACGTGTCAAAGCCTACGCAAAAGGGTGACATTGAAGTGAGCTTAGGGGAGGAGACCCTAAATAGCCTATATGTGCCACCATACAAGTGAGTGAAGGAGCCAAATGTGCTTTTTTCGGATAGTCTAAGGCTGAAGAAAGAGCATATGTACTACAAGAAGTTCTTGGGGATGTTTAGGAAGCTTCACATTAACATTCTGCTAGTGGAGGTGATAGAACAAATTCCTACATATGAAATATTTATCAAGGACATCATCACTAAGAAAAGGTAGATAAAAGACCCTGACATTTTCTTTATGAATGAGATGGTTAGCTCAATAATCCACAAGAGTCTACCAAAGAAGAAGAAAGATCCTGGGAGCTTTTACATACCATGCTCAATTGGCGATCATCATTTCCCACACGCACAGTGTGATTCGGGGGCTAGCATAAACTTATACCGTTAACCACGTTTCAAAAGTTGGGATTGAAGTCACCAAAGAAATCGGCCATGTCTATTGAGTTAACAAATGGATCTATAGTGAAGCCACACAGAGTGTGTGAGGATGTACTTGTCAAAGTTGACAGATTTATCTTCCCCGTAGATTCCATAGTCATGGACATGCCACAACTTAATGGTTATGAGATGCTACTAGGGAGGCTATTTCAAGCTACGACTGATGTTATCACTACTATCAGGAGAGGTACCTTGACATTAGGGATCAGTAGAGAAAGAGTTGAGTTCAAATTGCCGAGTGATTCCCTAGGGACACTCCTCGATACCCCAAATTGTTGAGCATTATTTTGTCTAGCCTAAGACGTTAAAGTAGGGCGCTTGTTGGGAGGCAACCCAGCCATTGGTAGATTTCATTTCCATTTACTTTAGTAGTTTTGGTTAATTTATTTTTTGTGTAAAAATGATACCTCGATGTGTGTGTTAAGTGTGTAGGACTGCTTGGGTGTCGATATCATCGACCTTTGTGTCTATGATAGTGACGAGGGTGTAGAGAGATAGCTATAGAAAATATGCTCCATCGATACTATCAATGGCCTCATCGATAGTATCGACCACCCAACTGGTTGATCGACCCAAATTATGGAGGAGGTCGATAGTATCAACACAATGATCGATGATCGCAAGATCCCTGAAGATTTTCAAAAAAATTGGTAGTAGAGATATCGATACCATCGACGGCCATGTCGATGGTATCGACATGGTTTCAGGGGAACCCACCGCTAAGGCCTCGCAAGGATTGGCAACAGAAGTCGATGCCATCAACACCTTGTCGATGGTATTGACGTGACACGTCAACGATCCACGAGACGCCATCAACAAAGCACGCCAAATCTGGAGGTCAATCCGTGGGAAGGGTCGATACCATCGACCCTCATCGATAGTATCGACGCGTCATCGATCCGGGCCCCCACATCCATCAATCGACGACCGTCAATGCTAGCAAAGGAAAGGATTGTGCTACAAGTGTCGATACCATCGACACCCTGTTGATGGTATCGACGGGGTACCAGGGGTGCCAACCTCAGCTATAAAAGGAGAGATTGTATTTCATTTTTCTTCACACCTTCATAGCATTCTTCCTCAACCTCGGCATTGCGCAGTGATGAGCAGACGGAGACCTTCAGCGAGCAACTGGCGAGTTACACATCTTCCCTAAGTTCGTCAGCGACTGCAGAGATCATCTTCTCTGACCTTCACCAAGCTCCTTTTCTCTATCTTTTCTCTGTCGTCATGGTGAGACATGGAGCATCATCTTCCTCGTGTGCTGATCAAATGGAGATCGAGACGTTCATACCACCACCGCTAGGCTCCATTCCCCGTCCGAGAATTGCACATCCCTCGGCGGACGTGAAAAAGATCTACGACGAGTTAATGAAGTGGTCAATCGAGCCTACTCATTACGTCGATCGGGCCCTGATCCAAGACTTGGGCTTTGAGGACAACCTCAACTATGTCCTCCATGGCCAATTTGGGAGTTTGACATATGTGGGGCAACGGGTCCCTTATCACATTGAGGGCCATCCTTTCTTTGGTGAGTGGCCGACATACAAGGAACTCGTGGTGGAGTTCATGGCATCGCTCGATATTTGCATCGTGCCCAACAACCTCATCGCCACCGACTGTGAATGGATCAAGGGCCGAGTCTCCTTTCGTCTGTTTAACCACAACTACACCATCACGCTCAAACAGTTCAACTCTGTCTACAAATGGTGACATTCACAGGAGCAGTACAGACGGTCGGACAATCGGGCCGACTATGATGAGATGTGCAGTTGGTGATCGCATCGGTAGGAAATACGCTTAGCTACCACATGCAGTCATCGCCGACTTCGAGAACCCATTCATACGGATTCTTCATCCTATGATGTGTATAACCTTCTTTTCTCGTGGCGAATTGTCATTGAGCAAGTTCCAGGAGACAGACTTGTTTTTCCTCAACAAGCTACTGAAGAGGGAAAAGCTTAACTGGGGCGTGTTTTTCTTGATGCACATGATGGCCGTGAAGAGAAGCACCATACGAACCCCTATTCACTTCGGGGGGCTTATCACGCCACTAGCCCTCTACCTTGGGCTAGTCCTATCCACACTCCCTCCACTGGTCAGTCGGAACCCCATCAATCTGGCCCATTTCCACTGTTCCAATCTTCTTACACTCCGTGATGGTGTGGTATATGCTCATTGCCACATTAACAATGAGTATCAGGAGCGCGTACTCCCAGACCCCATCTTCAACCTCCTATCGGGTCAGCATTTCCGGTGGCCTATCATTACTATTGAAGATTCTGAGGAGGAAGAGGATGCATGAGATGATGACGATGCAGACAATGACGATGCAGAGGAAGAGGAGGATTTTACACCTCTTCAGTCACGACTAGCTTCGAGGAAGCATCCACGCTTCTACCCAGGAGCTTCATCATCTTCCTAGCCGCCTCCACCATATCCCTCCCATGACGGAGATGACCCCTATTCAATGCAGGGTATGTATACCATGCTCCAGTCTATCCAGGAGTCCCAACAGACCATGAAGCAGTCCCACCAAACATCTTTTGTAGGGATCCAGGATATGCAGAATAGGTTGTATGAAAATTAATAGGCAATCTTTGAGAATGAATGCCAGCTATTCACCAACCAGCAGTAGGTCTACGACCGGTTGGGGAGGATAGAGCAACAACATCAGCCTTTCTATGATCATTATTGGAGCCAAGGCTACTTCGGGGGATATCCACAACCACCGCCCATGCCACCTTATGATTCGAGCTTTCAGGGGCAATATCCATATTGGAACCCCCATACCCAGTAGTACCCGCCATTTCCGCTACCACCACAATAGAGGGTATTGCTATTCCACTTTTTGAGGTTGTTTTTGACTATGAGGCCATAGTCGAATTCAAGCTTAGGGGGGAGATGGAACAATTTCTATCTTAGTTTTTGTTTCATTTTCTTTTATTTTAGCAATTTTCTTAACTTTTTGCAATTTCTGTTATGTTGTGTAATCTTGTTATTTACAGCTTTCTAGGATCCATAGTCTATCTAGTGTAATCTATGGATGTCTAATATAAATGCATGTCATCTCTATGTTTGTCATATGGGGGAAATTTGCATTAATTTAAAAGAAATCAAGAAATTGTAAGCTTGCCTTGTTTGAAATTGAGCACATAAATTATGAAAATCATTGGGTAGGTCAACTTTGAAACATATGATCATAATTGTACATCCTTATGGTTCAAGAAACGTGGATGGGATTGGATGTTGAGCCTAAACTGACCAAACGGTAACGGGGCTTTAATCTGAAGTGAGAGAGAGAAACTCGTTGAATGATTGGTACACATGTCAGTAAGGAGGGACACATAATCTTTTCCAATGGTTTTGTCAATTAGTCTTGTGATCTATCTACCTCATTTCATTCAAACTCCCATAAGGACTGGGAGCACATTACAATTTTCATCTTTTGATTACATTATAGTTAGATTGTGCATATAAAAAAAATGAAAAGAGATTTGTATATTAGTCATGCATGTACACATTCTTAAGTGCATGCCATGGTAGTTGCATAATTACTTTCATATAGTTGCATTTTTCATACTCTGGAGCATATAGGACATTATGTGCCTTACTTCTTCTGAAAAATAAGAAATACTGCGAACTTGTTCTATACTCTCTGAGATGTAGGTTGTAATGCATCAATGGTAGTAGCTATGTGAAAATAAGTCCAGAAAAAATAAAGTATTATAAATCAAATCTTAGTCAAATTGAAAGAAAAAAAACACAAGAAGGACTTGAAAAAAAAAGAAAAAAAAGTGAAATCAGAGGGAGAAAAGAACTTATTTCACCTGCATAATAGGAAAAATAAGCACATGATGTAGTTCTGTAGACATTCCATCTCACCTTGAGACGGAATAGTAGAGCATGCATCATTCCACCTAAAATGTAGGCAGTAGGTCATTTCCATACGCATATGCATCATTTAGGTCATTTTAGTGTTTATTGCATGATAAACTGTATTGTGCTTCTTTTTCTTCCACAACTGCCTATTTTGTCCACCCGTTGCTCAAAAGGGTAGGCCACCCATGATTATCTCCTCATTCTTATATATTAGGAGATCAGATTCCATGTAGATAGTAGTTAGGATATGAGCAACGTAGATAGGAGATCACAAGATGCACCAAGCTTGAACTGGAGGAATTTATTTTATCAACTTCCTTATGTGATAGTGTTCGTTGGTCTTGGGGTGGGCGTCTCTCATGGATGATAATTGTCACCTTTAGGGTAGTTATCATTCCATGGTTAGTGAGGGCTGGTATGTGCATGCTAGGTGGGAATCATACAATGACATCTTTTATGCTAGTATGTTCTTTAGTTTACCCTCGTAATTATATTATGTAGTTTTGTTGCTCGAGGACGAGTAAAGTTCAAGCTTAGGGGAGTTTGATGCAAGGATTTTGAGTCGCTTTTATAAGCTAGTTTCATATGTATTTTATGTGTTTATTGGTCATTTTCATGGTTAATATTGCATGATTAATTTCCTTTAGCCTATAATCCCGTTATGCATCAAATTCACCTTGTTTTATCTTATTTGGTATCAAAGATCATATTTCTCGGATTTGATTGGTGTTGTTCTCTTTATTCCAGGGAATTTGCATATCTGCAGTGGTTGATACCATCGACATTCGTCGATGCCATCAAGATGGTCACAGTGTAGAGCCGGAGAAGAAGCAGAACTGGTTGATACCATCGACGTCATGGTCGATGTTGTCGATATTACATCAGTGTGCCAAAGATCTACAAGTCGATACTATCGACATGTTGGTCGATAGTATCGAGATGCCTTCAGAAAGAACCCCAAAAATCGAACAAGTGTCGCTACCCTAATGGGTCGATACCATCGACCCCTGTCCATGGAGACACCGTCAGATCAGGAAATTGCCCGGAATGATCTTAATCATACGACCGTGATGTTTTGGTGGTTGTAAGTGATCTATATACCTAACAAAGATGGCCCAAGCCATACGATCACGTCATTAGCCGCCGCACGAGTCTCAGAAGAGAAGAGAAGGAAGAATAGAGCCCAGAGCTATTCCCCGAACGTTTCCAGAGCTGCAGATGGAGTTTTTTTACCACCGAAAGGTTGCAGAATGCCCATCCCACGTCGAGGATCACCCAGTTCTCCTTTTTTCAGGGGTTACATCATCTCCATCTACGTTTCCCCTATGTTTTCTTCTTCCTTCATGATGTTTTTCATTGAGATGAACATGTGGGGCTAATCCCCTTTGTCTTTAGGACCGGGAGTAGCCCAGATAATCATTGTATGACACTTTTTGCATAGTTAATCATAATTTGTCTCTCAAATCCGTGGTATGATTTTGTTTTCTCAATTCTATCATTGTGCTTGATCACCATAATGGTATTTTAATACCTTTAATTGCTTTAGATGAAGAATTAACGGTTGAAAAGACGCAATAACCACATTAACTTATAAATCCCTTGGAAAAGGTGAGGTACGGTTAATGGCGGAAACCTAAAGATATGTTCTTCATGCACCTAATTTAGGGTATAGGTTACTACTGACATGGAACCGACCTAGATTAAGGTAGTGAATTGTATCGCGGAAGTGAACAATTTTATATATAGGACACTAACTGGAATAGGAGATGAGTTGTGATAATTGTGTAGGAATTAGTACGATGAGAATCCACGGTGAAATCACAGTCCTAAAGATTTCTTTTTAATTGATTAAACCACCCTTTAATCGATTGCTTTGTTTTTCATTTATTTTTATTTTCTATTTCAAACAAATCTCAAACTTTTATAATCAGTCTAGCTGATTGCATGTAGTTAGTAGTAGTCTACCGAAATCACATTCACTGAGTTCGACTTGGGCCTCACGAAGGTCTATATTACATTGATGTGTGCACTTGCATTTTACGCACGGTTTAATCGTGTCATGCAACCTTCGATAAGGATGGACTTTTGGAAGAAACCTTCGATGACCAAGATATATAGTCCTTCCTCCATATTTTAGTCATATTGAATCAGTGTTCTCTTCACATATAGGGCATTCTTTGGATCTTTTACACTGTATCCAAACAAATTCCCATATGCTAGTAAGTCACTAATAGTGCAAAACAACATAGCATGTAAATGAATTTTCTCTCTACGCGAAGCATAAAAGGTCATCACACCTTCACCCCAGAGTTTCTTTAAGTCATCAATCAGAGGTTCAAGATAACATTGATATCATTTCTAGGTTGTTTAGGGCCTGATATCAACAATGATGACATAACATACTTATTTTTCATACACAACCAGGGATGAAGACTGTATATAACAAGCGTAATAGGACAAGTGCTATGTTATCTTCTCAATGTGTCGTATGGATTCTTCCCATCAGTACAAAGCCCAAGTCTTAAATTCCTGACTTCTTCACCAAATTCAGGGTATAATAAATCAATCTTCTTCTACTGTGGGAAATCAGATTGCATGTCGTAGGATCCCATCATTATTTTTCTTAACCTCTGCATGCCACCTTAAATTCTCCTCATGCATCAGATTGGCAAACAAGTGTTGAAACCGTGGTATTGTAGGTAGATACCACATCACCTTGGTAGGACAACCAGTTTTGGACTTCCCCAAAGTCGTCATTTTATATCTTTACGCCCCAAATTTTGGACAATCTTTCAAATTGACATAGTCCTTTTGGAATAACACACAAACATTCAGGCATGAATGCATCTTCTTAGCCTTCATTTCCATTAGGCATAACATTTTCTTTAATTTGTATGTTGAGATTGGAAGCTCGTTGACTTCAAGAAGAATTTCTTTTGAAAAAGACAAAAATGGCATGAAGCTTTTGTCGCTCCATCAATTGTTAGCCTTTAGATTATACAATTTCAACACATTGCTCAACTTCGTAAAATTAGTACAATCTATGTATAATGGTCACTCAACATCATGCACAATGTTCCTAAATAAGGAAGGTGGATCATGTGCCCTGTGCCTCAACTATCTAGCCTCACATCAAATATGTTGATCAGAATCGGTTCGTTCACATCTACATCAACAAAAAAAATTTCTTCTTCAACACAAGTACTGCTATCGACATCTACTGATCTCAAGTTTGGAATCTCTCCATGCCAATACCATTCTGTATAGCCTTGTACAATCCCGTTTCACATGACATGACTTTTGATTTCTTCACTAATGTTGACTTTCAAGTTGTTACCGCAATGCCTACATGGACAATAGAACCTATCTCCAGGTTGTTTCCTATGTTCCTCTACAAATCTTAAAAACTAATCAAGATGAGTAATAAAATCTATGGTGTAGTGATTTGGAATAGACATCCATGATATATCCATTCTATGATCAAAGAGAAAATAAGTATTAGGGTTTAAGGTTTATAGATTAGGTTAAGGATTTATAGATAGATTAGGATTTATTATTTTAGATTTAGGGATAAGGGTTTATAGATTAGGGTTTAGGGTTTAAATATTAGGGTTTATGATTTATATAATAGGGTTTAGGGTTTAAAGATTAGGGGCTTAAGGGTTAGGGTTTAGGATTTAGTAATGAATGTGTGTACCACCTATCCCATTATTGAATACCTAATCTCACTAGTAAGTGTATAATGTGTATTCAATTTTCAAGAAAAAATTGGCAGCATTTCCCCGCCGTTATCCAAGTACACAAATGTAGATGGGCAAATGTCCACCAACATATGTACTTAGAGAACAAATGGGGAAGTGCTGGTGAAACGTCTTGATAACTGAATGTACATTATACACTTACATCCTAAGTGAGATTAAGTGTTCAAGAACAGACCCAAACTGGAGACTATCCCAAATTTACCCCTACTGAGTAAATCTTGGATGGGTTTCTAGGCCAACGTCAGAAATGTATATATGATGTCATTCCTATACCTATGATCATAGTTTCATCATTCATATCCTAGGTTTTATGTAACATTATTTAATTCAATTCATTCTTCCATTTGGGTTAGTTCATTCATGCATCATTAATATATATGCTTACATTTCGGTACATAAATGTGTGTATGCATGTACTTTAAGCATCACAAAATATGAAGCCACAGTCACACAAATAAAAGTGGAAGATGTAACCAATGTTCTACAAGATAAATCAAAGTTTTTCACATGCTTTACAAAAAAAAGAATTTCAAATGCTAGAAGTCTAGCCCAATCCTAAATATTCTAATAGATTTATACTAACTGGTTGAAACATACAACCATGTAGTAAATAAGTCAATTTCCTATGAAATAGAACTCATTATAGTTAGTGTTTGACTTAACGTTGCTAGAGATGGAGCTTCTCCTTCAACCTCCAGTTGTTGTCATCAACGGTGGCTAGAGGTGGAGGTGGTCACAGCTACAACAAGATAGAATAGGCTTGAGCGACTGGAGAGGCAGAGGAAAAGCTGGCGTGACAGAGAGTGGAGCTAGCAGGCTGGAGTGGCAGAGTAGGGTGGAGCAGTAGTGGCAGGAGCAAGGCAGCTGTAGTCATCATCGAGGTGGTGCAGCAGGGCAACAACATCAATAGGGTTGCACTGAAGGATCATTTCGTGGTGGCGGCTACAACTAGCAGTGGCGACAAGCAAAGCAGGAGCAACAACAGGGAGGTTGGAATCGCCAGAGCCAGGGGAAAATTGAGTGTAATGAATCAAAGATTGGGGGAAATAAATTCCGTGAGTGGTAATAAGCGGGACATTATCATCGGTTGTTTAGAAAAATTGACAAGTAAATGATTAGTTGTCAATTAAACAAATAAAACTAACGACTAACTTCTAATCCAAATAAAAAATAGACACCAATTTAGGGCCATAGTCATCGGTTATGTATGTGAAAACCGATGACTAACTACATATCTAAATTTTTTTCCCTTGGGTTAGGGGTATAGTCGTTAGTTGTGAAAAAAATTGATGATTAACTCCTAAACAATAAAAAATAGACACCAATTTCGGGCCATAGTCATCAATTACATCTGAGAAACCGACGACTAACTACATATCCAAACCAAAAAAAAATCCCTCTGATTAAGGGTATAGTCGTCAATTAAGCATAACAAACTGATGACAAAGAAATAATTTGAGGGGAAAATATTTTTGCAGAGACTTGGCATGAAAATACCTAGTCATCACTTTCTTTTGAAAAACCGACGATATTGACCCATCTCCAAATAAAAATTTTGTGTCTCACCAAGGGGACTTAGTCATCAATTATTTGATAGAACCAACGACTAATGGATGATTATTTTTTTGACAGGGACATGGAGCGAACACTTTTTGTCAGTTATATACAAAACTTGTCAGACTGAAAAATTTTGGAGGCAAATCTTTTTTCCTGAAAAATTGTATTTTGCGGGAAATTTCTTCACATATGGTGACAGTTGGCGTGAAGAACCGACATTGTTGGTAGATTGGTGTAAAAGAGTGAAATCACCCCTTTACTAGAAATTTTAAGAATAAAACATCCATCCCAAACATACTAAAAAAGGTATGTTGGAACGGGTGTAAAATTTTCAAATCTTTGTATAATGGTATACAAAAAACCAAAGTGCATAGCAGCGGAATAAAGATCATGACTATATTCAATTTTTCAAAAGATTACAAAATTCCATAATATCTCCCATTAAGGATTTACATGTAAGATACATCAAAGGATCTAAGATAGAGGGAAGTCTAAACTACTTCAAGTCTTGTCTCCAAAGCAACATCTCCAAGAGATAGGTCCATGCCAAAAGCTATGTTCTCCTTGATTTTGTTCAACACCTTGTCGAATACCAGATTGGTTGGGAAGGCACCTAGCAAAAGAGGAAAAACAAGGTATGTTACAACAATATGAATAAGAAACAAACACTGTAGAAAAATGGTTTTTAAATACAAAATAAAATTATAGTAAAAAACTCCAAATTTTGTAGCTAAAAGCTTTAGCTACATCTATCCTTATATATAAAATATGAAGCTAATACCCGTGTAGCTCATTCTTTTTGCTATATTTTTAAAAAATGTATCTAGATAATCATTTAGCTAAAAATTCATATGTAATCCGAAATATAACTAAAAATTTTGTTTACACATACATATGTAGTTGTAATTGTAGCTAAATCTATGACTACAATTGTATATGTAGCTATGATATGTATTGGGGAATGATATTTACTAGAATTATATATGTAGCTCATATGTAGTAACAAATGGAACCATACTACAACTATAAATGTAGTTAATGTGTAGTGAAATATATTATGTACTACCATACATATGTAGTCAGGTTTTGTATCCAGTCAACAAGTAGCCAATACAAAAGTATATTTCAAAAAGAACAAAAAAGCATTATTGATCCAGATCATGTTGTGCTTATATTGTCAATAATGATACATTCGTTTATATTGAAACAATGAGTACACATGATGAGGACATTAACCGTGCCCCTAATTTGCAATATGCATGGATAATATATATATATATATATATATATATATATATATATATATATATATATATAGACAATATCTTATGAAAATATAAGTTTACATCATTCTCAAAATTTCACCCCGCTTCATACTCTAGCTCCTGATACAAGATCCACACATCCTCCATGTCACCGTTTAGGATCATCGTGTCAAAGGAAATAGAGCTCTAGAAGCTTCTACACCCATATCTTCTCTTGTAGTCGTACATCTATTCTTCCAAGTAATGTACCTTGAGAATGAGAGGAAGCTATAATGCATGAAGGACATGTATTTCATCCATGCAGGAAGGAGGTATATGTTGAATCTACCAATAAATTCATTGATTTCATAAGTTATGGACAAATATCAATTTGATGAATATTTGTTTTAAAAGGTACATGATCTACCTTTTTCTTGTACATTCCTTTGAGCAGTTATGTAAACATCTTCTTTGTTAATCCAATCGTAAGCCTCGTCATTAAAAAAATATTCAAATTCTACACCACATATACAGGAACATACATTTCACTCTCCTTTCTTTGAGTGGCGATTTTAGTTGGTAGAAACCCATGAACCACATCGATGCCTAATCTCTGAGTACTGCTGAACAATTCCTTGGCACTCGCAAATCAATTGTGGGAAGTTTTTTATTTACATCTTTTTAGCATATAACTCTTAACATGTGTCATTTGATGGGGGGAAATACAAATCATCAAAGCAGTCATCCAGGACACGTGTTTCCTCCTAAAAAGGTTCAATTTATTGTTAACAAAACCCAGTCAACTATCTCCTCATAATAAAATTAGCTTTTAGATATTCACATAAAAAGAATGGAATGATTCATAGAATGAGTTCACAACATTTTATAACCTGCATGGAAAACCCAGTGCTAGCAATATATCAGAATTTAAATAAACTACAAGGGATATTTTTACATAGGTATATCACGACATGTTCTACCCAAGATACATTCTATTTCTCCAATTCAATTGCACTTGGAAGTCCACATCTGTAACATAATAAATCTTAGATGTAATATCCATGTAAACCTTTTTCCCAAGCTTCCCTTTCATTTCTATCCTTTATGTCATTTATGTTAAATTAGTGGAATTTATAGTGGTTTAGTGAACATTTATTCACTAATTGTACCAATATAAGGGTTTATGCACAAATACCTCAGTGAAAGCTTGATTACCATAATTAAGGGCTCTAAACCATAATAGAACTTTTTGATGTAATTTGAAAACATAAAATGAACATAAGTTTCAAATTTGGTTTGATTTGGATGTTGTTTGTGCAAGTTATGCAATTTTAGGTACATTCTAGACTTTTATGCAATTTACCCAATTGGGAGGTTTTATTTACAAATTATCACCTGAATTTTAATCCTTAGATATTCCCTTACCATTCTCGAGATTTTGAACCCTGGGGCACCTGGTTGCACCTTGGTTTGAAGGTGATTTTAAACCCTGGGGCACCTGGTTGCACCTTGGTTTGAAAGTGTTTCGCTCCAAGGGCATTATAGGGATTACCCTCTTTATAAATGTGCCTATCTTTAAAAGCTATCAGCCAATGGGGTTATTTATTTATTTGAAGGATGGTGGGGATGTCCTAGAAGGCTTGAGGGGCTTTTATGATCGACCTTTGATATACAAGAATATTCTATGAGTTGTCCTCTTGCATGGCCATGAAGCCCTACCCTAAGGACACATGTAAAGTCCCATAGACACCTCATACTTGTCCCCTTCTTTATAAAGCCATGCCTACCCCTTCCCACCTCCCAATACAAGAAACAATCCTCTCCTTCTCTTTCCCACAGCTTAGAGAATCATCCCTTCTATTTTTTTCCACGAAGTTGTTGTCCCAAGGTAAAATAGGGTGCCTACCTTGGTGAAGAAGGCTCCTAGGGTTCCAAATTTCTCTATTTAGGATTTCTTAAGCTCCTCCTTGGTGATTTTGACCAAAACTAGTAATAATCCTCCTTTCCTTCCCTATTTTCATGATGTTACTATTCCTCCCACCTTCTTCCAAGTTGAAACCATGACCTTCCATGGTAAAACTCCACCTAGAACCCTAAAACATCTCATATCCATGCTCTTTTGCTAGGATTTGCACCTCTAAAGTGGAGAAGGTGATCTTTGCTCAAGAAAGGAGCTTGGCTTGGAGAAACCAAACCTTCTAATCTTGGGATCCTTTTTGTTTGGACCTTCTTAACTTCCTAGAGGCAAGTTTTATTAAACCCCTTCTCATATATTGCATATTACATGCTTAAAACTCATACTTCTATGTTTAAAATCGATGATCTCCATCTCTTTTTACCATGTTCTTCTCGGGTTTTGGTTTCTTGCTATTTTACCTTCTATAGAAGCTCTAGTTTGGTTACGTATGCAACTTCAAACCTGATCTTGGGTCAAATGGTGTTTTCTCCCTGACCATCTCTCTTCAATTATCTCGATCGGTTTGATGATGTGGCAATTTCCTATTGGTCAATATTGAAAAATTTATATCTTCTAATCTGCTTATCCAAATTTGACAAATAAATATGTTTTGGAATTGGAAAATTAATATATATCTAATAAAAATATTTTCAAGGTCTGATTTCGTGGTTTTATGAAGGGTGATTTTAGTAAAAATGAATTTGATGCATAAAATCCATAAAAATTACATCTTAATCATCATAACTCCAAAATTAACATAAAAATATGTTTTCTTCATCCGGAAAACCTAATAGTTAATTGGTGATATTTTCAAAATCTAAATCTAAGTTTTGCTACAAATTTTTGAAATTAGGGTTTCTATACAATAAAGTGCACTATGTACTCTAATACATGTTAATACATTGAAAATAGGCAAAGTGGAACTTGGACTCAATTAAAGTGGTAAAAGTTAGTAATTGATATCAGTAAGAGAGGTATGTGAATTCCTTACACCCTATGTTGTGATGATTGCAGCCAAACCCTATATTTCCCTAATGAGGCTTAAATATACCCTAAATCTTCTAGTCTTGAATCCTAATGTTGTTCATGCCTCAAATCAGATTATAATTTCTTCTTGGTTGGGTCTTATACCCCACTACCATGCTTATTGAATATTAAGACTACTCTTACCATGACTACTTTTATAGCATGTAGATTTATGTTCTATTTGATTTAAAGTAGCAGTACTTATGTACAACCACCCACAGAGGGCATGTATTTAATCGCCCTGGGGAATGCTTTTATTCTACCCTATATAATTGTGTAGGTGAATGGGAATGTCTTATTCTCCCCTCACCTATAGGTTAGAGGTCTGGTAGGTGCCTCAACCCTACTTATAAGTAGACATAATTATCTTACATGCAAATCTTTTTTGATATAATTATTAATGGCAAGTTTCTTTTGAATATAGCCTCATACTCTTGTTATCTTCATCTTATGATGAACCCTATCCTGTTCTTATTTGCTTTACGTATCTTGTTATCCTAGACTAGTTTTGTGACACATACCTTGTTTTCTTTCCCCTTTTGTTGGGTGATTTCCCAACCACCCAGGTGCTGGTGTTGAGCAAGGAGAAGGACAAGTTTGAAGGAAGTCATCTCAGGAGTAGATATCAAGCTATCTAAAAGGATGTCTAGGTTGATATAGCTAGATCCTTTTCTCTTATATTTTTCTTTTGGGAACAATCATGTAATGAACAATGAAAGCCATGTTATAGGCTTAGTACTTTTATTTCCACTGCTATTGACATTTTATATTGTATCTAGTGCATGCTTATTTACTTGGAATATTATACATGCATCCCTCAATATATTTTGTCTTCATAAAAAATGGATGTTTTGTACTTCCTTTAAATTTTAGTGAGGAGGTGATCTCGCCTCTTTACAAGGGATTTTTACATCTAATATATGGATCATATACTCGAATTCTATTTCTAACATATAAGCAAGCTGACAGGATATGAAGGTATTGGATGAGCCAAAATCGAACAGTGCCTTTATAGGATGCACATTAAGATGCAAGGTACCTTCTATAACTTCATTATCTTTGCATGCTTCCTCAACATTGAGAGCAAACACTCTCCCATTCCGCCTCTGCACTGGCGGTCGCCTTGGGTTCTGGTTGTTGTTGTTGTTATTATTATGTGGAGGCAGATCTTGCCTTGGCTGACTGGGCATTATTTTTTCCCTGCTAGAAACAGGAGTAGAGTGGTCAGATATGCCCAACTTCGTCACACTCGTGGTAGGTCGGAGGAGGCCGGTTGTCTCTATAAGAAGGTGCATTGTTGGTAGGACATCTCCCTGGAGGATGGTGGTGAGAGCACCTATTACACCGATCACATCTATGATTCTCATTCTGGGTAGGGTTCTTCCTCTTGTTGTTGTTGTTGTAGCCATTACTATGTCCATGGGATTGGAATCCTGGGTAGGACTCGATGACCAGATCCTTATCCACCATCTACTGGAAGGTGAGTGGAAGTTGTGGAGCAAGACTTCAACCCACTTGGTAGTTTAGGCCCTCCAAGAACAACGTTGCCCTTCTCTCATCTCCAAGGTCATACTACAACGTTCAACCAAGTTGTAGTATAGGCTTGCCAAACTGAAGAAGCAGCTAGAAGAGCTTCTCAACATAGGCTTCATCCACCTTAGTATTTCACCTTCGGGAGCCCCTGTCCTGTTCGTGAAGAAGAAGGATGGTTTTATGCAGATCTGTATCGACTACCGCATGCTTAACCAAGTGACAGTGAAGAACTATTATCCTTTGTCTCGCATCGATGACTTGTTTGACCAGCTAAAGTCAGCCATTGTGTTCTCCAAGATGGATCTGTGAAGTGTCTACTACCAGATGTGCGTGAAGGATGATGATGTCCCAAAGAGGGTGTTCACAACTCGCTATGGGAATTACAAATTCATGGTCATGCCTTTTAGCTTAACAAATTCCCCTGCTACCTTCATGGACTTGATGAACCGAGTGTTCCTCCCATACATTGACAAGTTTTTGGTGGTGTTTATCGATGATGTTTTGGTTTATTTTGAGACATTAGAACAATATCCCGAGCATCTACATATTTTACTCAACACACTGTGAGAAAATCAACTCTATGCAAAATTCTCAAAGTGTGAGTTCTGGATAAAGGAAGTGATGTTTTTGGGGCATGTGATTTTTGTCAAACATATAGTTGTTGATCATGTAAAGGTAGAAGTTGTGACCAAGTGGAAATCTCCAAAGAATCCCTCAGATATTTGTAGTTTCCTCGGCTTAGTAGGTTACTATTCAAGGTCTATCAAGAGCTTCTCTGAGTTGTCCTTGCCTTTAACCAAGCTGACGCGAAAGGAGGTGAAGTTCTCTTGGACACCAGAATGTGAGAACATATTCCAAAAGTTGAAAGAGTGTTTGACTTCTGCTCCCATTCTTTCCTTTCATGTTGAAGGCATACCCTATGTCATCTACACCGATGCTTCTAAACAAGGCTTAGGGTGTGTTTTGATGCAAGATAGAAAGGTGATCGCCTATGCTTCTTGCCAATTGAAACTAAATGAAGCTAATTGGCCTACACATGATTTAGAGCTTGCTGCCATCATTCATGCTCTAAAAATTTGGCGACACTATCTCTATGGTATGAAGTTTGAAGTTTTCTCTAACCATAAAAGCTTGAGGTACTTGTTGACATAGAAGGATCTGAATCTATGATAGCGATGGTGGATGGAATATCTCAAAGATTATGACTTCACCATCATCTATCATCCTAATGAAGCAAATGTCATAGCTGATGCTCTAAGTCACAAGAAGGATGCCATTTGTGCTACTCTGAGATGTCCAGTGTGAGCAAATATTGAATATGTGACTAGTTGGCAACCTCAACCTATCGATTTAGTGGACGAAGACAAGTTGTGTGTACATATGGCTAGTTTGACTGTTACACTGACTTGGATATCAGAAGTCATTGATGCATAGTTGGAAAACTCTGAGATGGAAGAGATGAAGGACTTGACTGAGAAACTGCAATCTGACGTCTATGTCGGAGTGGATGGTGTTGTCTACTTCAGATAAAGGTTATGGATTCCTGACGTGGGTGATTTGAGACAGAAGGTGCTGAGTGAAGCGCATGGGTCCAAGTACACTATTCATCTTGGAACAACAAAAATGTACAAGGACTTATAGCAAAGCGTCTAGTGGAAGAACATGAAGAATGATATAGCTTTGTTCGTCACAAAGTGCTTAACATGTCAGCAAGTCAAGATCGAACATCAATGACCTGGTGGTCTTCTTCATCCTCTTGAAATTTTAGTGGAAGTTGGAGAAGATCACAATGGACTTCATTACTGGTTTCCCCAAGTCCAAGAAAGGTTATGATATTATTTGGGTGGTTATTAATTAGCTTACAAAATCTGCTCATTTCTTGCCTTTCAAAACCAATTACAAAGTTGCGGATATGGCTCAGTTTTACGTTGAGTGGATCATACACCTATATGGAGTACCTGAGGTAATAGTTTCTGATCATGATCCAAAGTTTACTTCTCATTTATGGGGTCAGATTCAGGAGGAGATGGGTACTGACTTGAGTTTCAGTACTGCTTACCACTCGTAGACTGATGGTCAATCTAAGAGAATAGTTCAGATTCTAGAGGACTTGCTTTGTTCTTGTGTGATGGATTGGGGTGGTGCATGGGATCAATATCTTCCATTAGCTGAGTTTTCTTACAACAATAGCTACCAAGCTAGTATTGGTATGCCACCTTTTGAAGCTCTCTATGATAGACCATGTCATTCACCTTTGCATTGGGATAATGTCAGTGGACGTTCTCTAGTGAAGATCGATGACATGCAAATGATGACAGAAAAGGTACAACTGATAAGGAAATGCATGAAAGTAGCTCAAGACCGACAAAAGATGTATGCTGACAAGAAAAGGTATGATGTTAACTTCGTAGTGGGTGACTATGCATTTCTAAAGATCAAGCCTATCAATTATATTGCTAGGTCTAAAGTTAAAGGCAAGTTGAGTCCTCGCTATGTTGGACCATTTAAAATCTTAGGTAAGGTTGGAGACTTTGCATACTGCTTATCTTTACCTCCTTCCTATGATAAGATCCATAATGTGTTCCATGTCTCTGTGCTGAAAATGTATGTGAAGGACTCTTCTTATGTGCTTACTGTTGAGCCTTTGGAGATACATGAGAATCTGGCCTATGAAGAGCTACCTGTGAAGATCCTTGACTCCCAAGTAAAGAAAATGAAGAATAAAGAGATTGATCTGGTAAGAGTTTTATGGAAATATCATGGTCTGGAAGAAACCACTTGGGAGTTGAGAGTTGAAATGTTACGTACTCACCCTTCTCTTTTTGCTTGAGATTTTGAGGATGAAATCCTTTTAAAGGGGTGGAGTGTTGTAACATAATGAATCTTAGATGTAATCTCCACATAAACCTTTTTCCCAAGTTTCCCTTTCATTTCTATCATTTATGTTGTTCATGTTTAATTAGTGGAATTTATAGTGGTTTAGTGAACATTTATTCACTAATTGTACCAATATAAGGGTTTCTGCACAAATACCTCAGTGAAAGCTTAATTATCATAATTAAGGATCTAAACCTTAATATAACTTTTTATGTTATTTGAAAATATAGAATGAACCTAAGTTTCAAATTTATTTCAATTTGGATGTTGTTTGTGCAAGTTATGCTATTTTAGGTACATTCTGGACTTTTATGCAATTTACCTGATTGGGAGGTTTTATTTGCAAATTATCACCTCAATTTTAATCCTTAGATATTACCTTACCATTCTAAAGATTTTAAACCCTGGGGCACCTGGTTGCACCGTGGTTTGAAGGTGTTTCTCTCCAAGGGCATTATAGGGATTACCCTCTTTATAAATGAGCGTATCTTTAAAAGCTATCAACCAATGGGGTTATTTCTTTAATTGGAGGATGGTGGGGATGGCCTAGAAGCCTCCATTGGATTTTAGGACCGACCTTGGATATACAAGAAGTCTCTATGAGCTGTCCTCTTGCATGGCCTTGATGCCTTAGTCTAAGGACACATGGAAAGTCCCATAGACACCTCATGCTTGCCCCCCTTCTTTATAAAGCCATGCCTACCCCTTCCCACCTCCCAATCCAAGAAACAAACCTCTCCTTCTCTTTCCCCCCAGCTTAGATCATCTTCCCTTCTATGTTTCTCCAAGAAGTTGCTATCCTAAGGTAAAAGAGGGTGCTTACCTTGGTGAAGAAGACTCCTAGGGTTCCAAATTTCTCTATTTAGGATTTCTGAAGCTCCTCCTTGGTGATTTTGACCAAAACTAGTAAACATACTCCTTTCCTTCCCTATTTTCATTCTGTTAGTATTCCTCCCACCTTATTCCAGGTCGGAACCATGCCCTTCCATGGTAAAACTCCACCTAGAACCCTAAAACATCTCATCTCCATGCTCTTTTGCTAGGGTTTGCACCTCTAAAGTGGGGAAGGTGATCTTTGCTCAAGAAACGAGCTTGCCTTGGAGCAACCAGACCTTTTAATCTTGGTATCCTTTCTGTTTGAACCTTCTTACCTTCCTAGAGGCAATTTTTTTTAACCCCCTTCTCATATATTGGTTACTATATGCTTAAAACTCATGCTTCTATGTTTAAAATCGATGATTTTCATCTCTTTTTACCATGTTCTTCTAGGGTTTTGGTTTATTGCTATTTTACCTTCTCTAGAAGCTCTAGTTTGGTTACCTATGCAACTTCAAACCTAATCTTGGGTCAAATGGTGTTTTCTCCCTCTCCCTCTCTCTTCAATTATCTCAATCGGTTTGATGATGTGGCAATTTTCTATTGGTCAGTATTGAAAAATTCATATCTTCTAATCCGATTATCCAAATTCGACAAATAAATATGTTTTGGAATTCTAAAATTAATCTCTGCCTAATAAAAATTATTTCAAGGTCTGATTTCGTGGTTTGACGAAGGGTGATTTTTGTAAAATGAATTTAATGCATAAAATCCAAAAAAAACATCTTAATCATCATAACTCCAAAATTAACATAAAAATATGTTTTATTCATCAAGATAACCTAATAAGTTCATTGGTGATATTTTCAAAAGCTAAATCCAAATTTTTCTAAAAAGTTCTGAAAATAGGATTTCTACACATTAGTGTGCACTATGCACTCTAATACATGTTAATACATTGAAAATAGGCAAATTGGAACTTGGACTCAATTAAAGTTGTGAAAGTTAGTAATTGATATCAGTAAGAGAGGTATGTGCATTCCTTACACCCTATGTTGGGATAATTGCAGCCAAACCCTATATTTCCCTAATGAGGCTTAAATGAACCCTAAATCTTCTATTCTTGAATCCTAATGTTGTTCATGCCTCAAATCAGATTATAATTTCTTCTTGTTTGGGTCTTATACTCCACTTCCATGCTTATTGAATATTATGACTACTCTTTCCATGACTACTTTTCTAGCATGTAGATTTATGTTCTATTTAATTTAAAGTAGCGGTACTTATGTACAACCACCCACATAGGGCATGTATTTAATCGCCCTTTGGAATATTTTTATTCTCCCTAATATAATTGTGTAGGTGACTGGGAATGTCTTATTATCCCCTCACCTATATGTTAGGGGTATGGTAGGTGTCTCAACCCTACTTAGTTAAGTAGACATAATGATCTTACATGCAAATCCTTTTTTATATAATTGTTAATGGCAAGTTTCTTTTGAATATAGCCTCATACTCTTATTAACTTCATCTTATGATGAAACCTAGCATGTTATTATATGCTTTACTTACATTTTTATCCTAGACTAGTTTTGTGACATATACCTTGTTTTCTTTCCCCTTTTGCTGGGTGCTTTCCCAACCACCCAGGTGCTGGTGTTGAGCAAGAAGAAGGACA
Source organism: Alisma plantago-aquatica (assembly GCA_963693085.1). Lineage (NCBI taxonomy): Eukaryota > Viridiplantae > Streptophyta > Magnoliopsida > Alismatales > Alismataceae > Alisma > Alisma plantago-aquatica. Next base: position 390,819,085 of record OY856414.1, on the reverse strand, counting down.
AGTTTGAAGGAAGTCATCTCAGGAGTATATCTCAAGCTATCTGAAAGGATGTCTAGGTTGCTATAGCTAGATCCTTTTCTCTTATCTTTTTCTTTTAGGAACAATCATGTAATGAACAATGAAAGCCATGTAATAGGCTTAGTACTTTTATTTCCACTGCTATTGACATTTTATAATGTATCTGGTGCATGCTTATTTACTTGGAATATTATACATACATTCCTCAATATCTTTTGTCTTTCTAAAAAGATGGATGTTTTGTAATTCCTTTAAATTTTAGTAAGGAGGTCATCTCACCTTTTTACAACATATGTCCATGTATGTTTTCTTAGAAAATATCTAATAGTGTGTTGCTTCATTGCAACTGTTAAAAATCTGGAAAGATAGAACATGCACATACAACTGTTATTAATTAAAAAAGACAACTTGACAAACAACATATCAACACTAAGCATGAAACCTACAAAATGAAGTCATCACCAAGAAAAAAAGGTCAGGAAAGTAGCCTATCATACTCATGATATACCTGAAATGTACTAGACCTCTGTAACTAATATTGTTATGTTGGCATATATTTATTGTACCTATAGTTTTATTGTTGGCAGTTCCATTGGTAATAGAGAATTGACAAGTCTTGAGTATGTAGCTTTTTTTAGAACTCTTGAGTATGTAGCTCTTAAGAGAAGTACATACTTGATGTGAAAATCAAAGATGTCATGTAAGAAAAATTGTTCTTGACTTGCAAATACCACACCATGTATACTTCATAGAATACCAACATAGCTCTACATAGGAGTCTGTTGAGATGAAAATTGAAGTACCAAAAAAAGGGGATCATTATACAACTTACAAAGACAAGAGTTTGTTGGGCTCTTCTATGCCAGAAGAACTAGACCCTTTGGACATTTAGATGATCGATGAACACTTTGACTGCAAGAGGATGACCAAGCCAACATTTGCAATACCCCATTCAAACAATCTCATATTATCTAAGAGAAAAGAAAATGACATGGTCTCTACAAGACAATCTTGACATAGACAAAAGCTAATAGCTCATGTTGTAAGTTTATCAAAACAAGCCAACCATGTACGTAACTTGATAGTCACATCGAGGATTAGATGGTTTAGTTACTCAATATTCAATCTTGCAACGTTGTTCCAATAAAAGTAAGTTAACTAAACACAAATAACTACTTACCACTTTCTATAGATCTTGGAGAGTGTCTTAAAAATTCAACAAAACACTTTTACATGTACCAACAACACATTTATAGTTCAAAGTGAATTAAAATAGAATAAAAATGTTTATAGCTTAATCTCTAAAGCTTATGTCTTTCAAGGTATAGATGACCTTATTGTTGGTAGGATGTTGTTGAAGTTTGAACCTTTGTTCTGTTGTGTTAATAACTTTGAAAGTGTTGGGATCTATTGTTGTCCCCTGGCTTTTGTGCTACTGCCTTAAATTGCTTCTTATCTCTTTTCTAAGATTATACTTCAAATCTCTATTCTCATTTTATGAATGACCATATTTTTCTTTTTGAGTATAACTCATCAAAGTGAGCAGCTAGCCTAGGCATTATCAAGGAACAACTTCCATCAATTAAGTTGATAACCTGAGAAAATTGGGCAATGTGAAAGAAGAAACAATCAACCTTCATTGAAGTTCGTAGATTGTACCAACAAGATTTGGAATTTTCTGATTGCCATATCTTCAGTCTGATGAACCCCTTTCATTGAAGTTGGTATATCATAATTCTTATACTAAATAAGAATTGGAATTTTCAAATTTCCATACCTTCGATCTTATGTACCTCTTTCATTGAAGTTGGTAGATTGTAACCTACATGGAATGAATGATAGTGATATCCCAAAATAGACATCTGAGATTTGGCCTTTCCAAAAACCAAACTGAAACAAATTGATAAAAGATCAATACAACTTACTTCTCATAAACAACATATGCTTTACTTATCAATATAATTATATAGAGAACAAACTTTAGTCATAAGCATCATAGGCTTAAGAACATCAATGCAAAACTTTTTGTAATCTATCTAAAAGCAAATAAAGAGCTTGCATAGAGCGTTAAAATAGGTATACCATAAAATCTAACTATATCTAAGAGAAAAAATAACTTAGTGAACATAAAACACTCCTCACATAGTGTATCAAGCAAAACATGCCTCATAGTAGAAAACATCATGTCTTTTGGAAAGAGATCCATACACTAGAAAATATGGATAAGCACTCAGGTGCTTGGTAGCTTGGTTGTTAAGAAATTAGTGTCTTCAGACATGAAAGCCCTCTTCCACATCTGACAACTCATGGGTTCAGCTAGGCTATTGATTTCATTAAAGATCACGAACTTGAAAAGGCAGGGAGCAATTCTTGAAACCAAAGGAACGTAGTGGTGAGGCTTACCCCTACTGGTGTAACTAAATTTAGTATCAATGTTTCCATTTAGATGCAAATAAATTCAATGAGATGAAGGCTTCTTATCTAACCCATTACTCTTTATATATTATGCATACTCCCAGAACTCTTCATGAATAAGTTACAATGTCAATATCAGGATTTCCACAAGAGTGTAAACACAAAGCTTTTTAGGATTATTCATATGAGGTTCATGACTAATGCATGGAATAACTCAAGGAATGATTTGTAGAAATGAAGTCATGACTTACAATAAAAAAATTGTCCCTTGTGGCAGACTTTGGCCAGTAGATTTCCTTTTTGTTTCTCAAATCAATCATTAGTCTTGGACATCCATAATTTTTTTTGCTGCACATGATATCAATAATTTAATCTCATGAATCTTAAATTCTGTGATAATACCTTTGTATAGAGTTGTGGAAGAATTCATTATGTTTACATATTCTTATTGTAAGAAAGCATCCCTAACATTACTCAAAATCACATCTAATAAGAATTTTTACTAAATTTCTCCACTTGAAAATATGGTGGAACTCGGAAGCCAACATATTAATCTACATAATTATGTTATGTCTAGCATCCTAAAGCTAAGATACATGGAGAATGATTGAAAAGGCAGAGCTCATTCAAGTCAATACAAAGAGACAATTACAAAATGGATACCCTATGCAAACGGTAACACGCATTAGCATGATCTTTAGTAAGGATCACTAAATCCTCTTAAATAATGTTTAAGAAGGTTTTACCTTGGATTTGTTTGGTGTTGAACAACCCACCAAAGTAAGTAAACATCAAACAAAGAACAACCAGATAAGATACTTCTAGGAAAATGAACTATAAAGTAGAAAGTTGTGCTATCATTGGTGCTTAAGGAGAGAAACATCTACCAGCTGGTTCAATTCTCAATCCTCATGGTTTCTTATGTGGCTTGTTTGGAGAAAAGTGCATGAACAACACCTAAAGTGAAAACATTGAGTAGAAAAAGGTAAAGAAAAGGATTCTATATAGCTAGATGGTAGAAACAGTTGCATTCATGAACAAAGAAGATGTGAAGATATATTTACACAAAAAATGAAACAAATAGTACATTTAAATATAAATGAATGGATAACCCTATAGGAGATAGAAACTATACTCCTTGACAATGATCATGAGAAGAATAGCATGACATGGAACAAAAAACCTTATAGGCCCATGAGTCATAAACCATTAAGGCATGAACCATCTTTGAAGATTTTATAAAAGAAGAACTAATGGTGTGATACCTAGATGTTTCAATACATTTTATTATATCTAGATCTAGACCTAGTCTTCTAGATCTCTAACAAGGAGGTACACAATATGTTCTCAAGAATTTTTTGTAGTGCAAGCAATTAACACTTTAAGCAAGTAAACATATAGTGAATTTCCATGACTTGCAAAGTAGCTACTTTAATTTAATCAGTTGATTCATCTCCTTCATAATATTTAGCTAAAAAGGTATGCTGATATTAATTATTATTAAGGCCATATACTAATTGGGGAGGGGCTCCAAAACTAGATGTTGTGTTTTTATGGGTTCCTCAGTATAATTAGTCAATCTGAGTTCCCATATATGTTCTTCTTATTGATTCTCCAAGGTATTACATGTACTATTACACTCCTTAATGGGAGATTCTACTAGTGTTTTAGGTATATTAATGACTTTATAAATTGTAAAATAATTTGGGTACATCGTAAACATGTAGACATCTTTACATATGCAATTAATGTATAATGGCATGCACATTACCTACATTTGGAAACAAATGTATGCCCATAGTCAAGGTCAATGCCAAGAATTGGAGTAGCATTCACTATTTGCATATTTATGTAAACACTTACTAATGATATACACAGAATGTTTAGAAGCATTTTAATAGTTGCAAATCAATGAAGGACACTTGATTAGGTTCACCCTTTCTGGTCTGGAGTATGAAGATGAAATATATTCTTGCAATTCCCTTGAGAGAAATGGAGATATCCTTCTAATCTGGAGTATGTGGTTGCATTATATTCCTACAATATAACTTAGATTCTTACTTAGAAGTCATTTCTATTTCAAATGATAGTAACACAACATATCGTGCATCATATCCCTACCACTGAAAAATAGCCTACTGAATGAAATATCCACCCATTGTATCCACTATGAATATGACAACTGGTATTGTCATAGGATTTAAAGTCAATCTTTATTGTTTAAACACTTTTAGTCATAAGTACGCATATAGACACATCCTAATCTTCACTGCTATGATATAGAGGAAACACCTTTCTTAGGTCTAATAGTTCCATACTTAATAGTATGAAGGTTTTAAATCCTCTAAAATTGCAGCCTACCACAGCCACTCCAAATGTAGTTTGAAGCTCTTTTAGTGAAATGTAGACTGAAGAAATGGATGTTATTGAACTTTTAATGGCCAAAATGAATTGTATCATAGTTAGGGACATAAAGAAAAATATATTTGTATCTAGCGGCATAGTTGTTATACAGTTCTTGCATATTTAAATTAAAATGCAATCAACTCTTTGTCTTGGCATCAACTATAACTAGATTCTACTGATCCTCCTTACTTGGCCTAACATCATGGAACTAGAAATTACTATAAATTTAATAAATCCATATTATAGAAATCTATCCTTGGGAGTTCATGGGTCACTGGTTCAACTACCTTGGCTAATCTGATGATATCAGCATAATATAACTAACAACTATAAAAAAAACCAGGAGAAGTTATAAGAAAAAGCATGCAAGAAATATGGTCTATGTTGTCTATGTAAGTAATGGGAGTCTAATTCAATAGCCAGCTCAAAAATGTTGATCCAAATGGCCTTACTAAATTGTGCTTCAATTCCATCAATTTACAAGTTGAAGTACCCAAGACATATAAGTCTTGTAGATAAGTAGCTCCTCAAAGAAATTTAATCAAGTTTTAAACTATTCAACTCCATGAATACCACTAACCCAAAGCAAAACTTAACAAGAAAGTTAATTTGACTGATCATATAGATGTGCTAGGAAAGAGGAACAACCTTTTTCAAAAGGCAATATAGGCACAAAATATATAAAAAGTGTCATGCCAACGTAATCATATCACCCGCTTACTTGTGATGCTGAAATTTGGGTCGCTTTCCACGAGAAACATATAAAAGTTTAAGAAGCTCTTTACCGTTAGTGTAAAGCCCCACACCAAATCTTGACAAGACCTGCATTTTGAATATTATGGACTTCATGAAGGATCACATCACCATATTGGACAATATGTCCATGTAGTTTGAGGCTATAAGCATAACCACATCATGAAAATGTTGGACACAACAAATAATTGATGGAATAAGATAATGAAGTTTGTCTTAATAATGTGTTGTCAACTACCTCAGAAATTGTGTGAACAACCTGTGAAATCGTAGAGTTGCAAAATGGTCAAACTGGAGTTAAATAGGAATTCAAAGACAACTATTAGTTTAAGTTAATTGTGTGCAAACTTGACCAAATAGAATCTATTGTCAATTGCTTGAGAGATAACCAATTTTGTGGGAAATAGATCTCTTTTGTCAAGCACGACCTTGAATGAAAACTAATTATTTAGACTTCTCTTTCTAATAATAACCTTGAATATTTGGCATCTAAAATAAGACATTTTTGGTGGAAGTTTGCAAACACAAAAAATTTTGCACTATCATCTATGTCTGACAACTTAGGGGAATAGAAATCAATTATCATTTCTAATACAAATTTGAATAGAAAGACAAGTAGTGACAAAGAGAAGCCTACTTCAGTTCCTTCTAATAAGATAAAAGGGAATTCTGAGAAAGATTTTGCAACTAATGGAGGGTCCTTGGATAATATTTTGGGTGTGCTTATGCTAAGACAAATACATTAGGTCAGAGCATAATCTGGCAATGCTGCAACAATACCTTCAATGGAGGCATAAAAATGTAGGTTTGTAAAGGCCAAGATTTTATAAACAACGTTGATAAAGAGCAAACTTTTAGTATCAAAACGGAGTCGACTAGTGATAGTGGCTCTAACTAAAAAAACTGGTGGTAGTGGTAGGAATAGAAAGGTTGTTTTTTCCTTTTCAAACGATGAAGATGTAGAGGATAAAATTATGATTTTGAGTTCCCCAGCACCCCCAACAAGGATTCATGTTTTCTAAGAAAAACTCAGAGCAAGTCGTATATGGATATAAGTACACCAGTAAAATACTCAATAAATCATTATAAAAACCCAAAGTTAGTGTGTTGACCAATCTAAATATATCTGCTAAAGGTATTGAAGAGCCTACTAGGTGGAGAAAAAACCACCATCACTGAAGGTAGTTCAAAAGATACAAGATTGGACGTGATAGCCAAATCAAGTACAACATGTAAAAAAATGAAAAAGGTGCTAAACATGAGAATTGATGAATGAGGGTGGGAAGTAATAGAGGTTGTGTGGGAGGTGAATTTGACAAGAAGCTGGTGGCCATCAATGAGAATAAAGCCATATATAGAGTTGGAATTAGACCTCCAGTGCCAATAGTAGAAATGCCAATCCATATTGTTCCATCTAATGTTGTGATCATCTACCAAAACAAGAAAGCTCAAAAGGATGTAAAGTAGGGAAATATACTCTCGTTCTTTAAAAAAGTCTGATAAAGCACATTACATGCTCATCTTCAGTGCCTCATTATTCTAGATCACACTCATCCACTGACATTTAAGAAGAACCATCTTGTTGTAAAGCTATGCTAATAGTTTTTTTTGCATGTGTTTGGTGGCTGATGTACACGCTCCCATTCATCTTCCTAGTTTAGATTCCCAACACCTATGTATATATTTCATTCGAATTGTATTTCTAAAGATTTACAAATCTGAATGTTGATCTCTTTGCCACTAGTTATGGTTAAGGAATCTTAAAATATTGTTTTATACTCTTCTAAGTTGGGTGTTCTCTTATATAAAATCCATTTTCATTATTAAGAAAAATTCATACACTTACAAAAATGTCTTACAACTCTTTGCATCATGACACTTTGGCAAATCAAAATGATACCAGAAATCTCTAGTCATTGTAGTTAGGCCAATCAATTTGTAGCCACATATCTCTAATCTAGATTTGTAGGTTCAATAATAATAACAAAAATTAAACTATAGACACGTATATTAGAATGCAAATTCAACCCATAAAAAGATAGGAGAGGAATGGATGACTTACTTAAGAGGTGTTGCACATCTAAGATTTTTATGTTAGATTAGAATAAGGTGATAAGCTTAAACCTTAATATATAAATGCATACCATCTCATTGAATAAAGAAAATCATTGCAAGGATCCATCTAGTAACTTGAAACAAAGATCTTACATAAATGGTTAGATGTATAACGAACTGACATATTACAATAATGTGGGTAGTGAATGGTAATACAAATAATTAAAGAAGTGATTGGTGCAAAAATAAATAGGAAATTGAAACTTATGAAAAATAACTATGAATTTATAGATAAATGTATATATATGGTGAGATATATAAGTAAAACATGATACCATAAGAAAATACAAGGAAACCTATATACAAAGAATTACAGCAACTAGACCACCTTCGTAGTTAAAATATTAACTGCAAGCTTATACGAAACTAGATAGAGAAGAAGAATTCTCATTGTTACTCCTCTAACTAGCAAGCACGGTTGGTTGGTTGGACCACCAAAGAATGTTAGGAATAATTAAAAATTAGTTATCATTGCTTAGAATTGTTGGTGTTTAGGTGAGTCTCACAAATCAAATGTAAACATAGATACTAGTAAGTTTGATTGAGATTAGATAGGAATAGTTTCCAATTTGACACAAAAATGTGAGGGTAAAGAGCCAATATTATATATAAACACACGTCAAAGCATCAGACATATAACATTCATACATATACAACAAACTAAGAATACATACATGTATGACAACCCAGGGCAGTAGGTGTATGGTTGGTCACCTATGGATTTTTTTTTCTGTTTTACATCCAACGATGGGGCTATTTAGGATTTTCTCATGACTAAAAGCCTTTGGCCAACACAAATACTTCATATTGTGCTAATATTGTTGTACTTACATGTTAAACAAATCAAATTATTGGTTCAGCTTAAATCAAATAGTGGATGATAGTTGTGGTAGTTTATGTAAATGATTTGATAAATGGGTCTATGCTGCACATTTGAGGCACCTATTATTGTGGAGCAATGAACATAAGCATATAAATCTCAATAAAAATGTAATCAAATGACAAGTTTACAGTAGTAGCCTCATCGAGGCCAGGTCAAGAGCTCCTCATCTCTGTCCAACTGAGGGAAGTGGTCACTTTTTCTTTATATTCTCTTACTCCTATGCACCAGAACTCTACATATCCAAAAATTTCCTTTTTGTTTAGATGCCTTATAAAAAAATGCAATAATTAAGTGATGCATCAGCCATTTGTAGGTTTGGCCTTGATAGAAATCACATTTTTGGTGTGTTTTCTACTAATAGTAAACCAAAACTACTTGGCTAAGAAATGCAAGAATGTATGAAGAAGTCACCAGGTACACTATGATTGACATCTATTAGAGGGTCGGTCAGTTGCTAGTATTTTAGCACCTACACTGACAATACTATCAATGATCAGAACAACCTGAAAATTGAATGAGGTTATAGCCACATGAGTGTGTCGCCTGACATTCTTAAAGATAGTGTAGTTCCATGGTTTGATGAACAAGTAGGGATTTCATTTGTATGTCTTTGTTATGCATACCATCATCCACTTCTACATAGAGTGTAGCCAAATTGAAAACACCTGATTGTAGTTCCAGTAGATGTTTGGGATTGGGAAGGAATATGAGGAGGGCATGTTAGTGTCACCATGGACTGTCATTCAACTAGGGTTCTTGCACAATGAGATGTTGGATTCAAATTGTACACAATCAGAGCTATCGAACCTCGTAAGTGGAGGAGCAGAGTTGAAAAATAATGGGAGCCAACAAAAAAAAATAAAATAAGACTACTTACCTAACCACTCAGATCCAACAACTAGGTGGATCCTTTCCAGAGAAGCCCTGACAAGAAAGATATTAGGAAGGTAGGAAGTAGCACCAATCCCCAACAATATCTAAAGATCTCTGGCCCGTCAGCTTTGAAGGGGTTGATGTAGGTAAAAAAATGTGAAATAACTTGCACGTATGGAGTAGGTACACAAAAGTAATATAGCAAAAATACAACCACAAGAAAACCAATTTTATGTGGAAAACCCCCACAATGTGTGAGGGAAAAACTACAAGGTCAAAACCCAACAAAAAAACCCACTAACCAAAAGATTACAATGTTCGTCCCAAGTTTTGACCCAAAACTTGAGGAATATAGTGCAAAAGGAAGATATACAAGTTTACCAACTCAGTGGGTCACCACACCAAAGGGCCTTCCAAAAAACACCACTTTACATAGAATATCCGGACAGGTAGAGATAGTGTCAGTGGAGAAGTCAGTAGTATAGCCCGGAGAAGAGAACCGCAATGCCAAAGCCTTCCTTCCTTTCTTCTTCCCCTTCCTTTCTTTCTTCCTTTGGCCTTCTTCTTTCTGCCATGAATAACAAGTCTAAGTGGCGGAGGATGCACTCTTTTCTTGTGGCTGATGTGCCCTTTTGTTGCTAATGAGATGGGGCTATAAATAACCCCTCATGGCAGCGTGCCTTGCCCTAATAGACTTCACCCACTTGGGCTGAAAAAGAAGAGCCCCTAGCCCAACAATATCCCCCTCTAGCTCAAATGAGAAACTATCCTCATAACTCCTCAGTTTGAGTCCAATCCAGCAAGCTCCTTACAAGTAGCAAATTTCTTTGTAGGAATTGCCTTTGTCAGCATGTCGAAAGATTGTCGTTGGTGTAAACTTTCTTTAGCTTCAACTGGTCATCACTAATAGCTTCACATAACCAGTGGTATCTCATATCAATATACTTTGTCCTAGAGTGAAAAGAAAAATTCTTTCTCAAGTACATGGCACTCTGACTGTCACAGTAAATAACATACTCATCTTGTGTCAAACTCAGTTCTTGTAAGAAACATTTGAACCAAATGATTTCTTTCCCTGCTTCACAAACTGTTATATATTTTGCCTCAGTAGTAGATAAAGAAACACAGTTTTGCAATTTAGACTGCCAACTAATATCTCCCCCTGCAAAAGTGAATAGAAAATGTGAGGTAGACTTCTTATGATCAAGATCACCTGCTAAATTTGCATCTGTGAAATTTGTAAGAACTAGTGGTGCCCCTCTAAAGCATAAACAAGCACTAGAAGTACCTCTCAAATATCGGAGTATTCATTTAACAATATTTCAACACTCCTTAATAGGGTCAGATAAAAATCTCTTGTCACACCAACTGCATGTGCAATATCAGGCCTAGTACACACCATAGCATACATAAGACTTCCTAATGCAGAAGAGTAGGGTATGTGAGCCATTTCTTGCTTTTCCTGCTCAATAGAAGGAGATTGTTTTATACTCAGTCTGAAGTGACTAGCTAAGGGAGTCTCAACTGGCTTCGCCCCCTACATGTTGAAGTTGTTAAGTACACGCTCACCATATTTCTCCTGTGACAACCAAAGTTTCTTTGCTTTCCTATCACACACGATGTCCATGCCAAGAATTTGTCTAGATGGTCCCATGTCTTTCATGTCAAAAGACTTAAACAATTCCTTCTTTAGCTTGGCAATCATCTGAGCATCCTTGCCAACAACCAACATATCATCAACATAAAGCAAGATAATAATGAAACTATAACCTAAAAATCTTCTGAAGTAAACATAATGATCGACCTCTCTCCTGTGGTACCCTTACTTCAACATGAAAGTATCAAACTTTTTGTACCACTACCTTAGTGCTTGTTTCATCCCATAGAAACGTTTCTTCAATCTTAAAACCATGTGTTTTTTGCCTTTCACTACAAATCCTTCAGGTTATTGCATATAAATCTCTTCCTCTAGCTCACCATGGAGGAAGGTTGTCTTCACATCAAGCTTCTCAATATCAAGGTCCAAGCTAACTGCCAAGCCCAAAACATGGCAAATGGAAGTCATCTTCACCACTAGAGAGAATATCTCATCAAAGTCAATCTGCTTCTTTTTCCCAAAGCCTTTTACCACAAGTACAACTTCGTATCTCACAGTGTTATCACTCACATCCTTCTTTAGCTTGAAGACCCACTTGTTCTTTAACGCTTTTCTTCCTTCAGGAAGCTTGCATAACTCATAGGTATCATTTTTCTTCAATGAGTTCATCTCATTTTGCATTTCATGTAGGCACTTATCTTTTTCTTGATGAGACTTTACTTCCTCGTAGCTTTCTGGCTCCCCCTCTTATGTGATCAATGGACATCCTGAATCAGAATATTTAGTAGACGCCCTTTTCTCTCTAGTAGACCTTCTCAGGTGTGGACCTGCTGGATCTATTGGTTGAGGTTGCTCTCCCTACTCAAGAACCTCCTCATCATGGAAGCTATCTATACTAGGATCATCCTATTCCATATCATCATGTGGTATATCATCATCCTCAACATGGTCTGCATCAGCATTCTACTGGATTAGAGAGGGAATTGACACATCAATCGCATTATCATCTTTTACCTACTCAGGCTCTATCGTCACTATATCAGAAAACATTTGGTCGTTAAAGAAAATCACATCTCTGGATCTGATTATCTTCTTCTTTTCTGGGTCCCAAAGCTTGTATCCAAACTACTTATCACCATAGTCAATAAAAATACAAGGTACATATTTGTCATCAAACTTCTGCCTCTGCTCCTTAGGAACATGTGCAAATGTCTTGCACCCAAACACTCTAAGGTGAGAATAAGAAGTTGGCTTCCCTGTCCACACACTCTCTGGAGTGTCAAAATCCAAAGGAACTTATGGTGACCTGTTAATCAAGTAGCAAGCAGTGTTTACAGCCTCTGCCCAGAATTCCTTAGGTATCTTTGCATTCTTCATCATGCATCTGACTCACTCCATTATAGTTCTATTCATTTTTTTATCCAAACCATTGTGTTGTGGGGTACCGGGAATAGTCTTTTCATACCGTATGCTAGATGCTTCACAGTAAGACTTGAACTCCTTGGAAGTATACTCACCTCCATTATTAGAATGAAGATACTTAAGCTTTTTACCCGTCTCCCTTTTGACCATGGCATGAAACTTCTTGAAAGTATCAAAGACCTGATCTTTTCTCTACAAACAGTAGACCCACACTTTCCTAGATGTGTAATCAATAAAAGTAACAAAGAATCTTCTTCCAACCAAGGAGTTTACTTCTATAGGACCACAAACATCAGAATAAATCATGTTTAACACATTAGACTTATTCTCACATTGAGCACTGAACTAGACTCTTTTTTGCTTCCCAAGCAAACAACTTTCACAGGGGTCATGAATCACATTCTTACCACAGAGGATCAATCTTTCTTTGTAAGCATCTATAAGCCTTTCTCACTCAAGTGCCCAAGCTGCTTGTGCCATAAATCTGGGGAACTAGAGTTGTCCACAACATTGACATTGTCAGTGCAAACCATTATATTCATCCTACACAAAGTGCAACAAACTTTGCCTCTAGCCACAACCAATTGTTCCTTAGTGACAAAAGTTTTCAAGTCACCAAAATGATATTTAAAGCCCTGAATTTTGATACCATAGCCAGAAATAATTTTATAACCAACTTCAGGAATATGTCTTATATTCTTTAGTAAGATGGTATAACCCAACTCGGTATCAATTCACACATCACCATTCCCATGAATCTTTGTATAGTTTAATATCCATCTTCATCATTCCAAAGTTCCTAGATTTGTAGGAGCAAACAAAGTGTCTATGAGGAGTGATGTGGTACGAAACACCAATGTCCAACACCCACTCAGTGTTGTTACTGATATGCAGACAATGTCCCATGGAAACTCCACATGTGAGTACTTCTTGGACATCTGTAACGACTACAACTCTATTGCTATCATCATTTGTCACTTTCTTCTTTCCTTCTTTAATTTCATTTTTACGCTTCCTGCATAATTTATGTATATGACCTGGCTTGTTGCAGTAATGACAAACTATCTTACTTTTAGACTTTGACATGTACTTTGACTTTCCTTTGTCACCACCCTAGCTAAAACTCTGACTCCTCCCCCTATCCATCTCTACTGAGCTATGTCATCTCATCTCTTCATTCAACATGGTATCAGATACCAAGTCTAATGTCAACTTCCCGTATGGAGCAGAGTTGCTAACAAAAATCACCAAGGTCTCCCAACTGTCAGGTAAAGAACCAAGAAGTAAGATCACATGCAACTCATCATCAAGTGACAAACACATCGTGGCTAGCTGATTCACCATGCTCTAAAAATCATTCAGGTACACTAATATGTTGTTTTCTTCCTTGAACTTCAGGTTGACAAGGTTCTTAATCAGAAACGCTTTGTTCCCTACAGTCTTCCTCTCTTACAATGACTTGAGCTTCTTCCATAAAGAGTGGGCACTAGTCTCATTGGTGATGTGATGGAAGACAGGCTCGCCAACCCAGCGTCAGATGAGGCCCATGTATTTTTTGTTCATCTTTGTCTATTCCTCTTGTTTGGTGTCCGCTGGCTTGCTCGCATCTCCCTTAACCGGTTCATAAAGATCATTTCAGTATAGAAAATCCTCCATCTTTATCTTCCATTTCGGTCAGTTTGACATTTTCAACTTCACCATATTATTTGAGCCATCAATCTAGTCCATGTAGCCAACCCACACTCTGATACCACTTGAATGGGTTGATGCAGGTCAAAAAAATGCAAAATAACCTGCATGTATGGACTAGGCATGCAAAAGTTAATATAGTAAATACACAACCACAAGAACACCAATTTTACATGGAAAACTGTCACAATGTGTGTGGGAAAAACCACAGGGTCAAAGTCTGACGAAAAAATCCACCAACCAACAAATTACAATGTTCGTCCCAAGTTTTCATCTCAAGTTTTAACCCAAAACTTGAGGAATATAGTGCAAATGGAAGAGATACATATTTACCAACTCGGTACGCCACCACACCAAAGGACCTTCCAAAAAAACACCCATTTATAGAGAAAACCCGGACAGGTAGAGATAGTGTCATTGAGAAGTCAGTAGTATAGCCTGGAGAAGAGAAGTGGAACGGAAAAGTGCTCCTTCCTTTCTTCTTCCCCTTCCTTTCTTTCTTGCTTTGACCTTATTCTTTCAATCGTGAACAACAACTCTAAGAGGTGGAGGTTACGATTATTGCTTTGGTTTTGATGGAAATAGAGAGGGAAATGTGGAAATTGGAGCCAGAAGTTAAAAGGGGTAAATCAAATTTTTCGCACCAAATGAAATGTTTTCTTCTTTGACTAAAGTAATATGTCATACTGCTTGTAGAATCATAGTGGATTTGTAGTTAATAGAGTAGTGGGAAAATAACTATATTTGAGCTCGTTACACATGTAAGATTTGTAAAGAGATGTATGAATTAACTAAAAATAATTTATATGTAGCTATAATAATTGTAGTCAAATCCTTTTTTTTCTTGTAGTGAAAGATAAAAACAATAATGAAACATAATGATATAGATTCATCATAAGATGATAAGGCCAAGAAAATGAGGCATATAACAAAATATTCTTGCCAAAACCATAAATAATAATGAATTTTCATGAATGAATAATATTAGACTAAATTAACTAAGTAGGGTTGAAGCACCTACCGAACCTCAACCAAATAGGTGAGGGAGAGTAACACATTCCAGTCACCTATAAAATATTTTATATTGGGGAGAGTAACACATTTCCTTGGGCAAATTAACACATGCCCCATCTATTGGTGGTTGTAAAAAAGTGTCGCTACACTAATTAAACAGTCTAATAAAATCAATATGCTAAAAGAACTATGGCAAGTATAATCATCAAATAGTTGTAACATGGCATTGAGGTACAAGACCCAAGAAATAGACTTTCAATACTGATTTTGAGGCAAATATAACAATAGAAATATCAAAAGAGAGATTAGAGTTCAATAAGTGTCTCATTAGAGAAATTAGGTTAGGTTTGCAGATATTTCCCAACAAAAGGTGTAAGGATGTACGTACCCCTCATATTGAATTCTATTACCCACTTTTAGCACTTTAATTGAGTCTAAGGTCCACTTTTCCTATTTTTAATGTATAATCATGTAAGGTATATCATGTACATTAATTTAAAGAAAACCCCTACTTTGGTTTTGTATACAAATCTTTGATTTAGACTCATAAAACATCACCATTGATCTTATTAGGTTCTCTTGAATAAGAAAACATATATTTTTATCAATTTTGGAGTTATGATGATTAATATGTATTTTTTATTATTTTTATGTATTAAAATCATTTTCTAGAAAACATCTTTCGACAAAATTTAAAACCAAATCCCAAAAATACTTGTATTAGGAGGATCACATAATTCCTATTCCAAAAGATATTTATTTGTTAATTTTGGACAACCACAGCAAAATATATGAATTTTACAATTTGACCCAATCACAAAATGCCAAATAAGCAATAAGCTTGCGAGAGCGGAAGAGAGAGAGGGAGAGGGGTGGGACGCATGACTTGGCCCCACCACGAGCCACCAAGTTAGCGGTCCATGCCACCTCAGCCTCATGTCAAAGCAAGCAAAAACAAAAACGAATGACCACTTTACCTCTAAGTGAAAATCAAAGCAAAGAAGAAGAAACGAGGGGTAAATAAGGAAACTCACCCAGCTGCTTCTTCTGCCTGCTTGGCAAGCCATGGTCCTGAACTGGGAGGAGCAGCTCGGGTCCATTTTGGGCAAAACATGATGCGGTGATGAACTAGTGTTTTAAAGGTATGAAAAACAAAGATCA
The DNA here is from genome assembly GCA_963693085.1 of Alisma plantago-aquatica. Lineage (NCBI taxonomy): Eukaryota > Viridiplantae > Streptophyta > Magnoliopsida > Alismatales > Alismataceae > Alisma > Alisma plantago-aquatica. The sequence goes on along the minus strand of OY856414.1, from coordinate 390,802,739 downwards.
AGACTCCCAAAAACTTACCACGATGTGCAATCAAAGACCCAACCAACATGCTTCTTGCAAGGGGAGCTACAAGCTGGTGGTGGAGAAGAGGTTCTGTGGCTACTCAAAACACGACCAACAGAGAAATTGAGAGGGGAAAACGAAACCTCAGATGGTGGCAGAACTAGGGCAAGGTCCATCTATTTATAAGGATAAGATTTTTGTCATATGCGACTAGAGGTTTCGAGAAGTAATAAAAATATTTGAGTGTTTCATAGAGTTGCATCGATAGACTACGTGTGAGGTACCGTTATGTGTGGAATTCTCTCCCGAATCTACATCAACAAAAATCTCAGAAAACTGTTGACCATAGAGAGAGAAATCCCACTTTTAAAAACACCAAAACCGATGGCATGTTTCAAAAATGGCACAAGATAGGTGATGACCTAGGAGCCATTGGATCGCAGATCCAGCGGTCTAGGTTGCATGCACTTGATCAAAAAGCATGACATTATATGTGATTGCCAAATACGAATAAGACTAAAGTTTTGTATACAATTATTTAACTTTTTTCTTTCTATATTTTAGGGTGCAAACAAATTCAAAATTTAATGAAATTTGACACTTAAGCTAATTTGAGTATGTAAAATCTGACTATGCAATTAGGTTTTCCTTTTGAAGAGTTGTATTTATTAATTAAGTAAACTTATTTTCTCTTTCCTCATGCATTAATGACTCTAGGATCCTCCAAAATTATTGAAACTTCACCCATAAGTCATATTAAGTGTGTTGGATAGGAATTTTCCCTTATTTACATTTGTTGAAGTAATTTATTATTTTAATTAATAATTGTAAGGTTCTACATACTATCTCTCTCCTAAATTTACCTTCTTATCAAATATTTTCCAAATTGAGTGAAAATTGAACCAATGGCCTATTTGAGCATGTAGAATACAAATTTTATATTTTTAATACTTTTTTTATTTATTTAAAGCATTTAAATTTAATCACTTATTTTATCCTTTTAACGAATTAGAGGCATCTAGAAACTTTCTAAAATTTTGAAACTTGGTCTATAATCAATAATAAATGTGAGGAAGATGGTTTTAGCAATAATTATTTTTTAAACATGTTATTTAATATTTTTGGTCTTTAAATTGTTTTCTCTCTCCTGGATAAAATAAAATATTTAAGATTTTCCAAATTAGATGAAAATTCATGCATAGACTCATTTTGTCAGGTAGATTATAAATTTGAGGTTTGTTTCCACTTTTGAAGTTGTTTAATAATTTATTTAATAATTTGGAGAAAAACTTATATGTTCCAATTCTAATTAATGCAAAGATAATTATTAATTTTTCAAAATTGTGAAACTTGTCATTAAAGAAAACTCAAACCCAAGAAAAATGAATCTGAAGTTATTTTTAGCCAATTAGTTTTCCTTTTATGAATTTTAGCCCATTATCCAATATTACAACTATTTCTCATGTTAAATAACATTAATATGTTTAAAGAATTATTATTCATTCCTTTTTCTCTTCCTTGCCCAGAAGGATAACGATTATTCTCAGAATGAATTTATTTATTTTCATCCCACTTAAGTGGTGATTTTGTATTTTAGATCCTTAAATAAACTTTCATTGAGGTATTTGTGCATAAACCCCTTTTTTGGCATAAATAATGAACAAATGTTCACCAAACCACTATTATTTCCACAAATTAAACATCAAAGCCAAAAAGGATAGAAATGAAAGGAAAATCTTAGAAAGAGATCCTAAAAGATAATATACCTAGATTTCAGTTTGTTAAAGCACTCTACCCCTTAAAAAGGATTTTGTCCCCGAAATTTCAAGCAATGAGGGAAAGGGTGAGTGTGCAACATCTCATCTCTACACAAACCATGAAACTTCCACCTAAACTTTCACTAACTCAAACTCCTTGTTCTTCAACTACCTAACACCGAAGTCTAAAACTTCACAAGCCACTCCACAAAGGTCAGGTTCTCATGGATCACCTAGGGTTCCACAATTAACATTTCCTTTTTCGAGGTAGAACACCATTAAATTTTTTGACTTCTTATTATATTTATTAGGATATCACACTATCATTATTATTCTTTCAATTATGTCCTATTATATCACTTTATTCACAAAAGAGTTATATTTCATTATTATGCAAGAAACCATATATATATATATATATATATATATATATATATATATATATATATATATATATATATATATATTTCTTATTTATCTTATTAAGAGTTTTAAGCACAAATAGGGTTTACTCAATTATATCAACACCTAGTAATATATTAGATTATTAGTCTTAATAATTTGGTATTAGACTTCATTATGTTCATATTATCACCATATTGAACTATATCATATTATTTACATGAAATAAGACATTTTATCCAATTTTTTATTAAATCTACAATTAATCGAATTAATGTCACATTAATTACATTTATCTATATTCAACATTGTCACATTGTCTTTCTTTCTCACATTAATGTCATCATTAATCATTTTCTCATATTTCTTCACTTCTTATTATTGATTATGCACATTTATGTGAATCCAATTACTTCATATCCATATTGAAGTCATTATTTGTAATTTAGTGAACAAGGTGGGACATATTACATCTTAGTGATTTGATTCACAACCCAAGTCATGATTAGGTGAATAGTCAGGTGTGTATTAAAGAACAAAGTGATATGCATTTCATTTTATAAAAAAACAGTGATATGCATTTCATATTCATGACTTTATTAATCTATGATTATGTAATTGTATATCATTTATGTGCATCAAAGCATGTTATCTGATTATGACACCTAACATCACTAATGTATCATAAAAGTATTTAAGGATGTGTAGGTTAAGGATAGATGATTACAACTTAAGGTTTAGGTTAATATGATCATTATTCTTCACATATATCGTCTTAGCATGAATTAAGCCCAAGATTAGGTTACACTTATCTTGCTCTTCATATTATTAGAGTTTATAGGTTTATGACATGATCAACACCATGCATTAACTATTAGTATTAATATGTGAGTTACTCATATTATGTGCTTTAGGTATTCATTAGGGTTCAAACATATGAATTGTTCATTAGATGACCATTATATGTTCATTAGTATATAAACAAGCATGTTAGGTTATAACTATAACTTTTTTGGTCAAACTAAGGATCCACACACACTATCCTCCTATTCATGCAGGTAGGGTTTCTAGAGACAGAGTAGCTAGATTTCAAAATGTCACATGCCTCCATCCACCCATAAAAAGGATTTTGTCCTCAAAATCTAACTACCCTATATCAACAACCAACTACTCTCCAGCCCTTAAAGGGTTGAACTATCTAGCCAAACTAAACTATAGGTAAAAGGGTGAGTCTAACTAAATCGTGTATAAAATCCATCATGCTTCACCAGCGCACTGTGATAGCTTACTAAACACCAACTTCAAAGTCTAGGTTCTAGGGTTAGGCTGACCAAACATGTGGTCCTAAGGGACATAAGGAAACTATATTTGGTATCCATCCTCAAACAAGTCACAAGGTCAACATATTAGGGTTCCCGAAGATATCCAACATAGATGTCTAAGGTCACTTTTGCCTAAAAGCATGCTATTTCAGAAAATCCATATCAGCTCCGGCCAGACAGGTATCATATGGATCTAGGAGTCCTCGTAAACCAAGCTAATGGTGCGGAGGAAAATCTTGCCATATCCTAAACCTTAATCCTTTCTAGACACCTTTTCTTTTAACTTCATGTCCTAGTAGCTACCTAAAGACAAATCCAAACAACCTCAAGTTACTATGGTTACTTACATATTTTAATTGTAAATATTTTAGGGGAGTTTAATTGTTGGTATGTATTCCCTGAGAGCCAATCATATGATGATTGGATTGGCATACAAAATGATTGATTTGATAAATATCAAAGGCAAGCTTCCAATTTATTCTAGCTCAATCAATTATGAGATAAACGATGGAGTAGAATGAATGTCTAAAGAATGACAATACTCAATGGTGTATGTCTTTGGGTTAAGGACATGAACAATGAGATCCTACATATGCTAAGAGTATGTACACTCTTGTTATGTCCCTAGTCGGATGTCATTGTGGAAGGTTGATAGACAACAATGACACATCAAGACTAGAGTGTGTGTTGATTGATGACAGTGTCTCATTAGTCATGATATATGATATCAAACCATGCAAACAGATACATGTCGGAGAATAGTGTATCAGACAGAGCCACCATGAGAGTGATACATGAAACCATGACATGGTAGTCAGAATCATCTCTCATAGTGATGGTGATGATTGTGATTCTTAGACCTGAAATCACTGCACTCGTCGAATGTGATTGGGTACACTTTGACATCATCAAACGTAGTCCTGAAACATAGGTTGTTATAAAGGTGATGATTGGGTGACTTTGTCGCATGAGATAGACTGTGAGTGATAGATATGTGATTTTTCCCTCCTAAGGGAGTATGATGTCCAGGCCACTTGATAAGCGAGACTGTAAAAGTCATGCTCATACACATGTGAATCAATATATGATATTAATGTCACTGATAACACCAATTTTTGTGATATTTTTTTACCCTTACTTTGTTATCAAAACTGCCCTTTTAAACTGTTTTCCTCTCTTTTTATTTGTACTTTTGCAATAGTCGGCCACACTACGTTCTTAACTCACTCAATATTTCCATCTTTTGCAGAGTTTTCCTCCATTTTGGACTCATTTATCATCAATAAGGCCGTTCCGGCCCACAAACATGCTCCACCTGCATCGGCCTTCCAGCCGGCCGATATGCTCACTGCCCGATAGGGTAGCACGATACATCGACGTGCGACGTGAGGATGTCGCGCAAGAAGGAACCGTCGGACGACACGCCTCTTTACCCGACAGGGAGCCGAGCTCGCCACGACAACTCAAATGTGTCGCGCGATACCGGCCACCCACCTACAGGCGCCACTCGCCACGATGTCCAACAGCTGACATCCTTGTGTCGGGCGATACTGATAGCGGTCGTCCACCCATTCCGCGATGATAAGGAAGACACATGGTGCCCTGAGCACCATAACTTCCCCAACCACTGCCTATAAATAGCAGCTACAGGAAGCTGAAAAGATAGGTCGGAACCCTGCGCAAGTCACCTCAGGAAAGCTGCGAAGAGCTAGTGTATCATGCCTCAGTGTTCGTGTCGGGCGATTCTAGGTGAGCATTTCCCCATCCCGAGAGGGAGGGAATGGTTCACTTAGGGTCACCCCGGGCGACACTGCAGACCAATATTGGCCGACGAGGATCCTTGACATAAGTGACCGATACTAGGAGCATCGCTCTAGCCCGGAACGATACCGAACCCTGATATGCATCGCGCGTCATGGCGCGTCGCCCGAGAGGGTTCCGCCCGACATGATCGTATCGGGTAAGGGTCCTCGCACGATGCAATCCTCCCATCACGGCATGTCGCCTGAGAGGGTGTGTCGCCCGACACATTTGTATCGGGCTAGGTTCCTACCCAATATCGGGCTGGAGGATCAACTGTAGTCTGTCGTCCTTCTATATCAAGAAGGTGACATCTATCTTTACTTTTTCAGTCAATTATTTCTTTTACTTATGCAATGTAACCAGAACCTTATTTTTTATGGAAATGGAAGAGCTTAATTACCTGCTGCTTTATGTTTGGTACCTTTGTTGTATGATTGCTATGTTTAACATCTAAACTCTATCTTGCATGCATGCTTGGATCGCGTTTCGATTAGCTACCGAATCATGTTTTCCCATTGCAACAACCTCGAGAGAGGTGTTGTGACTCTAGTGTTTGGTCCGATTCTGGATTACGAGAGTGCCCGAAATCGGAGTTGCTTTAGTAACCTTTCCACTCTAATTTAAGTCCAGAAACCTCGAGAGGGGTGTTGATAATTGATTAGAGGTACCCACTCTGAGAGGAGGGGTAGGGGATGCTTCTGCTTCCGCTTGTTTTACCGAAGTTTTCTCCTTCGTACCTTGCTTTAGCTTTAGTATTATCTCTCTGTTTCTGTTGCATGAAAACCCCTAAAAATTGATTAATGCCTAAAACCTTAACCTTTCTTGTAGCTCCAGTTGGAGATAGTTTTCTTTTGATTTGACAATCTTACCCTATTGTTCCCTTTGGGAAATTTTACTATCTCTTTTACCTCTTTGTCGGAGTGTAGCGTTTCGGTTCCGAGTTCTCAACACTACCACCCTTGTCCCTGTGTTTGACCCCGTATATCTACTTCGACCCCGTAAACAAAGTTGCGGGGGCCTAGAAGGTTTCGGGTTATAAATGTAAAAGTCTGACTACTTCAAATCCACCTCCAATTTTTGGACGCGTGATTTAGGTCGGCCAGTCACACATATCTCAGACAGTCTTCTCTAGTTCAAGGCAAAACGACACTATTGACGAATCTGAATCCACTAACTACACTTTCGTGCCTCAAGCTTAGAAATGAGCTTGACAACACTCTTTTCTTTCTTTTGTTATTATTAGTATTCTGTGTCTAAAAAGAATAGCTCATATCATTAATAACAGAATTTTCTGACTTGATTATTTTTCGCACTATTTTAGCTACTCAGAAGGAAGACACCTTGCTCACCTGAGCATTGACATAACCTAACATGCCGCCTCGTATTGAACAACCTCTTTCAGAGGGCGAACGTCAAAGGAGGGCTAGACCTAACTCCCCTCCACCAGAAGAACATGACCGCTATGACGGCCATGATCAACATGAAGATCCAGAAGGAGAGCACTTCGAGGAAGATCATCACCAAGATAGACGTCGTCACCGTCAGAGGCACAGGAGGAATCACGACCAAGAATAGCGCCGAGAAGCCAGCGATAGTGAAGATTCAGACGAAGAGGAGAAAACTTTGAGGGAATTAGCTTCCACGAAGGCTAACAACTCTCGGTGCCCCATCATTATCCCACGATTTAATGCCACAAATTTTGAGCTCAAGCCGTCTGTAATCTCCATGATCTAGAATAAAGGCTTCAGGGGGAGTTCTAAGAACGACAACCCCTACCACCACCTGGACGCCTTCAAAAATATATGCGACACCATTAAGATGCGGGGGGTTCCCCAAGAAGTCATCTACTACAAGGGCTTCATCTTCTCCTTGGAAGACAAAGATCTGTCATGGTACCTTGGGTTTCCCCACCAAGCTCTTAATGGATGGGGAGAACTGGCTGACGCGTTCGTGAACAAATTCTATCCCACTGAGAGGATTGTGAGGAACAGACAGAGGATAACCTCCTTTATGTAGAAGCCCAATGAAAACCTTCACGATGCCTGGGAAAGATACCAAGAATACCAAAGGGACTTCCCTCACCATAACTACAAGACGAGTTTCCTAGTCACTACCTTCTATAATGGTCTAACTCCCGATGAAAGGGTGTCACTGAATGCGGCAGCAGGGAGTGACTTCCTAGGGAAGAAACTGAGCAAGTCTGAGAGGATCATCAAAAACATGGTCGAGCTGCAAGCCGACGCTGAGTATGATAGATCTAATAGAGGGCAGGCTAAGAAGGTCAGTGAAGGACCCTCTCTTGAATCCAAGGCTCTGGAGTCTATAACTTCTCAGATACATAGGATAGCAACTGATGTCAAGCAGCTAAAAGAATCTGGTGGTAAAGGGAAGAAGCCAGTTGAAAAAGTGATGAATTGTGTGACCTACGGAGAAGGAGGGCATGGGGTAGATAGTTGCATCTACACCCGATCGGATGCGTCAAGTGATTCTGACTTTGAGGCTGAGGGGACGGAAAATGTCTCTTTTGTGAACTTTAAAAGGTCGGACCACCCCGGTTTCAGCTATGGCAACAAGGATGCGGCTGAGAACTCACATCAGCTGCACGACTCCTCTAAGCCGCCCCAACCCTTCGAGAAGAGAGGAGGACCGAGCCAGTACACCAAGAACACCTCCTTCCAGATGAACAAGGGGAATTTCTAGGGCCAGGCTAAGTACTAAGGATCTACCAAGGAACATGATAAATGTTCCAGCCAATTAGATGAGGTTGGCCAATTATTTGACTTCGTGAAAAGGCAGGATACCATTAATAATCAGCTAGCACAAAGCGCGTTATCGAATTCGGGAATTTTGAACTCCTTGTAGGTACAGTTGGCGGATATGCAGACGCATCAATGCCATATTGATCAGCAATTGGCTCAAATGGCCGAGTTCGTAAAGAATCTGTTAGGAAAAATACCATCAAACACCGAGACTGCCAAGAAGGCAGGGCTATGACTGACAGAGGCAAGGATCGAGATGCAGGGAGATGGGTGATGTTGAAGACCAAGAAGTGAAGGAGCTGAGGGCGGAAACCACAGTGCTTCTCAAGAGGCAGCCCGAGTTTTCTTTTCTTTCTTAGAATAGGATGCATTTACTTTACTGCAAAACAAACATTACAAACATTTGGGATGTAATAAGGCCCAAGTCAGTGCATGCGCCACATGCACTGACTCCTCTATTTTATGGGCCACCACATTGTTTTATAGACCGGGATGGGTAATACCATCTGAGGCCGGGATCTTAGCCTTAGGCCAATGATGTTTTACTCATCCACCACTTTTACCCGCTCTGTTTTTAAGTTTTTCTTCTTGATTTTTGCTCTGAAGGGTCGTATCGGGCAGCAACCCAACCGACACCATGAACGTGCTCATATCGGGCAGTGGTACTCCGGGAATCGCAAAGGTCATGACGGATGGCATGCCTGGACGGCGTACATCCGAATCGTGTAAGTGGAGTAATTACCCTTGTAACGACGGATGGACTGCCCGTCTCAGGAATGATTTATCCCAACAGCTGACGCGCGTTCCAGAATTACCAGATTTACCCCCGGTTGGGTTTACTATATAAGGGACGGAGATATTATTGTGTTGAGCTACTGCCTTTACTATTTTCACCTACTTGTATCATGTAGTGTTTTCTTGAGCTCGCTCCCATGTCGTGCATCAACCTCCTATTTTCGTGTCGCGCGAAAGGTTTAAGAAAACAGCAAAGGTATAGACCGACATTCGTATCGTCCTACTTGCCTGACACAACCTTCCTATCGCACATAACCTATCGGGCTAACATCTTTCTTAACTGTGCAACCTTGTATCACCCGATACGTATGTCGCGCGACTCGCCGTTTTATCTCGTGTTTGCCCGATACGCCATATCGAGAGATAGCTGTGTCACCTATTCTTGTACCACCTCACTTGTTTTGTTGTCAGGCGACACGTTGCTTTTCTTTCAGGAGGCCCTGTCAGGCAACTATCCCGACGCGCAGTTCTAACTCTATTGTCTTATTTTAACAAGTTCTTTCAATGTGAAGGACGATACCCATATCTCGTATCGGGCACGAGCCTTCATCTTTGAAAACCTCATGTCGCCTGATACAGTGGTATGGGATCATTGTCGCATCAGGCCAAATCTTATCGTACATTCAGTTTCCCTTTTTAAACATCGGCACATTTAATTGATCAAGGAATTTGTTTTATGATTAATAGAAATGGCCCGTACCAAGCAGATTGTTGTCCGAGTTGACAAGCACGACCAAAGAATCAATGACGAAGCCACAGCTGAAGCGACCACTGTCAGGCAGAAACGTCTGAATCCAAAAGCGGTTGGGCCATCAACAGCGGAAAATAGGACAAGGACATGGGAGGTGGCGGCGCCAACCTCAGCACCAGCAGCAGCGGAAGAACCCCTGGATCATACACCAGGAAGGTTCGTGCTAAGAGATAACGAGCACAAACGCCGCTACGCAGAGCTAGCGACCAAGCTCTATAGGCCGAGTAGGTTCTGTCACCGGTCTTTGTTCGATCAGCTAGGCATCTTTGGAAGACTGGAGCACGTCCTCGCCATGGCAGGACTGTGGAAGATCTGCCTCAGCCGATCTTCCTCCTACACCGAACTCATGAGGGAGTTCATGTCATCTCTCCGATGAGTGAAGAATTCTACTTCTGAAAAGAAAGAATACGGCGGAGCAGACAGACTCCAAGCCCGGCTATACAACTCGGAGCACGCCATCTTCAAAAAGCTGTTGAACGAGATCTTCTCTTCCAGTGAGGAGGAGAAGAATCTGATGAACAACGGTGGAAGAGTCACCGAAGGAGACAGGTTCAGTCCCGTGGAGCTCTGGAATAGGCTAACTGGCGAGTCATCATTTAAGCTGGGAAGCAAGGTGGCAGCCATGCACTCATGCTTTTGGAGAATTGTGCACAAACTAGTAGCGTGCTTGCTGTTCAGCAAGAACGAATCCAGCAATATCTACACCGAAGAACTCCACGTCATGTGGCACATAATGGAGGGAAGAGTGATCAACCTCGGGAGGTTCTTGCTAAATAGGTTGCACCCGATAAAGGATGCCACCAAAGAATACTGTATGGGTGGCATCATCAACTTGATCGCGGCAGGGCAGGGTATCCAAAGGAGCCGCACAGCCTTTCGAGGACGAAGGGCGATGAGCTGATCGACATCAAATACCTGATGAGGGCTAGCATCACAAAGAAGGAGGGAAGGGACTACTTCTACAAGTTTGCAAGGACAAACATCCTCCTCCCACTCCCTCGCTGCGCCACCTACGACGCAGAAAAGTTGGTCTTCACTACAGCAGAAATAGAAGCTGTGGCGGTAGACGCAAATTACGCTGCCACCACCAGAATTCAGGAAAGGGCAGCCGCGAGAGGAGAACTAATTCCTCTCGACTCAAGGTGGGAAAAAGCTTCAACGACCCGCATCGAGCCAGCCGCGATTCCAAAGCTACCGACGACAACTGTTAATAGAGTTGTCGTCACTCCTGCTATACCAGCCACAACCACAATAATGCCTGTGAGGGCTGAAGAAGAGTTGGTGATCTTTGAAGTCACTGAGATAATAACTACGGGAGTTGCCGTGGAAGAGACAGCCGCAGTCCCTGACATTCCTGTAATGCCTGTAGAGGCAGAGGAAGAACCTCATCCGGACACCAGTAATGAGGTGTTCGCCGAGATCCTAGTAATGGAGCTCGAAGGTGCACAGCTGACACCGACACCACCGCTGGTGTCTCCTGTTGCAGCTGATGAGGAGACCACCGACAATGTAGAGGCGGAGCAGCATCCGCCCACACCACGACCATCTCCACCACGGTAAGAAGGCGAGGCGGTAACGGCCGCAAGAGCGTCGACACCTCACCCGGAGGCATCTGCATTGCGAACGATTGAGATAGACTCTACCTCGTCTGGTAGACCATCGCGTGAGCAAGGTGTCGCGAGGACAGAAGGGAGACCCACAGGAACCCCTTCGTTGCTCGGGAAGATGCTAGGGAACGAGCTTGACTACTTGTGGGAAGTAACGGAGAACAACTCAGCTACATGTATTTCCTTAACCTGCAAGTTTTCATCTTTCCAGAATAGGCTGAATAGCCAAGAACGAGAGTTGCTATCTCTAGTTATCCTTCCCGGCCAACTAGAGACTCTAACCGCGATGCTTCAGCAAGCCCTCCAACGCCTCAATGAGATCGAGGAGAGGCTGAACAAGAGGGATGACCATCCGTGCCGAAGGCATCCGAGAAGGTCTCCGTCGCCCCCTGGCCCGGGCTCTCCACCTTCTTCGTCAACATCCTCCTCAAGATCAGCGTCCTCCTCCTCCTCCAGCGGGCCATCCACAAAGCCCGAGGAGGGGATGCCACCAAGGTCGACCGACGGAGCTCCAGCAGGACAGGATAGCTCCCTAGGCCTGGAAGAAGAAAATCCCTCAGTCCCTCTGGATGAAATTGAAGATGATAACGAAGATATCAACATCGGGATGGACTCTTCTGATGAATCAGAGGAAGAAAAGGGGAACGTTTATGCTGTCAATGAAAGACACCTTCCCCGAGGAAGACGCTCGATAGCAGACAAGTTCGTTGAGCCATCGGAGATACCTACCTTTGAGATGGTCGACTTCGATAGAAGGGCCATCGACTACCTAATGATCAGAGACCAGAAACTGCTAAACAAGGTCCTAAGATCTTAGGCAGATGAAGAAGACGTCGTCTGGAGCGACGGCTACTTCTTGGTATGACGAGAAGCACTCCGTAGCATGTTCTGCTCGCCATCCGTCATCGGCAAAAGGGTGTTCAGGGTCCTTGAAAGTGCGATGATCGAAAATATCAGCACCGGGATAGGTCGGAAGATGATATACAATGCCACCCCGACCTTGGCCAGAAGACTGATGTGGGGAGAATCAGACTCTGTTGTGGTGGCCAACATGGCAACACATAGATACACATAACCCAAACCTCGTGTTGGCACCATACAAGCACCGCAACATATGGTTCCTCTGCGTGGCAGACCTCAGGAGCCATGACGTCTAGCTGCTGAGCTGCAGCAACAGCGAGGTACCGCGCTCCGGGCATGCTTTCAGTCGCCCAGAGGATAGAAATTTGAAGCTTCTACCGCTGCGTCTTCTACAATCTATCAAGAAAGGAACCCAACGTCACAGAGGCATGTGGAATTTCTTTTCCATCTGAGACTTCCCCATCCAAGCAGAAGAGGGAAGAGGAAACAACGCCTTCGTCATCTTGCACGCCATGGAGCTACTCAACATATTTGGATATATGAGGCATCTCCTGGGCCAAAACTTCTACCACCTCAGGAGTGTATACGCCCTGCTGCTAATCAAAGACAGTCACTATTTCCAAGACGTAGGGGTACCAGAGAGGCTGTTGGACAGCGATCAGGAAGATAACTCTTCACAATCCAGCAGCTCCTCAGAGAAAGAAGTTGAGATGGAGACTGACACCTACGGGGCAGGCAAATAGTTGGAGATCCTACGAAAAGTGCACGGATTTGAAGACCCTGCTTTTCCTGAAGCTGCAGAAGGACTGATCAGCAATTTTGACCGCTTCTCGTGCGCTACACTCACGCAGGAACATGTCAACAAAATTCTTCTGAAATTAGCTGATTCTACCCCGGCAGATGTCATCTACGAGGCAGGCAATATCATAGTCCCGGTTGATTACTTAAGGGACATGGTCAAAGATGGAGGATGCTTGGCGGTATCTGTGGCGGCCGCCTACATCCAAACACTATAGCCAAAGTTCGAACACGCATACATAGCACATCCAATGTTGTTCAACGACATCTGCCTCGCCGATGAAATAGGAGCAAAGCAATCATTTCTGGCAGAGTTGGAGAGAGAGGTCCCACGCACAATCTTCTTGCCCATCCTGCATTACAATCACTGGACGCTCCTAACGGTGTACACTCGCCAATGAGCAGGAATCTTCTACAATAGCTCAGACAGCAACAAGGACCATCCAGTATCGTGTACATCGGCAGCGTTGACCTCCCTCGAGCGCCTAGTATGAAAATACTACGAGGACGTGGAAACGCTGGTACAACCATTCCTAAACACTACAACAAGCAAATGGCACGAGCTCCAGTTCCACCACCACAGTCCACAAGCATCTTCGTGTTGGAATGGATATCGAATGAAGCAACGCCTGACCAGCTCCACCACATCGACTATCATAGCAAACGTGGAGAATATGTGTGGGAGCTTCTATCTGGCGCAGGCACGCTCACCATCTAACCCTCACTGGGTTAACATTACCCTACCTTGTCTTCTTCACAACTTTGGGACAGAGTGTGGAGTAAGTTTGGGGGGGTACCATGTACCAGTGAGGGAGGTACAAAAATTCAAAATTTTTTAGCTCCATCCCTTTTGTCCTTTTCGTTCTTTTTCTTCAATATGTGTACATACAAAAACTTTGCTACAAAAAATTTGCTTATTTTGTCTCCCTGCATATGTACAAAGTCACTATATAAGTAAAAGCATGATACTACTTCTTGCCAGTTTGTTTTCTATGTACCTAAGGTGATGCAAGTTTTGTTATGTCTTTCTGATAATGCTGCCTCAAACAACAAAAGACTATGACTTTCCACGCCAAAATTTTGAAAAAAAAATAATCTCGCTACAGCTAAGAGGCGTGTATGGAGAAGGAAAAAGCTGCCCAAATAGCAAAAATCTCTCTTGTTTCCCCTTACCCAACAAAAATCCCAAAAAGAGAAAGTAGCCTTATGAGAGTGAATAAAAGCATGAGAGTTGTGCCCAATAAAAGAAAAAGAAAAAAATATACACACTTGTTTTCCAAGAGTACCCATCTTTAGGCATGGTAGATCTGGGGCAGTGGTACGTAGGATGTGAAATCACTTCTCTAAAGGCAACTGGCTTGGACTATAGGGACCACTTGCCCGCTAACGGACCCTTACCTGGATGGACTGATGGGAAACAAGAAAAACCCAAAAAGCCTTAGCCTACCCAACACACAACTCTCTGCCCCAAAAATAAAGTTGTTTGGTGTGAAAGCTAACTTCTGAATCATGCACCTAAGTCTCTCCGAAGCTGTAGAGAAAATTTTTGCTTAAATAAGGCAGGAGAAATAAAGTCTGTTGTTCGGGGTCGAACCATATTCTCAGCAAGACATATCACTGCTCGCTCATCCCCTTGGCCTGAAAGCTAAACCGGGCAAGAAGAAGCATCACAAAATAAAGTTTAAATATTGATTGAGGACAATCAAAATGATAAGTTTGGGGGAGTTGATAACACCAATTTTTGTGATATTTTTTGACCCTTATTTTGTAATCAAAACTACCCTGTAAAACTATTTTCCTCTCTTTTTATATGTATTTTGCAATAACCGGCCACACTACGCTCTTAACTCAATATTTCCATCTTTTACAGAGTTTTCCTCCTCCATTTTGGACTCATTTATCATCAATAAGGTCGTTTCAGCCGACAAACATGCTCCACCTGCATCGACCTTCTAGCCGACCGATATGCTCACTGCCCGACAGGGTAGCACGATACATCGAAGCACGACGTGAGGATGTTGCGCAAGAAGGAACCGTCAGACGACACACCTCTTTACCCGATAGGGAGCCGAGCTCGCCACGACAACTCAAACGTGTCGCGCGATACCGGCCACCCACCTACAGGTGCCACTCGCCACGATGTCCAACAACCGACATCCTTGTGTCGGGCGATACTAATATCGGCCGTCCACCCATTCCGCAATGATAAGGAAGACACATGGCGCCCTGAGCACCATAACTTCCCCAACCGCTGCCTATAAATAGAAGCTACAGGAAACCGAAAAGACAGGTCAGAACCCTACGCAAGTCACCTCAGGAAAATTGCGAAGAGCTAGTGTATCGTGCCTCAGTGTTTGTGCCGGGCGATTCTAGGTGAGCATTTCCCCATCCCGAGAGGGAGGGAATGGTTCACTTAGGGTCGCCTCGGGTAACACTGTATGCCGATATCGGCCGACGAGGATCCTGACATAAGTGACCGATACTAGGAGCATCGCTCTAGCCCAGCACGATACCGAACCCCGATACGCATCGCGCGTCACGGCGCGTCGCCTGAGAGGGTGTCGTCCGACATGATCGTATCAGGCAAGGGTCCTCGCATGATGCAATCTGCCCATCACAGCGTGTCACCTGAGAGGGTGTGCCGCCCGACACGGTTGTATCGGGCTAGGTTCCTACTCGGTATCGGTCTGGAGGGTCAACTATAGTCTTTCGTCCTTCTATATCAAGAAGGTGACATCTATCTTTACTTTTTCAGTCAATTATTTCTTTTACTTATGCAATGTAACCAGAACCTTATTTGTTTATGGAAATGGAAGATCTTAATTACCTGCTGCTTTATGTTTGGTACCTTTATTGGATGATTGCTATGTTTAACATCTGAACTCTAGCTTGCATGCTTGGATCACATTTCGATTAGGTACTGAATCGTGTTTTCCCATTGCAACAGCCTCGAGAGAGGTGTTGTGGCTCTAGTGTTTGGTCTGATTCTAGAGTACGAGAGTACCCAGAATCGGAGTTTCTTTAGTAACCTTTCCACTCTAATTTAAGTCCAGCAACCTCGAGAGGGGTGTTGATACTTGATTAGAGGTACCCGCTCTGAGAGGAGGGGTACGGGATGCTTCTGTTGCCGCTTGTTTTACCGAAGTTTTCTCCTTCGTACCTTGCTTTAGCTTTAGTATTATCTCTCTGTTTCTGTTGCATGAAAACCCCTAAAACTAATTAATGCCTAAAACCTTAATCTTTCTTGTAGCTCCAGTTGGAGATAGTTTTCTTTTGATTTGACAATCTTACCTTGTTGTTCCCTTTGGGAAATTTTACTATATCTTTTACCTCTTTGTCAGAGTGTAGCATGTGGATTCCAAGTTCTCAACACTACCACCCTTGTCCCTGTGTTCGAACCTGTATATCTACTTCAACCCCATAAACATAGTTGCAGGGGCCTAGAAGGTTTCGGGTTATAAATGTAAAAGTTCGACTACTTCAAATCCGCCTCCAATTTTTGGACGCGTGATTTAGGCCGGTCAGTCACACATATCTCAGACAGTCTGCTCTAGTTCAAGAAACATGAATGAATGTTGAAAGGATGACAACTCCATGCCTTGAGTTCATTCAAGATATCAGATACATAGGAGTTATACATTCACTGGAACACTAATCACAGACTATAGGATTGAAACTTGTTATCCAACTTTTCGTTTCACTTGGGTAGCACTGATGTGTGACTAGGTACCATTCTTTCTTGTGATGTCATAAGTTAGTTATGGAAATTCACTACCAATGTGAAATGGGACCTATAGGGTCACACACATAGGACTAACCTAGAAGAGGAGTTTATCCATGAATGATGTTTGGATCAATTACTAAAGTGTTTAGGTAGTCAATCAAACGTTCAATCTATAGACTTCACTCAGAATCATCAACTTCAAGTGTTGAACTAACTAATTAGAGTGTTAGATTGATTGAGAATTGAAGTGACTATGTTCTACACAATATGGACCACCAACCAACTGGTTCACTGAGTGAACCGATTGGCTCATGGTCAGTGGGACGACCGATTCACTCTAGTGAATCAATCGGTTCAACTGGACCAAACAAGAAGGGTTGGGTTGTCACGATTTGTGAGAAATTTTTTTCATTTCACTTGTTCATTTCGATTGGGACAAAAATTAATCTTTGCATTAATTAGAAACAAAATAGGAAAGTCAATTGTAGGTAATTCTGGGAAGTGAAATGACCAGTTCACTGGGTAAATTGATCGACTCACCTTTCCAAATGACCAGTTCAGTTATGAAATGATTGGTTCGCCTACCGCAATGCAAATTTTTAATGGATATTTTAGACCCTTATACTCCTGCACTGACCGGGAACCCTGACCCTATCCTCTACTATAAATAGAGGGGTGCAGGGGGCTTCTTTAGACACACAACTTAGAACATAAGTTCCTCTACAAAGTTGTTGTCCTCTCTAGTTTTGGTAACTGAGAAAGCCTAAGCAAGTTCTACCCATCCAGGGAGGAACAACAAGGGAAAGACAACTGTAGAAAAGCAACTAGTGGTGGGAGAGTGTGTCAGTGACTAGTACGCCGACAGAAGGGGACAACTCCTTCTAGTTCATTCTTCAGGATGACTAGAGTTCCCAGTAGTCTGTGTGGACTATCTATAGAGGTAGAAGATTTCTGCCGCTCAGGAGGACGATAGTCAACTGTAGTCTGGGTCAAGACCATGAGTTGCACAGACATCGTCGAAGACAGGTGATTGAAGACTGCACTTGCTATGAGGTATAGTCACTGAGCAAGCCTCAGGACCAGGTATAACTCGCTAAAACCATCCTTCTCTTTATATAGATGTTGATGCGATCTACTAGTTTTGGGTTTATGATCAAGTCAATTTTGTTTCCGCTACTTGCTCCGACCACGTAAAACCCAACAGTGGTATCAGATCCAGGTTAACATTCTATATTTTGGGATAATCGATATGATCATATTTTGGTTTTTACTGTCTTTTATTCATTTCATATGCTGTGAATATTGAAATGACTAATGAGAATATCCAATTAATACCACATGATCCTAAACTAATATATACATATATGATATGGTATATATGCAATTGATATGCATCAACCTAAAATGGTTTTGATGGTGGATGTGTAGCATGGTTATGGCCTATAAACCCTATGTGCATGTGTGTGTTTCGTTATGGTTCTTTGCATCTCAGTCTGCACATCGAGCCCTCTTCTTTTATTCTGGATGTAACTCAAGATAACTTGAGATTGTCTTCTACCTTTTCTCCCCTTGAATGTAACTCAAGGTTTCACAAAGATTATGTAAAAGTAGGATAGTTTTATTTCCTATTACATCGAAGAATGGTGGATGCCCAGACGAGCAGTTGAAGGACCGAGACGACCAACTAATGGTGCAAGATGAGTAGCTAGTGGACTAATGAGGAGCCATACGACCCGATGAACTAACCATCTAGAGGAGCTAGATGATCGATTAGTGACAACCAACCGACCGGCCAGGAGGTGAGCCAACTAGTCATAGGATGAGTTGATCAACCCATAATGGCTCAAACACAGATCTTCATCAATAACAGGTTGCATGTGATGTAGAACTTAGAAGATCATAGTTCTTTGTGGCTCCAATGAACTACAATAGGATGGCCATAATCATCGCTTTATCGTTATTACATGTTTTCATTTGTGGGATATAGCATGTATATGATACATACTATATATGTGGTGATTGGATACATATATGCATATATAAGCATATTTCAAACCCCTCAATATAATATTCAGTCTTAGATGCTTTCCATTAGTAGAACACATGAAAATCTTAATCAACCAAGTGTAGGTTATGCCAAAGCATGGTGCACAGCCCATCTTCTGGAAGCGTGATGGTAGCTATGTAGGTCTGCCAAAGCAGGGTACATAGTCTATCATGTTGGCTTTTGGGTCAGTCTTAGCTAGGTGATCTTAATGAGATTAAGTACCTAGAAGCATAAAGATGGATCGTGACAAAGAGTTGTGCACACCATCTATCCAATAGTTTCATTCAGATGCGATTGGCAAAGGTTGCCTACCTAAATAATCTGGTTGTGGGTGATCAGCCAAAACTGACTCATGATTAGATGAAATATGGATCTTGGCTCACTAGAAGGTTGTACGTTGCAATCTTTCATATTGATACATGAGGGTTATCAATTTGATCAAAATAGTGGGAGCAATGATTCATTAAAGACCTAATTATATTATCAATTTTCAAATCAAAAGAGTTTTGGGCTAAAATTGCAAATTTCCTTTTTTTATAGAACAAATGGCTGTCAACAATAATCACTTTTCACTGCGATCAGTCCTTGAGAAGGACAAGCTAAATGGGAACAATTTCCATGACTAGTTTAGGGCATTGAGAATTGTTCTCACTCAAGAGCAAAAGCTCTATGTCCTAGATACACCAGAGCTAGAAGAACTCGCTCCCACCGCACCAAAGGCTGAAAGGGATGCTTACCAAAAGCATATTGAGGATGCCATTGATGTGAAGTGCTTGATGTTGTTCTCAATGAACTATGAGTTGCAGAGACAACATGAGAACATGAACGTCATTAATTTGGTTCAACATCTCAAGAACATGTATCAAGACCAGGCACAACAAGAGAGATATGATGTTTCTAAAGCATTTTTCAAATGTGTCATGCTAGAAGGAGATCCATTAGGCCCTCACACACTCAGGATGATTGGGTATATGGAGAACCTAACTCGACTGGGATTCCCTCTGAGCTAAAGTTGGCTACTGATGTGATACTGCAATCGTTGCCAGAATCCTACAGTCAGTTTCTGATGAACTACAACATGAACAACTTTGAAAGGCCATTGATAGAGTTGTTGGGCATGTTGAGGACAACCGAGGCACGGATAAAGAAAGACAAACCCAAATCTATGATGATGATCAACACAAAGAAGGGAAAGTTTAAAGGTAAGAGCAAGGGCAAAGCAAAGAAAGGTTTTGATGCTAGCCAGCAGCCCAAGTCATCTTCAACTCTCAAATCCAAGGGAGGGGTGAATAAGGGAGGCAAATGTCACCATTGTCATGGGCCAGGACATTGTAAGAGAAATTGCCCTCTCTACATAGATGAACAAAAGAAGGAGGAGGGGATGGAAGTCTCCACCTCAGGTATCCTGAAATAAACTTGAAATGTTTCATTATCTTAGGTATATGATACCCAGATATAGATCTGACATATATGATATGCAGGATCTGAAAAGAAGTGATGGCCTTTATGAAAGGACCAAGAAGGAACACTCATCAACATTGGAGCAAGTGTTGCTGCCATATATAGTAGTACCCAAAGGGCATGTAATAGAGTTATGAACTGCTATTTCATTTTTCCAATAAATAGAAACATTTTATTTTTGCATCTTGTAATGACAAGGATGTCTATCAATAAAGTTCATGTTTCAATTTCAAGGATATGATCTTTTATGGGAAATGCCCGATATATCTTGTGGTACTTGATAGGCATGAGATAAAATAAATGATTTTTAAAAGTTATTGATGACTCAAACAATTAATTAGCATTATCATCTAAACAAATGAATGAGAAATTCATCTCTAGGTTCCATGTTGATGGATAACGCCAGACTCTCTTGGTTAATGAACCATTAAGAGATATGAGTGTCTTGTTTATTGGTCATGATGACAAGTCAATCTTCACTAGATGTAGTGGGAGAATGACTATTCTATTAGGTATAATACATATTGATGCATATACATACCTATTGGAATAAATGCTAATACTTCAGATATGGTGTTTAATGAAATACTAATATCAATATCTTGAAATGTTCAAGAATATCATAAATGAAGATCAAACTGGGTAAAAGTATTAATTCTTGATATGATAAATGTATGAGATACTTAAACCAAATGTTTGAGGACCTTGTGAGTAATTATGATAGTGTATCATAGAGAACTCATGATCAAGGCATAATGATGTCCAAATCAAAGAAGGAATCATACTCTAAACAGTAAGAGTATGATCGTCAAACAAATAACAAATCTTCTAGAATTCTTCTAAAGAACATGCTTTACAATAAACAAAGGTATAAAAGGAGAATAAGAATCACAAGTGTTGTGGAATCTCAAATTCCTTATGTAACAGATACACCTCATATATCTAGTAGAAAAACACCTTGAGCTTGATGGATAATGATATCCTACAAACTCAAAGGTGATGAAATGGTCATATGATGATTAGCCAATAATCTATCTAGATGATGTTGAGGAACCAGATTTTGAGTTATGGCTTGAAGCCATAAGATCCAAAATGACTTCCATGTGAACCAAATAAGGTATGACCTTAATGGTAGCACTTATAGGGATAAAACCCATAGGTGCAATTGGGTCTTAAGTGTTAAGACTGACATTGATGACATTTAAAGAAAGGATCATGCTTGCTATTGGAACTTGAAGACTATGAAATTTTGCATATGGATATTAAAACCACATTCCTAGTAGGAATAACATAAGTTTGTGTATGCGACACAACCTGAAGGGTTTTATAATTCTATTAATGCAAATGTAGTCTATAAGTTGTAAGAGATTTATCAATATGATTGATTAAATACACGCACTTCAGAACTGGAGTCTTTACTTTGATTATATGGTCAAAAGGTTTGACAGATATATCAAAATAAATAAGGGATCTGTGATTAAAAAGATTTAGTGGGAGTGTATTCATATTCCACATGATGATGAGGAAAGAAACATTCTAAGAATATAAACTGGTGTGGAAATACCTTCTTTAAGGGAATAAAGAGAAATGTCTTATGTGATAGGAATAGAGACCTATAGAGATAATTCTCGAAATTCTCTTGACCTAATAAAGAGAGAGCATACATTAGCAGTCTGTACTGAAGGGTTTAGTATGCAAAGATTCAGTGGGAGAAAACTTGTCCATATTACATGGAGTTAGTCTCTCAGATGCCTAGTGTCCCAAATTCTTATGAAGAATAGGAACACATAGATAGATTCCTTATGCATTAACAATTGGATCTATCATGTATGTAATCATTCCATTGTCTTGTATGTATCGGACATGACAAGAAAATATATATGCATTCATCATCTTGTATGTTTTGGACATGACAATATGATATGCTCATCTAATTATCTCATATGTAATGGACATGATTAGTGGATGTTTGTCTACTTTTAGTGAGAGTCACTGGAATACCATAAAGAACTTATTTAAGTACTTGTGAAGTATTTAAAGGATTAGTTATATGGTAATAAGAGGAAGAGTTGAGTGTAAATGAGTTACACTGATGCAAGCTTCCGAAATGACAGAAAATGATCACAAAATACAAAATATAAAAGTGAATATGAGTTGTTAAATGGAAATTTTCTGAGTAAAATTAAAAGTCATTTAATTCTAAAAGGGAATGTCGAGTATCCTTGTGTTATGAACAACATAGGATACCATATGGATCTAGAAATTCATATAGATGAACTTATAGATATTCCAACCATTGATGATAGAGTAGAAATACTATGTCAAACAATGGAGATAATTATTAGGCAAAGAATGTCAGATAGCATATTATGACAACTCCATATCATATGAAATGTCATATGAGGAGATGTGAAACATGCAATATACTGACTAGAGCAAAGTGTTGCTAACTCACTGGATTAGCACTAGCACAGCAGAAACATGTGGTACATGTTTAGAGATCACTGAGAATATGATTCAAAGGTGATTGGCTCTAAGTGCAAGTGGGAGTTTGTTCGTATGTATGCCCTGAGAGCCAATCATATGATGATTGGATTGGCATACATCATGATTGATTAGATAAATATCAAAGGCAAGCTTCCCATTTATTCTAGCTCAATCGATTATGAGATAAATGATGGAGCAGAATGAATGTCTAAAGAATGACAATACTCAACGATGTATGTCTTCGGGTTAAGGACGTAAACAATGAGATCATATGTATGCTAAGAGTATGTACATTCTTGTTATGTCCCTAGTCAGATGTCATTGTGGAAGGTTGATAGACAACAATAACACATCAAGACTAGAGTGTGTGTTGGTTGATGATAGTGTCTCATTAGTCATGATATATGATATCAAACCAAGCACATAGCTACATGTTAGAGAACAGTGTATCGGATAGACCCACCATGAGAGTGACACATAGAACCATTACATGGTAGTCAGAATCATCTCTCATAGTGATGGTGGTGATTCTGATTCTTAGACCTGACATAACTGAACTAGTCAAATGTGATTGGGTACACTTTGACATCATCAAACACACTCCTGAAACATGGGTTGTTACAAATGTGATGATTGGGTGCCTTTGACACATGAGATGGACTGTGAGTGATAGATATGAGATTTGTCCCTCCTAAGAGAGTATGATGTCCATGCCACTTGATAAGCGAGACTATGAAAGGCATGTGCATGCACATGTGAATCAATATATGATATTTATGTCACACATATCTCATACAATCTGCTCTAATTCAAGAAACTTGAATAAACATTGAAAGGATGACAACTCCATGCCTTGAGTTCATTCAGAATATCAGAGATAAAGGAATTATACATTCACTAGAACACAAATCACATACTATAGGATTGAAAGTTGTGCTCCAACTTTCCTTTTCACTTGGGTAGCACTAATGTGCGACAAGGTACCGCTCTTTGCTTGTGATTTCATAAGTTAGTTATGGACATTCACTACCAACGTGAAATGGGACCTATAGGGTCACACACAAAGGATTAACCTGGAAGAGGAGTTTATCCATGAATGATGTTTGGATTGATTACTAAAGTCTTTAGGTACTCAATCAAACATTCAATCAATAGACTTGACTCAAAATCATCAAGTTCAAGTGTTGAAACAACTGATTAGAGTGTTAGATTAATTGAGAACTGAATTGACAATGTTCTACATAATATGGACCACCAACTGACTGGTTCATTGGGTGAACTGATTGGCTCATGGTCAGTGGGACGACCGACTCACTCTAGTGAACCGATCGGTTCAACTGGACCAAATGAGCAGGGTTCGGTTGTCACGATTTGTGAGAAAAGTTTTTTGTTTCACTTGTTCAATTCGATTGGGACAAGAATTAATCTTTGCATTAATTAGAAACAAAATAGGAAAGTCAATTGTAGGCAATTCTGGGAAGTGAAATGACCGGTCCACTGGGTGAACCGATCGTCTCACCTTGCCAAATGACAGGTTCAGTTATAAAATGATCGGTTCGCCTGCCATAGTATAAATTGTTCATGGAAATTCTGGACCCTTCTACTCCCGCACAGACTGGGAACCTAGACCCTGCCCTCTACTATAAATAGAGGGGTACATGGGGCTTCTCTAGACACACAACTCAGAACATCAGTTGCCCGGAAAAGTTGTTCTCCTCTCGAGTTTTGGTAACCGTGATTGCCCAAGCAAGTTCTACCCATCTAGGGAGGAACAACGAGGGAAAGACAACTGTAGAAAAGTGACTGGTGGTGGGAGAGTGTGTCGGTGACAAGTACACTGACAAAAGGGGACAACTCCTTCTATTTCATTCTTCAAGATGACTAGAGTTCTCGGTAATCCGTGTGGACTATCTATAGAGGTGGGAGATTTCTGCCACTCAGAAGGACGACAGTCAAACGCAGTCAGGGTCAAGACCAGGAGTTGCACATACGCCGTCAAAGATAGGTGGTTGAAGACCGCACTTGTTGTGAGGTATAGTCACTAAGCAAGCCTCAAAACCAGGTATACTCACTAAAACCATCCTTCCCATTATATAGATGTTGATGCGATCTGCTGGTTTTGGGTTTATGGTCAAGTAAATTTTATTTCCACTACCTACTCCGACCACGTAAAATCCAAGATTAATCAACATGATTCTAATGTGAAACTCATATGATCCTAAATCAACCTTTCATCATCTCAAGGGCTGCATAGATCAATTCTAGGGCAAACATGTCATTTAAATAGGAACTGTGTAAGACAAGGGTTCTAATTAGGGAGACAAAATTGAAATACTCAGATTCCGACTACCATGGGCTCTGATACCATGCTGTAAAAGAGTGAAATCACCCCTTTACTAAAAATTTGAAGAATAAAACATGCATCCCAAACATACTCAAAAGGTATGCTGGAACGGGTGTAAAATTTTCAAATCTGTATACAATGGTATACAAAAGACCAAAGTATATAGCTGTGGAATAAAGATCATGACTATATTCAATTTTTTCAAAAGATTACAAATTTCCATCATATCTCTCATTGAGGATTTACATGTAAGATACATCAAAGGATGTAAGATAGAGGGAAGTCTAAACTACTTCAAGTCTTGTCTCTAAAGTAACATATCCAAGAGCTAGGTCCATGCCAAAAGCTATGTTCTCCTTTATCTTGTTCAACACCTTGTCCAATACCTGGATGGTTGGGAAGGCGCCCAGCAAAAGAGGGAAAACAAGGTATGTGTCAACAATATGAACAAGAAACAAAGATAAGAACAACAATGAAAT
The DNA here is from genome assembly GCA_963693085.1 of Alisma plantago-aquatica. Lineage (NCBI taxonomy): Eukaryota > Viridiplantae > Streptophyta > Magnoliopsida > Alismatales > Alismataceae > Alisma > Alisma plantago-aquatica. Next base: position 390,777,339 of record OY856414.1, on the reverse strand, counting down.
ATAAGGATATAAATTCATCATAAGATGAGAAGACCAAGAGAATGAGGCATATAACAAAAATTCTTGCCAAAACTGATAAACAATAATGAATTTGTATGAATGATTAATATTAGAATAAATGAACTAAGTAGTGTTGAGGCACCTACCGGACCTCAACCAAATAGGTGAGGGAGAGTAACACATTCCAGTCACCTATAAAATATTTTATATTGGGGAGAGTAACACATTTCCCTGGGTGAATTAACACATGTCATATCTATGGGTGGTTGTACAAAAGTACCACTATACTAGGGTTCGATAAGTTTCTAATTAGGGAAATTAGGTTAGGTTTGCAAACATTCCCAACTAAAGGTGTAAGGATGCACATACCTCTCGTATTGAATTCTATTACCCACTTTCAGCACTTTAATTGAGTCCAAGGTCCACTTTTCCTATTTTCAATGTATAATCATGTATTAGGGTATATCATGTACATTCATGTAAAGAAAACCCCTATTTTGGACTTTGTGTACAAATCTTCAATTTACTCAGAAAACATCACCATTGATCTTATTCGGATCTCCAAATTAAGAAAAGATATATTTTTGTTAATTTTGGAGTTATGATGACTAAAATATATTTTTGGTGATTTTGTGTATTAAAATCACTTTCTACATCTTTCGACAAAAATCAAAACCAAAACTCAAAAGTATTTTTATTAGCAAGATCACATTTTTCGATTCCAAAACATATTTATTTATTAATTTTAGACAACCAGAGCAAAAGCTATGAGCTTTACAAATTTGGCCCAATCACAAAATGCCAAATAAGCAATAAGCATGTGAGAGAGGAAGAGAGAGGGAGAGGGGTGGGTCGCATGTCTTGGCCCAACCACAAGCCTCCAAGTTAGCGGTCCACGCCACCTCAACCTCACGTCAAAGCAAGAAAAAAAATAGTAAATGACCACTTAACCCGTGACAGAAAATCAAAGTAAAGAAGAAGAAACGAGGGGTAAATAAGGATACTCGCCCATATGCTTCTTCTCCCCTACTCAAACAAGCCATGGCCGCGAGCTGGGAGAAGCAACTCAGGTCTATTTTGGGCAAAATGTGCAGTGGTGATGAACCAGTGTTTTGAAGGCACAAAAATGAAGATCAAGACTCCCAAAAACTTACCACGATGTGCAATCGAAGACCCAAGTAGCAGGCTTCCTACTGTTGGTATGTATGCCCTGAGAGCCAATCATGTGATGATTGGTGGGATACATTAAGATTGATTTGATAAACATAAAAGGAGAGATTCAAATTCTTTCTGGTTCAGTCATATGAGATAGTGATAGAACAGATTGAATGTCTAGAGAATGACAATACTCAATGACGTATGCCTTCAGGTTCATGACCTGAACGATGAGATCATACGGATGCTAAGAGTTTGTACGTTCTTGTTATGTCCCTAGTCGGATGTCATTGTGGAAGGTAGATAGACAGCAATGACACACAAGACTAGATTGTGGTGTTGGTTGATGACAGAATCTCATTAGTCATGATATAGAGATATCAAACCAAACACATAGGTACTTGTTAGAGAACAAGTGTACCGGACAGACCCACCGTGAGTTTGACACATGGAACCATGAGATGGTAGTCACAGTCAGTACTCACAGTAATGGTGGTGAGTGTGATTCTTAGACTTGAAATCACTACACTCAACACATGTCGTTGGGCACACTTTGACATCATCAAACGCAGTCCTGAAACATGGGTTGTTATAAAGGTGATGATTGGGTGGCTTTGACACATGGGGCTTTTGAGGGGTGAGTGATAGATATGGGATTTGTCCCTCCTGAGGGAGTTTGATATCCATGGCCACTTGATGAGTAGGATTGAGAAAGGCGTGCACGCATGTGTGAATCAGTATATGATATTGATGTCATACATATCTCTTCCAGTCTACTCTGAGATCAAGGAAGTGAATGAACGTTGACAGGATGACTGTTCCATGCCTCGAGTTCATTCGGGATATCAGTGACAAAGGAATTATACATTCGCTGTAACACCATTCACGGATTGTAGGATGAAAGTTGTTCTCCAACTTTCTACTTTCACTTGGGTAGCACTGATGTGTGACTAGGCACCGCTCTTTGCTTGTGAAGTCATAAATGTTATGAACTTTCACTGCCAACGTGAAATGGACCTGCAGGGTCACACACATAGGATTTAACCTGGAAGAGGAGTTTTGTCCACTAAGCAATGTTTAGATTGATTACTAAAGGAGTTTAGTAGTTCAATTAAACACTCAATCAGTCGATAGCTCAATATTGTATGGTTCAAGGTGTTGGACGCATTAATTGTGAGTATCGGATTGATTGAAATCGCATTTGACTGATTTTGCCCAACCTGTGCTCCCAACCGATCGGCTCATGTGATGAACCGGTCGACTGAGGTTGCTGAACCGGTCGGCTGGAGTGTCCAGGCCGATCGGCTCATGCCCAGGTTGAAACGACCGGTTCAAGGGTTGAACCGATCGGCTCAACTGGTGCAACCGACCAGATGGGAAAGTCATGTCGGCAAGAATTTTCTTTTCGTTTCAAATTGCCCAATTCAATTGGGAATAATATTGGTATTCGATACCAATTGGGAAAGAAACAAGGAAAGTCTTTTTGAGCCGGATTAGGACCATGAACCGATCGGTTCAGGGCACCAACCGATCGGTTGGAGTGCCCCAAATGATCGGCTCAGGTCCAACCGATCGGCTCAATGGCCGAACCGATCGGTTCAGTTGTGAACCGATCACTTCAAGTTGCGAACCAGTTGCTTTTTGTGGAAAATTCTCGAACCCTTCTACTCTTGCTTTAGTCCCGCATTGCCCGGGATGGAGAACCTTGTCCCATGACTCTCCTATATATAGGGGTATTGGGGGCTTCTCAAAGTACAGCTCAGTGCAACCAGTTGCTCTGCAAGTTGTCGTTCTCTCTGGTTTTGGTAACCGTGAGAGAGCCTGAGCAAGTGCTTCCCGCAAAAGGGAGGTGCAGCAAGGGAAGGACAACTGCAGTTGCAACAGGAGGCAGGAGAGCGTGTTGGCGACTAGTACGTCAACAGGAGGGTGCGACTCCTTCCACTTCCTTGTGGGACAAGGAGAGTGGAGTTCCAGGTGGTCCGTGTGGACTACTACAGAGGCGGGAGGACATTGCCGCTTAGGAGGACAACTGTCATCCGACAATCCGGTTCGAGTAGGAGTTGTCAGTCCCGGTGCGACCAGGAGCTGCACAGACACCGTCGAAGTTCGGAGTCGAAGACCACGCATTGCGCGAGGTATTGTCGCCGAGCAAGCCTCGGGACAAGGTATGATTCCGCAAACCATCCTTTCCTATTATATAGACGTTGACGCATTTCCTCGGTATGGGTTTGGGGAGATTTTTTTTTGTTTCCGCTGCCTTCTCTGTCTCCCCTAAAACCCAACAGTGGTATCAGAGCCACGTCAACTGCTCTATGTTTTAGGAATATCGATATGATCGATTTTGGTTTGTCGCCTTTATTTATTGCATACGATGCGAATAATATCGGCTTTATGCATGTCCAATCCTAAATCCACAAATCCCTAATTACATATATGATATGTATTATTAATGCACTCGATACGCGTCGCCCTTAAACGAGTTTTGTGGTGGATGTGTGTAGCGTGATTATGGCCTATAAACCCCTATCTGTGTGTGGTTTTTTGTGGTTGCTTGCATCTCGGTCTGCGCACCGATCTTCCCTCTCTTATTCCTGATGTAACTCGAAATAATTCGAGATTCTTTCCTACCTTTGCTCCCCCTGAATGTAAATCGGGGATTCTCTTTCAAAGCAATGTAATAAATAGAATAGGATATTATTTCCTGTTATGTCAAAGACCGGCGGACATCAAGACAACTGCTCAGACGATCGGTTCAAGGTGTGAACCGATCGGTTGACCTTCCAGACGGTCGGTTCAAGGAGTGAACCGATCGGTTGATGACCGGTTCGAGGAGCGAGACGAGCGGGTGGCGGACATGATGAGATGCACGACGACCAGGCGAACCGATCGGTTGGAGGAGCCAACCGATCGGCTGGTGGCACCCAGACGACCAGCTGGAGAGTACAGATCATTCATGTGATGAGTTGATCAACTCGGATGGCAAGGCACAGAGTTCATCTTGTACAGGTTGCATGTGATGTTGACCTAGATGACCGTGATTCCTCTTGGCTCGAGGAATCACATTAGGATGGCCATAATCATCACTTTTTATCGTTTGTGCATGTTTTCTGTGGGATATAGCATGTATATGATACGTACTATGTATTGTGGTGATTGGATATGTATGTGTATATGAAACCAAAACCCTCATTAAAATATTAAGTTTTAGATGCCTTCCAAATGCAACACACGTGAAAAGCTTGATCGACCAAGTGTGGGCACGCCCTAGCGTGGTGCACCGTCTATCTCATGGAAGCGTGAAGGATGAATGTGTGGGTCTGCCCTAGCAGGGTGCATATTCATCATGTTTGCTTTGGGTCGGACTTAACAAGGTGATCTAGATGGGATCTAGTACCTTGAGGCATGGAGATGATCATTGCAAGGAGTTGTAAATGACATCTTATCAAGAGTTGCATATGATGCAATTGGCAAAAGTTGCCTACCTGAGAGATCTATGTTGTGGGTGACAGCCCTAGCTGGTCCATGACTTAGAGGATTTCAGGATCTTGCCCACTAGAAGGTTGTACGCTGCAATTTTCCAAATTGATGGTGAGGGCTATCAATTTGAAGTAAAATAGTGGGAGCAATAATTAATTAAAGGCCTAATTATATCGTCAAACTTTCAAATCAATCAAATAAGCCAAAAATGAGTTTTGGACTAAAATTGCATATTTTCCTTTTGTAGTTCAAATGGCAACAAACAACAACAACTTTTCTTTGCGATCGGTCCTTGACAAGGACAAGCTAAATGGGACAAACTTCCACGACTGGTATCGGACATTGAGAATTGTTCTCACTCAAGAGCGCAAGCTCTATGTCCTGGATACTCCAATTCCAGAGGAACCCGCTCCTAATGCACCAAAGGCAGAAAGGGATGCTTACAAGAAGCATTCTGATGATGCCATTGATGCAAAGTGCTTGATGCTATGTTCAATGAACCATGAGTTGCAGAGGCAACATGAGAACATGGGTGTCATAGAGATGATTCTGCATCTCAGGAACATGTATGAAGATTAGGCATGGCAAGAGAGGTACAATGTTTCTAGGGCGTTGTTCAAGTGCGTCATGACAGAAGGAGATCCAGTTGGTCCTCACACACTCAAGATGATTGGGTATGTGGAGAACCTGCAGAGACTGGGATTTCCACTGAGCCAAGAGTTGGCTACTGACGTGATACTGCAATCGTTGCCAGAATCTTACAGTCAGTTTGTGATGAACTACAACATGAACAACTTTGATAGGCCACTGTCAGAGTTGTTGGGCATGTTGAGGACAGCCGAGTTACAGATGAAGAAGGACAAGCCTAAGTCTGTGATGGTGATCACGAGCAAGAAAGGCAAGTCCAAGCGCAAGGGCAAGGGCAAAGCTAAGAAAGGTTCTGAAGCTAGCCAGGAGTCCAAGCCATCTTCAGCTCTCAAGGCCAAGGGAGGCGTGACAAAGAAAGGAAATTGCCACCATTGTCAAAAGCCAGGACATTGGAAAAGGAATTGTCCTCTCTACCTGGAAGAACAAAATAAGAAGGAGGTGACTGAAGCCTCTACTTGAAGGTGTCATGTAAATAAACTTGTAACACTTTTTGAGATATATGATATCAAGATGTAAAGTGTAAAGCATTCTTACTTGGGGCAAGTGTTGCCTTTATAGATAGGAATACTTTAGTTTATTTTCAGCCAATAAGGCATGTAATACAGTTATGAACTGCTATTTCATACTTGCCAATAGATAGAAACACTTTATTTTTGCATATTGTATGACAATGATGGCAATTAATAAAGAGATGTTTCAATTTATAAAGATGTGATCTTTGTGGCAATGCCTTATTTATCTTGTGATATTTGATATGCATAAGATAAGACGATACCTAAAAGTTATAGATAACTCAAACAATTTAATTAGCATTAATCATGAGAAATTCATTTCTAGTTTCCATGTGATGGATAAATCTAGACTCTTTTGGTTATAGAACCAGTAAGAGACATGAATATCTTGGACATGATTAATCAATCTTCACTAATGTAGTGGGAGAGTGATTATCCTATTAGGTATAATACATGTGATGTATTTACATACCTATTGGAATAAATGCTAATACTTCAAATGGTGTTTAGAGAAATACCAATATGAATATCTTGAAGTGTTCAAGATTATCATAAATGAAGTACAAATTTGGTAAAGTATTAATTCTTGATGAGATCAATGAATGAAATACTTGGACCAAATGTTTGAGATCCTTATGAGTGATTATGATAGTGTATCATAGTGAACTCATGATTAAGGCATGGTGATGTCTGAATCAAGAAGGAATCATACTCTAAGGAGTTAGAGAATGATTATCAAATAACTGAATTCTTCTTAATAAAAGAATACCCCATACTAATAAAAGAAATTAAGAATCACAAGGGTTGTGAGTTCTTATATCTTTAACAGATACACCTCAATTATCTATGTGATGAGTTGTTCATGTGATGAGTCAACTATCAAGATGAATATGAGGAACCGAATCTTGAGTTATGGTTTAAAACCATTACATCCTAAATGACTTCCATGTGAACCATAAGGTATGACCTTGATGGTAGCACTCATTGGATCATATCCATAAATGCAAATGAGTCTTAAGTGTTAAGACACATGGATAACATTTTGAGAAGGATGATGCTTGTTGATTGCAACTTAATGACTGAGACGTTTGGCATATGGATACTAAAATTACATTCCTATGAGGAATAAAACTAGGATGTGTACGTGACACAGCCTATAAGGTTTATGAATCCACTAATGCAAATGAAGTCTATAAGTTACAATGGACTAATCAATGTGATTGATTGAGTACAGGCAACTCAAAATTGGATCTTTATTTTGATAATATAGTCAAAGGGTTTGACTGATATGTCAAAGATAAAGAAGTGATCTGTGATTTAGTGGGAGCGTATTCACATTCCACACATTGAGGTGAAATGGAATTGTTCTAGAATGGAAATCCAAAAGTGGAAATTATCTTTAAGGAAGATAGAGATGTTTCCTATGTGATAGGAATAGAGATCTATAGAGATAGTTCTCGAAAATCCTTTGACCTGGAAAGAGAGAGCATACATTGGCAATCTGTACTGAAGTGTTCAGCATGCACAGATTCAGTGGGAGAAAACTTGTCCATGTTACATGGAGTTAGTATCCCAAGGCCAAGTGTCCAATTCTTATGAAGAATGGGAACACTAAGAATAGATATAGATCTATCATGTATGTAATCATCTCATTATCTTGCATGTATGACATGGCAAGAATAAAATGCATTCATCATCTTGTATGTAGGACATGGCAATATGATGTGCTCATCCTGATAACTCGTATGTAGGACTTGACAAGTGGATGTCTGTCTACTTCCAGTAAGGGTTACTGGAATACCATGAGAGCTTGATAAGTGCTTGTGAAGTACTAGTTCTACGGAGATAAGGAAGAGTTCGATGTAAAGAGTTACATTGATGCGAACTTCCGAAAGGACAGAAAATTAATCGCAAAATTATACATAAGATGTATAAAAGAGAATGTTTGTTGATAATTGGAAGTGTTCCAATAAAGCAATTTGAAAAGGGAAATGCCGAGTATCTATGTGTTAGTGAACATCAGTGGATACTATATGGATCTGAAAGTTCATGAGATGAACTTATATTCCACTCATTGATGACAAGTCTGGAATCCTTGATCATGCAATGTGGCTAAAGGTTAACAAATGGAATACTAGATCGCATATTACGGCAACTCCATCTCATACGTGTGACGTACAGTGAAGAGATGTGAGACATGCAATTTGTACAGACTTTGGCAAGGTGTTGTCATTACTCACTATGTTGGCACTAGAGCACAGTAACATGTGGCACATGTTTGAAGATCACTATGAATATGATTCATGGGTGATTGGCTCGCAGTGCAAGTGGGAGTCTGTTGGTATGTATGCCCTGAGAGCCAATCATGTGATGATTGGTGGGATACATTAAGATTGATTTGATAAACATAAAAGGTGAGCTTCCAATTCTTTCTGGTTCAGTCATATGAGATAGTGATAGAACAGATTGAATGTCTAGAGAATGACAATACTCAATGACGTATGCCTTCAGGTTCATGACCTGAACGATGAGATCATACGGATGCTAAGAGTTTGTACGTTCTTGTTATGTCCCTAGTCGGATGTCATTGTGGAAGGTAGATAGACAGCAATGACACACAAGACTAGATTGTGGTGTTGGTTGATGACAGAATCTCATTAGTCATGATATAGAGATATCAAACCAAACACATAGGTACTTGTTAGAGAACAAGTGTACCGGACAGACCCACCGTGAGTTTGACACATGGAACCATGAGATGGTAGTCACAGTCAGTACTCACAGTGATGGTGGTGAGTGTGATTCTTAGACCTGAAATCACTACACTCAACACATGTCGTTGGGCACACTTTGACATCATCAAACGCAGTCCTGAAACATGGGTTGTTATAAAGGTGATGATTGGGTGGCTTTGACACATGGGGCTTTTGAGGGGTGAGTGATAGATATGGGATTTGTCCCTCCTGAGGGAGTTTGATATCCATGGCCACTTGATGAGTAGGATTGAGAAAGGCGTGCACGCATGTGTGAATCAGTATATGATATTGATGTCATACATATCTCTTCCAGTCTACTCTGAGATCAAGGAAGTGAATGAACGTTGACAGGATGACTGTTCCATGCCTCGAGTTCATTCGGGATATCAGTGACAAAGGAATTATACATTCGCTGTAACACCATTCACGGATTGTAGGATGAAAGTTGTTCTCCAACTTTCTACTTTCACTTGGGTAGCACTGATGTGTGACTAGGCACCGCTCTTTGCTTGTGAAGTCATAAATGTTATGAACTTTCACTGCCAACGTGAAATGGACCTGCAGGGTCACACACATAGGATTTAACCTGGAAGAGGAGTTTTGTCCACTAAGCAATGTTTAGATTGATTACTAAAGGAGTTTAGTAGTTCAATTAAACACTCAATCAGTCGATAGCTCAATATTGTATGGTTCAAGGTGTTGGACGCATTAATTGGAGTATCGGATTGATTGAAATCGCATTTGACTGATTTTGCCCAACCTGTGCTCCCAACCTATCGGCTCATGTGATGAACCGGTCGGCTGGAGTGTCCAGGCCGATCGGCTCATGCCCAGGTTGAAATGACCGGTTCAAGGGTTGAACCGATCGGCTCAACTGGTGCAACCGACCAGATGGGAAAGTGATGTCGGCAAGAATTTTCCTTTCGTTTCAAATTGCCCAATTCAATTGGGAATAATATTGGTATTCGATACCAATTGGGAAAGAAACAAGGAAAGTCTTTTTGAGCCGGATTAGGACCATGAACCGATCGGTTCAGGGCACCAACCGATCGGTTGGAGTGCCCCAAACGATCGGCTCAGGTCCAACCGATCGGCTCAATGGCCGAACCGATCGGTTCAGTTGTGAACCAATCACTTCAAGTTGCGAACCGGTTGCTTTTTGTGGAAAATTCTCAAACCCTTCTACTCCTGCTTTAGTCCCGCATTGCCCGGGATGGAGAACCCTGTCCCATGACTCTCCTATATATAGGGGTATTGGGGGCTTCTCAAAGTACAGCTCAGTGCAACCAGTTGCTCTGCAAGTTGTCGTTCTCTCTGGTTTTGGTAACCGTGAGAGAGCCCGAGCAAGTGCTTCCCGTAAAAGGGAGGTGCAGCAAGGGAAGGACAACTGCAGTTGCAACAGGAGGCAGGAGAGCGTGTTGGCGACTAGTACGTCAACAGGAGGGTGCGACTCCTTCCACTTCCTTGTGGGACAAGGAGAGTGGAGTTCCAGGTGGTCCGTGTGGACTACTACAGAGGCGGGAGGACACTGTCGCTTAGGAGGACAACTGTCATCCGACAGTCCGGTTCGAGTAGGAGTTGTCAGTCCCAGTGCGACCAGGAGCTGCACAGACACCGTCGAAGTCTAGAGTTGAAGACCACGCATTGCGCGAGGTATTGTCGCCGAGCAAGCCTCGGGACAAGGTATGATTCCTCAAACCATTCTTTCCTATTATATAGACATTGACGCGTTTCTTTGGTATGGGTTTGGGGAGATTTTTTTTTGTTTCCGCTGCCTTCTCTGTCTCCCCTAAAACCCAACACCTACGGGGTGCTGTAAGATGGTGGTAGAGAATAGGTTCAGTGGCTACTCAAAGCATGACCGACAGAGAAATTGAGTGGGGAAAACGAAACCTCGGATGGTGGTGGAACTAGGGCAAGGTTCATCTTTTTATAAGGTCAAGATTTTGGGCATATGCAGCTAGAGGTTTTGAGAAGTAACAAAAAATATTTGGGTGTTTCATTTATTCATGTCGATAAACTACGTGTGAGGTACCATTATGTATAGAATTCTCTCCCAAATCCACAACAACAAAAATCTCAGAAAACCATCAACCACAAAGAGAGAAATCCCACTTTTAAAAACACCCAAACCGATGGCCTGTTTCTAAAAATGGTGCAAGGTAGGTGATGACCTGCGAGCCTTTAGATCACGGATCCAGTGGTCCAGGTTGCATGTGTTAGATCAAAAATGTGACATGTAATGTGATTGCCAAATACGAATAGGACTAGTTCTTTATACAATTATTTAACTTTTTCTTTTTCCTTATTGGGGAGTGCAAACGAATTCCAAATTTAATGAAATTTGACAATTAAGCTAATTTGAGTATGTAGAATCCAAATATGCAATCATATTTTCCTTTTGAAGACTTTTGATTTATTAATTAAGCAAATTTATTTTCTCTTTCCTCATGCATTAATGATTCTAGGATTCTCCAAAATTAGTAAAACAACACCCATAAGTCATATTAAGTGTGTTGGATATGAATTTGCCCTTATTTTCATTTGTTGAAGTTGTTTATTTTTTAATTAATGATTTGAAGGTCCTACACACCTTCTCTCTCCTAAATTCACTTTCTCATCAAATATTTTCCAAATTGAGTGAAAATTAAACCAAAGGCCTCTTTTTTGCATGTAGAATAGGAATTTGGCATTATTTTATTGTTTTCAAGATTTATTATTTTCTTTAATGCATTTAAATCTAATCACCTATTTTATCATTTTAATGAATTATAAGCATCTAGAATATTATCAATATAAGAAAAAGTACAATATGTTGTATTTGTTTTGACGCAAGAAGATATTGGTATGTGTAGGATATTAGCATCACATTATGATGGTAACTAATGTAATGATTTGTAAGTTGAAGATTTGTCGAGTTAATGACTTACACATTTGTTGCCAACGTCATAGTGATTAAGTTATGTACCATACTGTGTTACTATTTTGTTTTAAGTTTGCCTTACTATAGGTTTGTAATTAGAATGGCTAGTTCTCAATTACATGACTATTCGAAACTTTATGTTAATTAAAATATAGTATATAATCTCAATTATTACATTAATTATACTAGTAAAATATCATATAAATAATATATTATCTAAATAGTCATTTACTTATAGCGGGTAGTACGGGTCTGGGTTTAGGCATATCTATAAGTGGATTTCTCAAAATATGGGTCTACGACTATGTGGGTCTGTATATGTGGGTATAAATTCTAGACCTATGATTGATTTTAAATTATACGGATTTACAGGTATGAAGGTGTAATTAATGACCTACCTCTTAGTCAAACATCAAATGGTGAGGAAGATAGTCATTAACTCTTGATTGCAATGGTTGCTCCTTTTTAATCACAAATGATGTTTTTGACAAGATAATTTAAGAACTTGGCCACATTTTGGTCTTGGGTGTGTTAGTAAGCTTTTTAAGTACAATGCCTTAGCCTTTATATGTTGCAACAACATTGCTCTTAGCAATGTGTTCCTCGTATTCTCCAGTTATTTTTTAAACTTCACCCTTTCTTCTGCATAAGAGGAAGTCACTATAGAGTATACTGGAGGACACTAGAACAGACTCAACACCTTAGTCCTATGTCTCTGTTGACTCAGCAAACCTTAAGCTCTGATACCAAAACTTGAAACGACAGTCATCAAATCGACAAAAAAATCATTACTAATTAAGCAGAATAACATAATAAGTGGATTAACAAAAATCACTAAAATTTAAAACTGTTTTGCAAGGAGATCCTTTTTCCAGAAAACTCTTACTTAAGGATCCAACACTCATACATATCATGATTACATTGTAAAACATCTCATCTTAAGGACAACATATAACAGTTTCTCTATCAAAACACATACTGGAGCAACATAAAACCTCGAGGCATTCAAGTCAAAATCTTAGATCATTCATGAAACCAATACGAACCAATTCCAAGGACCTGAGAGTACAGAGACGACACATAGGAATTCTATCTACAAGACATGACAGACAGTACACTCAACTTGAGCTATCATTGCTGCCTCAACTGTTGTTCCTCCTCTGCAGAAAGATCTTCGCCACCTCTTGCATGTCCACCTAAAAAAATGTGGATCCCAAGGGGTGATACAATTGTCACAGTGAGAGATATAACTCTCCACCAACCATATTATTATCATATATTAAGCATTTATAAACTGAGCAGAGGTTCTTTTTATATTAACATGCATGATAATTCACTGTATGAATAGAATGAAGTAATCTCCTTTCTTAAGGAGAACATTACATCTACCCATGGTAGAGTTATAAATCATCTATCTACTTTTCAAGGAATGTAAAGAAAAATAAACATCATCTATCAACTAAAATGTATAACTAAATTGTGCATCAAACAATATTTCTCATATTCGATCCTTAAGCAGATATGATACACGACTGAACATATTTTAACAATCTTGCTTATGCCCTGAGGAGATGAAGCATACCCATTCATCTCTAACCAACCACAAACTTCTCACAAGTCAGTACCATACAAGGTCAATGGGAGAGCCAGTTGCCATGACCTCACTTGTCTTGGTCAGTATGAGACCACTTAAGTTTAGAAGGACATCGTGTGTCAGCTACAAATAGCTATGCCAGGGTACATAGGCATCCTCGCTTAGAGCTACAACGTCAACTGCACTCTCTTAGGGGAAACATCTACTAATAATTATCCCCGGTTATAAAATTACTGAGTCATGGCGACACAAGCACCATACTCTGAGCCATGGTCCAGTTCACAATGCTCAACATAGAGTCTATGACTAAAGTCGCACTCGAGCCAGGATATGACATATAGCCAAATCCCCATTCATTTTGGGCTCGTAAAGGGATCGGCTCACACATGGCCCTCCGTACTTACACACCCACATACTCAAAAGTATGCACTCTGGGTTATGCCACGGGGAACCCGTTTCACCATTCAGCAAATTGTGACGCTGATGGATCTATGGTCAGGGCAATGTTTTATAGTTCCTAATGATATATTACATGTATTACATCATTCTTTTAGCATCAAACACGTCATCATTATTAATCACAAAAAATTCTACAAAGAATAGTGTAATACATTGATCATGTACTTTTCAGATCTTTAAAACACATGATACATGGGATCTCAGTCCCTCATCACATTACTGGGAATTATCATCCCTTCACATCATTATCATGATTACTGGTTCTGGGTATTCAAACCCTTGGATCGTCACACAACATTGTTATCTCTATAACAGATAAACATTACCTCTTGGTCCTCAGACCCAGGTATCCATTTTACTTGTTGTACAAGTATTCCATATGGCTCACAAGGCCATTACACATCTTGTCACCTCTCACTAGGCAACGACTTATTCATATGGCTTACAAGGCCATTATATATCTTGTCACCTCTCACTAGGCAACAACTTATTCATATGGATCACAAGGCCATTACACATCTTGTCACCTCTCACTAGGAAACAACTTATTCATATGGCTCACAAGGCCATCAATCATTATACTTGTTATACAAGTATTTAACATGCCTCACAAGGCTTATGTAATAAGAGAAATACAACTTTCTCATTATTAGGGTTAGGGTTTCCCTTTATAGCCGAATAGGGTTTCAAGTTCATATTATTAATCCAAACCCTAATTTATTGCTCCACACATATAGGAGCATACATTGATATCATAAGTATTCAATCATACTTATTTATTCTCATCTTTTATCATTAAATTATTATCAACACAAGGTATGAGTTTCTCTCCCATCTTCTCTAGGATATTGATTACATCATACTTTATTATCTTGTCTTAACCCTTTCTCAAGGTATGTTAGCCTACACTTATCGAAGTGCATTACATCTCAATGTAACAATTGACATGACACACTTCATGTGCTACTCATCCAAGTATATTAGATTTAAGGTGCTTCAAGGTGCATTAACCTTGAGGTGCTAGATGTGGTATTTATCATGCCTTGATGTATTACTTCCCTCATTACTTTTAAATTACTTAAGTTCATCAACTTATCTTGTATTAGGGTATATCCCATCCTAATACTTTATGCACTAACACATCACATTTATCACGTAGTGTATTGGCCATAAGTCACACATTTGAATTATCCAACCATCATCAATGATATGGGCTCATCTTGGGTTAAGGCATTGTTGATATAAGGTTGTCCATTAGCAACCACTCTCGGTGTTTCACCTATCAAGGTATTAGCCACACCATTACTTGGTGTTACACTCATCACTCCTAAGAGTTCCTTTCCCTCACCTTTACAAGGTTCATCAGATTGAATCATGTATGTCAAGTTGAACACATGTATTGGGTTAGGTGTATATTGAGATAGACATCGTCATATCCCTCGTACCCTTACCCATCAAGGTATTATCCTTACCAATCATATGGTGTATCATCTTCACCATACATGAGTGTAATGTTCTCACCTCACTTGAATATATTGGCTACACCATACTTTAGTATATTGGCCATTACATTTTCTAAGGTATTAACCACCTTACCCCTTTTGTCATTTTGTGTATTGGGTTACCCACCATATCATTTTAGAGATATGTGCTCAACACCATATCGTCCAAGAGGTGTATGCTTAACCCAATATCGGTTTAGTGGTGTATATTTGCTACCCATATCACTTTAGAGGTGTATGTATGCTTACCATATTGAGCAAGAGGTGTATGCTTGCTTTAAACCATATCGGGCAGAGAGGTGTGTGTGTGCTTCACACCATATCAGCCAGAGAGGTGTGTGTGTGTGCTTCACACCATATCGGGCAGAGAGGTGTGTGTGTGCTTCACACCATATCAGGAATAGAGGTGTGTGTGTGTGCTTCACACAATATCATACAGAAAGGTGTGTGTGTGCGCTTCACACCATATCAGGAAGAGAGGTGTGTGTGTGCTTCACACCATATCAGGCAGAGAGGTGTGTGTGTGTTTCACACCATATTGGGTAGAGAGGTGTGTGTGTGCTTCACACCATATCAGGAAAATTGGTGTGTGCTTAACCCAATGTCATTTTTTAGGTGTATTCTTGACCTCCTATCGTGCAAGAGGTGTATACTACACCACCATATCGTGCAATAAGGTATAAAATCATATCCATATCATTTTAGTGGAGTAGGTGCATCACCATATCGGGTTAGAGGTGCTTGCTTGTGTGCTTGAACCCGATATCACTTTATAAGGTGATACCATCTTCTTCAAGCTCTAGACCTTCATTATAACTGTTATGGATCATGGAAAAAGGTCTAAGAAACTACTAGAACTCATAATGTCATCAACTATTTTAGAAAAATTTGGAATTAAAAGTAGATCATTAAGTATAGAAATTTAGGTAATGAATAATAACATGATAGAGTTCAAGTTATATAACCCACCTCAAGAAAAACTTCAAAGATCCAAGCTCCAAAGCTCCACATTCCAAAGGTTGAAGATGACTTATCAAAAGTCCAAGGCTCGTTCACAACTCCTTCATATAAAAGGAATCACCAAGGATAAGCAATTGGTGAAGAAGAAAAGAATGGAAGATCATAACCCTAAAATCATGCTTCAATCCAAGGTTGAAGATGATCATGGCCTCACCTTAGGGTTAAGTATTGAGATCCCTATTGCTCCTTAGCACCTTGCATGATACCTGACTACCCTTGCACGATATGCCATCACTTGTGGCCAATATCCCCCTCACTTGTGATCAAAACACTTCACTATGGCTGATATCACCCTCACTTGGCCGATATGATCTTGCTATGGACGATACCCAAGGCCCTATGCATGATAACACTTCACTCCTGCATAATAAAAGGACCCTATGCATGATATATAAGAGCAAGGAGGTGTTAGGATTCGAAAACGTTCACTAAGGGGTGAAAGAAGGGGTATATATACTTGTTGTTCATGAAGAAGTGTGAAAATGAGGTGTCATCAATTTGAGCTACTAGGTACCACGTGTCCATGCATGAGTGACACGTGTACATTCATGAATTAAAATTTCTCTTGACATTCAAAACACTTAAGGATAATCTAGGGATGAAATTTCGTCCATTACTTATCTCTTTGAATAAAATATATCAACTAAATCACCACTTTATTCATAACCCAATACAACTTTTCTAAGGAAGTTGTAAATTGATACACTTCACCTCCTTGAGGTGCTTTGCACTTCATGGCCTTTGAAAAATGTCTAAAAACCGATATGAGGCTCCTCCTATGGCTCCTTGGCCGATAGGCGCTCATATATAAGCTTTTCAACTTGATACAACTCAAGTTAAGGTTTCATATTCACCCCTTTTCTTGGTCATTTCATCACCAATATTACCATCACTCATAATTGATTCAAACATGGTGTCTCCTTATTTTTCTCTCCTGTAAATGATACATATAGGAAGTAGGAACATTCTAAAGGTGGTAATTTTCATATCAACCCCACATTTTGGGTAAATTATTATTTGTACCAAAATTGGTGCACAAGGTACTGACATTATTCAAACAAGTTCAAACTTGGAATTTAGGCTTTCCACAAGACACAAATTAACATCATTATTTCTCTTATTATGATAAAACATTTAATGAATGTTCAAAATGTGACATTTTTCAATATAGCCCCTCATCTTGGGTAAATTGCACATTGGTCCAAAACAAAGGAACATTGTTCAAACATCATTCAATCAGGACCAAACTTGGAACATAAGTGTGTCACATGTTAACAAAACACCTAATAGGATTGTATTGAATTTCTAAGCAACTTACTTAGCCAAAGAAAATAGGGATACCTCATAACTCAGGTCAGGGTCATTACAACATGTCTTATAATTAAGCTAGATCTCATACAATGTGTTTTTTCACCTGAACATTATATGTTTCTTCACACATGGTGATTTATTTCAAGTAAAAATTTAAGGAAAATATGTTAAATAGTTTATTATTTATTAAAATGGCCCTAAAGTATCTAAACATACAATAATTGAAAACTTTCATATTTTAGATAACCATAGATGCAATTATTATAACAATCTTAGAAGAAACTTTTGCCAAATTAATTAATTTAATAAACTCATATCCTTTTCAATGAAAATAATTATCGTTACCTTAAAATGTGCGATCTAATTAATTTAAGTTAAAATTCTAACCTTTAGCTCAATTTTGGAGATATAAATATTTTACCAACTTCACTTTACATCTTGACTGACAACTTTACCCCTAGTGTAATTAAGTACCTCATTTTGCATAAAACCCCAATGTATTATTTATCCAAGTTATGTAATGTCTAATATACCCTCTCAACCATTGGTAAATAATAAAAAATATAACAAATGATGCATTTATGGTCTTTTCACAATTATGGCATTTAAATTCATTAACTCATTGAAATTTCTTGTAAATATTTTATTTGGTTAATACAATATAAAGTTTAGCTTCGGTAAAAATAATGAACAATGATTCAACTTTTATATCCATATAAAATATTGAAATGACAACAATGCCCTTGCCTACTCTATGTCTTTAATCTATGCAAAATGAAAATTTTGGGTAGTCCTACCTCTAATCTACCTCTCTCTCTAATTTCATCTCATTTCGAATTCATTTGATCACCCATTTAATTGGTTGAATGTGGCTAGCTTAAATACACATTATTTCCTTCAATATTTTAGTCAATGGTCAAAGTCCATTTTTTCTTCTTCTAGAAAGTGTTACTTCTTCCTTGAACTCGTGTCTGTGATTCTTCTCCTAGTCGTGCTCCCTGCGCATGACCCATGCAGTCGTGACTAGCTGGTAATTACTATTGTTACTCCTTCTCCCCCTCTTCTTTCTTTGTCTCCCTTCCTTCCTTAATGCCCAAGCAGTAACTGTCATGCTTCCTTCTTCAACCTTGTGCCAACGTCACTATGTTGTAGCCTCCCACCTGCACCCCTAGAACAATGTTGGCATGGTCCTACTCGTGACTATTATTCCCCTTCTTCAGCTTATGTATTTCCTTCTCCTCCCCATGTCCATGATCTTCAAGCCCCTACCTACAAGTGCCCTAGCTGGTAGAGGAGGTGACAAGAACTGAGACCACCTCCCCTCCTTTCCAATTATTTGTCTGCCTATAGACTACATGCATTGATCATGTCATCCTCTCACTATAGTCAGCCTCTATGACAGCTCGACATCTAAGGGATCTTCTAGCCACCTACCTTCAGGATGACCAAGGTTTCTACCATTGCATCAATGCCCTTGGCTACCCTGATCCCCTCGTCCACCTCTCTGTGGCAATCGAGCAAGAATCTAATCTTGTTGTCATTGTCTAGGAGACCTATGAATCACCACCACTCTCAGACCCAGTTACTCTTGCTTTGGCCTCATGGTTGCTTTCTAGATCTTGTCGACCATTTTCAAGACTTCAAAAACACAAGGAATCAACCTTCCTCCTCATTATGTTGTGTATGACCGTATTGCAGATGCTTACTCCAATCTTTCAACAAACTATGACATAGTTCTATGAGCCTCTATAAAATCCCTTGACATGTTGGTGCATCTCCCTTGTAGCCAAGGTTTTGATCAGATCAAGGAACTCATTTCAATGTGTAGGTGAGTTACCCTAAACTTGTTCTACTTATCTTAATAATTGGTTAAGAAATATAAATAGAAATATGAAGGATGGACAATAATCTTGATATGCATATGAAGCCGATAGTTTAACCCATTTGTTACATACTTTTGGTATGTACATGTATGGATATATTTTGTAGGACTTTGAATATACATAGTGTTGCAACCACTTCTTAGTATAGGTTGTAGATTAGGGTTTACCTGGATGATTACATGCTTAAGTATATTGATCATTTCATAAATCTGATTATTGATGGTAGATCAATTATGATGTTGTAATCCTAATGAAAACTCTAAGAATTATTTCATTTTGATTAATTAGGGTTTGAGAAGTATAGGCCCTAATCAGCTAGAATAAGGATTTTTCCCACCACGGCTGTGAAACACAACCATGATGTAGGAGGGAACAACAACCATGATGGAGTGAAAAGGGTTAGGTAAGAAAAGGTAGAGTGAATTTGGAGTTGGATTCTTGGGTGGAATGGTCGTGGTAGGCACCATGATCGTGTAGGGTTGATGGTGGAACGACCCCGGACATGATCCTTTTCTAGACACCTCTGTCTTTTGGAAATTCCTCTAATAACTCCCTTGGGTTCTACATAATTTGTAAAATTTAATAATTATTAAATATTAAATGAGGAACCTATGCTCTGATACCAAATGTAACAATCCCGCCTCTCGGTAACCCCCAATTAAGGGAGACCAGAAGGTCAGAGCCGTTATCCCAATTTTCGGATCAAAGGTTTGAAAAATAATCAATAATATTTATCAAATTCTACCAGACTATATTGAAAAGTTGTGATGAAATAAAAAAATTTACATACCTTTTGAAAACTTGGATCTCTAAACTTCTATCCACATATGAATTCTATTCTAACTAATCATCCTTGTACTTTAATTCGTGTATTTCACAATATGACGATTTACTTTTTGTCCTTTTTGTTTTGTACCTAAAATGTCGACAAACAAAACGTCAGTCAGTATAAAGTTGGTATGTGGGGGAAACAATAATCATGCAACTATGATAACAATGTAATCAGTCAATTATGATTTAAACAAACAACTTTACATTTTCCGCATAACTACTCAATCCCTACATACCCTAGCCTCTGTGTTGTCCCTGCAGTGGACCTGGATTCTACCTTCCTTATGGTAGATCCCCATTAAACCCCTCATGATCCCACCTAACAGGTGAATCAGTTTCTAGGGTTGAGTCACATGGCACTACCCGTAGGTAGCCCACTCCTTAACTCATGGCATGCTAAAGAGTCTCATGGCACTGCACGTGGGTAGCCCAATTTCTAACTCACAATAACCTAGACCTTGCTCTAGGTTACCCCCTTTTTATCCTTTGTAAAGCCACAGAGGTGGACCAGGATCTGAGCCAGTCATGTATGCACATTTACAGTGATAATAATAGTCACTTTATAGTTGCATGAAATAAATAGGCATCCAACAGTTATTTACAAGCAACTGATAAAACATTCGGGAATCACCGTGAAACTAGAGTGATTATTCATAAGTGTAACCACATACCTCTTAGGATGATTTTGAGATAGAATAATCCATGCAAGTAAGAAATCCAAGCAACTAAGCACACATATCAAGATCCTAAAATAATCATGCAATTTCCTATTATTACTCATGTCATCAAGATCCATTAAACCTAGCTCGCTTCCTAGGGTTTCTAGTCCACTTTTAGGGTTTCCTTTGCAATTAGGGTTCCACTTCACTTTTACTATTTTAAACCCCAATTTTTATACAATTACTTGCAAACCCTAATTATCTCATCTATTCTTCACAAAAGATATTAAGGTTATATTTTATCAACATATAACCCTAATTTCAGAAAAAGCACAATTAAGTCCATTAAGCCTCTTTTACATGAAAGATACCATTTTTATCCTTTCAATCCATGACAAGTTCATTGTGCCCATTTATCATCAATTCATAGTTCAT
The DNA here is from genome assembly GCA_963693085.1 of Alisma plantago-aquatica. Classification (NCBI taxonomy): domain Eukaryota; kingdom Viridiplantae; phylum Streptophyta; class Magnoliopsida; order Alismatales; family Alismataceae; genus Alisma; species Alisma plantago-aquatica. The sequence goes on along the minus strand of OY856414.1, from coordinate 390,756,174 downwards.
TATGGTCTAATTCACATATGAACTCTATTTGTCATTAATTCTACTTTTATCCATCTGAAAACCCTAATTATTACATTAAGGGGATTTATCCACAATTAGGAATTTTTATACTCAAAATAGCTTTGAACCATCATAACTCTGTTGTACACTTGCAATTTCAGATTACAACCATTAAAACTCATATCTTTTCAAATTAGGGTTTTAATTCATTAAGACATGAATATGTGTATACTAACCATAAAATAAATATATTAACATCCTTTTATGAGTTTATCCTTTTCTTTTACTCCTATCAGGTTAACATTGATCAAAAACAAAATCAAGATTCATCAAGATTGCTTTTATCTCTTTCTAGGGTTTATCTATCATATAATGCATTAAAAGATGTACAACCCTATACTTTTTTAATATAATTTATAATTAGGCTTTGATATCATTTTTATCATGTTCTACGCATTTTTCTGATCAAAATGCACTACTTACTTGCATTTTTTGGCCAAAGAATCTATTTTTAATTATTTATCTAAGATTCAGCACTTTTCTTTAATATTGCCCAGAGAGGCGAGTTACCTGGTTAATTGTGGTAAAACTAGAGCCATTGGATCTGTGGTCATCTTTGACTGAGTGAGATCGAGCGACTCGCGTGACTTGCGCCCACTAGCGGCCTACTGAAGTGCTGGGCAGAATCAACTGTCGATCCCCTTCCTTGGTCAACAGCTGACTTCAATCTAACGACATCTATTTTTCATCTACACTCGATCCAGAGAAAGCATCGCGACGGTGCTTCAGATCGAAGCTCATCGGAGCTTCTCAATCTCATCGACTCGGGACACGAGGGAACTAGGGAACATGTCGATCAAGCTCGTCAGGGTGATAGGAGTTGAGAGGGAAGGTTATATATAGATTTCTAGGGCTTTTCTAGGGTTTCCCAACCCCATCGTCGCCTACCCTTTTTAGGAAATTTGGGCATTTTCTTTAGAAGCATCTAGAGTGCGAAGAACCTAGGTATATGTTGTGTGGAATCCTCTCCCGAACTCAACCAAACCCTTTCCTGATCCGCAGATGCAAAGATTCATGAGTAAAATTGAGTGGAAAAATCCCACTGCCGCCAACCTATTCCTAGTTCGGCTAGAACTAGAAGACAAGCGGCCCATGTTGGATCAGGATCCAACGATCCTTATCACTCGCACCCCAACAAAAGAAAAGCTTTATTTCTATTTTAAGGAAATCCTTTTTATTTTAGGATAATTTAGAAAAATCATAACTCTCAAACCATGGATCCGTTTAATCCCAAATTTTGAGGGAAACTTAATAACGATTTAATCTACCTCTCTACCAAATTTGGGCTCATTATCGCAAAGAAAACATGCCTTTTCAATAGGTGCAAGATATTAATCAAATATGTATATTTCTCACCTATTTTCTCTTTCTTGTTTTCTTATTTCCCATTATTTATATTCCTTGTAATCCAAGAAAGCAAGTGGGGGTCGAAATATTTCTCATTATGACCAAACCATCACTTCTCTCTTTATTTCTTGCATTATCTTCTTATTTCTTTATTAAAATGTCTCTTTTTGAGGATTTCTCTTTATCTTTCTTTTTATTTTCCTCATTGGCATTCCATTTAACATTAGGAATCCTTTGGATATGAAAATCCATCAAGGATAACTCAATTATACCTCTTTTCACTTATTTTCACATTTTATCATTGTTTTCAATTTCTTTCTTAATAAAGAAATACTTAATTGGTCTTTTCTTTCCTTGGTATTATCTGTGCAACTTTGGACTCTTTGGGACCCAAGGAACCCAAGAGGCATGAAATCCACCTTTGGATTACATACTTTTTCCTTCTAGAGGTTTATACATTTTTCTTTTCCCCATTTCTCATTAATAATGGAGTTCATTTTGTCTCTTCCTTTTTATTGGGCCCAATAGCCAATAAAGCCCACAAAACAACCATCAAGGCTATTGTATATGAAATCCATTTATTCAAAACAATTATATCATTATTTGTTCAAATATATTTAATATGAGAAATTACATTTCTCACCAAATGAACCCAAAAGTTGGGGTTGTAACATCCTTCCCCTCTTATAGAAATTTTGTCCTCAAAATTTCATCAAGCAAACAAACAATTCAGGATAAGACTTTTCCATGTCCATCATTATCCCCTATGTGGCTTTACCTTATCCATGGTGCTTCCAAAGAACATTTATCATCACATATTATTTTCTCTGAGTTCTTTCACCTTGGAATCTATAAACCTCATAGGTGACTAAGGTCATTTCAGCCTCCCTTGTGGCTCACTAGGTTCATTGCTCCGCACATGGTCTAGGTACCTCACATAGTGCTCTAAATTGGACACCTGGAACTTATCACACATCACATTATCTTGAGGGGTAAGGGCAAAACTTAACCTTCTCCACCAAACAATGTCAAAAGAACCCATGCATCGGGGACTCATCTCTCTTATCTATAACTTAGAGGGGTCAGATTTCATGTCACATATTCCCCCACAGTGAACTACATGTCAGTCTACTTTGCATCAGCTTACGACTCATGTCGTCCCTGGGCTCGTTGCAGCCATTGCACGATCAAAGTGACTTCATCTGCACACAGTGTGTTCCTTTCTTGACCTTCGCGAGGTCCCTTCACCAACATCATCTTAATGAAGTGGTGACTGACACAACCTCTCTTAAAGAGCTTCCTTACAACCCATTACTGGATATGGTGGTTATCGTCATATTTTACCGAAGACAAGAATTGTCTCCATGTATCACCCTGAACGAGCACACATGCTCTCATCAAACCCTCTAGTCTAGATCATAATAACCATTAGCTAGGGGTGATAGACTGTACTAACATCGAGTTCTTCATGTACCTACTCCCACTTATGGAAGTGAACCTTTAGGACATACTCAAGAACTTTTGAACTCACATCATGGTGTAGTTGAACCATCTCTCATGTGTAGTTCAACCCGATCTGTCCCTTGAAAGTACTCTTTCTTTGTCATGTCATATAGGTAAGGCGATCTACCATAACCCATATTACATCTCGACCTTCCTTGGTCTAGGGGAGACTTACCAAAACATCCATAGTGATGAACTCCCGTCCCCTCTCGGGGACTCTTTATCCTTTATATCAATACATTGGGTTACTGGTGTTCCTCCTTCTCCTTCTGACATGTATGGCAACAAACAACGTGCAACTTCATCTTACTACAACTTACTATCTTAGTAGTACCATGGGGTACGGTGGTCTTAACATCATGATCCCCTGTATGTCATAATTCCTCAGAACCCTAAACCACTCTCATCAGGGTTTTATCACCTTCCTATCAAAGAAGTACATCTGAGCTTATACAACCATCATTTTATCATGATAAGCCCTAGGATGGCTAGCTAAGCAACCACTAACTTTATCAACGATTTCGTTACATCTGTGTGTTGGCCAAACATATCTCCTTTTTCAAATTTAGGGCTAACCCAACAGCCCCTTCTAGCCTCTAGCTAAACTAAGTAGTTGCATCTCAACCAAGGCATCCATTACCACTTCACATCCTTAGGTTATATGAAATACTGAAGACATACACCTTCACTGATTATCTCAGCTCAAACTCTAAGTCTATATTCATTAATATTACTCTGAGCTCGCCTTCTTGGTTATCAAACTCAACCTTGTATCACTTACAAATTCCACATAGCTCCCGTTAAAACATTCTCACAAGATGATTACCTTAATTCTCTTGAGGTTTATAAACCATCTATACATCGTTCACTCCTCATGGGTATGTTATCATCTTTGTCCTCATAACTCATAGCAACATTCCAACTCGCATCATCTTTATCCTTGGTGTATGGCATGCGTATTGTCCTATCTCTCACTCCCATAACAAGAGGAAGTAAGCATTTGGCGGCCGTCCAAACACAAAGTTCTTCCTGTTCCAAGAGTAGAGATGGTACATCCCACCTTGCCAGTACACTTACAAATTTAAGTTGAAACGTGCAACTTATACCTCAATGTCATTCTCAATATCATAGTTATTTCCATAGAAAACGGGTTTCGAACCTATTTGGGTCACCACACAATCCTTAGTCATCTCCTCTAGGTCTATTGGGCGCCGACACTTTTGGGGTCATCCCTCTTCCCTTATGCATCTAGAGAGTGGCCTACTCATCTGCCCTTTGGGTCCCATGAGTTCATGAAGGTGATCAGTCTCCTAACCCATGGCCCTCAGACAATGATAGATGTTACCTCCCAACCTTATGGTCATGTGCAACTAGGGAATTAGGCAACTCCCACTTTCATCGGTCTTATCCCCACCTGACCCTAGGACAGACTTAGGATTCAATTACAGTACATGTCCAACTTAGAACCTTACCCAAGCCTTTATCATCTCTCTTTTTGCATTCATGGGTTGACTTTCATCCTTTCATAGGGGTCATGGCAACCTACCTACATTGGTCAGGCCCCATACCGATTACCTCCATGGTAACACATCCATATGCACATAGAGATGGGTCTGCAAGTTCATTCTCATACCATTTACTTTTCACTTAGCTTCTGAAGATCCTATGAGACCAACTTAGGTTACTTCAAAACCAACAGAAACTGGTGTACATCCTACGAAAGGGTCCTTCTCCCAGAATGGAAGGAAACTACAACTCTTGACTATAAGGTCACAAACATCCTTAGGGTTTATATTCACATGAGCATGCTTAACTTAGCAGCTACTAAGGCACAAGCAGACCACCTACTAAACCATGCTAGGTCATACTTGTTATCATCCTCAACATTGGACCAAGAACAAACCTTCTCATGTCACCACCTTATCTATGAGGGGTTCATCAAGCATACCTTAAAATTTAAGGGGTTTCCCTTTCCTCTAAACATGAGGAGTACTATGCTCGAATCTATAAAAACTCAAATCTCATCATGAGCATAAGGTACACCACTTCCCCTCTTAGGCCTAGGAACCCTAGGTTCACTCTTCTGATGACCAACTGCATGCTCAACCTTTTAACCACAAACCAAACATGTACAAGGGATGACATGCACTTCCTATCATCCTTCAACTCGAGCAACACTTCAGAGTGGAGTCCTCCTCAAGGACAACCAACAAAGTACAAGGCCTCACAACCCATTACTAAGCCTCTTCATGGTCTAAGGAACTCTTCTTCCTAGCTCATAAGGTAAGCACCTATTTGCACATAAGTACTAGCAGCCTCATCCTCTCTCTAGGGTTTGATTCCTTTGGAGGAAACTGAGATACCCTCAGCCTCCAGGATCATGCATGAGGCAACCGAAACCATCCACTTAGGTCGCATCCTTCTCAAGTTCTTAGGGTTTCTCCTAACCCAGAGTCTTAAACTTCCAACCTTCTAGCCCGGGTCTTGTTCTCTCTATAGAGCTAACCCTACCAACATCCTTACTACTAGAGGTCCTCTCTTCATAAAGGATCAGGCTCACAAGCATACCCCTACATGGGTGAAACCTATGTTCAAACTTATGTTTGCTCAATATTATCCAAAACTCTTCTTGCTTATATCATAAGCTATCCAATATACTCTCCTAGATAGGGTTTTAGCCTATTGTCTACACTACTGAAATACTTTGGGTGCATACTATGCCCTACTTGCATAAGTCTATAGGGTTTCTATAGGTCCTTTTCTAACCTCATCAAAAAAGGAACTATCCTTCTCTCTAACATGCACGCCCCTTTCAAAGGTTCTAGGTCATCCAACCTTCTCATGGCTCATACGGGCATCCAAAAGCATGTTCACCCATCTGGTTTATCATGACGTCATGTCATTTTGCCATCTCTCTCTAACCACCACTTAGGGTTAGGGTTAGCATCATCCTCAAAGGATGTGCCAGGTCTCTACTTATGGTGGTGGTCTCTTCCTCCAAGACTAACTTTCTCTACTCATCCTCCTGACAAGAAGGTCTAGCCTCATGTCTCTCCTGAGGGCAATGACAACTCATGTCATATGACCTAAGCATGTATCTATTCTTTAGTTTATGCTTAAACAATTAAGCTTATGTCCATGACATCTTATTTACATGTGTTTATGAATTTGGTGGAGGATTCCTTAAACCTTATCAACCTTAACCCATACCTCAAGAGGTTGAGGAAAAGAGATAAAACCATAATCCCTAAGGTCCTTAACAACATTTGAGTTGAGAAGAGATGAATAAGGTGAGAGAGTCCTAAAGGTATCTTATTTCGAGTCAGATCCTAAGACATCGGCCAGGTAGTCACACTAATCTGGGAGTCCTCATATTCTGACTAGTGGTGTGGAGGAAAATCTTGCCAGCCTCCAGACATGATCCTTTTCTAGACACCTCTGTCTTTCATAAATTCCTCTAATAACTCCCTTAGGTTCTATAGAATTTGTAAAATTTAATAATTATTAAATATTAAATGAGGAACATATACTCTGATACAAAATGTAATGACCCCACCTCCCGGTAACCCCCAATTAAGGGAGAGCAAAGGTCAGAGCCATTATCCCAATTTCCAAATCAAAGGTTCCACAAATAATCAATAATATTTATCAAATTCTACCAGACTATATTGAAAAGCTGTGATGAAATAAAAACATTTACATACCTTTTGAAAACTTGGATATCTAAACTTCTATCCACATATGAATTCTATTCTAACTAATCCTCCTTGTACTTTAATTCATGTATTTCACAATATGATGATTTACTGTTTGTCCTTTTTGTTTTGTACCTAAAATGCCGACAAACAAAATGTCGGTCAGCATAAAGCTGGTATGTGGGGGAAACAATAATCATGCAACTATGATAATAATGTAATCAGTCAATTATGATTTAAACAAACAACTTTATGTTTTCCGCATAACTGCTCAATCCCTACATACCCTAGCCTCTGTGTTGTCCCTACAGTGGACCTGGATGCTACCTTCCTTATGGTAGATCCCCATTAAACCCCTCATGATCCCACCTAACAGACGAACCAATTTCTAGGGTTGAGTCACATGGCACTACCTGTAGGTAGCCCACTCCTTAACTCATGGCATGCTAAAGAGTCTCATGGCACTACACGTGGGTAGCCCAATTTCTAACTCACGATAACCTAGACCTTGCTCTAGGTTACCCCTTTTTAGCCTTTGCAAAGCCACAAAGGTGGACCAGGATCTGATCCAGTCATGTATGCACATTTATAGTGATAATCATAGTCACTTTATAGTTGCATGAAATAAATAGGCATCCAACAGTTATTTACAAGAAACCGATAAAACGTTCGGGAATCACCGTGAAACTAGAGCGATTATTCATAAGCATAAACACATACCTTTTAGGCTAATTTTGAGATAGAATAATCCATGCAAGTAAGAAATCCAAGCAAGCAAGTACACATATCAAGATCCTGAAATAATCATGCAATTTCCTATTATTACTCATGTCATCAAGATCCATTAAACCTAGCTCGCTTCCTAGGGTTTCCAGTCCACTTTTAGGGTTTCCTTTGCAATTAGGGTTCAACATCACTTTTACTATTTTAAACCCCATTTTTTATACAATTACTTGCAAACCCTAATTATCTCATCTATTCTTCACAAAAGATATTAAGGTTATCTTTTATCATCATATAACCCTCAGAAAAAGCACAATTAAGCCCATTAAGCCTCTTTTACATGAAAGCTACCATTTTTATCCTTTCAATCCATGATAAGTTCATTATGCCCATTTATCATCAATTCATAGTTCATTATGGTCTAATTCACATATGAACTCTATTTGTCATTAATTCTACTTTTATCCATCAGAAAACCCTAATTATTACATTAAGGGTATTTATCCACAATTAGGAACTTTTATACTCAAAATATCTTTGAACCGTCATAACTCTATTGTACACTTGCAATTTCGAATTACAACCATTAAAACTCATATCTTTTCAAATTAGGGTTTTAATTCATTAAGACATGAATATGTGTATACTAACCCTAAAACAAATATATTAGCATCCTTTTATGAGTTTAACCTTTTCTTTTACTCCTATCAGGTTAACATTGATCAAAAACAAAATCAAGATTCATCATCATTGCTTTTATCTCTTTCTAGGGTTTATCGGTCATCTAATGCATTAAAAGATGTACAACCCTATACTTTTTTAATATAATTTATAATTAGGCTCTAATATCATTTTTATCATGTTTTGTGCATTTTTATGATCAAAATGCACTACTTACTTGCATTTTTCAGCCAAAGAATCTATTTTTAATGATTTATCTAAGATTCAGCACTTTTCTTGAATATTGCCCAGAGAGGCGAGTTACCTGGTTAATTGCGGTTAAACTAGAGCCGTTGGATCTGTGGTCATCTTTGACCGAGTGAGATCGAGCGACTCGCGTGACTTGCACCCACTAGCGGCCTACTGAAGCGCTGGGTAGAATCAACTGTCGATCTGCTTCCTTGGTGAATAGTTGACTTCAATCTAACGACATCTATTTTTCGTCTACACTCGATCCAGAGAAAGCATCGCGGCGGTGCCGCAGATCGAAGCTCGCCGGAGCTTCTCGATCTCATCGACTCGGGACACGAGGGAACTAGGGAACATGTCGATCAAGCTCGTCAGGGTGATAGGAGTTGAGAGTGTAGGTTATATATAGATTTCTAGGGCTCTTCTAGGGTTTCCCAACCCCGTCATCGCCTGCCCTTTTTAGGCAATTTTGGCATTTTCTTTAGAAGCATCCAGAGCGCAAAGAGCCTAGGTATAGGTTGTGTGGAATCCTCTCCCGAACTCAACCAAACCCTTTCCTGATCCGCAGATGTGAAGATTCACGAGTAAAATTGAGTGGAAAGATCTTACTACCGCCAACCTGTTCCTAGTTCGGCTAGAAATAGAAGACAAGCGGCCCACATTGGATCAGGATCCAACGATCCTTATGACTCGCACCCCAACAAAAGAAAAGCTTGATTTCTATTTTAAGGAAATCCTTTTTATTTTAGGATAATTTAGAAAACGCATAACTCTTAAACCATGGATCCGTTTAATCCACAATTTTGAGAGAAACTTAATAACAATTTAATCTACCTCTCTATCAAATTTGGGCTCATTATTTCAAAGAAAACATGCCTTTTCTTTAGGTTCACAATATTAATCAAATATGTATATTTCTCACCTATTTTCTCTTTCTTGTTTTCTTATTTCCCATTATTTCTATTCCTTTTAATCCAAGAAAGCAAGTGGGGTTTGAAATATTTTTCATTATGACCAAACCCTCACTTCTCTCTTTATTTCTTGCATTATCTTCTTATTTCTTTATTAAAATATCTCTTTTTGATGATTTCTCTTTATCTTTCTTTTTATTTTCCTCATTGGCATTCCATTTAACATTAGGAATCCTTTGGATATGAAAATCCATCAAGGATAACTCAATTATACCTATTTTCACTTATTTCCACATTTTATTATTGTTTTCAATTTCTTTCTTAATAAAGAAATACTTAATTGGTCTTTTCTTTTCTTGGTGTATTATCTGTGCAACTTTGGACTCTTTGGGACCCAAGGAACCTAAGAGGCACGAAATCCACCTTTGGATTACATACTTTTGCCTTCTAGAGGTTTCTACATTTTTCTTTTCTCCATTTCTTATTAATAATGGAGTTCCTTTTGTCTCTTCCTTGTTATTGGGCCCAATAGCCAATAAAGCCCACAAAATAACCATCAAGGCTATTGTATATGAAATTCATTTATTCAAAACAATTATATCATTATTTGTTCAAATATCTTTAATATGAGAAATTACAATTCTCACCAAATGAACCCAAAAGTTGGGGTTGTAACAGTACTTCCATTTGAAAGTATATTGCATGAAATTGGAATAAATCCACTATAATCTTCATCTCTTCCTATATACGATAATAAAACCCTAATCTTCCTTCAACTCTAGCTTTGGTAAGATGATATAGAAATGGTTTTTTTCCTGTTGTGATGGATTTTAGATGATAAAGCCATATTAGAAATGGATATAAAATCATATAGTATAGAAATTCTAAAGTTATTATAGAAGTTAGAAGAATATACCAAAATCTGGAGTTTTTTATTAAGTTAGAAGAATATACTGAAATCTAGGGTTTTCGATTATGTCTAAAATTGTTGTATAAATGAATGAAGAACTTTGTTTATTTGAATCTCCTTGTTCATAAATGATTGTTTCTCTTAATGTTTTTTATGTATATATATATATATATATATATATATATATATATATATATATATATTTGTGTGTCAAATATTATCTTGTAATTCATTTGATGTAATCAATGTTTGCTTGATATCTCAGTAAAGAGGATGAAATCCAATCGAAGTGATTTTATTTAATATAATAGATTTATTTATTAAAGGTTATTCTTGATACATGATAATTTAGTGAATGACATGGAAACCCTAGATTAGTTCATACTAAGGTTTCATGTACGTGTTTAGTTGTATGTTAGTTGTTGGAAGCAGTCTTTTTATCAGTTAAAGTTTATGATGCATCAAATCCTTATGTGAGTCATGTGACACATGAATGAGGCAAAATAAACCCTAACGATAGAGTCAATAGTGAATCAAGTATTTTTCAACCCAATGTTTCTTAGAATGATATGTGGTGTTTCTCAACAACTCAGTGTATGTACATATTATAGATAATCTATGAAAAGAGTTGTCACAAGATTAAACTGAGAAATGTTGATTTGATGATTGAATAGTGAATTTAAAGAGTGAATTAGACATTAGATGTCTAAACACTGTATAATACTTCACGATAGGCCTACACTATGGGGAGAAAATGTGCTACCGACTGGAGGGTTAGTACATGCCGAGTTAGCAAGGAGCTCAATGGTAGAGCGTGAGGGTCTAGTCTAGTGATGTAGAGTTGCGTTAACCTATGGACATATTCAGTAGGCCCATTGATGCACAACAAGGTACAGTGTTTTGACTCTTCATATGAGTACCCAAGTTTAGAGGAGGATTCCAGATATCTGGTCGCTCCCATTAGCCATTGACAGCCAGACGTAGCGAGTCCCTCTATAGATGGGGTCTTACTCAATACTATAGACTTAGGAACCTGGTCATGCTTCTAAGTCTTTTACAGTGAGATCATGGATTGATACGATGTTTTCACATGTCATGGTACACTTCATGTGGGTTTAGGCATTATAAGATGAATTAGAGATTAATTAAGTATGTTACGATATTCAGTTATTATGTATAGTTATCTAGAATAATATGCTATTTATATGTTCCTAAATTACTATTTCCTTTATGATTAATCAAGCATGTTTAGAAAATGATTCACTCCTGTAGATATCTAGAGTATCCTGCCAAATATATATGTTTATGAATGATTAATTACTTGTATCTTGTTATTATTATACTTTAAATTCCGTTGCTCAGTAATATATCTTTTGACTATTATAGTGCCTTAAATTGTTTCTTTGAAGTACTCATTCAGTGAAGCAAGTAGGCTTACCCCTCTGCTCACAAATTTTTGGGGAAACCATGTGGATAGAAGAATTTCAATGCTAGAGTAGATCTACCACAAGAGCTAAGTATTAGATTAGTAAAATTCAGTCAGTCCTTGTCACTCTACGTCCTTGTAAAGAGTTAAGAGAGTTGTAATGATGATGTGTAACTTTGTTTTTTAATTTATAGAAAATGTATCCTATTATCAAGTCATATGTATATGAAAGTATGAGAATCAGGATGAATGTTTAGACATATATCTTTTTTGTTGAAATAAAGTTAGAGGAATGAAGATTTAATTTTCCTTGATACTTTAGTTTATGCAATTGAATGTGAGAAAACAAAGAGTTTGAAAGAAAAGAAAAAAAGTTAAGAGTGATATGTATTACGTTGAATCCTCAATCTATGCCCTAGTCTCATGATTGGTGGTTATTGTGAGATGTGGGTGTAACATTTTGTATCATTTTCTATAACTCTATTGGTATAACATCAAATTGAGTAATACCTTTTGGATTGGAGTTGATAATAATCTCAACGCCTAGAAGGTGAAATTTTCATAAATTACATAAGTCAACCACTTGTAGTGTGATGGTATATAAATCTATGGAAATGGAAAGTTGTGATAATACAAGAGGTAATAATTTTTTTAAGGTAAGTCAAGAGGTAATAATTTAGAACAAAGGCTACATCTTTATTCAAATCATGAGGATGTTAATTGATATAAGTATTTAATCCCAAGTAAAAACAAAATGACATTAATGTGTCTATTTTAGTATATTTTTGTATGAAAGTAAGGAAATCTAAGAGTATGGAGTGCATGTCTTTTAAAAGATGGAATCTAAGAAAGGGAGAGAGAGATAATATTTGCAAGATGGTTGATTGTATAAATATATGAATAATGACTTATATTTCATTAAACTCGCCTAGATGGATTTTACTCTACAATAAATTTATATTTTAACCACATCAACATACACTATTTCATTAATAGTAGTTAGATAAAGATATATAACTTCAAGAAGCTATTAATGGGAATATCCATGCAAAATCATATTAAGCTCTATTTGGAAATGAAGCCCTAGAAATGAAGGGTGAGGATACTCTAGATAATATAATATAGTTGACAATTCACCATATCAATGGACCCACTTCTATCAAAATAGAGATTAAGAAAGAAAGATCTTACTTTAAATTTTTTTTTCTAGATTAATACCTATACAAAATGATTTTAGGTTCAAGAGGACAAGTGGTGCTTTTCACCTCTACAAATAGGGTTAGTCGTGCAGATTGTGTATGGACTCTTAATGGTCTTAATTTGGACATTGACCTGACTCAAATCAAATTTTCTACAATGAGGCATCTCTTGAAGTATGACCCCTTCTTATTTTTCTATATTGCAAATTCACTAGATCACATGATTCCACTAAACATAATAAAAAAATTGTTCACTTGGGTGTTGGACTTCGTCTACATTGTTGTTGTGACTTGAAAATGTGATTGATGACTCATACATTAGCTTGGCACTTTATTTGCCCATGTTTGATCATTTATCTATATATCTATCATATATGCTTATGCATAACTATTAGGGCACGTTATTGTGCCCAGGGTGTGCTTCTCCACCTCTTTATATATAGGGGCACATTTTTCCACTCAGGGTGTGCATTTCTGCCCATTTTACTTAGGCCAATGACTTAGTAGTGTCTTGGCCCTACATATCCATATTTAGTCTACATATATTTGCATGCAAATGTATCTGATTATTTGTGACATGGTGATGGATAAATTATTGCAAGACTTGTTAACTCAATTGATGTACTCTGGACTAAAATGCCTTGCTTCATTGAAATTGATCCTCTTGGTCTTACATAGTTTTATATGCCCCATCTTCATATGAACATCTATTTTACACTTTTTACCCAGTATAATGCCAAAAAATGTTATTATATGTAAAAAAATCAGTATTTTGACCCCTACTTTCATTTGCCATCTTCTAGGTGATGTTCCCCTTCCACCGAGGTGTATGTAAGGACCCTGATCTTAGTTTTGGGCTAACCCTATTTGTTTTGATTAAATAAGTTTCTTATAACTTTAATCTAATTCTCTGAGGTGTTTTGTTATCATGTAACATGCTTATGTTTCAAGTTTGGTCCTGGTTGAATGTTGTTTGAACAATGTTTGCTTATTTTGGACCACGTGCAATTTACCCAAGATGAGGGGTTACCTTGCAACATGTCACATGATGAGTGTGCCCATAGTTATTTAGCATCATAATATAGATAATGATGCTATGGGGCGCCTAGTGAAGAGTTCAAGCATCATGTTGAGCATGTGTGGATGATGCTTGTGCTTTATGTGCCAGTTTTGGTGTAAATTGCAATTCACCCAAAGTGAAGGTTTAACATATAATTTACCATCTCTAGAGTGTTCTACATCTTGTTTGACATCATATAGAGGATAAAAGAAGAGGTGTACACCTTGTTTGGATCTTGGATTGTATGATAACATCTTTGGTGATATATGGAGCACATGAGTAAGCTATGTTTTGCTCTTAGATGTGTTATCTTAGGATAGAGAGCCTTGGAGAGGCTATGTATCAGTTTTTGAGTGTGTAGGGTTGCACCCTATCAGTTTGTGAGTGTGTGGGGTTGCCCCTTATCAGTTTTTGAGAGTGTAGAGTGGTGCATATCGGTTTATGGGTGTGTGGAGATATGGTATTAGGCATGACCTTGGTAAGAGACCTAAGGGACTAGACCTAGATCTTATCACCACGTATTGCTTGGTGTTGCATGTGGCCCTTCTTTAAGGACAAGTGTCACCTAAGGTGATGGCACATTTCTCTTGATATCTCTCATCCTTCTTGTATATATCCCTTTTCTCTCCATGCAAGAAAATCCTTTTGGCCATCTTTGTTTCCTCTCCTCCTTGGTGGACGACCTTGAGAATCTTAAGGAGATAGAGAGTCTCTCTTAGAGCTTAGTGGATGAGTTCCAAGTTGTGGTGTTCCTTGATCATCCTTCATCTTCTACCTTGGTAAGCCATGTTTTCTAGCTTCTTCTTCTTTTCCTTCCCGACCATGAATTTTCGATACCTTCCCATCTTAACCTTGATATCATCTTCTTCCTTGGAGGTGAGGTGGTGATACAGTTGGTGGATCATCTTCTATCTTGAGCTCGTGAGTTTGGATCTTGACCTTAGAGATTGGATGTTGGTGGTGATCTTTTAGGTGGGTTATATAAGTCTTAACCTCCTTTGTTATTATCACTCTTTATATGTTTAACTTTTTCTTCATATCTAGATCGTGTGCCCCCTTATATGTTGGCAGTTAGTGCTTTGTTTTGAGGACTATTTTGGTGAAGGAACTCTATTTAAGTTTCTTCTCATGTCTTACTATTTCTTGCATTATTAAGTATATGGACTAGTGACCTATTTTCCTAAGGTTGAAGATGACTAAGTCGACACTTAGGGGGTGAATGGTCATCATGGCTCATGATGCTTAACCGACACAACATGTTACAAGTCATCATGACTTGGGGATTTCTAGGCCAACATGTCTTTTGGATGCTTAGGTCATCATGGCTGAGATGGTTAGCTTGTCTTGTCTTGTGGTTGTTAAACCAATATGGTGGATGGGTCTTGAAGGAGCTAGCCTATCATAACCTAAGAGTGCCTAAACTGATATGGTTGATAGACTTTGAGGAAGTTAGCCCGTTATTCCCTATAACACCTAAATTGATATTAGTTGACTAGCCCATTATGCTTGGTGAGTGTTATTATTACAATCCATTCCTAGCTTTGCTGGTAATCCTAGAGTTTTAAGATAATCTTAATGCTTGGCATACTTTTGTTAGTAATATTCTATATTATGCTTTGTCTTAACTTTGGTAACCTTAAATACTTGTTTGGGCAACTCATAATCATGACTTAAGCATACTATAAAGATCCGAGTTGGAGTTAATATAGCATTAACCCATACATGTGTGCTAGAAGAGAGTTAATGACATTGGAAGAAATAATTAATAAATGATTTTCCATTTGAGAATATTATCAAAATGATATTGTAATACTGTATAGAATTTAATTATGAATCCAACAAAAAAATAATGAACCAAATTAGAGTTAAAATGAGAGAGTTATGCCTTTTTTAGTAAACATGTACTGAGTACCGCGGCCGACATTGTGTCGACACCGTGACCGCGATTGCGACTGACGCTGTGTCGACACCGCGACTGCGACCGATGTTGCGTCAACACCGCTACCGATGCTGCCCAGGATAGCCAATCGGAAAATGATCATATCTCGAGCAATACTTATCCGTTTTCAACGAAACAAAATGTGTTAGAACCACAATTCGATCCTCTATCATCCCAAACACTTGCTCAATGAGAGGGTGACTTGGAAGGCAATTTCTGAGGTGATTTTGGGAAAGAATGTGAAGAACGACGGAAATCCAAAAGGGTTGCTATAGATTCGACTAGGTAAGTAATTTTATCTATTGATTCTTCCTCCTCCTCATTTCCCCTTGCTCGGAATCCCTGGTCCAACGAATTTGAGGTTTGGGTTAACCTCTGATCTTCATCTTCTACCTACAACAGACCTTCTTTAGGACTGAAAGGAAGAAGAAATCGTGGATTTTGCTAGAGTTTTGATATGGATTCTAGAGTTTCAGAGATGGGTTGCATTTTAAGGTGTTTTCACACCTTAGGGTGAGTGGGTACTTCTTTTAAATAGTAGATTGCACGAAAATGAGTTAAATTATCAATAATCTTCAATTGTTTAATATGCGAGTACAAACCCTAAGTTGCCTTTTTGATCTAGCTTTTGCAAGATGATATGATATGGGTTATTCCTTTGTTGTGATGAATTTCAGATTATGAAATCACATTAGAAATAATCGCTATCCATCTAAATGAGAATTCTTAAATTAATTGTAGAGGTTACATGATTATACTGAAATGTAGGATTTTTGGCTATGACTAAAATTGTTGTATAATTGAATAAAGAAGTTTTCCTAGTTGAATCTTCATGATTACAAATGATTATTTTATTGGTATGCGTATTACATATATGTCAGATAAGATCTTGCATTTCATTTGATGATATCAATGTTTGCTTGATATATCAGTAAGGAGGGTGAAACCCTAAATGAATGGAAGGTAGGAGATTTGCAAATAGACATATTGATTCAATGTTATTCTTGATGTATGATGTTTTAGTAAATGGCGTGGAAACCCTAGTTCAGTTCATTACAGGGTTTCATATATATATATATATATATATATATATGTGTGTATATATATATATATGTGTGTGTGTGTGTGTTCGATTATATGTGAACTGTTGAGAGCAATTCTTATTGAATGATGTTATGATGTATTCAATCCTTATGCGAGTTATGTGATAAGTGAATGAGGTAAATGAAACCCTAATGATAGGATGTTCAATGAAACAAGTATTGTGATATCAATGTTTCTCAGTTTGAGATGTGGTGATGCTTAACAGTTCAGTTGTGGTAAATGTTATCAAATGGTTTATGAAATGAATAGTTTACAAAGTTGAACAAAGATATGTTGATGTGATGATTGAATTGTGAATTTAAAGAGTGAATTAGACATGTAGATGCCCTGAACATTGTAGAATCCTCGCAGGATGAGGCCTACACTATGAGGAGGAAACGGTTTCCCGACTGGAGGTAGTCCAGATGGAGGTAAGCCGGAGTGCACTAGTAGGGTGTGGGGGTCTTGACCAGTAGGGTAGACTCCTTATAGTTGTGTGGTACCCAACACCAACCAGGGATGTCGGTGGTACCTATGTTACATATTGAGTGATCAGTGGTCAGTAGGTCTACTTATGCACAATAAGCCTAAGGGATTTGACTCACCACCTGAGTACCCATGTTGAGAGGTGGAGTCTGTGATATCCGGCCACTCCCATTAGTCGCCGAGAGGCAGACGTGTCGAGGCCCGCTGTAGACGGGGTCTTACTCAAGAGATAGGCTTAGGAACCTGGGCATGCTTCTAAGCCTTGTACAGTGAGATTGTAGCTTGCTACGATTCCTTCACATGTTGTGGTACACCTCATGTGGGTTCAGGGCATAACAAGATGAATGAGAGGTTAAATAAGTGTGCGCATTTATTGAATTATTCTCTGTATGTTTCTGAGTTATTACTTTTCTTTATGATCAATCAAGCATGTTCATATATTGATTCATTCTTGTATATATCAAGAGTATCCTACCATATTTATAATTGTCAATGATTAGACTCTTTAAAGCTTACTGTTGTTATAATTGATATCAGTTGTTCAAAAGTATATCTGTAATTATATAAGTGCTTTAAACTATTTCTTTGAAGTACTCATTCACTGAGCGAGTAGGCTCACCCCTCTACTCACAATTTTTAGGGAAACCACATGGACTTGAAGAAGGTTAAATCATCAGAGTAGATCTACCACATGAGTTAAGTATGAGATTAGTTTAGTTCAGTCAGTCCCTATCACTCTAGGTCCTTGTATAGATGTGAGAGAGTTGTAAATGATGTTTATATCTTTGTTTCCTTAATAAGAGAGAATGTATCTGACTATCATGTCATATGTACATGGAAGTGTGAGAAACTGAATAAATGTATGGATGTGTATCATTAATGTTGAGATCACATTACAGTAATCAAAGTTTAATTCTCTTATAAAGTTTGTTTATGTGATTGAATGCGAGAAAACAAAGAGTTTGAAACAAAGGAAAAAAAGTCAGGAGTGAACTTTGTATTAGGTATAATCCTCAAACTTATGCCCTAATCTCATGATTAGTGGTAATTGTGGGATGTAGGTGTGACAACTTTGGTATCAGTGCCTAGGTTGAGTCGTCAGGGACCATTAGGATAGAAAGTCAGAGTTATAAGTGTAGCAGTATAGGAGGTGATGTGTCTATAGCTCTAGGAGGTCTTAGTATTTAGATACCCTGGCCTGGTATCTGAATACTTCGGTTGACCAGTATCAAGCTACTATGTCTATTCTTCTCTGAATGCCCTAGCTAGGCATGCAGTTGAAGGATGGGCTAGAGAGAAACCCTAGAAATATTAGGTTTAGAAGACTAGAAAGAAAGAAATGGATTGAGCATAAGAATAGAATGTGATTCAACTCTTGTTCTATATTGCTTATTTGATTAGAGATCATAGAAATGCTCTTATATATATGAGTTCATATTATCAGTTTGTAGAATATGTATGGTTCTTTTAGATTGTTGTGTATCATGAAGTTTATTCAGTTATTTCTTTGTATCAAGTAGACCAGAAGTTATGTCTAAATGAGTTTGCCTTGAGAGGATATTCTTTCCACATGTTTGAGATTAATAGGAGTTGGTTAATCCTGAGTAGCTCTTGGCTTCAAGATTGTAGGTTCGGCCTGATCCGGCTGGAAGGATGCGTTACTGGGATCTAATGACTCCTATTAACAATATAATAAGAGTAGACTCTTGATAAATTAGACCCACATCATAGTGAGAATGTACATACACTAAGATGTTAAAATATATGGGAAAGATTAGAATAGCTAAGAATTAGTTGAAACTAATATCTGAGATCCAACGTTGGGGCCTCATATGAGAAACCCTTAATTGGGAATAAAGGAACACGACATAAGGTTCAGATTAAGTTTAATGATTAGTGTTATATGAACTCTAGATATGAAATATGGAGAAGATATTAGAAAGGTATGTAAGGGCCAAGATAGTAAGAACCAATCATGAGGAATGGATCATATAATCGAGTACAATGCTTTTATGCACTCCAAAGTAAAGGGAAAATTGAAGAAAAGAGTTAAGTATATGATAATTACATAAAATTGAAGAGTCTTTAGAAGAGTTAAAGTAAAGAGAATTAGATGAACATGTAAATCATAAGACCAGGACAAGAAACTTAGTTGAATCAAAAAGAAATGTTAGAAATGATGAGCTTGATTAAGGAATGAGGGCTATGATATAATTGAGAGCATGGAATGTATACCTTATTTACATTCATCCTTGCTACCTTTAGACTCCAAGTCTCTATAGAACAACAAACTAGTTTCTAAAAGAAGAACAAAAGTGTAGCTTAACAAATGAATAAGTCATACAAAGGTAGACTATATTCAGGAAGGAAAAACTTGATTAAAAGAGAAGCTAAGTTTGATGCATGCATGAGCCGTTTGATTTAAAATGAAGGATATGTAATGTATTAAACATGAGGTGAAACTAGTAGATAGAATATTGATTTAGAATTTAAACTTCACATTAGTAGAAGGATAAAAAATAAATATATGCAACATGGTATACATGATCATACACATGAATAAGTAACATGATCATAAGAGAAAAGTTGAAGTTAAATATGAAAGGTGGAAGAGTAGTATATGGTAAGAGGGTTATGGAAAGTAAGGAAGGGTTTGAAACATGATTGAGTAATATAGATTATATAAGAAAGAGGTTGCGAGATTCAAGCAAGTGCTAATTAGTCAAGTATCCTTGTTGATAAATAATTAAACCTACATATGAGAAATATATTAAGGGAATGTTTGAAGATAAGAATTCTAAGTCTCAGAATCATCTTCTCTTTCATATCTTCCTTAATGAGAGAAATGTGGGAATGAAGTGATAAGAAAATGAATCATATATGATGCATAACCGCCATGGTAGAGACATCTAATGAATGTAATAATGACACACAATATGATGATGAAACCCTAGCAGGGTAAACTAAGAATGTAATCTATCTGAATGACCAAGTAAGAGAAAGGAAATTCAATTGATAAGATAAGGAAGACTTTAGTAACACTTGTGAGATCCAAAGTTTGAATTTCAAATTAAGGGAGCAAAGTCATGTCACAATAACAACATGTTACTGATAAGGACCAAACCCAAGAATGTTTACAGTTGTGGTAGTTCAAGGGAGGTCACTAGTGATTTGACCTTGAATACTAGCATCTCTATAAAATAAGATCATGAGATTAGCACTATGAGAAGTAAACCAGCATAGATAGTAATCCATGGTTTAAAGGTAGCTAATCTGAAAGGTTGATAAACAATATGGAAATGATTCAGAGTAAAGGGTAAGAAACAAATTTGAAATGTAACAAGTGTGTTTTGAATAAAAGGAGAAACACAACATGAGTAAAGTGTGATAAGAAATAAATTCTTGCAGTGATAGAAGGAATGATGAGTAATCTATTCTTACCCTGAATGTTTCAATGTTAGGGATGTTTATTCTATATGATCAAAATGAGAAGGATAAGTAACAAGAAGTAAGTAGTAATGAATGAGAAGATAAGAGAAAACAAGGGCTTTCAGTAATACGTGAATTTTTTTAGAAGTATAATTTGTTGTAGGTATATTAATGGATGTAAATTGGTTCTACGTATGATTTTAGTGTACATGTGCAAGCAATATGT
The DNA here is from genome assembly GCA_963693085.1 of Alisma plantago-aquatica. NCBI lineage: Eukaryota > Viridiplantae > Streptophyta > Magnoliopsida > Alismatales > Alismataceae > Alisma > Alisma plantago-aquatica. The sequence goes on along the minus strand of OY856414.1, from coordinate 390,735,268 downwards.
TAATCAAAGGTGTCTGATAGTTGTAGTCGTTCATACCAGTAATCCGTCTTAGTATTGTATAATTGTAGTATGGTGATATGGGTTGAATGATGAAGGAACTAATGGAGGGTTACCCTGAATAAGGTAGTCTTACCTATTCACTCATATGAATAGAAGGGACAATATCCATATTGTATTGCCTGAATAAGGGTTGAATGATGATGGAACTAATGGAGGGTTACCCTGAATAAGGGAGCTAACCTGACATAACCTAAGAGTGCCTAAACCGATATGGTTGATAGACTTTGAGGTAGTTAGCCAGTTATGCCCTAAAACACCTAAAATGATATGTGTTGACTAAACCATTATGCTTGGTGAGTGTTAGTCGTCATGCTCTTGAAGTACCTAAAGAGATAAGGTTTTTCTCAACCGATATGCCTTGGAGGTGTTAGCCCATCATGGGTAAGTGAGTGCTCATGGAGTTGGTATGTTTGGAGGGTTAATTTGTGACGCCCTTGATGGTGCAATAGGTCGGCATGACCTAACCATGACCCTAACCGTAAACAACTCATTACACAATGTGATGCCTGACACACCATGTGTTTCCAGTCACTCCTTAGGGTGGTGATGTCGGTCACACCCTCAAGAGGTGATGCTCGATATCCCTTCAAGAGTTGATTCATGATACACCTTCAAGAGGTAATGACCATCACACTTTCAAGAAGGGTCATTTGATACACTATAAGGTAGGTTAAACTGATACACCCCAAGAGGGTTCAAACTGATACCTTGAATGAACTAATCTGACACACCATAACGTAATCAAGTCAACACAAGTGGATGAGGTGAAACTGATATCACTTGTTGAAGGTTGAAGGTGTTGGATCAAGGGCTCTAGAGGGGGGGTGAATAGAGTTTCACAAAACTCACAAAATGAATTAGACCACCAAATTATATTAAGTGCATAAACTTAAACATACAACCAATTTGAGGTCCTAACTAACATGCATAGCAAGGGTGAGAGACAAGGAAGAACATACACTTGGACAAAGTGGTTTAGAGTGGTTCCACACTTCAGACTAGAAGTGAGTCAGTCCACTACCTAGATGTGGTTAGGCTCTAGGACTTTGCAATCTTGATGCTCTTATATTCATTCATAAGATTACAAGACAAAACCACATTCATCCAAGGACTTAATACCTCAAGCAAGGATCTTCAACCTACTGAAGGAACTTACCCACTTGAACTAGGGAGTCTTCAGCCTTCAACAAGGACTTACCCACTCCACCTTCAAGTATTTGTCCTTCTAGGAATTACCTATCCTTCTTGAATGTCTGCCTTGCCTATCTCCTTCACTCGGAGATCTGGAACACCATGCTTTCTTCAACCTTGAAGAACAACAACTCCTTCTCCTTCACTCAAAGAAGATCTTCAACCTTTTCTTCAAAGGGAAAGGTGGGGAAGGAAGATGGAGGTGGAGAGATTTACAAGGATACAAGAGGTATCTCTCTTACAACAGATCCTAACTTACTCATACTCATGGATTTGACTTGAAGGTAGAGGGAGAAAGGGGCTCAAAGGTGTGTAGCACTCTCAACTAAGCAAGAACCAAGCTTATATCGAATGAACAATCTTGGAATGAACTCCAAGTGGTCCTATTTATAGCTGGGGGTTCTCCTTTGAGTTAAGGAACACTTAGGGTCGAATTATAGCCATTTTTTCCCAAGGCAACAAATCTATTTTCGTCCAAATAAGTCACCAACGGTCATAATCACTTTTTTTTGTAATTTCCGTACAGTGCATTTGTTCGAGTTTCAATAAAGGTATCTAGACCGATTGGGTAAAAGACAAACCTGGTTTTCAAACCATCGGTCGAGTTTGTCCTAAGGAAACTCGACTGACCAATGAAAGTTGTGTTTGGTCATTAACCCGATTGGTCGAGTTCTATGAATGCATAACTCGACCGATGCACTCTCCAAAAAATGGATCTAGTGGATCGATCGAGATTGTAACTCGACCGATCAATAGCCTGTGATCGGTTTTCTAAAGTGCATCAAAAGTGATTAAAACTCGGTGCAAAGTGTCCCAATCAATTTTCTCATCTTAGTTACAAGCCATATCATCAATACAAGAGATTACAAAAATCTTCTAAGGTCATTTACATGGATTTCCTAATTTACACACTTGTATAGCTTTTGACTTGAACTTGAGCAAATTAGGGCTTGACCAATTTGATCCTTTTCATGTACCTAACACCTGAAATCAATCTTGAATACACATATTAGATACATATGAATGGAATGATTAAGTCGTTATCAAAATATGGACAATGTATAAATTCTAAGTCAACATTCTCCCCCTTTTGACAATGACAAACCATTCATCAAACATATTGAAAAGGATATAGAAATTATACCTTTGCCTTGTGAATTGTGGGGATTCAAGATTTGAACAATGTGAATTACTCCCCCTCAATCTATGCTTACTCTAACATGCATAGTTAGTCTATCTACACAAAGCAATTATAACATACAAGTACTATATGGTCCTTTGCAAGTCACATGTTAAAACATAAAATGAACAAGAAAAGGATCTCATAAGCAATAAACAATAGTATGACAAAGAATAGAAATATGATTGAGTTCAAGACATTGAAGTTCTCTCCCCCTTTTGACATTATCAAAAAGTAGGGGGTAGAATAGCATACAATAAGTCTTCTCCAAATATAATAAAGCAGATAATCATACATGCAATCTCATATCATATATCAACCAGAGACAAATGAAACATACAATCTCAGTTATAATCAAAATATGGTGAATTACGACACCAACTCATAATATATAACAGAGCAAAGAGAAAGAGTGCACATAACATAGATTACAACTCAGAAGCATGTTCTCATAAAAGCAACTACAAGCAAGGAGTGATGAAAAACTAAAGATAAAAAATAGTACATCTCAGATAATGTGCTCAGGTGTTTCTAATACAAAATAGGCTAGAAAGATGTATATGATCAGCAAACAAGACTAAAAACTAAGAAATAATCTAGACATCTAGACTATCTATGTCCACATCATCATCATCATCAGCTCTAGGCTCATAGTCCTCATATCCATCTGACGGTGTAGCAATAGTAGTGGATTCATCACCTGAATCGCCACCAGAGTCATCACCGTCATCAAAGGCATCCTCACCATCACCATCATTGTCGTCAGCAGCAATAGTCTTAGCGTCATCCTGGTCAGGCATCTCCTCATCTACAGGAGGACCAAAACCACGATCGAACCAATGATCAATCTTCTCATCCCAAGTCATACCAAGAGCATAGAGCTCATTAGACTGAGGGAAGGATGGAGAAGAATCACCAAGACTGGCGAGCAGGGTGGCCAAGGGGCCAGCAGGCAACGGCAAGTACATGGGTGTAAGACCACCAACAACATAGGGTGGAGGAGTAGCAGCAGAAGGTTTGGGGGTAGGGTAGTAATGATGATATGCATAAGAAGCATACTCACTACCGGGGAAAGGCTAGTAGGTGGGTTAGGGTTGTGCACAGGACATGTTCATGTTTGATATGATTGAACATAAATCCCGGTGCATGTGCTCCTGGACCTGGAGGTTGTATGCCTATTGATGCATTGTTGGTTTATTAAACTAATGAGTTTCAATCTTAAGAAAGATCTTTTACTCAACTAACCAATTTCCATAAGTATACGTAAGTAGTCGTAGTTGAGATTGAACACAAGGAGCTTAAGAAATTAATTAAACGCAACAGTGCTAAGGTTCGACAATCTAGACCATTTTAAATGTGGAATTAGTTGATTAAACTAGAAGTTTCAGAATTAAGCAAATAGTAAATGGTTTACTAAAAGAGATTAAATTCAGAATTAGAAGTATCTTGGACTTAGGATTTCATCCACATATCATAGCATAGAACAGGAGCATGAAATTTAAACATACTAAGCACTTGTTTTAAAGGAGAGTTGTATGTTGCACTTCACCTCTCGATGCAAGTACAATGATCCTAGCTCAATTCAACATTCCCATGTATGAATTTCATTTTGGATCACAAACCTACTCCTCAACTACATAATTTCCACTCTCGTGGTAAAGAAGGAGTTGCCAAGAGAATACCTCCTTACTCTCCTACCTATCTTCTCAGATCAAGCAAAAGAGCATAAAACATACACATAAGGTGGCCAGCCATACATGCTGAAAAGAAGAAATAGGTACTCAGAATGTTACACCCCGATCTCATAATTACCACTAATCATGAGATGAGGGCATAAATGAGGATTTAACGTAATACAAAGATCACCCTTAACTTTTTCTTTTTTTCAAACTCTTTGTTTTCTCACATTGAATCACATAAACTAACTTTACAAGAGAATCTAACCTTGATTACTCTAATATGATCTCAATATTAATGATACACATCCATACATTCATTCTATTTCTCACACTTCCATGTACATATGACATGATAATCAAATGCATTCTCTCATATTAAGGATCTAGAGTGACAGGGACTGACTGAACTTAAAAAATCTCATACTGAACTCATGTGGTAGATCTACTCTGATGCTTTGACCTTCTTCAAGTTCATGTGGTTTCCCTAAAAATTTGGGTAGAGGGGTGAGCCTACTCGCTCAGTGAATGAGTACTTCAAAGAAATAGTCTAAAGCACTGATATAATTACATATATACTTTTGAGAAACTGATATCAATTATAATAGCAATAAGCTTTAAAAGGACTGATCATTGACAATCATAAATATGGCAGGATACTCTAGATATCAACAAGAGTAAATCAATATATGAGCATGCTTGATTAATTTCAAATAGAACTAATAATTCAGAAACATACAAAGAATAATTGCTGGGAAACTATACTCGAATCTTTCTTAGCTTATCTTACTTATAAGAAACTCTTTAAAACTTGCGTTATCATATTTTATCTTATGCCCTGATCATATGCAATGTACTCTACATATGAAGACTCGTAGCGAACTACAATCTCACCGGACAAGACTTAGCTGACACAACTGGGAATGCTAAGCCTCACTATGTCACTGGTCTGCAATAGGAAAATGGCTCTCTGGCCTCGGCACACCTATTATGCCATAAAAATTGGACTCCTCCTCTAACCTGAGCACACAGGCAGAGAATCAAGCCACCTATTGGCTTTTCTATACTCTAGTGCCACCAGGACCTCTAGCTGATGTTGGACACTACATGATGTATATTAAGGAGACTTCCACTATGGCTTCATCCCCCGTACCACATGTGAGTACGTTCTGACCCCCGTATACTGGACACTATTAGGGTTAGGTTGTTTCTTCCCTACGATGCAAACCTCTCATAGGGATTCTACGGTGTTTAGGTCCCCTAAGTCTATTATTTTATTATTCTTGGAAAGCTCTTACTATATTGTATCTTTTCCTTACTTATACTTGACTCTGGTATCTCTATGGTACCACATCTATTTATTTGAAGTTTATAATATAACATGTATATCATTCTAAACTTGGTAGAGAAGTATATTCAAAACACTATAATATTCTGAGTAATCATCATACTATACATACAGCCATTCTAAAATTCTTAAATAAACATAATACATGTCAACTTGGCACTTTATACACTAGAATCATGCAATTGAACTATTAAGCATCACCACATCTCATACTGATAACATTGATATCACAATACTTGATTCATTGAATACCCTAGAATTAGGGTTTCATTTACCTCATTCACTTATCACTTGGCTCTCATAAGGATTTCATACGACATAAACATTCACTGAATAAAAACTATTTTCAACAAATCATATACAATCAATATATGTATGAAACCTTAGAACTGAGCTGAATTTGGGTTTCCATGCTATTCGCTGAGATATCATGCATCAAGAATAAAATTGAATAAATAAAGTCTATCATGTCAAGAAAATCCCTTCAAATGGATTTCACGATATCTATTAGTAAATATCCAACTTTCCTCGCATCTAGGGTTTCACCCTCTTTACTGATATATCAAACAAACATTATTCACCTTAAATGAAATCTAAGATAGTATCTAATATATATGCACTATGAATTCAGATAAACAATCATTCATAACCAAGGGAATCCAGATAAACAAATTTCTCTATTTAATTATACAACAATTTCAGTCATAGACAAATTCCCTATATTTCATTTTACTCTTATAACCTCTGCGAATACTTAGGGAATTCTCATTAGGATGTATTGTATACATTTATAATATGATTTTATCATTTGAAATTCATCCAAATGGAGGAAGAATCCATTTCATGTCATTTTGCAACAGCTTAGATCAAACACACAATTCAGGATTTGTAGTCGGATACTAAGCAATTAAAGATTATGGATGATTTAACCAATTTTCGTGCAATATACTATTTAAAGGAAGTTACCACTCACCCTAAGGTGTGAAAACACTTTAAAAATGCAGCTCATCCCTGAAAATCTCAGTCTCATATCAAATCCCTAGCAATTCACCCGATTCTTCTTCCTTTCAACTCAGAAACCCTAGAAATGAGGGAGTATGAAGAAAGAGTGAGAAAAGGGAAATTTTTGATACCATTTTGGATCAAATCAGAGGAGGGATTGAATCATAACATGTTAGAGGAGATTCACCATGAAACTATATCCAAAGAAGCTAAACTTACATGATTTCATCATTCCTCAGACCGCAAAACCCTAGGTCAGCATCTCCATCACTTTCTCCTCTCAAACCCTAACTCTCCCTCTCTCTTTAGGATTTAGTGTCTCTGGATCGAATCACAAATTATGAGAGCTCCTTGTGTGTTAGGTTGACCATATAGAGCAATTGAGCTGCTTGGGTCAATTGCACATTGGCCCCTCACTATACTTTTTCTTATTTCAGCTGAATTTTTTGTCATAAAATTAATATTGTAATTCATCTACTGATAAGATCTAAACACATCCAAAAATTATGATAATTTTACAAATTGTTTAATATTTATATTCGGATCTTCAGTTAAAATTTCAGATCATTTGTAGTTACCAATAAATAAACAAAAATAAAACACTACACTGCTAAAAAGCACTATGTTAGCATTTTGGTCGAAGTATAGTTCGACCAAAAACCACATTCAAAGAACACTAAAAAATCTGAAATTTTTCTCCAATATGAATGATTGAGTTATCCATATTATATAAAATTTAAATTAAATAAAAAAAATTTATAAAATATGAAAAATCATTTACCACACTGCTATCCTGATCAAATTCCATATTTATGTACTATCAAAACCCTGATTTTTTTCCGATTAGGGTTTACATTTCTCAAACCCTAATTCTTCTAACTAAAATCATATTTAGAGTTTCTTCTTAGGTTTGAAACATCACAATTTATCTACTATCATTAATCAAGTCTAAACGATGTTCAATCTAATCAAGCATGTAATCATTCAGCTAAACCCTAGTTTACCAATTAAGTACAAATGTGGTCATTACACACAAGGTGGAAAAACAAGAAACATAGCATTTAGTACGAAATTGTCATGTTCCATACATCATATGATATTTGAGATACTCTCCCATGTCTAAGAAAAGGAAATTACTCATCCATAATAGTGTAAAATAGAAAATGCACAGAAATTTCAGAGTTCAACATGATTTAGAGAAGGAAAAGCTAAGAAAACCCATGGTGTAACCCAAGAGGAGAAGAATTCCAACTTTAGCACGAAATCTCACTCCTATAGCTACTCCAAACCAGACAAACCTCTCTCCCAAGAAGCTTTGTGGAGTGGAGAAGCTATGTTGCACCTTGGAGAAGAAGATTGGAGAAGAAAAGAAGAAGAATGTGGTTCTTTAGCAAGAAACCACCTTCTTCCACCTAAAAAATTGTCCTCCTTTCTCTAGCCTCACTCTGGGATGAAAGAGTTTCGAATAATAACCCAAGATAACTACTCCATAGAGTGATTTCATCTTTTAAAATGAAAGGAGTCATATTTGAAAATTGTTGAAACTGACAGGCACACAACGTGTCTTTCTCTGGACACGATGTGTCCTGTCTCCGACAGTTGTTTCTGAGTGTGAAGCACATGGCATGTCCGATTTAATACATGCCATGTATGTTACCAGAAAGGTTAGTGTGATGGAGTGGATTTTTGAAATCCATAAATCTCCAATAATATATTAGAATCCATATCTTGAGTTATAATGAGAGTTCCAAGTATTTTTTAGTAAAGTTGGAATGTTGATTGAGATTTATATAACGATTAAGATCTCTCTTTTTATGCCTTCTTGGGGAATTTAATTGGATCTTATAACAATTCAATTTTGGCACCAAATACATGTACAATGTACCTTTTGTAGCGAGGAAGCTATGGTTAAAATTTTGTGGTATTGGATGCTCCTAGAGGGAGTTATTTAGGTTTAAAGATGAGGAAATAATGTACTTTTGATGTATTTGATTAGCAAGGTTTGGATCATCTAGCTTAAGCTAAATGTGCTGCGCTCCCTTTTGGTTTTTGAATGAACTGTGTGGCTAGATCCAAGACATAGATATCAAATCAAGCGATAGTTATGGATGCTTTGAGTGAGCCACGGATAGGCTCATGTGGAGGACCATTTCAGACCATCATATTTGAGATGAAGGGTCCTTGTGTCATCCCCTACCTTGCGGTTAGAGCAAGGTAGTGGGGCAGCATGTTCCCAGCCACCATACATCATGGTTGTGGACCGAAGGGGGGAAGTGAGGTGGACAGTTGTACTTTGCTTGGATAGAGGAATGAGAAGACCCCATAAACGATATCTGCAGCCACTCCAATAGGAAGAACAAACTCCCGTCTTTCTGTACTTCTCCAATGGGGTTCGCGGGCAGTGTGAGATGGAACAAGATGAGGTACATCCAAGCTGGAGGAAGATAATAGAGGGAGAAGGACGACCGAGGTCAGGAGAATCTTTTGAGGGTGCTTTCGAGCCTGTTTGGGTTGTGCTGTCGGCTGACGAAGCACATCCCTGCCGGAGACAAGCTGGGGTTCGGGTTAGCTGCTTCGGGCTTCCTCACCTCTGATGGAGTTGCCTTTGAGTTGAATAAGGCTGTGGGCTGCTTTTGCAAAAGCTCCCTGACGCCTTCCATGCCTGGGGGCGATATCCCCCTTTCCCACCGTCGTGGCGACGACCATGGCCGGCGAGCTCCTGGTTGTGAAGCTCCGGAGGAGAATCCAAGGACCAGTGAGGTCGGGGAGGTTGGTGAAATGTCCTCGAAGCGTATCGCAGTCTCAAGGGCTAGTGAGGAGCACCATCACACCGTCAATCGCTCGCCAGAGAGAAGAGAGGTGGCGGCGGACCTGCTCACAAAAGAACAGAGCCGCAATCCTGATCGCGAAAGTCTCTGAGCAAGTAAAGATCGGACCAATTGGTCCAGCTAGTGAACCAAGCGGCCCAATCACAAACCACATCAATCCAGACTGTGAACCGTCAGTGAACCGAGCCCAAACCAACACGGATCGTCCAATTCAATGTGATCCAAGAACTTGAGGTAGCCCCACCCAAAGAGCCACGTGGCGAGACATGATTCGCTGAAAAAGGTAAATGTTCAATAATTGCCCAGATCTTATATAATTCATAGAAATTAACTCACATGTCAGAAAAATACAAATAAGGTACCAAAATTCTCAGAAAAATGAGTAGAACACAATATAACTATAATACCAGGATTTTGAAGCATTGATCTCAGTGATATCATGTAATATGTGTAATGCTTAGTTCTTGAGTAATAAATATTAAATGATGACATAAAATTATGATAAAATGTCAGTAAATCCTTATGCATGTTTATAATTCATATGATGTCAGATATGTCTAGGTTGATGCACGAAATCATGTAATTTGCTTAATATGTCTAATTAGGGCTTTTAATCCTAAATACAATGCAATTAATGCATACATGCTCAATAAATGGTGAAATTTACAGAGTAAGTTCATATCAGTAATCTGAAGGTAAGATGTAAATCGGATATCAGTTAGATGCATATAATTCATGTTATATGAAGTTGACCTTTAATACATGGTTTAAAACCCTAATCTAGGTTAATGTTGTAACCTAGGGTTAATTAATGCTATGGAAGATAATGATCATATTATGTATCTTAATTTGTAATATAAGACCAGTAATATAAATCCCACATAAGGATGAAGATATAAGACAAGTAATGATGAGAATATCATAATGAGATAAGCTAAACCCTAATGGACATAATTAGGGTTAAGATGATATATAATAAGATGAGAACTTGATGATCGTATGTGATATTGTCTTAACCAGGGGTTTGACCAAGATATAGTTGACATGAGGATATGATGATTAGGTTTGTCTTGATCTAAGGTATGCCATTACCTCTTACTTGGCTTATTATACAATATGCTTGTGTTATATGTGTAGTAAAATACTTGGCATATGATATTGGATGAAATGATTGTTCTTGTATGATATGTTGCATGATTTTCCATGATTACTGCTATGAACACATCAAACATAATATATTTGTTCCATTATATGAAAGCACTAACTCTTTGGTAGTGTGCTTGGAAGTGACCTAACTCTTTGGTAGTGGTCACATTGTACATATGACCTAACTCTTTGGTAGTGGTCTGACCTAACTCTTTGGTAGTGGTCACCTTGTACAAATGATCTAACTCTTTGGTAGTGATCATAAAGGCCTTGGTATATAATGGAAAATAAGCTTAAAATATGTGTTCTCTTTTGTTAATGAATATCCTTGTGTAAGTATAGGCTTTTCTTATATTCTTCTGTTACTGCCAAGTATATTATTTTTATCTTATTGCCAAGATATGATGAGAGGTATATAAAAAGACATGTAGGCGTACTCAGTACAATATTCATGAAATATTGTGCTGACGTGTACCGCATGTAATCTTTTTGTTTAGGTTTTGGCTATGCTCTTGAAGATTCAGGATAGTTGAGAGTTGTGTGGCGAGATGATGTACAGGTGGACCTGTTGTCTTAAGATCCTGTAGTTTAGTGGTAGTACATGTATATGTCAAAGTTTGTAGTTCAATATGTAATATCAAATGTTGTAACAATTCATGTTGTAATTATATGTTGAATGGTGAACATGTGTGTATGGTTTTATTATTGTTCATGTACATGTGCTACTGACTGTGACTTCCTCTGATTTTTTTCTTCTTAGCCTAGTGTGTGGTGTTTAAATTGTGATTCTTGTTGAGGTGAGGTTTCAATTTGGACTTCACACATCAGATTAAGTTTTAGAAAATTCGGGGACGTCACAGATGGTATCAGAGCATGAACAATAGTAAAGCCTGACATTTTCTCATTATGAAACTCAAAACTAAAGAACCTTGAACTTAATAATCTTTAGGGTTAGATTAGTCATCTTTTAGAGACTAGATCTGACCTAGCCTCTAGGTTAGCACCTAGATGTCCGAGAACTAGGCCTAGACTGGTGCTTATTGTATAGAAAGTCCTTAGATGTCGTTCTTTCCTTGTAGTGCAGCGGTATGGGACGTTGCACTATTTGGAAATGACGTGCATCAAGGGAAGAGAAACCCTAGACATATGGCACTCGTTGTCTAGAGTAGCTACACTAGTCTACACCATGTTCTCACCCCTTTCCTTAGTTTTCATGACACTGGACTCTCTACTATGTGTGGGACACTCGTTTCTGGATTTGGTTTTTGATTCTAATCGGATCGAACCTCGATAGTTTTCTCTGACGTTTGTTTTATCGGAGAAAAACTATATAATATTTTATTATGTATATGTATTACAAAAAAAATGTGTCCCCACACATGTATGAGTAGGAGGTGACCATGCAACCTAAGTGAAAGTAAATGACATCAGTCTAGAAGAGAGAGTAGTTCTAGATTAGATGTCTAGAGCCTTTTTGGAATATATGATAGATAGAATAGATGATATAAGTTTTGATGATATGATGTAAATCTTATATAGATAATATAAGATGGTTATGCTGATTTATGTTTGCCTTTGAGGACTTGAGTTAGATTTGAGGTTTTGAGATAAGTCTTGATGATGCAAGTAACTAGGCTTTTACGAGATAAGATGTGTTAAGTTAAGACAAGTTGTGAGTCAGCATGGGCTTCAAGCTCTTTTACAAAGGAGGACCTCTAGTGTTAGGACCAGTTTTAGGGTTAACTCCAAAGAGAGTGAGACCCCAGAGGGAGAAGGTTAAAGAACCTAAACTCCAAGATATGAGAATTCTGAGATATGTGATATGATATGTCCTAAACTAGACTACTCCTGAGTGAATGAGTTGTGTTGCTCTATGCATGATTCCTATAGTCTTGTTGAACCCTAGATGTCCTTGGGAGGACCAACCCCTAGAGATAGAGAGAGGCTGGTTATATATGTGCATATGTGAACATGGATATGAGTGTCTATCATCTGGGTGAGGGAGAGAGCCCAAGACCCTAGAGGAGGTAGCTATGTTAGTTTCTATGAAGCCTCATGCTCGGGTTGGTGGTTTCCCACATAGGAATCTAGTGGTGTATATAAGAGAGCTTTGGGTATGATGTTTCATGGTTAGAACCTATGAAGAATATGTCATAGCATGCTTTGGTTTTTGCTTATGTGGCTAAAGCTTGTGAAGTTGATCACTAGTGCCAATGAGGTAATCCGAGAACCCTAGACTAAGAGAGGAAAGATAAAGTATATGCATATGAGCTACTCATAGAGTTGAGTTAGCTCAGAGAGTCTGAGTATGACCCTACCCTCATGATATGGGTTAGGAGAACCTCAGTTGGACTAGATAAAGTTTAGATATATGTTTTAAGAAGCCACTCACCTAAGTTTTTTTTAGAACAACATGATAAAATATATGTAAGGATGTGATCTAATCTTGAGATATGATATATAGACATGATATGATGAAATACCTAGAGATGGTTTAATAGATATCAAGGTATAAATGGTTAACCATATACATGAATAATGATGATAATGCGAAATTGTTGGTTAATCTTGTGATGAAATCACCAATAAATGTTACAGTTTATTATGAATAATGAAATACGATCATATAAATGAAACATATTATATGAGGTGTTAATCTTAGTGCTTAATAAAGATGAAAAATATAGTTTGATAGTTAGCACAACATAATGTTGATGACACCTTGATGTATGGCTAACTTGGGTTAACTCCTTTTGAACATGGTAATATGATGTTGGAAACCATAATGCATGGGTAAGATAAGGATGCAACCCTGATATATGAGATATGTCATGACATAACCTAAGTTTCTAAACCCTGAGTTCAACCCTGAATGGAGTGTTTGTGCACCCAAGATGGTTGTAAACCCCCCTAATAGTGCTTTGGATACATGGTTCTAGGTAACCTTTGCGGATATGATACACATAGAAGAGTGCCCACATGTGGATGAAGACATGGTAGTTTTCCTTGGAGTACGAGTATGGTTTACTTTCGAGGACGAAATTTCTTTTAAGACATATATGATGTGACAAAGTGGGTTTTCTGGCTTAATTTCGAGGATGAAATTTCTTTTAAGGTGTGTAGGATGTGATGGAGTGGATTTTTGAAATCCATAAATCTCCAATAATATATTAGAACCCATATCTTGAGTTATAATGAGAGTTCCAAGTATTTTTTAATAAAGTTGGAATGTTGATTGAGATTTATATAACGATTAAGATCTCTCTTTTTATGCCTTCTTGGGGAATTTAATTGGATGTTCTAACAATTCAATTTTGGCACCAAATTCATGTACAATGTACCTTTTGTAGTGAGGAAGCTATGGTTAAAATTTGGTGGTATTTGGATGCTCCTAGAGGGAGTTATTTAGGTTTAAAGATGAGGAAATAATGTACTTTTGATGTATTTGATTAGCAAGGTTTGGATCATCTAGCTTAAGCTAAATGTGTTGTGCTCCCTTTTGGTTTTTGAATGAACTGCGTGGCCATATCCTAGACATAGATATCTAATCAAGCGACAGTTATGGCTGCTTTGAGTGAGCCACTGATGTGGCTTTTTGAATGCACTAACAAATTCACTCGGGGTTTATATCCCCGAGCTTTTACCAAAACCAAGTGCAACAATACCACCCGCAAGCGGACGGATCTTATCGCAGTATAGTTGAGGATCGAACCCAAAGGACAACGTTTTTAAGAATCTTTGTCAGTTAGATCTAGCCCAAGTAAAACTAATATTTAGAACAATTGGTTGATTTTGGTTTGATTAAACTAATTGCAAGAAAGTAAATGCGGAATAAAAGATGGGTTTAGATCAATGATATGGAATCGATGGGATGGTACCGGGTTTGACCACCGCTACGCACACAAACACACTCTCTTGAAAACAAACCAGGCACGATAAAACACTCCAAATAGAGCTGCTGCAGAACCCCCCATACGGGCGTTAGGTCCGCGTAAGCATCACCATAGGCAGCCGATTTCTCATCGCCATCCGGATCACATGTCTTACGGCTCTGAAGATACATAAATCCACGGAGGTTGTGAACCCCCCATACGGGCGTTAGGCGCACAGAAGCGTCACCGAAGGCTAGATGGCTCATCCCCTCGCGGATCATACACTTACGACCTCGATGAAATCCCATCCTATTTCTAGTTTGGGAGTCAGCCGCGTTAACCGATAAACAAGCAGGAAGGTGACATGCGAGCAAAAATCGACGTTTAGCAAGATGATGCAAAATCCAACTAAGGTTGTGAACCCCCTATACAGGCGTTAGGCGCACAGAAGCGTCACCGAAGGCTAGATGGCTCGTCCCCTCGCGGATCATACACTTACGACCTCAAGGAACCCATCGGAAGTTATCGTCAAGGGTCAAACATGCTAAACGACGTTCCAACCCATGCCTTGAAGTTATCGCAACATAGGAACCCATGCATTGAAGTTATCGCAACATAGGGAGCACAAAGATGAGAACACGCACATAACCAACCTACAAGCTTAACGATAAACGACAAAATGAAGAGTTATATACATTGCCTTGGAAAGTTCAACAAAAGAACATGGTTTGCATGGGCAGCGGGGCTAGTCCCCACACCCCAGCGAAAGAGGACTACTCGCTCATGATACGAGATACAAGAAGGATAGGAGAGAAAGATAGATCCGCCATGAGCTCGGTGCAGAGGGTGGACGCAGCTCGGTGAAGAAGATTCGCTCCTTGCACCGTCTTCTTCCTCTTCTTGGCTTCCTTGGACGCAACACCAGCGGTAGATGGAGTGGAACTTGATCGGTGTGGTGCTCTGGCAGCCTTTCGGCGTCCGGAACCGATGCCTCGAAATGGGGACCCTGGGGGTCTATTTATAGTTTCAGATCTGATCCCAAACGGTTTGGATAAGTTGCTGGAAATATCTTCTCCAAACAGTTTGGAGACCGTTTGGGCGCCAAACGGTCTTGAGACCGTTTGGGCATCAAACGGTTTGGAGGTCGTTTGAGCGCCAAACGGTCTTGCTTTGATCGGTCCTGGCTTTGGCGTGGTCGCACGGCTTTAGTTCTTCAATCGATCCTTGCGCTTGCATCGAACGGTCTTGGGACCGCGCGGGACCAAACGGTCTTGGGACCGCGCGGGACCAAACGGTCTTGGGACCGTTTGGGACCAAACGGCCTTGGGACCGCATGGGACCAAACGGTCAACGGCCTTGGGACCGCATGGGACCAAACGGTCTTGAGACCGCATGGGACCAAACGGTCTTGAGACCGCATGGGACCAAACGGTCTTGAGACCGCATGGGACCAAACGGTCTTGGGACCGCATGGGACCAAACGGTCTTGAGACCGCATGGGACCAAACGGTCTTGGGACCGCATGGGACCAAACGGTCTTGGGACCGCATGGGACCAAACGGTCTTGGGACCGCATGGGACCAAACGGTCTTGGGACCGCATGGGACCAAACGGTCTTGAGACCGCATGGGGCCAAACGGTCTTGGGACCGCATGGGACCAAACGGTCTTGAGACCGTGTGGACTTCTTGGGCAACTGGTTTCGTCTTGTTCTTTGTGTATTCCAGCAAACGGTCTTGAGACCACATGGATCCAAATGGTCTTGAGACCGTTTGCATGGAGTTGCCTGCTACACCTGCATAAAATGAAAGATATTTAGTTAAAACCTTGATTATTGAATCACTGAGTAGTTTTGTGCATTATGATTCATATTAGGGTGAAAAGATGTGGAATAGATATTAAATTGTTCCAAAAAGGTAATTGAAAATCATGATGAGTATGCACTCATCAAAATACCCCGAACTTAAATCGTTGCTCGTCCTCGAGTAACATAAAATTTGAAACTGTTTCCTGATGGAATACTTTCGATCTGTGTGATTTCTTCATCTTCACATCACAAATGTTTTCTTTTTGCTCAGTATGAGTGAGTACCTCAACTTCCTGGGACCACGAAACACGTCTTTCCATAGCTTCGTTCCTGAGTTCGTTTCCCAACAACGCTTCCTCCCCGCCTTTTCCAACACCAAGCATGTCGAAGAGTTTTGTAGGAGTTCAGAGATACCCGTAGAATCGACAAGTATGCATTTGATCTGACACTGGTTTAGTTCAGGATGGTAGGGCATGTATTGTGCCCTTAGGTAGAAAAAGGAGTGAAAGGTGGTATGGAAAGAATAAGTAAATCTCTCCTCTATTCGACTCGAGATTTTTATTTGTTTTGCAATTTCATTTATTGCATATTTTTTTGTGTGCGCTATGGCATCTTTTGTTGCAGATCTCTCCTCTATTCGACTCGAGATTGCATTTATTTTGTGTGCACTTTGGCATCTTTTTATTGCAGATCTCTCCTCTATTCGACTCGAGATTGCATTTTTGGTGGTACGCCCCTATTTATTGGAAGGGGTATGGAAGAAGCGGATATGGGGAAAGTGGCGTGCCACCCCGAACTTAGGGTTTGGCACAAGTTTGGCTATTTTGGTGGTATTTATGGATGGAGGGATACGAAGATGATAGAAGAAGTGTAGAAGAGAGTTCAGATCAGGATGCAACTTGATTTATAATTCAAAACCGGGTTATTCTCTTTGTCATACTCTGCTCAAATAATGACTTGATGCGGATCCGGTGGGGTTTCTGAGCCATTGTTCCACTAGTCAGTTAGGAAGCGCGACGTGTTTGATCCCTATCAGTTTGACAGATACTTATCATTATGTAAAAAGAATTATGATGTTAGGAATCATAAGTTTCACAGGATGATATCAGGCAAGTTTCAAAAGTCAGTCCTCTTGTGGATTTGCTTCGAATAAGGAGGATGTTATGATAGAAGATGCATAGCAAAAAGTTAGTTACGTTTTTATCAACAAAAGACAAAATTTCATCAGGTATCTGTTCAAAATTTTGTAAAATTTTATGATAGAGACATATTGAATATGAAAAGAGGGTGTGTATGTGGAAGTGGAATACGTACCACCCACCCTCCACCCCGAACTTAGAGATTTGCTCGTCCTTGAGCAAACCCTAAATTCAAGATGGAGGGGAAAGGAAACACCAGGTATGACTGCCGAGAATGAATTCGTTCTGATCAGCACCAATCCGATCTCGTGTCCTGAAAGAAAAACTCTCTTATAAGGCAAATTTTATTTAAGGAAAATTTAACTATAAGGAACAAAATTTGAAAAGGAGAAGTAAAATAGATTTATTGGTCGGGTTGCCTCCCGACAAGCGCCTTTGTTTTATGTCGATGGCTCGACAGAGTTCTTCGGAGTTATGGTGGGTCCTTTGGATTGCTGAATTCCAACATTATTTCGGTGCCTTTGTCAGCTGGTGTGAAGTATCTTTTCAAGCGGTGACCATTTGCTATAAATTCGCCAGACCCATCGCTCCATAAAGAGAAAGCACCATGGGGAGAGATGCTTTTGACGATGTAAGGTCCGCACCAACGTGAGCGGAGTTTTCCTGGGAACAATTTTAATCTGGAGTTGAAAACTAGAACTTGGTCTCCCACTCGTATGTCTTTTTGTTTCAGATGTCCATCATGCCAGAGTTTTGTACGTTCTTTGTAGATTCGTGCATTCTCATAGGCTGTCATTCTGAGTTCATCCAGCTCATGGAGTTGCAGAATTCTGGCTTGACCCGCTTGTTTCATATCGAAGTTTATTTGTTTAATTGCCCACCATGCCTTATGTTCAAGTTCGACTGGCAGGTGGCAACTCTTTCCATATATCAATCGAAAAGGGGTAGTCCCAAGGGGAGTCTTATAAGCAGTGCGATAAGCCCATAAGGCGTCGTTGATTTTTGTCGCCCAATCTTTTCGATTACGTCCAACGGTTTTCTCAAGGATAGCCTTAAGTTGTCGGTTGGAGACCTCTACCTGTCCACTGGTTTGTGGATGATAAGGCGAAGCTATCTTGTGTGAGACGCCATATTTTCGTAGAAGAGCTTCAAGGCTTCTTTCAATGAAGTGGGATCCTCCGTCAGATATCACGGTTCTCGGCACTCCAAATCATGGGAAGATAATATCTTTGAATAGTTTGATGACTGGTTTTGAATCACAAGTGACGGTTGGTATAGCTTCAACCCATTTGGATACGTAGTCCACCGCCACAAGGATGTAAGAGAATCCATTAGAAGACGGGAATGGCCCCATATAGTCCACTCCCCAGACGTCAAATATCTCGACTTCTTGCCATAGATTCAGTGGCATTTCGTCTCTCTTGGTTATATTTCCAGCTCTTTGACACTTATCACATGATATGACAAAATCATAACAGTCCTTGGATAAAGTTGGCCAGAAAAATCCACATTGCAAAACTTTTAAGGCAGTCTTTTTAGAGCTCATATGCCCACCCACGGGTCCTGAGTGGCATTGTTCCAAAATAGAATGGGCTTCTTCTTCGGCGACACAACGTCTATACAATCCATCTGCACAGAGTTTGAAAAGATATGGTTCATCCCAATAGTAATGCTTCACATCATGCATAAATTTCTTCAGAGCGTTCCCGGTGTATTGAGGATGGATGACTCCGGCGGCAAGGTAGTTTACTAAGTCTGAATACCATGGTTCGAATCCTGAGACTCTCATAAGCTGATCATCTGGTAGAGAGTCGTTTATCGGAATCCCTTCAGCATCCAGAGTGTGGATGCGACTCAGGTGATCTGCCACGACATTCTCCGTCCCTTTTTTATCTCTTATTTCAAGGTCAAATTCTTGTAGAAGGAGTATCCATCTGATCAGCCTTGGCTTAGCATCCTTCTTTGTCATAAGATAACGGATAGCAGCATGGTCAGTGTAAATGATTACCTTCGAACCAGTAAGGTAGGATCTGAATTTGTCGAAAGCATAAATGACTGCTAAAAGCTCCTTTTCAGTAGTAGCATAATTCCTTTGAGCTTCGTCGAGGGTCTTTTATGCATAATAGATCACATAATGTTTCTTCTCTATGCATTGTCCTAAGACAGCACCCACCACATAATCACTGGCATCACACATAATTTCAAAGGGGTGGTCCCAATCGGGAGCTCTAATGATGGGAGTAGTTGTAAGGGCTTTCTTCAGCATATCAAAACTTTTGACGCATTCTTCATTGAAATTGAAATCAGCATCCTTTAAAAGTAGATTAGTCATCGGCTTCGTTATCTTGGAAAAGTCACGTATAAACCTTCTATAGAATCCAGCGTGACCAAGGAATGCGCGAACTTCTTTTACATTTGTGGGGATTTCCAGTATACAGATGACTTCTATCTTGGCCTTATCAACTTCAATTCCTTTATTACTAACCTTGTGGCCCAAGACGATGCCTTCCTTTACCATAAAGTGGCATTTCTCCCAATTTAGCACCAGATGTGCTTCTTCACAACGTTTGAGGACCATGGAGAGATGCTTAAGACAAGAATCAAAGGAGTCACCATATACGGAAAAATCGTCCATGAAAACCTCCATAACTGTTTCAGTAAGCCCTGCAAAAATGGCAGTCATGCAATGTTGAAAAGTTGCAGGGGCATTACACAGACCAAAAGGCATTCTTTTAAAAGCATATGTCCCGAAGGGACAGGTGAAAGTTGTTTTTTCTTGATCATCTGGATGTATGGGGATCTGATAGAATCCAGAGTAACCGTCCAGGTAACAGAAATATTCTTGATGGGCTAATCTTTCCAAAACTTGATCGAGGAAGGGCATAGGAAAATGATCCTTCCGAGTGGCCTTGTTTAATTTTCTATAATCAATACACATCCTCCACCCAGTCACCGTTCGGGTGGGGATGAGCTCATTGTTTTCATTTCTTGTGACAGTAGTACCTCCTTTCTTGGGTACAACATGAACTGGGCTCACCCATGGTGAGTCTGATATCGGGTATATTATTCCAACTGTAAGGAGTTTGATGATCTCATGACGGACCACTTCCTTCATATTCGGGTTCAACTTTCGTTGATGCTCGATCGTTGGCTTATGGTCTTCCATCATGGGGATTCTATGCATGCACAAGGCTTGACTGACCCCTGTGAGGTCACTCATTTTGTAGCCTATGGTTTTCTTGCTCTCCTTTAATACCTCCAGAAGTTGCTCTTCTTGTTTGGTCGTTAAACCAGAGTTAATAATGACAGGACAAACTTTGAGATCGTCTAAAAACATATACTTCAGTCCTTCAGGTAGGGGCTTCATTTCAGGAGGTTCTAGTTTTTCACTGATTTCTTCTGGGGTTTCGGTAACCTTTAATTCTTCATAGGTAGCTTCAGGATTTTCCTTAGCAGAGTCGGGAGGTTCGGTGCAATCCTTATCTTGTTGGTCAGTAGGTTCATCATTAAAAAGGTTATATAGAGAAATTTCCAAGGGATCGCATGACTCATGATATTCTTGAGTAAGTTGTGACATCTTCTCAACACAATCTATCAGATAGACTTCCTCCTGTATACTCGGTCTTCTCATGCTTTCAAAAACTTTGAACTCCAGAGTTTCTTTACCTAACCTGAGCAGTAAGGTTCCGGCTTCAACATCGATAAGGGCTCTAGCAGTGGCGAGGAATGGATGACCGAAGATAATAGGGTATTTGGTGTCTTCTTTTATGTCCATGATGACAAAATCACATGGGACATATGCGTCCTTACCTACCTTGACCGGGATGTCTTCGAGAATTCCTAACGGTCTTTTTACCGAATTATCCGCAAGTTGAATTGTCATAGCAGTTGGAAGCAATTCTTCAAACCCTAGTCTCTTGCATAGACTGAGCGGCATAATAGAAATACTTGCGCCAAGATCTGCCAATCCTTTCTTGCATGATGAGTCGCCAATGTGACATGAGATTCCGAAGGATCCTGGATCTTTTTGTTTCTTAGGCATCTTGCTTAGTATGATATCTGATGTGGTAGCAGCCAATTTTACAGTTTCATATTCTTCAGTGATGTACTTCTTGGTAAGAAGCGACTTTAGATACTTGGTCCAGGCTGGTATCTCATTAAGAGCATCTAGGAATGGTATATCAACATGGAGTTTTTTCATAGCCTCTTTGAATTTGATGAATCTAGTATCAAGCTTGGTTTCCCTCAGACGGGATGGGAAAGGAACACGAGGCTTATATACAGGAATATCCGGTTCAGGTGTCTCTACTTCTTCATCGATAGATTCCTCAGAACTTCCCTTATCAGTATTTCTTTCCTTCGGTTGCGATTCTGGTGTTGTCGAGTTTTGGTCCGTCAAAGGTTCATTCTCCTCAGGGATATCCATAGTTGTTTTTGTTGGGGGATCCAAATAACTTTTCCCTGATCTTGTGGCGATAACCTTCAGCTGCTCCAGATGTTTCGGATTGTTCTCAGGTTGTCCGGCGAAGACTCCAGCTTGTGGCTTAATACTAGCAGCAAGTTGAGCTAGTTGAGTTTCAATAGCCTTCTGCTGGGCTTGTTGATTGGCTATCATCATTTGTTGTGTTTGCAATAACTTTTCAATGGTAGATAGCTTGTCATCAGAAGGGATGGATCCTGTTTGACCCTGTTGTTGGTTCAAGCTTTGACACTGAGAGTTATTCTGATAATTTCTGTTCTGAAAGTTTCCCTTGAAGTTTCCTTGATTTCCAAAGTTCTGTTGCTGGTTAAACTGATACCCAGATGGGCCTCTTGGTTGATTATATGGAACAAATTGATGCGAGTTCATAGCTCCTGAAGGATTTCCGTACTGGAAGCCTGGGTGATTCCTATTTTGATTCGGATTGTAATAGTTCTGCCCAGGGTTGGTGTTAATAGCATTAAGATTTTCCATCTGGAAATTATCTCCCTGTCCACAGGCATTGCTTAAAACAACATCATAGAGAACATTGCATGATAGTGTGGAATGGTCAGTGCCTTTGCACGCTTCACAAAACAAAGAAGTGGACTTGACCTGTTCTGGTTGCCTAGTTGGAGAATGTCCTCTTCCAATCGCAGCAAGGGATGATTCTATGTGATCTTGCTTTGCAACCAAGACTTTCAAAGTTTCAGCTATAGATTTGTATTCTGGGATAGCGTCATCCATAGCTACCTTTAAGACTCCTTTACCAATAGAACTGCCCCAGTTGGCTTGATTTTCTGCTCCCAGGGTGACTACTCTCCATGCGCTGTCGTAACTTTGCCGCATGAAGTTCCCTCCAGACGAGGAGTCAAGGAACATCTTAACATCATCCTCCACACCCCTGTAGAATATCTCTATCAGCTGGTTCTTAGGGATTCCATGGTGTGGGCATTTGCGTAGGAGCTCCTTGTATCTATCCCAAGCTTCGGAAAGAGTTTCTCCTGGGATTTGAGTGAAATTTGTGATTCGTCCCCTGATTTCATATGTAAGAGATGGGGGGTAGAACTTTTCCAGAAAGGCGTTTTGAAGCTGCTCCCAGGTGGTGATGGGTACATCACTCTGTAGTGAGTTGTACCAACTAATGGCTCTATCAGCCAGAGAGTACTTGAAGAGACGGAGTCGAATAGCATCGTCAGAGACTCCGTTTTGCTTCGTCATAGCACACAGGTCAATAAATCTGAGAAGATGACCTTGGCTGTCTTCGGCTTGTTTACCGTAGAAGGGGTTGTTTTGAAGCAAGGTTATCCAATGTGCTCTAATCTCAAAGTTGGCAGCTTCGATGGGAGGAGGCTGTACCGGATGATAGACATTCGCGGCCTTTGGGATAGAGAACTCTCTAAGATCTTTCTGAAGTTCCGCTGCTTGCGCTGCTGCCTGTGCGGCTAGGATCTCCTGTTGAACCGCAGCTCTAGCTTCTTGCATGAACCTTTCTCTCTGCGCATTGATGGCTTGAGCCACCCTACGGGCTACTTCTTCTTCTTGCACCATTCTGGATTGATTCTCTCGGATCTGACGATGGAAGGTTCTATCGATCTCGGGATCAAAGCTCGCAGTCAGTCCGAGACTATCCGAACGGTGCATACACTAATCGTCAAAGAGCACCTGAAATTTGAAAAGGTTTGAAAGTGAGATCCTTGAAGTAGAAATAAAGATCAAATAGATGAGCGATAGTTTCAAAAAGAAAACAAAATCCTAGATTAGTCTTAAAAGAAATAGATTTGACTGACTGATTCTGTTGTCCCCGGCAACGGCGCCAGAATTTGATGTGGCTTTTTGAATGCACTAACAAATTCACTCGGGGTTTATATCCCCGAGCTTTTACCAAAACAAAGTGCAACAATACCACCCGCAAGCGGACGGATCTTATCGCAGTATAGTTGAGGATCGAACCCAAAGGACAACGTTTTTAAGAATCTTTGTCAGTTAGATCTAGCCCAAGTAAAACTAATATTTAGAACAATTGGTTGATTTTGGTTTGATTAAACTAATTGCAAGAAAGTAAATGCGGAATAAAAGATGGGTTTAGATCAATGATATGGAATCGCTGGGATGGTACCGGGTTTGACCACCGCTACGCACACAAACACACTCTCTTGAAAACAAACCAGGCATGATAAAACACTCCAAATAGAGCTGCTGCAGAACCCCCCATACGGGCGTTAGGTCCGCGTAAGCATCACCATAGGCAGCCGATTTCTCATCGCCATCCGGATCACATGTCTTACGGCTCTGAAGATACAGAAATCCACGGAGGTTGTGAACCCCCCATACGGGCGTTAGGCGCACAGAAGCGTCACCGAAGGCTAGATGGCTCGTCCCCTCGTGGATCATACACTTACGACCTCGATGAAATCCCATCCTATTTCTAGTTTGGGAGTCAGCCGCGTTAACCGATAAACAAGCAAGAAGGTGACATGCGAGCAAACATCGACATTTAGCAAGATGATGCAAAATCCAACTAAGGTTGTGAACCCCCTATACAGGCGTTAGGTGCACAGAAGCGTCACCGAAGGCTAGATGGATCGTCCCCTCGCGGATCATACACTTACGACCTCAAGGAACCCATCGGAAGTTATCGTCAAGGGTCAAACATGCTAAACGACGTTCCAACCCATGCCTTGAAGTTATCGCAACATAGGAACCCATGCATTGAAGTTATCGCAACATAGGGAGCACAAAGATGAGAACACGCACATAACCAACCTACAAGCTTAACGATAAACGACAAAATGAAGAGTTATATACATTGCCTTGGAAAGTTCAACAAAAGAACATGGTTTGCATGGGCAGCGGGGCTAGTCCCCGCACCCCAGCGAAAGAGGACTACTCGCTCATGATACGAGATACAAGAAGGATAGGAGAGAAAGATAGATCCGCCATGAGCTCGGTGCAGAGGGTGGACGCAGCTCGGTGAAGAAGATGCGCTCCTTGCACCGTCTTCTTCCTCTTCTTGGCTTCCTTGGACGCAACACCAGCGGTAGATGGAGTGGAACTTGATCGGTGTGGTGCTCTGGCAGCCTTTCGGCGTCCGGAATCGATGCCTCGAAATGGGGACCCTGGGGGTCTATTTATAGTTTCAGATCTGATCCCAAACGGTTTGGATAAGTTGCTGGAAATATCTTCTCCAAACGGTTTGGAGACCGTTTGGGCGCCAAACGGTCTTGAGACCGTTTGGGCATCAAACGGTTTGGAGGTCGTTTGAGCGCCAAACGGTCTTGCTTTGATCGGTCCTGGCTTTGGCGTGGTCGCGCGGCTTTAGTTCTTCAATCGATCCTTGCGCTTGCATCGAACGGTCTTGGGACTGCGCGGGACCAAACGGTCTTGGGACCGCGCGGGACCAAACGGTCTTGGGACCGTTTGGGACCAAACGGCCTTGGGACCGCATGGGACCAAACGGTCTTGAGACCGCATGGGACCAAACGGTCTTGAGACCGCATGGGACCAAACGGTCTTGGGACCGCATGGGACCAAACGGTCTTGAGACCGCATGGGACCAAACGGTCTTGAGACCGCATGGGACCAAACGGTCTTGGGACCGCATGGGACCAAACGGTCTTGGGACCGCATGGGACCAAACGGTCTTGGGACCGCATGGGACCAAACGGTCTTGGGACCGCATGGGACCAAACGGTCTTGAGACCGCATGGGACCAAACGGTCTTGGGACCGCATGGGACCAAACGGTCTTGGGACCGCATGGGACCAAACGGTCTTGAGACCGCATGGGGCCAAACGGTCTTGGGACCGCATGGGACCAAACGGTCTTGAGACCGTGTGGACTTCTTGGGCAACTGGTTTCGTCTTGTTCTTTGTGTATTCCAGCAAACGGTCTTGAGACCGCATGGATCCAAACGGTCTTGAGACCGTTTGCATGGAGTTGCCTGCTACACCTGCATAAAATGAAAGATATTTAGTTAAAACCTTGATTATTGAATCACTGAGTAGTTTTGTGCATTATGATTCATATTAGGGTGAAAAGATGTGGAATAGATATTAAATTGTTCCAAAAAGGTAATTGAAAATCATGATGAGTATGCACTCATCAGCCACGGATAGGCTCATGTGGAGGACCATTTCAGACCATCAGATTTGAGATGAAGGGTCCATGTGTCATCCCCTACCTTGCGGTTAGAGAAAGGTAGTGGGGCAGCACGTTCCCAGCCACCATACATCATGGTTGTGGACCGAAGGGGGGAAGTGAGGTGGACAGTTGTACTTTGCTTGGATAGAGGAATGAGAAGACCTCATAAACGATATCTGCAGCCACTCCAATAGGAAGAACGAACTCCCGTCTTTTTGTACTTCTCCAATGGGGTTCGCGGGCAGTGTGAGATGGAACAAGATGAGGTACATCTAAGCTGAAGGAAGATAATAGAGGGAGAAGGACGACCGAGGTCAGGAGAATCTTCTGAGGGTGCTTTCGAGCCTGTTTGGGTTGTACTGTCGGCTGACGAAGCCCATCCTTGCCGGAGACAAGCTGGGGTTCGGGTTAGCTGCTTCGGGCTTCCTCACCTCTGATGGAGTTGCCTTCGAGTTGAAGAAGGCCGTGGGCTGCTTTTGCAAAAGCTCCCTGACGCCTTCCATGCCTGGGGGCGATATCCCCCTTTCCCGCCGTCGTGGCGGCGACCATGGCCGGCGAGCTCCTGGTTGTGAAGCTCCGGAGGCAAATCCAAGGATCAGTGAGGTCGGGGAGGTTGGTGAAATGTCCTCGAAGCGTATCGCAGTCTCAAGGGCTAGTGAGGAGCACCATCCCATCGTCAATCACTCTCCAGAGAGAAGCGAGGTGGCGGCGGACCTGCTCACAAAAGAACAGAGCCGCAATCCTGATCGCGGAAGTCTGTGAGCAAGTAAAGATCGGACCAATTGGTCCAGCTAGTGAACCAAGCGGCCCAATCACAAACCACATCAATCCAGACTGTGAACCGTCAGTGAACCGAGCCCAAACCAACGTGAATCGGCCGATTCAATGTGATCCAAGAACTGGAGGTCGCCCCACCCAAAGAGCCACGTGGCGAGACATGATTCGCTGAAAAAGGTAAATGTTCAATAATTTCCCAGATCTTATATAATTCATAGAAATTAACTCACATGTCAGAAAAATATAAATAAGGTACCAAAATTCTCAGAAAAATGAGTAGAACACAATAGAACTATAATAGCAGGCTTTTGAATCATTGATCTCATTGATATCATGTAATATGTGTAATGCTTAGTTCTTGAGCAATAAATATTAAATGATGACATAAAATTATGATAAAATGTCAGTAAATCCTTATGCATGTTTATAATGCATATGATGTCAGATATGTCCAGGTTGATGCATGAAATCATGTAATTAGCTTAATATGTCTAATTAGGGCTTTTAATCCTAAATACAATGCAATTAATGCATACATGCTCAATAAATGGTGAAATTTACAGAGTAAGTTCATATCAATAATCTGAAGGTAATATGTAAATTGTATATTAGTTAGATGCATATAATTCATGTTATATGAAGTTGACCTTTAATACATGGTTTAAAACCCTAATCTAGGTTAATGTTGTAACCTAGGGTTAATTAATGCTATGGAAGATAATGATCAGATTATGTATCTTAATTTGTAATATAATATCAGTAATATAAATCCCACATAAGGATGAAGATATAAGACAAGTAATGATGAGAATATCATAATGAGATAAGCTAAACCCTAATGGACATAATTAGGGTTAAGATGAGATATAATAAGATGAGAACCTGATGATCGTATGTGATCTTGTCTTAACCAGGAGTTTGACCAAGATATAGTTGACATGAGGATATGATGATTAGGTTTGTCTTGATCTAAGGTACGCCATTACCTCTTACTTGGCTTATTATACAATATGCTTGTGTTATATGTGTAGTAAAATACTTGGCATATGATATTGGATGAAATGATTGTTCTTGTATGATATGTTGCATGATTTTCCATGATTACTGCTATGAACACATCAAACGTAATATATTTGTTCCATTATATGAAAGCACTAACTCTTTGGTAGTGTGCTTGGAAGTGACCTAACTCTTTGGTAGTGGTCACATTGTACATATGACCTAACTCTTTGGTAGTGGTCTGACCTAACTCTTTGGTAGTGGTCACCTTGTACAAATGATCTAACTCTTTGGTAGTGATCATAAAGGCCTTGGTATATAATGGAAAATAAGCTTAAAATATGTGTTCTCTTTTATTAATGAATATCCTTGTGTAAGTATAGGCTTTTCTTATATTCTTCTGTTACTGCCAAGTATATTATTTTTATCTTATTGCCAAGATATGATGAGAGTAATATCAAATGTTGTAACAATTCATGTTGTAATTATATGTTGAATGGTGAACATGTGTGTATGGTTTTATTATTGTTCATGTACATGTGCTACTGAATGTGTTTCCTTTTGACTTCCTCTGATTTTCTTCTTCTTAGCCTAGTGTGTGGTGTTTAAATTGTGATTCTCGTTGAGGTGAGGTTTCAATTTGGACGTCACACATCAGATTAAGTTTTAGAAAATCCAGGGACGTCACAGTTAGACTCAGTTCTGAATTTCCAGGTACACGTCGTGTCTTTTGTGGACACGTCGTGTACTTTTCTTCAGAGTCTGAAGTAATAGGCCATCTGGAAATGCACACATCGTGTCTTATTTATGACATGTTGTGTGCATTGTTGTTTCAGCAGAATTAAATTTCTAAATGTCTGCAAGGAATGTAAAAGTCTCAATAATGATGAATTTGAGTTTGTCTATCTCCAATTTGATCCTTTTGATGCAAATATGCAATACATATCATGTGATAAGCAAAATAACAAAATGGTGGCAAGAGTAATATGAATAGAGGCTAAATGAGAACAAAATGAACTGAATTTGTGTGTGAAAACATGTGAAAATTTGATGTGCAACATATCCCCCCTAAGCTTTAACTATTACTTGTCCTCAAGAAAAAAGAGCATATCCACACAAATGAAGGAATATTCAAGCTCATGCATGGATTAAATCAAATGAGGATATGCAATAAACTCAACCCATCATGCACCTTAGGTTTATTTTCATAGCCATTGTCTCAATTTAAACATCAAAGATAGAGAAGTTTTTGTTCGATAAAGGTGGTCACAAACTAAGCGAAACAATCAACTAAACAACACTAAACATGGATTTGGATAATCGAGCCAAACAACTAGTGGATGTACATCACAAAATTGTTCAGCTATTATGGATGTTATGATGAAATCTTAGCTAACTTTAACAATCTCAATTGAGCTCTCTTCTCAAAAGATATGACAATTGATTTTTTGGATTCTAACACTCGGCTACTAATTTAGGCTTACGCACACTTGAAGTGTTGGTTGGGGTGTTAACTTTACCCTCTTTTGATTTTCATACCACCTAACTATCATTGTCGGATCAGACTCACACTAGGCTAGCATGATATGTGGGTTGTTTTCCATCTTTTATTGGGTAAAGTGAGAAAAAGATAAAAGAGATTTTTGCACAACACAAGAGTTTCAATGAGAAATTTAAGTTAACAAGATTCCATTCATAATTTTTGCAAATTTTTCACAAAAAAATCGGTTGTATATGCACTATAAGTTTGGCAAGAGTACCCTATATTCTAAACAGTGTTGTGAGTTGATTTATTTACTAAAATTTGAAACTGTTACATGTATTTAGCAATCAAAGATGTGAAAATTGAGAGTTCAAGCTACAATTACAAACCAAGATCATGTACATGGGGAATTTCATTTTCCATTTGATTCATGCATGCTCTTTACTAATTCTTTCATATGGCCAAAAAAACAAGGTACAAGGTAGTTCAAGCATACAAGGTGCAAAAGTTCATTCTATAACAATAGCCTCATTTCATACTAAACTTGTCATGAAGGGAAATATAGAACATGAACATAAAAGACTGAAATAAAAGACTGACATGACCAACAAAAGAAAATGAAATAGAAACTACATTATAGGTCGGTTGCACCCCCCTAAGCTTGAAATTTGTAGTGGTTGTCCTCACTGCATCAACTGAGCTCATGAAGGTAACAACTGGATACATTTCATGGGTGTAAATCAATAAGAGGGGCCAACACCCTCGTGTTCATTCTGAAAGAACTGGCTGACAAGATCATCCTCCGGGACATCCATCGGACTAGGTTGCGGGGCAGACTGTGGCTATTGCGGTGGCAGATGATACGGTTGTGGGATGGAGTAGTGGCCCTGTGAGACGTGCCATGAATCTATGCGGTGGACCATGTCGTGCATCACAGTATACTGCGTGCCCATCTAATCCAGGCAACCATTGATATGATCAAACTACTGCTGCACATAGATGTACGGATCCCTGACATCAGGCATTGCCCAGGAATACTCCGTCTGGGTGTTGTTGGAGGGAGGTAGTGGAGTAGAAGAAGCAGAAGGGTTTGAAGGACCTACCCCAGTATCATCAGTAGTTGTAGCTATGTCTCCTTCCTCATTAGTGTTCAGCACACATTTCCAGTTATCCTTGTTCTCCTGGGTGATATTCTCAGGATCTGGAATGTCAATGTACTGATCATCATCGAAGAATTGCCTAAACTTAGTATCATTGTTGGAAACTTTTGAGAGCAACCTTGTAGAGAGAAGGTACTAGATGTCTACCAGGTTTCTACCTGGTGTTGCTTTTAAACCTGTCAAATCAACATCGAGCCTTTGTGCAATCAGAGTAATCAATCCACCACACATGATGTCACCAGAATCCCTCTTCTTCACCTTCTTGATGTTAAGGAAACATTGAAGAATATAGAAAGCAACATTAATTTGATGCTCATACATCATGCCCCATAAGAAGAAGAGATCTTGCTTCCCAACAACCCCTTGTGTTTCCTTCTTGGCAAAAAACCCAGTACTAAGAAGGTGATGAATATACTGGAAGATAGGGTTGTGGATAGAGGATGCCCTGGCTGGTTTTGCTTCATGGTGATCCTCATCGGATATCTCAAACCAAAACTCGTCGCTATGAAAAGTAGGCAGGTAACTAATCGCACCATCATAATGACACTCCAGCAACTCACAAAAACGCTTAAATGTGAGTTTAAAAGCACGACCCAAAATCCTAAAACGTATAATACCAAAGGGATCGAGCTTCTTTTTTGGGTCTTGTTCAGTGGTGAGTGTCATCAAAAACTCATAGATCAGGCAGGGGTAAGTATTGGATACCGTCAGGCAAATGTAGCTCAACCCCAAGTCCTACAGGTGCATGATAACTTCGTCTTTGAACCCCAGAGTCATCATTGTTAGCTGGCAAGCAAATTGAGTTGGAAGTACCCTCTGTGCAATCAGGAACTGGTATGTCGGGTCTTCTTCAGGGGTGACCCGAAACTATGTAGTAGAGATGTATCCTGGCACTTGGGAGGAGCTGGCACCATGCTTACGGTTGCTAGTTTGCTTGAATGGAGCCATATGTGCTACAGACAGACTAACACACATCGTGTGTTAGGATGATAACGACATGTGTTTGAAATAGAAGATCGACTGAGACTGCATTACACATGACATGTGCAAAACGGAACACATCGTGTGCTTGTTGTTATGTGGAATTCTGCAGGTCACGGCGGCTACAATTTTGGGGGAAAAAGGAATGGAGGATGGCGACGGTGGTTGAATAGCTTTCTTGGTGAAGGACCTTGTGTGATGAAGGAGAGAGATGCAGCACTTCTTCTTGTCCACACCCTTGTAGGAGAAGATGAGAGGAGAATGGAGGGTCCCTTGCTCACGCCCTTGTAGGAGAAGATGATGGCGACGTGATTAAGATGAAGATGACAACTCTTGTTGTTATGCACTACTTTGGGGTTGATGGCAGTGGAAGCTTGACGGAGAGTAGCCCCTTGTGTTAAAGCACATGATGAGCAAGAGAAAGAAACGACAGCGGCACTTGTAGCTTGAGGTAGACACATTGTAAGCAAGGAACACGGTAGTGGCTTGGCTGCTAGCTTGAGGAAGAAGGAGACACGACCGACAAACACGGCACGGCGGTGGCGCTCGAGTGTGCTAGGGCACATGGCAACATGGAGACAGAGGGCTAGGGCACATGGTAGCTCTGGAGGCTCACACTACTCGAATGAGAGTGTGAGTGAGAGGGGCGGCCGTGTGCTGGGTTAAAACCCTGCATTTTCATCAAAAGACGCAGCGTGTTTGATTAAAGACACATCGTGTGTATTTTCAGAACTCCCTTTTTGAAATAAAAGACATGATGCGTTTTTATTTGAACATGTCATGTGACTTTCAGAATTTCAAAATGCTCATTTTCACTGATAACTACACAGTGTGTGCTAAATAAGACATGTCGTGTACTTTTTCTAGATAGCGCATGCCTTCTCCTTCTACTGCGATACACGTCGTGTCTAATTTAGGACACGATGTGTACTTTTTCAGAATACTTGACGTTTCCTTTTCTTCTTTGGAACACGGCGTGTGCAAATAAAGACATGTCGTGTGTTTTTCCAGAATTCCTTTTGCCTCCATTTTCTTCTTGGGGACACATTGTGTCTAAATTAGAACACGTCGTGTACTTTTCCAGGTTTAGGAGAACTTGTATCTGCTGATCAGCGACACAGCATGTCAAATAAAGACACGTCATGTACCTGGAGATATAACTCATTTGTTGTGTTTTTGGAAGTAGAGACATGTCGTGTCTTCTATAGTTTCTATAGAAAATAGCTTTTGTCAGCACAGAATTAATAACAAATATGTAATAGAATTGTCTAAATTATTACATTCATCCATGACAAGCTTATTTACAAAACTAAAGAGTGTTTTGACTCAAATGACTAGAAAAGAAATCTATCCTAATGTGGGTTCAACTCCCACAAGGTCCTCCATTTAGAGTAATGGGATCTTTTATGGTA
This sequence comes from Alisma plantago-aquatica, assembly GCA_963693085.1. Classification (NCBI taxonomy): domain Eukaryota; kingdom Viridiplantae; phylum Streptophyta; class Magnoliopsida; order Alismatales; family Alismataceae; genus Alisma; species Alisma plantago-aquatica. The sequence goes on along the minus strand of OY856414.1, from coordinate 390,702,606 downwards.
GTGCCCTAATGTCTTATGGTCTATACTTGATAGATCTAGAGACAAGAGTATACAACGTAAACACCAAAAGTTAAAAACTCAACAACTCAAACAAAACATATCTTTGGCATTGTCGTCTAGGGCACATAAATGAGAAGTGCATTTCTAGACTCCATAAAGATGGTTATCTAGACTCTTTTGATAATGAATCAATAGAGACATGTGAATCTTGTTTGTTGGGCAAGATGACCAAGACTCCCTTTTTAGGTAAAGGTGAGAGAGCTAGTGATGTATTAGGACTCATACATACTGATGTATGTGGGCCTTTTAGAACTAATGCCAGAAATGGGTGTCGGTACTTCATTACCTTCACTGATGACTTCAGTAGGTATGGCTATGTGTACCTGATGAAACATAAGTCTGAAACCCTTGAAAGGTTCAAGGATTTCATGAATGAAATACAGAACCAACTTGGTAAAAGTATTATAGCACTTCGATCTGATTGAGGTGGAGAATACTTAAGCCAGGAGTTTGAGGACCTTCAGCAAGCCTGTGGTATTGTATCACAATGGACTCTGCCTGGAACACCACAACATAATGGTGTGTTTGAAAGAAGGAATCACACTTTACTGGATATGGTGCGATCAATGATGAGTTTTTTTTATCTTCCGATTTCCTTCTGGGGTCATGCTCTTGAAACCGACGCGTTTACACTTAACCGAGTACCATCTAAATCGGTTCAAAAGACACCATATGAGATATGGCACAGGAAGCATCCCGATTCATCTTTTATGAAGATTTGGGGTTGTGAGGCTTAAGTCGGGAAAATGTTTCCTGATAAGCTTGAACCCAAGTCCGATAAATGTTATTTTGTTGGATACCCCAAGGAAACGAGGGGATACTATTTATACCACCCTACTGACAACAAAGTGTTTGTTGCTAGGACAGTTGTGTTCCTAGAAAAGGAATTTATTTCCAGAGGAAATAGTGGGAGGAAAATAGAGCTTGAAGAGGTTCAAGCCCAACAAGAAATCATTGAACCAATAGATGTATAAGAGGAACATAGAGATTCACAAGGTGTTGTGGAATCTCAGTCTCTTTAAGTAACACAAGGACCTCATAGATCTAATAGGACATGCCTTGAACCTGAGAGGTTTGGATACCTTGTGACTCAGGAAGGCGGTGAGTTGATCATATATGATGATCCAACTACCTATCTAGAGGCTATGGAGGGACAGATTCTGAGAAATGGCTTGAGGCCATGAAATCTGAGATGGAATCCATGTACTCCAACAAAGTATGGACTTTAGTGGAACCACCTGAAGGGATAAAACCCATAGGGTGCAAGTGGGTCTTCAAGAAGAAGACTGACATGGATGGCAATGTGCAAACTTATAAAGGCAGATTGGTTGCAAAGGGTTTTTGACAAGTTCAAGGTGTTGACTATGATGAAACTTTTTCTCCAGTTGCCATGATTAAGTCCATCAGGATCATGCTTGCTATTGCATCTTACTATGACTATGAGATTTGGCAGATGGATGTTAAAACCACATTCCTTAATGGGAATATAAATGAGGATGTGTACATGACAAAACCTGAAGGTTTTATGGATCCAAAGAATGCCAATAAAGTCTGTAAGCTACAAAGGTCAATCTATGGATTGAAGCAAGCATCTCGGAGTTGGAATCTTCGATTTGATGAGGAAGTCAAAGTGTTTGGCTTTATTCAAAATGAAGATGAACCTTGTATGTACAAGAAGGTTAGTGGGAGCATGACCACATTCCTCATATTGTATGTGGATGACATACTAATGATGGGGAATGATGTCTCAACCTTAGAGAAGGTAAAGACATGGATTGGGAATACTTTCTCAATGAAGGACTTAGGAGAAGCATCCTACATTCTAGGAATTAAGATCTATAGAGATAGATCTAAAAGGCTTCTCGGACTAAGTCAAAGCACGTACATTGACAAAGTGTTGAAGCGGTTCAGCATGGAGAACTCAAAGAGAGGCAACGTCCCCATGCTACATGGAGTCACCGTCTCTAGAGCTCAATGTCCCCAATCTTGTGAAGAGAGGGAGCGTATGAATGGGATCCCATATGCATCAGCCATTGGATCCATCATGTATGCTATGTTGTGCACACGCCCAGATGTCTCATATGCTCTCAGCATGACGAGCATGTACCAGTCAGATCCTGGGGATGCTCACTGGACAGTCGTAAAGAACATCCTCAAGTACTTGTGAAGGACTAAGGATCAGTTCCTTGTATACGGCGGTGAGGAAGAACTGGTTGTAAAGGGTTACACCGATGCAAGCTTCCAAACTGACAAAGATGATTACAAATCACAATCAGGATTTGTATTTTGCCTAAACAATGGAGATGTGAGCTGGAAGAGTTCCAAGCAAGAAATAGTTGTCGATTCTACTACAGAGGCCGAGTATGTTGCTGCTTCACATGCAGCAAAGGAGGCTGTGTGGATCAGGAAGTTCATCTCTGAACTTGGTGTAGTTCCCAGTAGCTGTGATGCAATTGAGTTTTATTGTGACAACAGTGGAGCTATTGCTCAAGCTAAGGAGCCCAGATCACATCAGTGGTCTAAGCACATACTACGGTGCTTCCATCTCATATGAGAGATCGTACAGTGAGGAGATGTGAAGATTTGCAAAGTACCAACTGAGGACAACATAGCTGATCCACTAACTAAGGCCCTTTCTCAGCAGAAGCATGATGGTCATGCTAGGTCACAAGGACTGAGGTTCCTAGGTGACTGGCTCTATGTGCAAGTGGGAGTCTGTTGGTATGTATGCCCATAGAGCAAGTCATGTGATGATTGTAATGGGATACTTTGTAAATGATTTGAATAATGATAAAGGTAATTTCTGATCTATATGTTTTAACTATTTCTGAGATGATGGTGTAACATGATAGATGTCTAAATAATTGTTTTACTTGATGGCTTATGCTTTTAGTTTCAGGACCTAAACGATGAGATCATATGGATATTAAGAGTATACATTCTTATTTAGTCCCTAGTCGGTTTTTATTGTGGAAATAACCATAGACATCAATAACACTAAAGACTAGATTGTGTGTTGGTTGATGATAGAATCTCATTAGTCATGATATAGTGATATCAAACCAAGCACATAGGTACTTGTTAGAGAACAAGTGTACCGAACAGACCCACCGTGAGAGTGACACATGGAACCATGATTTGGTAGTCACAGTCAGCTCTCATAGTGATGGTGGTGAATGTGATTCTTTGACCTGAAATCACTACACTCAACACATTTCATTGGGTACACTTTGACATCATCAAACGCAGTCCTGAAACATGGGTTGTTATAAAGGTGATGATTGGGTGACTTTGACACATGGGGCTTTTGAGGGGTGAGTGATAGATATGGGATTTGTCCCTCCTAAGGGAGTTTAATGTCCATGGCCACTTGATGAGTAGGATTGAGAAAGGCATGCACATGTACGTGTGAATCAATATGTGATATTGATGTCACACACATCTCACCCAGTCTGCTCTAAGATCAAGGAAATGGATGAACATTGAAAGGATGATTGTACCATGCCTTGAGTTCATTCAGGACATTAGTGACAAAGGAATTATACATTCACTGTAACACCATTCATAGATTGTAGGATTGAAAGTTGTTCTCCAACTTTCTATTTCACTTGGGTAGCACTGATGTGTGACTAGGCACCACTCTTTGCTTGTGAAGTCATAAGTGTTATGGACTTTCACTACCAACGTGAAATGGACTTGTAGGGTCACACACATAGGATTTAACCTGGAAGAGGAGTTTTTCCACATATGATGTTTAGATTGATTACTAAAGGAGTTTAGTAGTTAAATTAAACACTCAGTTGATTGATATCTCAAAATCATAGTGTTCAAGGTGTTGGATCAATTGATTAGAGTATTGGATTGATTGAAACTGTGATTGATTGATTTTGCACAATCCGCACTTCCAACCGATCGGCTCACGAGATGAACCGATCGGATCAGGTTGGTGAACCGATCGGCTCAACTGGTGAGACGATCGGCTCATGTGACCAATAGAGATAGTTTGGAAAGTCGATTTTGCAAATACAATTTGTTTCACTTGTACAAATTCAATTTGGACAAGGATTAATATTTGATTAATCGGAAACAAATATGAAAGTCAGTTTGAGTTGGACTAGGACCACGAACCGATCGGCTCATATGATTAACCGATCGTCTCAAGGGTGCCAAACGACCGGTTCAGGTGTGAACTGATCAGTTGAGGTCACCAAACGACCGTTTCAAGGTTGAAACGATCAGTTCAGCTAGCGCAGTTGGTTGTTTTGTGGAAAATCTCAAACTCTTCTACTCCTGCTATAATCCCGCATTGGTCGGGGTAGAGAACCCTGACCCATGACCCTCCTATATATAGGGGTATTGGGGGATTCTCACAGGAAAACTCAGAACACCAGTTTCTCTGCAAAGTTGTCGTTCTCTCTGGTTTTGGTAACCGAGAGAGCCCAAGCAAGTGCTACCCGATAAGGGAGGCATAGAAAGGGAAAGACAACTATAGAAAAGCAACTGGTTGTAGGAGAGTGTGTCGATGACTAGTACGCTGACAGGAGGGAGCGACTCCTTCTGATTCCTTGTGGGACAAGGAGATCGGAGTTCTAGGAATTTCGTGTGGACGACTGCAGAGGGGGGAGACTTCTGTCGTTCGGAGGACAGCTGTCAATCCTGACAGTCCCGGTGAGACTAGGAGATGCACAGACACCGTCCAAGACTAGAGGGTGAAGACCGTGCAAGCCGCGAGGTAACGTCACCGAGCAAGCCTCGGGACAAGGTACGCCTCCACAAACCATCCTTCCTATTGTATAGACGTTGACGTGATTCCTTTATTCTGGGTTTGGGAGGAGAAAATTTTTGTTTCCACTGCCCTCTCTACCTCCCCTAAAACCCAACATATTTAACTAAAGTTTGTTTGAATTTATATGGTGAGTGTGTCGATGGCCCAATTTGATCACTTTGTACTTGATGTTCCAAGTGGTAACATCAATTTTCATATAGATCTAAGTTTGAAACCCTTAATGTGTCACCATCTTCAAACCAAAATTGAACCTCATCAAGGTGTCCCTGTCACTGTGTAAAGTATTTCATGTTGTAGAATTTTCAATTGGGAATCCAATGGAACAAAAAATACCTCAAATCAAACCTTTGAATCTTGAGATATGACCTTTCAAAATTGTCAGGGATTACACTTGGTTTAATAGACTTAACTTGATTATGAACATTATTGGGTCCATATTGGGGTGCATCCCAACAAGGCAGGCGCAACCCTTGCTCTCTCCATGTCAGCATGGCACACCCTTATATTTGTTTCGATCAACCACGACCTTTGGATCATGTCCAAAAAATCCAACCCCTCCAATCCAACAACTAATAAGTCTTCTTCAACATTCAAATGACACCCAACGCCCATGGAATTCCAATAACCCAACCACCACCATACTCCACCCAATCACTCCTCTTCTTGCCCCATTTTCCAAATTGAAGTATCCATTGTTAATTTTTCTACACCATCTCTCATGTCCATCCTCTTTCTCCTTTTATATCACCCTAGAAGCTTCTCTCCATCCTCTTATTCTCCCCCAAGATTGGGTGGCACCTCCATGGGTCCCCTTGCTCAGAAGCTTAGCCCAACCACCAATGGGCTAAACCAGGCATGCCACTAATGCCTCTAGGATTGGGCGAGGTTGGGTGGCAGGTTTTGGGGCTTCGAAACCCCCTCTAATAGAGAAATATCATCATTGATGAGGACATGCACACTTTTGACACTAGTGTCGTGTGGGCACCTTAGTTCGCAGCTCATGTTAAAAATGGGGATAAATCCCAAGCTATTAGATCTTGATTTGATGGCTAGAATGAACCCCTAATCCCCTCCCACATTGGCCCAATCAAAAGGGCTTTTGACCCACATCCCACAACAGATTGGTCATGCCTCCCTTGCACCGGCCCTAATGGGAAAATGAGTAGCAAATGTTGATGTGAAGAAGTGATGGCAGGGATCCTTTGACAAATATTGCATGGTAACGCCTGAGCCCAATCTCTTATACTTTCAATATAAACATTCAAAAAATGATATCTTGCTCATCCCTTGGTCAAAATTCATGAACCAATATACCAAATTCATTATGTCGACAAGGTTACAATTTGGATTAGGTTTCTGACCCTATTTCTTTCATTTATTTCCCTATTTACATAAAATATGCTAACTTTGGTCATGTTTAATACGTCTAATGCATGTTGATGATAAAAGTTGAATCTTTATTGATCAACCTACTTCCTGATCATCAAATCAATAACTTAGAAGTGATTTTGAACATGTTTGAACTCCTAATCACCTTTTTGGCTCTTTTAATGAATGTGATGCATATCTATGACTAGTGTAGAATGGAAAAACCTTTATTTGATATATATGAAACACGCATAGTTTTAAATAAGGTAGTGAAAAGTTTAGAATAGAGATAATTATGAGAAGATGCATTGGAGTCAATGACTCAGATATGTTTACTGTAAGTAATGGGGGGTGTAAGTAAAGTAGAGGAACCTCCTTCTATAGTAGATGTTGACGAGGATAGTCAATACTAGAGGAGTTTTTCAAACTTTGAGTGAATCCACTCAACTGTGGGCTGAGTAGAACTTAAAGCATTAGTAGTGGAGTCTTCACACACATTAAAGGAGACTTGATTCACTCAGGCAGGTGCAGCATGGTTTCTCTAGAAGCGGTCCTCATTGTGGTTTGTGCACCCATAGAAGTTACAGAAGTAGTTGGTAGGAGTAGGTTGAGGTTGACCTCGTCCAAGGCTAGGAGGAGGACCTTGTCTAGGAGAATTCCACCACTACTGTGACCATGACCACATCCATGTCCTTGACCAGAATCAGAGGATCAGACCGCAAGGATCTAGTGATCAAAAGAGGTAGTACTCATAGAAGGAGGGCATTGAACATGCTTGAGAACATCACTTAGTGTAGGTAAGGGATCAGTTGATAAGATTTGGTCCACCACAACTACAAAGGAATGAGGCAAACCAACCAAAAATTGAACGAGTTGAATTTTATTGTGTTGTTGTTGAACTTCTTGGATATTAGTAGAGAGTGGATGATAGACTTCAAATTCCACCCAAAGTGTTGAACACTAGTTGTAATAGTCTTCTATAGTGTCATCAGTGGAACACTCCTTCTTATCCATGTTTTTGAAGATCTCAAAGACCTTTTTCGGGTTTTGCTGATGCGAGTACACATGGGACACTTGATCCACATGGCTTTGTAATTTTGTAGGCAAAGAAGAGACTAACTAATATTTGGTTCAACACTATTGACCATCCACATCATGATACTGGAATCATCATTAGCCCATTGGTTGTAGGCCTTTTTGACTTTTTCTTCCACTGAGGTCATCCAGAGGATCCCTAACATTAGAACAAATATGAGAGTAATGTCCTTGGTCTTTGACATAGAGTTTGAGTGATGTCATCCAAAGATGGTAATTTGATCCATCAAGTTTCACAGTCATAACACATAATGTCCATGAAGGATCTGTAGTCACCATGGAAGCTAGATAGATGACACACACAAAGAAGAAGTAGAAGTATTACAAAAAGGCATATCGAGATGATGAGATTTGAGAAACTCACAGTGGAGAAGCAACAACTAAACAAGAGCAACAGAAAAGTAGATCTAAAATACCCACATAGGGGTAGAGGAAGCAGCAACCAGATCTGAATAGATCAAAGGAACCCACATAGGGGCAGTAGATAGCAACAACACATCTGGATCAACACATTTGAGTAACACACATAGCCGTAATAGATAGCAACAACAAATCTAAGAAACCCACATAGGGGCAGCATAGAGAAGGAAAGACCTACTCCACCAAGGTGTGAGATTCACTCCACCACATGGCATAGGCTGGGAAAGAGGTGACACAATTTGTGTTTAAACATTCTATTCTGGGACTAACTAGAAGAGGGAATGAGGGTATGGAGGGTGGAGGTCGATGGGGTAGAGAGGTTAAAGGTCGACGAGGGATGAAGGTTAGTGGGGTGGAGGTAAATGGGTTATAATTTGATGGTGTTGAGTTTGATGGGGTGGGTTGATGTTGAAGGTGTAGAGGTCTATGGGGTTGAGGTCGATAGGGGGTGGATGAGGGATGAAGGTTGATGAGTGGAAGGTCAATGTGTAAGGCCCCTAAACTTGCTTAATGAGTTGAATAAGCTTAGTTATCATAATTGAATTCTTATAACCTAATATAGCCTTTTGGTATGCTTTGAAATCATAATACAAGCTTACGTTTCAAATTTGGTCCAATTTGGATATTGTTTGAGCAAGTTATGCAATTTTATGCACATTTTGGACTTTTCAGAAATTTACCCAATTGAGAGGTTTTATTTGCAATTTATCACTTGCATTATGTTCCTTGGATATTCTCTCATCATTCTTGAGCTTTTTTTCCATGGTGTACCTATTTAATCCTTGGTTTGAAGGTGTTTTCTCTAAGGGTATTTTAGGGTTTACCCCTTCACGGATGAGCTACCTTTAGTAGCTATCAACTAATGAATTATGTGATTGGCTGGAAAATTCGACAAAGGAAATATAAGCAGGTCTATAAGGATGTTGTGGGAGCTTCTTGTGTGTGTGATTGTATATTCTTAATAGTTTAAGGCCATAGACACATGGGGAAGCTACTTTTACACCTCATGCTTGCTCTCATCCTTATCCATGGGTTGAATTTACCTCTTCCTTGCCCAAGTACGAATCTATGTGTGCTTTCTCTTTCATCTAACCTGGAGCAACGACTCCACTCTATTCTTCTGCAAAACCAAGTGCTCTAAGGTAGAAGACAACCTCTTTTTGGAGAAGAAGGTCCCCTAGAGCTCCATTTAGCCCTACCTAGGGTTTCCAAGGTCATCTTCTAGGGATTTCAACCAAGGCAAGTTATTTTCTTCCTTCCTTCTCCGTTTCCCTTGCTCTTCACCTTCCTTAGACCTTCATCCAGGTCGTAATCTTGCTATTCCATGGTAGAAATTTCTCTAAAGCTCTAAAACCCTACCTTTCTTGCTCCTTATGCTCAGGGTTTGTTCATTTGATGAAGAAAGGTGCTAGATGGACAAGTTCATAGATTATGCTTGGATTTTATACTCTACCTGATCTAGATTTCTTCTGTGTGGGGTTTCATCTTCTCATTAAAGGCAAGTTTTATAACTTGCTCCATGTTTATTGCTTACCATAAGCTTTCTAGATCATGTTCTTGCTTGAAAATGATGATCCATGCACTAAAAAGTTATGCTTGACTTGGATTTCGATTTTTATGATGTTCCCTATTCAGATTTCAGTTATATATGAACCTTTGATCATGTGTACATTGTTCTTAAGGTATAATATGACTTGGATCAGGTTGGTTTGACAACCTATGGTGCTAAGCACCTATCAACCAATGGTCAATTTTAGGATTTTAAGTTGATTTCTTCTATAAACCCATGACCCGATGATGGTACCATTGCAACAACCCTATGGTGTTGTCTTCATGAAAATTTATGGTGGTAACCAAGGGTGTCAACTGAGTTTCACCCCTTAGGTCATGTTTTGGCCTAATTAGAAGCCTAGTGATTAACAACTAAGTACCCTAATGATCTATCAATCAATGGTGATATTAGTGTGATATTTGATGTTGATTAATGAATATAGTGTTGATCTAACAACCTATGGTGACTTAATGGTCACTAATTATGGTGGATCAGGTCTCAAAAACCTATTGTGAGTTAATCATATAGCTGTATCATCAATTAAGCCTTAGACCAATGGTTTCTTGGGTAACTTGATGCAATGGTCGGACCTATACTGTAATTGATGGTTTTAACATATGAACTTGACCCAATGGTCAAGATCTAATGTTTATTCCTCCAATAAATTGGAATGATGGCTAATGTAATATGTTGGTCCTAATAATGTGATTTATATTTTTTCCTTTATATGATCAACTTAAGGAGCTTACTTGTTGACAATGGATGGCTTGTTTTAAATGAACAGTCGATTGTGAGTTTTACCCTACTTTCAATGAAACTTTTTGTGTTGTTAATCAAGGGATGTCTAGGGTTGGATGGTGACTATTTATAGAGAACAAGTCAAGGACTTCATAGGTATTTTATCCAAGGTGTTTACTTATATAAACAACCAATGGTCTGACCTTTTAAACATCCAATGGTTCTGGGTGACATTGTGGTATGGTGATATGGGTTGAATGACGATGGAACAAATGGAGGGTTACCCTTAATAAGGTAGTCTTACCTATTCACTCATATGAATAGAAGGGATGATAATCATATTGTGTTGATATGTAGCCCTAATGAGGTATAGCTTGTTATACCTAGCTTTAATATAACTAAATGATGGTAATTGGGTATGAATAGTCCTTGAATGACAAATACAATCATGAAGTACTATATTAATGTTGTTGAAACCCTAGTATGCTATAACCCAATGGTTACACCTTGATTTATGTGTGGGTTCATACTTGAGAATAGTATGGAATGTGATGGTGATGCTTCACCTTATGCATCCATGATCCAATGGGGATGCTGTGAGTTAGGGTTTGGGTATAAGTGTTGATTAGTAACATTAATATAATTTATCTTGTTGAACCTAACTCTAATGCAAATAGATAAAGATGAGTATTCATGTTTAACATTCTTATATGATGGAATGATGGTGGAATAACCTCCTTAACATGATCATAACCTTAATGTGTTGATTGGTGGTTATCATAGCCACATGGTTGATACTTTCTTATGCTAAACATGTGCATTATGAATATGATGAGTGTTAATCATATCTATATTCCTTGCATGTTGATGTAATAAAGGAATGTTCTTAATGTTAATATAACCCTATTATGATTGTTTATGAATATCTCCTAGCTCATTAATGCAATATTGTGTTGATATGGTGTATTATATGTAAGTGATGTTGTTGAGCATTGTTATAAGGTATGGAAAGATAATGATGATCTTGTAGGGAATAGTATGATGGTCTTAATGACCTTTGGGCATGGTTGAGCCCTGAATGAGGTGTAATCCTCTTGTGTTGATAAAGGTTGATACCCTGTGATATTGTGAAAAGGATTTATATCCTATGATAGTATAATGGTCTTAATGACCTTTGGGCATGGTTGAGCCCTGAATGAGGTGTAATCCTCTTGTGTTGATAAGGGTTGATACCCTGTGATATTGTGAAAAGGATTTATATCTTGTGATAGCATGAATGGAAAGTGAATAGTATCATGTGTTGATGAGATGAGAAATTATGTTTCACACTTTTTATATCTTTTCAAAGTTGTGATATTTATATGCTTGCTAGAAGTGAACTAGGGTTTGTATGTCCACTTGTTTGATGCAGCCTTAGTTCACCCAATTGGCATAACTAACCAAGTGCAACTCTAATCATGTAGTGCCCTGTGCCATAGAACCATCTTCAGTGTCAAAACTTACTGGATGGTGAAATGAGAATTCCTAAGGGAAACTCGGAGCACATACTATTGAGTATGTGGGGGTGGTAGGTTGAGGATATATCCTTGTCATCCAGAATGTAGATTGTGGTGGTTGGCTATGGTCATGCATCATACATCTTATGTGATTAAGAATGGCTAAGGTCGTGTCTCGGTGATTATAACATGATGTGATTAGAGGACAACTACGGTTGTACCTCAGTGATTGGGTTTGAATACCCTGGATTCTAGCACCGTGACTTGTACCAAGGTGGGCTAGTTACAGGACTATATGTCAATGTGGTGGCAGGTTTGACTGATATGTCACTACCTTTTACTCGTACTGACCGAGGGGAAGAGATCTTAGGATACTGGCACTCCTAGATCTTGTATGGAACCAAATAGCCCTTCACAAGGGTCGGTTGGACTTTGAATGGTACGATTCAAATTCCCCTGGGTGTAATAAAAGATGTAATACAGCCATATAGCATATTTATTTAGGGTTATACACAATGTTTCACATTGGATGATAACCCTTGTTTGTTATATTTACATAAAGATGATGTTTAGTGCAATTAAGAGATAGTAGATACACTTAGGTTGTGGATATTCTTAAGATTGTAGATGCATATATACAGTAGCTATGCTTGTGTTGATAACTATATTGCTACTTCTATTTATAATCATGATGCTAGCTATCTCATGTTGTTAGTTATGTTTAGCATGCTAGCCATGCCTTTGTAACTAGAGATGCATATATTGTTAATCATGCTTATCCAGATAGTTGTGCTTATGTTTTTATCTCTTCTTATGATGTTGATATGTTCAACCAATTATACATGCTCATGTTGTTAGCTATGCTATGTTACTAGACTTGCTCATGATGTTAGATATGCATATGCTACTGAATTGCTTATATTGTCAACAAGATAAAGGATGATAGTCTGGATAATGATGATAGTTATTATTTGCTCCTTTATGTATTTTGTTAATCATCAGTTTTGCTGATCTTATTTGTTATATGTTATTAAACTTCTTAACTGTTTAATTACTTTAAAATGTTGTAATCAATAAATGATGTTGGAGGTTATATCTCTTTCTGGGACATGGGTCTCACCCTTGTGGTTCGCCACATTTTTTTAGGTAATCGGAAGTGACAAAAACAAACATGTGGCAGCAAAGAGGAGCTATAGTAATGAATCTTAGATAAAGTTGATTAGATGTCTAGTGTGTCCTAGAGTCATCCTTTTACTCTCAGGTTTGGGCAGGAAAAGTTTGTATATGGTGTTTCAAATAAATCAGACTTTTGTTAGCATATTAATGCTTGTTTGTGTGGGATATACGATTATTGTTCTCTTGTATATATATGTTGTGGCTAAGATGATAGAACAACTTGTATCAAATTCTTGGCATAGTATGGATATAAGAAAGATGTTGGGCTCTTATGAAAATGTTTTTGAGAGGGTGCTGACGTTGAAATCGGTTTAAATTTACCCATATTTTTTGGTATGTGATTAATTAGTGATTGATTGTGTTTTATGTTTAGAGTAATCTCGTTAAGTGTAACGGGTTCTCACACAATGGGTGGAAGATAGATGGGTGGAAGATGAAGGGTTGGTCTATGGGTCGAAGAGGAAGGGTTGATGGGTAGTGAAGACCGATGGGTGGAAGATGAATGGTTAGTCTATGGATGGAAGATGATGGGTTGGTCGATGGATGGTGGAGGTCGATGAGAAGGTGGTGGTGATTAAGGTTACGAAGAGAGAGGGCGACTATGTGGTGGGTATGGTGGAGATGGTGGAGGTAGTGGTGGTCAATGGTAGGGATGGGGGGTCTATGGGATGGCTTAGGTAGGATCAAACATGCATGATACCATATAGAATGGAAAAACCTTTATTTGATATATATTAAACAATTACAATGCACTCTATTTTATAGGACAAGAGAGTAAGGGAGACAAAAAAAACTAGGCAATATGGGATAAAAGAAAAGATAAAGATAAGACAAGTCTAAAGCACATATAAAACACACAACACACCATAACGCATAACAAAACACACAACATAAGATAACACATAAAGCTTATATACTAATAACTAGTTTGGGACTTTGATGATGAACTTTGTCCCTTTTATTTTAATCTTTCTTTCTAATGTCACCCAACATCTTAACTTTGAAACAACAACTTTATGCCTCTCTATGATAGTAAAAATATCCTAGCTCTTTTTACTCTTGTTTTGGTCCTTTTGGCATTATATGCATGTAAGTGACCCTTTATGACCATGCATGGTTATACTTGATTCAAATGATGTGTTTGACCTTGTTGATGCATCAAATTCTCTTAGACCTATGAAATCAGTAATCCTCGTGATGTCGGTGACCTAAATGCCTAGGACCCATCCCACTTTTGCTAAGATGGGGTTGTGTCCCTAGACTCACTTTTTTTCTTATAATGTGATATATTTGGCTTATACTTTACTTTTTTTGTCCTATCTCTTAATATGGATCATAATCTTATGCCTTTTCATCTCAAATCAAGGTTTACTCTAATCCTTATGGATTCCTTGTTGTGGATGTCCCACCTTGTCCCTATGACTCCCTAATGGTATAAGTAAAATATGTTTATAATTACATTTATGATTAATATGTTGATACCAAATCTTGGCTATATGATGCTTAGACTCTAGGGGACATTCACTTAATCTTGATATGTATTTATTATGTCCTATTCTTAGTGATCTAAACCATCTTTTATTCGTGTATCTCATGCCTTGATGATCCTTACGTTGTTTGTCCTATTATGAGTCGTTTGACCCTAAAATGGAAGAAAGTGATGGATACATGAAAATAATCATATTAAATAGATGAAACATCAAATTGAGTTGAAACTTGGATATTAAAATTTAGACCATTGGGTGTTCTCAATCAGGTGTTGTTTGAGATATAGATGGTTAGGGATAGGTTAAGAATTTTGAATCATGTATGAGACTTAATGAGTATATGGTTGTGGTTTTCTGGTTCAATCTTGATATGTGTGTGTGCTTATTTACTTGCTCAAATAGTGTCATGCAGTACTGTAGTACTATACTCGATGCTTTGTCTCGTCAATTTTATATCTTGCATACGTAAAGTAGATATTCATTATACAAACCTTGTGCAACTGCATGTATCCTCATGGTAACAACACAAGCTTGGGCATCCTACTTGATTTGTCAAGTTGGGGAAGACTATGTTGATAAATAAGGTTAGTTTGAAATCTTAAGCATCCTCACAAATCACTTCCAATGGGAAGTTGGTCAAAGTCCTTATGAAACATGATATTGTTGGTATAATGGAGTAAAATGACTAAAATATGGCTTCCTTTTTTTATAATAACTTAGCTATATACTCTTATTCATTTATTTTAGAAAATGTTTTAAAATTATGAAAACATTATATATGTATAATTATGACTTCTACTCAACACCTTGTATGTTGACCCTCTTATTTCTCATATACTTTAGGTTTAGAGATAGCATGGGAGTTGGTGATCGATGAAAAAGTGTTCAAGTTGCACTTTTTGTAAGATCCTAGCTAGTGTACATGATCAGAATTGTATAATTATAGTCTTCAATATGTTATCATGTAATAAATAATGTTGTTAACCATGATTGTTGAATGTTGAGATTATATTGGTGATTTCATCTTGTTATTTGTTCATGTATGCTAAAATTTTATGCTTCCACATTTATGCTAAGATATTACCATGCTAGGGATGGGTCGTTGTGTTCTTTAACCATTAACTTTCCACTCAACCCCATTCATCTTTTTAGCCAGACTAACATGGATTTTGTTGAAGGTTTTGTATTATCTATTAGAAATTATATATAAAACCAATCTTTATGTGTTTTCTAGCTCACTAGCATGCTGGTTGTTGTTGATTTGTAGTGATAACATAAGTGCAAAGCCTAAAAACTTTGTTCTCTCATTTGTCGTGTTTGGACTGCATCTTTGATTTGCACTCTCTTGATAAATGTTTAATATAAAATCGCATGCCTCTCAACCCTACTCATGCATTAGATTACAAACGCTATACATCTCTAATTTGTTTACATTCTACCAATTTTCTTCAACATATTGAAAATTGTCAAATTAAGGTTGCGGACCCATAATTAAAAAGATCTTTGTCAAGTCCAAAGAACTTCCCAAAGAACGTCCAACTACAAGTGTAAGAGAAGAATGACATGAATCTATCACTTATATATGTTGTAAATGATGTTAGAATAGGGTATGGTCTCTATGTTAATGTGGAAAACATTGGAATTGAGATATATGAAATGTATTGATGTTGGAACTTGTTTTTAGGTACACTTAACTTGTTTTTATTTCAAGTTATGTCATATTATTTTACTATCTTTGTAATATATATATATACTTTAGGTTATTTCTAGTTTCTTATAGTGATATCTAAGAATTGTAAACTTAGCATATGCACGCTATGTGGAGGATATCCAACCTTGAGATCACATATGATTTATCTTCATAGAACATATGGTTTAATTGTCAGCAATAAATTCTACTTTAGACATGAGACTGAATTTTAAGTGGTAGGTGCTCAGATTGGAATTCTATACTTGACAAGGCAATGCCATATACGAGGTATTGGATCTTATTTCATTATATCTAATAGTATGAGTATATAAACATTTAGTTTATATTTATGGACATTTTAGGGGTATCCATGGCACTATAGTGGCATGGTTTGAAGGGGTCCTCATTTATTGAGAGAAAATAATAAGCCACCAAAAGGGGTCCCTTGAATTTGTAGTTATCTAGGCCACATGTGCACAAATATTACCTCATTCTATGATTATGTAGGACGTATTTAAGTAAGTTAATGCTCAATAAGTCAAATATCTTAACAATGCCTACTCATTGCAATACATTTGAATGGCCTAAATTTCAATCATACTTGTAGCTATTGAATAGGTAATGCTTGTTTTTCACTTTTTTTTAATTTAGTTGGCAATCTATGTTTTCTTTTTCCTTCAAATACCCTTTTATCAACATCTTCATCAAATACATTTCCACTTCTATAAAAAACACTAGCTCCATGTCATATGAGATATATACCATGGGGAAATTTATATTAATTACATTAGTTGGTAATGTTTGTAGTGATTTGGAATTATGATTAATATAATCTATATCAAATCTTTGAAGGATCAGATTTTGTTGTTGTTATCGATGTGAGAACACATGAGTTTTCACTTGATTCTCGAACATTGCATGATTTTAATATTTATAGGACGAGATTATTTTATTAATCTACATAAATTTCATGTAAAATTTCCAAATTTTATGCCAATCTTTTATGTCAATAGATATACCCCCAATCAATGTGTTTGACATCATTCACAAATAATGAAGATGGTTGTTTAACATGATATGGGTATGAGTTGTGATAAACAAAATCTAAGTTACTTCTAATGGATTTGTGGTTCATCTATTTTTAGATTGTTGTTGGTTTGGCATGGTTCACACATACCATGGTGATGTTTTAAGTCATGTAGGTTTTTATCTTTTGATTTATTATGGTTGAACTTGGTAGTATCAATGACAGATTGCAATCACATATTTGTTTCCTAAATGATGATTAAAGTAATTAATAAGGTCAAAGTTCCATGATCAACTCGGATGATAGTTATAAGGAACTTTGAAGTGGTATTATTAGATATTTGTGTTGTTGTTGTATACATGTGGTCCCAAAGTGAAGTGATGTATTCCTCATCAACATGTAACAATTTCAATTCATGTATCTAGTTCTCTGGAGGAAAATATCTCTAGAAAATATAGCAACTGTAAGTACAATATGAAGAAGAAACTATGTTAGTGGAAAAAACCTATAAAAAAAATTCCATTTGACATATAGATCACCTTTAGTCAATCCCTCGATGATTGTTCTTTGTGTCAAATATCATGTGTGTACTTTTATAGATATTAGTAGTGGTAGTAGGTGATTTCCTTCTTTCATATGGTAGACATGGCATCAACCTTCTCTAATATTATGTCAATCGGGTATCATTCCTATTGAGTACTGTCATCTATATATCCATATGATGGTTAACCAAAAGAACATGAACAATTTGTCTTACTCTAATGCTCCCATCACTTGCTTTTATTATATTTACTTTAACTCTATGTAAGCAAAAAATAAAGATGACTCAAAATTAATATGATGTTCATCTTGTTGGTTGTTCCTAATTCATAACTCATGAGAGGATTAAGAATTATCCTACTGACTCAAACATTAGTGCTTTTTCCCATTCAGAGGCATCCAAACTGGAAAATCAACCCTCGCATAAACAAATGACTAAACTATACATGACATAAGGTTGGAAATGCAAATCCCATAGGCTTTTGTAACACCAAGCTTCTATATATCAAAAATTATAGTAATTTTGGGCTGATGGAAAGTCTATTATATCAAGGTCTAAGAATGAATAGATTATACCAGATTAGCTCTGATGTACCTATCTTTAGAATTCACTACAACTATTACATGGAGAATATTTTCTTTGTATGGTTGGTTATCTGGGATTCACATACACTATCATGAAACCATCTATGTGCATTTCCATCATAGTGAAACATGTTCTATTTCAAGGAAAAACCAATTCGATGAGCAAGAAGGCATATCTTGGTGAAATCCTAAAGTCCAAGGCAACTAAGCACTTGACTACATGACAATTATCAAACTTGTAGCAAATGTTGATTGTAATATCACTAAAATGACTCCATAAAAATGGAATAAAGGGTACTTAGAAAGCACCAACGTCAACAAACTAATTAAGGTGCAAAACTTATGAGTTTTTGTATTTAAACTTTAGCAGGATTAAACCCTTGGGATTAAAAGTGTATCCTTGCTTAAGAGTTAATTTGACTAGAAGTTTCTAATGGTATAGTATTAAGGCTTCATGATCATGTATTTATCAAGGGTTATTTAAAAACTTTATACTATGGAAAGCTCACACTACATAAAAAGGGCTTGTTGTATTATAATGAGTGAAATATAAAAATGCATGATGATTATAAATTTCTTTCTCCATTCAGGTACGTGTTTATAAATTGAATATATTTATGTGAATTTATGTTTTTCCATTTTGACCATTTATAAAAAAAACTACATAAAACATATTTGATCTTATTTTTACATAAACCGGTCTCATTTTTTGCAATGATTATTTTCTTAATAAAACCTACTTGGAGTGGAAAAAGGAATAGGAGAGTGCTCAAATATCCTTGATTAACAAAAAGTAAATACTAGAATCTAAAAATTAGGTGGTTCAACTTTATGATCCATGCAAACTAAATAATTCCATATATACATGTTGTAGTTGATAAGCAAATGGCATCATTCTGCAAATAGTCTTACATGGATTTAATGCATTAAGAAAATGAAAATTGTATGATATTGATGTAGGATCACATGTATGCCAAAAATTACCACACTTCTGTGGTGTATGAGTCCTTTAGGATTTAGCATTTATTGTCATGCATGTGACGTTCCTATCAATGAGATCTTTTTGTATTATGAAACCAAGACATAGTATTTAGGAGTTTTAGAACTTGATGTGTGGTACTTTGGTGTAGAAGAAGTAAGGGAAAGATGTTGGAAGTTAAAGTAGAGGTTTAGTAAGAAGTTTAGATAAGTATTAGGGTTATGTGTTTAGATGGTTAATTTGGACTTTTATGTAAATTCTAGAACTATATATATAATGCTCTCTCTTTTTCCCACATGTTTGTAATATGGGACACAAACTTATCGAGGCTTTGTAGAAAGGATGTTATGTGCATATACATATATTATCATGCTTGCCCTATCCTTTCAAGTGCATGCGGTATAGGACATGTGCACTACATAGGTGCCAAGATAAGTGTGATAATACATGTCACCTCTAGATATACAACCAGACAACATGTATCCGGAAGTGACATGGAAAACAAGAGTTGGAATTAGAAGTTTGAGCCATACAGTCCCCTAAACCTAATTAGATACATAGTAGGACCAAGCATATGTACAAAGGGTAGATAGTATGACATAGATAAGTAAGTCAGATTCAATGTGTAACCAAGACCCTAATATATCTCCCTCTGGAGATGTAAAATCTAGGTTCCTTGCAATGTTAGATGAAGATGTCATGAGATAGATTTCAAGTTTTAATAGTATTATATACACTTGTTACTTTGATTTAGAGATTTAACCATGAGAAGGTAATATATTAAGCGTGATAATAAGACTTTAAGATAATATTGAAGAGTTAGAAAACACATGATATGTAAACCTAAGTTGGGTAGTACATGGAAATTTATAGGAAAAAAATTATTTGAGGTTGGTGGAATTGTAACATCCTAATATTTAAATCTTATGTATAACCTCTGATTAGAGGAGAGGGAGTAGCCCCGCGGTGTGACTCATCAATCCCCAATGAAGGGACTTGGGTTTGATTGTGGTTGTTTCCCTTAAGGTGCAACAAGGCCCACATTATGGAGTGGGCTACAGAGCCCCCAAAGTACATGACTGGTTCCAGGGTTTACCCTTGGCTAGGTTGGGTCCAATAGTGTCCTTTTCCAGGAAGGGTTCCTCATCATTAAAAAAAAAGTAACCCAATTGATGTTCATATATGGCATGATAATTTCCATATGAGTTAGATTGATAATTTTCTACAAAATATGGCCCCCTACTTATCTTTCAATAATAATAGAGGATTAAGTACATGTTTATCTTAAAAGGGTAATAATAGACTGGTACAACTCATAAAACTAGAATACATTTGGATTTTGGGTTTTCTCACACCCAATAGATCGAAACACACAATGGATTCACTTTCAATATTTATAAAACCTAACTTAAAACATATTCACACTAAAACAACTACACCTGCAAGATCATGGGGTCGTGTCATAGTATAGTAAGGTGGCAAGTATAGGGTCGATCCACTGGGAGAAAAGGGGGCACTAAAGCTAGGTTAGTTTGGCTGGGTTCCTACTGCGAAGGCTAGGGTTAAGGGTTTGAAGGTTGTTTTGATTGTTAAACTATTATGGACAAACAAGCAGTTAAAGGCAAGAATGTAATCTAAGTTAACCCTAGGCTAGAGTAAGGCTAAACAGGCAAGAAAGGATTAAGCTAGGTATGAAAAGGCAAATTACACTAAGGCAAGAAAGAGAGAAGCAAAAGAGCAATTAAAGAGCTAAACTAACATGAACAAGGCAAGAAGCTAACTAAGCAAGGAAAGAGCTAACTAAGCTAAGCAAGCACAAAACTAGGGTTTCAAGCAATAAAGAGAGGTATGGGCTGTTTAGGGGTATGAACTTATCACTTAAGTTGTGGGATGACATATGAAAATTATGATATCATTTAGATTATCCAAACCAAAAAACAAGTTAGAGTCTAATGAATTAACCAAAGCTACTTACTGGCCATGGATATGCTAGGTTGTGTATAGGGGAACTAGTCCCTAACACCCCCTACTACCCTTACGAGGCTCAATTGGGTTAGGGATTAGGTTCAATTCAATTAGAGTCTAATAAAGTCTAGGTTTCTATATTAGGCATTCCTAGGGCAATTAGGGGCTGAGGGTAGTAATGGGGAGGTGATATTAGGGCTTTGGACCCCAATTCCCCCACATTCTAGCCTTGAGAAGGCTACATGCTAATTGTACTAGAATTATCTAATCTATCTACTTAGATCTATCACATAGGTTTAAGGAGTTTGATTAGGATGTAGGAAGATGGGAGGAAACCTAGGGATCCAAGAATTGGACCTAGGGGAAAATCCCAAAATTCACACATATGAGTAATTTGCCTAAATTCCTATGTGATTTCACACACAAACCAACAATCAATTCATGCAGAATGAGATAGAAGTAGAATATAATCATTAGCAAATGGAACTACAAAGTTTACATGTCATTTTCCCCCAACATGGTATCAAAGTAACATAATTTCCCCCAAACAGCCCACCAAGAAGGGCCTAGGTACTCATGGAAATGGAAAATACAAAAAGAAAGGAGAAAGAATGAGTAGAGGAGTGAAAATCCATGATGATCTCGGTGAAGACTCCTCCTTCTCCACCTCCTAGCAGCTATATCTCGATCTCCCTCCTCCAAGGTAGGTGAATGGAATGGATGTGTGGTGGAAATGGGTGAAAATAATGGAAAACAAGGTTTTCAGTGGTGGAGATGGTGAAATGGAGGTGGAATGAGGTGGGAATGGATGGAGGACAAAATGGGGAGGCTAGAGTGGTTGTAGGGTATCTAGGGGTGTCCAACCTCATGCTAGAGCCGCCACCTAGGTATATATAGGTGTGGGGGGAAGCACTATGTCAAGTAGGGGTAGTATGGGAAAATTAGTGTAGAAATTGGGTAGAATTATGTGTAGCACGGCCGTGCTGGGCTGCACAGCCATGGTGCGTAGTGAGTGGGTAGCACGGCCGTGGTGGATGGGAATGGCCATGGTGGAAAAATGGAGTGAATAGGGGGATTTTGGCTTTCTGGGACTGGCAGCACGGCCGTGGTGGGCTCTGGCTAGCACGTGCTTGTTGGCTAGCACGGGCCTACTACCATTCTGGGTCATTTTCTAAAGGTCATGTTGATTGGGGCATGTCCCAGAACGGCCATTCCATGGTAGCACAGTCGTTATAGAGTCCTTCCCTTGCATTTGAGTGTTGAACTTGTCCATCCATGAAGGTTATTGCTTCAATATATCCTTTGACCACTTGGGGTAGGTTTGCAGTGGTTTTGGCCTCATTTTGGGCTCCTCCAAGCCTGGGGAAATCCTAGATTCAACCATCTTCTTTCCAATCCATCAAGTAGTGGAAAAAGTACCTATAAAATATGCAAAAATCATCCATAAGTGCATTTGACAATAAAACACATATTGAGGGAAATAACATGTAATCTAACAGGTTTAGATGTGATTGAAATACAAAATGACACAAGATGAAGCCCTAAAATAGGGTTGAATCAACTTATCACTTAAGTCGGGGTGACATATGAACATTATCGTTCCATTTAGATTATCCAAACCAAACAACAGGTTAGAGTCTAATGAATTAGCCTAATCTACTAACTGCCCATGGATATGCTAGGTTGTGTATAGGGGAACTAGTACCTAACACTCCCTACTACCCTTGTGAGACTCAATTGGGTTAGGGATTAGGTTTAATTCAATTAGAGTCTAATAAATTCTAGGTTTTTAGATTAGACACTCCTAGAGCAATTAGGGGCCGAGGGTAGTAATGGGGAGGTGAAATTAGGGCTTTGGACCCCAATTCCCCCACATTCTAGCCTTGAGAAGGCTCCATGCTAATTGCACTAGAGTCACCTAATCTAGCTACTTGGATCTCTCACCTAGGCTTAGGGAGATTGATTAGGAAGTATGAATATGGGAGGAAACCTAGGGATCCAAGAATTGGACCTAGGGGAAAATCCCAAAATTCACACATATAAGTAATTTTCCTAAATTCCTAAGTGATTTCACACACAAACCAACAAGCAATTCATGGATAATAAGATGCAAATAGAATGTAATCATTAGTAAATGGAATTACAAAGTTTACATGTCATTTTCCCCCAACACGGTATCAAAGTTAAATTTTACACCCCAAACAGCCCACTCAAGGGCCCTAGCTACTCATAACAAAGCAAAATACAAAAAGAAAGGAGAAAGAGGTAGAAGAAGCCATGGAGCTCAGTGTAGATGGAGCAATCCTCCTCTCCAGCTACCACAAGACCTCCTCCTCTCTCCTCCAAGATGCAAGGGTGTGGAATGAAGGGGATTATGGGTAGAAACTAGGATAAACTAGTGTTTTGGTGGTGGAAATGGTGAAATGGAGTGGAATGGAGGTGGGAATGGAGTGGAATGGTTAAGGGGAGAAAATGGGAGCTAGGAGGTGGTGGAAGGTGGCTCTCTTCAACCCATAGCCGCCACCCCCCTATATATAGGTGTGGGGGAAGCAATAGGTCAAGTAGGGGCAAAGTGGGAAATGCAGTGGAAAAAGTAGCTAGGTTTTGTGAGTAGCACGGTCGTGGTGGATCACCATGGCCGTGGTGGGTAGGGGTGAGCATGGTCATGGTGGTTCACCATGGGTCACGTCAATTAAAATGTCAAAATCATAGGTTGATGGTCATTTTGCACGGAAACTGGCACGACCGTGTTGGGTAGCATGGTCATGGTGGGGTAAGGGTAGAACGGTCGTGCTGGGTAGCACGGCCATGGTAAGCAAGGTGATGGTGGTATGTAGCATGGTCTTGCTACGTGGCACGGCCTTGGTGGCTGTCCCTTGCATGGCCATTCTTTGTTGCACGGATGTGGTGTTGTCTGCTGCTGCACTTGGGCTTGATTCTTCAGATTTCCATGGGCATCTTTGCTTCTATGGGTCTTTGGCCACTAGGGGTAGGTTGAGGGAGCATCATACTTCACTTTTGGCTTCTCCAATGGTAGAGAAACCCTAGGATCACTCCTTCTCTCTCTCTTCCATCAAACGTGGTCCAAATGCCTGAAAAACATGCAAATAATGTCCATAAGTGCATTTTACACAAACATGCATATTAGGGAAAATAACATGTAATCTAACAGGTATAGGTGTGATTGAAATGCAAAATGACACAAGATTAAACCCTAAAATAGGGTTGAATCACCACCCCAAGCTTGAAACATACTTGTCCTCAAGTATGATCCAACTCAATCTCTCTGCAAAATTTTCACAATCAAGAAATGACAAATACATGTAAAGGATGATTATTGCTGAATAGGATCAATAGTGACTAAGTGCATGCATTCCACCTCTATCCTATTCTAATTTCACAAACCAATCATGAAAAGAGCACAAAGCATATGAACTTCAAATATACTGCATAAAACACACAAGCTATCCATATTTCTTTCATGTAGTTCTGGGTAAACTGTTTCATGATGGTGTTAATCAAGGATGACCAAGAGTGTTGTTTCACCTTCATCCTTTCAACCTTATGTTTCAAATCACACCAAATGACCCATGTGGCTGTGAAAAAGGGCAAAATGAGCTAGGTTTGATGTTTCCTAGCTCAATGGGTATAAAGATGGAAGAAAGGGTTGTGTTAAGATTTTGGAGTTCTATTACATAGAGCACTCATCTTTTCTTTATTTGAATGCTCTTAAATAGGAGCATCATTTTATTTTATTTTTACATTTTCTTTTTTTCTTTTTGTTTTGTTTGCCCTTAGAGTAGATAGGGCTTATGGTGATGAGAGTGAAGCGGTGAGATATAGATGTGGCCACCCCAAACTCTTAGAGGTGGCCACGGATGATATGTGCACTTTGGCATCCTTTCATGAGACGGAGGGGTAAGAAGATGGTGAATGAAGAGTCGGGTCAAAGAGGGGTCATTGGCGTGATTCTCAACATATGGTATCTTGCATGAAAATTAATCCAACACTTAATCCAACAATGTCACACCACATGAATGAACAACCTGAAATTGATATTTCAATCAAGTGATTTCATAGGCACCAAGCGCTCATAGCTTGCTCAAATCACAATTCAACCAAATCATCCACAAACACAAGAGAGGTGATGCACATGTAAAAAGTCAAGAATTGATACCATTTAGCAGCAAACAATGATAATTCACTTGCATTTTTCAAAGGTCATCATTTTTAATCCAAAAAGTAGAGATTGGATGAAACACACTTTTAGACGAGAAATATCAAATTTGGGAAAAATTGGCCAAAATGGTGACAAGTTGCCTTCAATCACATCTAGGCCTATATTATTGAAATTAAAGTAATAAACAAGCAAATCCTAGCTAAACATGCAAAAATTACCAAAAAAACCTACATGATATGCAATGCATGGCAAAAAGGCAAAAATTTTGAAAATTATGCAAAAATGACAAGAAAGAAACCTACATGGCATGCAAGTATGCAAAGTGGGTAAACTCTAAGCTAAAGAAAGCAAAAGCAAACAAACAAAAGTAAATGGTAGGTGAAATGTAAAATAAGAGTGAAACTGAGATAGAGCATACCGCCCTACCACCCGAAACTTTTGAATCAAGTTGTCCTCAACATGACACTAAAGTCTAGGAATGATAGGGTAGATGATCACTGCGATGGTAGTGATCCTCCCTGTGGTGGAGGATGCTAGTAGTAGGAACCCCAGTAGTCTGACTGTGGAGGCGGGTAGTTGTCTTGATATGTTGACAGTGAACTCCACCAATCTTTCCCCCACTGGGGGTTCCTCTATGTCTGGGCATGCTATAAGTGGTATAAGTGGTTGACCTGATAATGCATCTGTTGATGGTCCAACCACAAGGCATCTTGAGTACGTTGAAAACCCTCATGTGCATGCAGTATCCTATCCTGTGTTGCCTGAATGCCCTCTAGCTGTGCATGAATGGTGGTCATGACATATGCATTCACTGAGGGTTGTTTTGGCTCTGATGCTCCTGTCCTTTCCTCTCACTGTCTCACCTGTCGTGTCACTCTATCTTCCGCCGCCCATCTCTACTCAGCTACCTGTGAGGGCTCTCCTAGACCCTCGGTCAATATCACCTCAGGGAAGCATTCCCCTCTAGGATGCTCCTCCTCATATAATCTGTCCAGAAAATCCTGAGTAGGTCCATATTGTTCCATGAGAGGTGGAATATGGTAGGGCAACTCCAAGGAGACTCCTGGTTATGGTGGGTTGACTTGGTAAATGATCTTCTGCTCCACAATGGTGATCATGGAAGAGTGGGATAAGTAGTGCAAGTCAACTAGTTTCCCTCCATCTGCCTCTGTGTATCCTATCATATCATGTCCCAGGGCAGTGGCTATAGATGTCACAATCCCTCCCATTACAAATGGATTTGTGCTCTTAGAAGGGATTGTCCTTAGATTTTCAATAATTAATGCTCCAAGGATCACATGCTTCCCCTTAATCAACCAACCAAGTTCAAATAGATCCTTCTTTGTACAGCTGCCTTGGTTTTCATACCTGCCAATGGTTGTGTTTGCCAACACCTTCTAAACATAGTGGAGGGAAGGATTGTGAATGGCGTTGGTCTTTGATTTCCCCGCTATAAAAGTACTCTTGCCAGTGAAGTGTTTCCACATTGCAGGATATGTGGAACTAGAGTCATTCTTTGTCCTCCCTCTATCTAGGAGGTCTGCCATCTCTTCACTAGCGGCAAATATCTAATTCAGCATCTTTGAGGTTATCACCCACCTCTTTTCTCCAATCATCACTCTAATGGCATTTTTGCCATCATCAGTCACTTTCTCTAAAGTGGTGAAAAATTGTCATGTCAGCTCAATGTATGACTCTTGCTGCAGTGTCAGAATCTCAAATAACCCCATCTTCTCCATCACGCCATGGGAAAAGGCATAGAATCCCATAACTTCCATCGTCACTTGGCACGCATAGCGGGTTGCTATCACTTTGCGTGTCAAGCACTATGGGTGCTTAGCTTTCTTCCTCCTGTCGATACTAACCTCAGGTTGTGGATTGGGTCGCTATTGTGGTATCTCATTCTGTTGTGCATATGGCATCTCTTCGTTCTCTTCTTCATCAAGTACGAGCTGCCTATGTTCTCGTGGTTGCGGCTCTAGTTGTGGTGCCGAAGAAGTAGATAGTTGAGATGCTGAAACCGATGGTCGTGCAGCAAAAACTAATGGTCTCTCAGATGAGACGGAGGGCCGGGTAGGATACGGTGGTGGCTGTGATTCTCTAGATAATGACGGTGTTCCCCACTGGGGTTGTGTGGAGGATCCTTCCACAATTGGATCCACCAATGCATCCAATTCGACCTCTTTCAACCAGGGGTTGTTGTTCTTTTGTTTCCTTTGGTAGGAGATGACACCCCTAGTCTTCTCCACTGTTTTCTTTGCAAATTGCTTCATCCTTTCTCAAAATCGGAGGAGAAATCAACAAAATTCGAGATTCTCCAAAGAACGGGGCTGTTGAGGCGGAATGGAGAGAAATGTGAGATTTTGTGGATGGAAAAGAGTGGAAGTTGGAGATTGAGGTAGTGGAAATGGTAGGGAATTGATTTGGGATGGTTTGGGGGTGATTTGGTGGAGATTTGAGGGTTGGAGAGGGAGCACGAAGTGTTGTACAGTCGCTAGGGTGTGAAGCACGGCCGTTCTGTTCTTCGGAGAAGTGAGCAAGTGATTTTTAATTTTTGCAAAATCTGACTTAAGTTGCTGGAGTCAGGCTACAGCACGGCCATAGTGGCTTCAGGCTGCATGGTTGTGCTGCCTTGCACGGTGGTGGTGCATCCCTTGTCAAAAAAAAATCTCAAACTTTGGCCATGTTCCCTGTGATCACTTGTGGATTTAATTCACACGACTTTGGTGGATCACCACGTACATGTTGGTCTATGTAGCTGCTATTCCCAACTTGAAGAACATAAAACACTCAAAATTTTGATCCAAAATGATTTTTCATGGGTCATTTTGCCAATGTCTCATCTAATTTTTCTCATTTTACTCTATTTCATCTGCACATCTTAAAATTAAACAAAAACTATTAAAAACAAGTGTGTGTGTGTGTGTGTGTTTGGAAAAGTGTAAAAACAAAGCAAAAGTTTCAAAAATGGAAGGTTGGGTGAAAATTTCCCAAACCTAGGTGGGTTGCCTCCCACAAGTGTTGAGTTTCTTGCCTTCAGCTTGGCTTCTTGGTGATTCTTTAGTAGATCATCCATTTGGTATCCTCATGTGCCCATTCTTACAAAACATGAATCCCTCATTTGCACTCAATCTATTTTCCTCATCCCTTTGATCACAATAATCATCATCAATTGTTCCATCTTGACCTCCTTTTCTCAAATGATCATTCAGACTTGTGAAGTGATCATGTCCAATATCCCTATCTCGGGCCCACCGAGTTGGGGTTTTGTACATGTTGATCTTGATTTTCATGTCCATGAATGGAACTGTCATGGTGTCACTGCGCACATGAATCTCGACATTGGTTGTAGATAAGAACGGCCTTCCCAAGATGATCAGAATCTTCCTACCCTCCAGATCCATATCAAGTACAATGAAATCTTCCGGGAACACTATGATTTTCTATAAAGAGCTGAGATAATAAAAACCCAAATCTCTACTAAAAGTATGGTAAACAAAAACACCAATGTGAAGCAGCGGAATTTTAAATTTTGACTATATACAATTATATAAAGAGTACTTTACAAAATTTCCCAAAAGGGTGTACAATCTCTATACATACAAGGATCTAGGTAGACGAAGACTAAAACCAAATCAATATTGCCTCCAAACAAAGACAATTTAATATATATATATAGGAAGCTATGTCCAAGTTACAAGGTTGAACTCCTAAATCCCTATCCTTAGGCGGGTTCACCAAGCTTCTGATGCGCACTCTGATCCTAAACATGGGTGGTTGGGATCACCCAACAAGAGAGAGATAAAAGTATGTGTTAATCAAAAGGAATAAGGATAAATGATAAAGCACAACATTGCATAATAAAATGATTCACTATACTAAGATATTACAAGAGTATGAGACAAATAAACAAATAAGAAATAGAAAATTGCCATAGTTCAATCCACAAAATAATCACATAGCATGAATGATATTATGACATAAAATCATGCCAATGCAGGGTGAGGCACCTACTGGACCTACACCAAGAGGAGAGGTGAACATGCACATCCCAAACCTCAAATATATATAATGTGGCAGTGGGACTAAAACCCCAGTGCCTATATAATGTGGCAGGGGGGCTAAAACCCCAGTGCCTGGCAGGAGGACTAAAACCTCAGTGCCATATGGGTGGTTTTTACTCATGTACACTACATTGTCATTTGGCCAAAAATGCATCATGCTTAATAGTTCACTTGGCAGTGGAGATAATATAGATAACATTGCAACATAGCATTGGGGTATAAAACCCGTGAAACAATCTCAAAAAAATGAACCATCATTGGGAATAGCAAGATCCAAACATTTTAAGTAAATGAGTCAACATGAGCAATAGAAGAATCTAATAAATAAAGAGACATATAAAGGCAATAGAGATATTCTAAGGCTAGCACATTATGAATGTAGGGTAGGATAAAAGCCCAACTAAAGGAATAGGGTATACATTGCACATTCATATGTTCACATCCACAAATAGGATCCACATATATAGGGGTCACATACCTTATTCAAGATTCATAATCATCACTTTCACCAATTAGATGTGTTCCAAGATCATATGATCCTAGTTACAAATATTTCACATGAATTAGTATTTATAAGGTATAAAGTATAAGAAAATACCCATTTTGACCTTATTCGAAACCCACTGATTTAGGACTCAAAACTAGGACAAAAGCTTATTTATACTTCATTGATTAAGAAAACATGTCTTATTTCCCAATTTGGAGTTAAAATGAATTAATTACTAATTTTAGAACATTTAACATACTCAAAATGGCATTTAAAACAAACTTTGAAAAAGGAAATATAAACATGACTCAAAACCCAGAAATTCAGATTCTACATGAAAAATCATGTCCAATGACTATTTATTCGCATTTTTCCGATAAAGCATCATTTTATTATGAATTAAATAAACCCATCAATCCGGAGGCGAGAAAATGCCATGTGGGCTGAGTGGCTTGTGCGAGTGAGGGGCGACAAATGATGAAAATGACCCTGATGTCAAAATAGAAAGTGAGGCACGCGTGAGGGCAGATTCATAAAAACTCATGAGTTATCTCCTTCCTCTCGCGCCAGCTATGGCCGCGGAGAAGGAGCTTGCCCATTTGGGCATTTCCGCGATTCACAACCAAATTGCATGCTCAAGTACTCGAAATGAAGAGGAGAGGAAACTGAACTCACCTGACCCCTTAATTTTCTTACCGGTGCAGTTAAGTTCCAGGGAGAGCCGCCGTAAGGTCAGGGAACAACTAGAGGTATCAGTGGCTAGTGGTGGGAGTTTCTGGCAAATTAACACGAGGAAAAGATTCTATGGGGGCCGATGGAGGTGAGGGTGGTGTCATTTATAGGTGAGGAGGCTTGATGAGACCAAACTGTGGTGGGGTTGAGAAGGCTCGGTCGGCACCATTGGGCATTTCAGTCATAGTGCACGGGAGTCGACGAGCCATGGCTCAAACTGAGAGGCTCGAGGAGACGAAGCTAATGGTGAAGAAATTTTGCGAAATGGTGGAGAGGAGAGGGAGAACGGGCCGCAAAATCGAGGGGTCAGAGTTGCTTACTCGGTTGGAGGTTGAAGATGGGTTGTCGACTATCAGATTAACTTGGGAGAAAATAGAGTTGTTGGATCACGCGGCTGGGAGCACGTGACAGAGAAATTGAGGGAGTATAGTGTGACACATTTATTTAAATGAAATAAATGATAACAATTCATCTACTATACTTACACTATATTAAAACTTGTAAAATCCATTTGAAGGGTCAAATAAAGTCCAAAAGGCACCCAAATTTAACCATAAGTTAATTAGATCAATGTTATGCAGTTAATTTCTCATTTTACACAAACTTTAGCCCTTAATTGCTATATTGACTATTAATGTATATATTAATGTATAAAATGAAGATAATCTTTTAATGACATACTTGAGTGAATTTTGAGATAGGTAACACATATTAATATTAAGAGTCATATCCCACCATATTATCCTCTCATTAATGTATTATGGTCCATTTGGAGGAGAGAGAAAGTAAAGGGGTTAATTATTCTCATAACTTAATTAAAATACACATTATTACTCATATCTTATTTAAAAAGAGATAAAAGCTCCAAATTAGTATTATCCCCTATATTCTCTCATTAATGGTCAATTTGCATAATTAGTCCCCAATTATCTCATTAGTTGGGATATTTGTGCAAAAACCCATTCATTGCTATGAATGTGGGTAAATATTGATTTCATCCTCAATAAATGTTTAATTCCAACATTGAGGCCAAAAAGGATACCAAAGAAACAGAAATTTATGAAAAAGGTCTAAAAGGACTTGAAAGCAAATAAAAGCTTGAAAATGGGTAAATTGTAAGAAAGACCCTGGAATTTAGTCTGTTACACTTTCTCTTTATCTATCATCACCAAGATGTCATCCACTCTACCCCTAGGCACTTTTATGGATCTATCTACCAACTGGAGAGTGCAATGTGTCAGCTTCAACTTGCCTAAGCCCAGCTCAACATAGACATTGTATGGCATCAAATTCACACTAGATCCCAAATCAAGAAAGGACCTTTCTATGTGATGTCCTCCTATGTAACTAGGTATGAGTGGGGCTCCCGGGTCTTTTCTCTTCACGGGAAGTGAATGTTGTATGATGGAGCTCACTTGTTCAGTTAATCTCACTTTCTTGGGTATCCTTCCCGTTGACTTCCTCTTTACAGTGCATAGATTCTTGAGGAATTTGGCATATGATGGGATTTGCTTGATAGCATCTAAAAGTGGAATGTTCACCTTCACTTAGAAAAACACCTCAAGAATATCAACATTGTGCTTTTGCCTCCTTTTCAATTCTGGTGGCTCATCTAGTGCTTCAATGAATGGAGGATCATTGGCTTTTTCCTTGCTTGCATAAATGTGAGGTGGAACACTAGGGATGGTGGGACCTACAAATAGATAATGGAGTGGAGCACATGGTATCCCAAAATCAATAGGATGTATCACTGAATCATCTTCGGCAATTTCAATCATAGTATCACCACTTGGCTACTTTTGCTTTGCTTTGTCAATCTTTCTTTGACTTGTGGGCTGCTCAAGAGATTTCCCACTCCTTAGAACTATCACAGCACTTCCCTGCTCATGGTGGAGAGGGGGATCTAGTTGTGGCTGTAGAGGAGGTGGAGGTGACACTTGGGGTTGAAATTGAGGTGGAGGGGAGAATTGAGGTTGGAAGGTGAATTGTTGGGAAAATGGTGGTGATGGAGGGGGAGGTGGAGTATAAGGCTTGGGATTGCCTTGGAAATGGTAGATGGGTTGCACTTGCATGGGAGGTGGATTGTAGAAAACTTGAGAAGAGGGCATGGGTCTGCTTGCTTCATGGTAGCTCATGATGGGTTTTGAAGACAACTTTTCTTCTTGGAGAGCAATTATGGAAAATACTTGCTCTACTTTCTCTTCTAGTCTTGCAACATATTTTTGAACATCATCAAATATTTTCAATCTAGACAGAACCTCTTCCCCAAACGTTGAGCTATATTTTGGACTTTGTGGCTCTTGATAACTATAGGAGTGAGGTGTCTTCTTTTCCTCCCCATAGAACTCAATAGAATTGATCGGGTGGCAAGGAACATTTGGCACATGGTTCTTCATGAAGCTGACCATGTCACCAATAATCTTCATCACTTGCGGGCTTGAGTCATCATGAGTAGGAGGTGTCACACCAAAGTCACACCCTCTTTCATTCATCATGCTAGAAGCTTGAATTCTTGATCCTTTAGCCAACTGCTCAAACAAAGTCCATATCTCGTCAGGTGGCCTAGCCATGAAAACTCCTCCACAAGAAGAGTCCATTGTGTCTTGGTCCTTTAGAGACAAACCAGAGTAGAATGATTGAACTAGCTGCCACAAAGGGATCTCATGGTGTGGGCACTCTCTCAAAAGCTTCTTAAATCTCTCTCATGCATTATGAAACTGTTCATTTCCCATTTGACTAAAACTTGTCACCGCACACCGCATTTGTGTCAACCTTGCTATAGAGTAGAATTGTCTCAAGAAGGCATTCGTCATTGTTTCCCAATTCATGGTGTCCCTTCTTGAGTCATACCAATCTTTAGCTCTATCTTTGAGGGAGAAAGAGAACAAGGTCAACCGAATTGTATCATCACTAGTTGTCAACGTCCTGAAGGTGGAGCATACTTCAAGAAAGGCGTCCAAGTGCTTGTAGGGGTTCTCATTCTCTGAGTTGTAGAAGATGGGAAGGAGACCAAGAAGACCTGGAGGAATACAGAATTTCTCCCCTGACATTTGATCAACCCTGATAGCAATTGGTGATTTGTAGTTGCTGGACATGAAGTAGTCTTGAAGCGGCTTGTGGGGTGCATTTTGACCTTCCATCTTGTTTCCTCCTGAGTGGCTTGTCACATGCACAAAGCACAACCAAACAAAACAATACAAGTTAGCAAACCAATATACACAAAGAATGCAAAGAATAAAGAATAAAGAATAGCAATGATGAGGGCAGTAGGAAAAGTCAAAGAAAAACTAACTAGCTAGGTTGAGCGCCTTTCTCCCCGGAAATGATGCCAGAAAGCTTGGTGCGTCAATCCAGAGGTGTACACACTAGCCAATAAGGGGTGACTAGATGCACTCCATGGGACTCGAACACATGGGTGGATCTTTCAAATTTTATATTAACCCTAACATAGTCGATCACGATACCAAATAGGTCACTCGCAAGTGCACGGGGTACTATTGTAGCATAGGTGAAGGGCAAGCATAGGGGTCGATCCTCAGGGAGAAAAGGGGGCACTAGAGCTAGGTTAGTTTGGATGGGTTCCTACTGCGGAGACTAGGGTTAAGGGTTTAAAGGTGATTTGATTGTTAAACTAGGTGAGCAAGAAAGAAATTAAAGACGAGAATGAAATCTAAGTTAACTCTAGACTAGATTAAGACTAAGTATGCAAGAAAAGACTAAGCTAGGTATGAAACGACAATTTACACTAAGGCGGGCAAAAGAAAAGCACAAGAATGAGTAAAGAGCTAAACTAGCCAGAACTAGGTAAAAATAGGGCAAGAAGCTAACTAAGCAGGAAAAGAGCTAACTAAGATAACACTAGCTAAGCAAGATGAAAACTAGGGTTTTAAAGCAATTAATGAAGGTGTGGATGCACTTATCACTTAAGTTGGGGGTGACATATGAACATTATGATTCCATTTAGATTATCCAAACTAAACAACAGGTTAGAGTCTAATGAATTATCCTAAGCTACTAACTGGCCATGGATATGCTAGGTTGTGTATAGAGGAACTAGTCCCTAACACTCCCTATGTGACCCTCCTCACACTAAACGAGATTACTCAAAACACAAAACATGATCAATTACTAATTAATCACATAATCAAAATGTTGAATAATTAAAACCAATTCCAACAATGTAAATAAACTCTAGAACACTTATAAAAGGTCCATCATTCCATTCTCATATACTGTAACAAGTATTTACATATGGGTCCAAAAACCTCAGTCAATTCATGTATATAAAAGATATTTCACATGTACATGCCATATATTTACAAACATTGGCATACTACCAAAATCTTGTGTCGATATGAGTGTATCATCTATAAAACACATCCCATACCTGGACCTCAGAGTAAAGGAACAACACTAGGACTCTACTACTAACATATACAACTAACCAACCTTCTGAATCTATTGATCACCAGGTTGGTTTTCTTCCACAGCGCAACCTCGACCTCGTTGCCCGCGACCATCTAAAAAAATGTGGTGACCCATGGGTGAGACCCAGTCCCAGCAAGAGATATAACTCTCTCCAACATTTATTGATTATAACATATTAATTAACAATAAATACATTGAGCAGTTAGGGTTTTGAAAAAGCAATATGAACAGATTGAACAATTTAAGCATACTAAGCAGTTAAGTAAATAAGTTGTAACATCAAGTAGAATTACACAATTTTCATAAGTTTGCACCATGTAAGAACTATGTAGTGTAAAGACAAGACAAGGGTTAATCAAACAATGTGATACGTATTAAACCCTAGCAATTATACTACACGACTGGTATTATATCTTTTATTATTATGCCCTGGGGAGCTTGAGTCATACCATTCAAAGTCCAACTGACCGTTGTGAAGTGCTATTCAGTTTCGTATAAGATCTAGGAGTGTCGGTGTCCTAAGATCTCTTCCCCTTGGTCAGTATGAGCAAACTGTAGTGACATACCAGTCAAACTGCCAACAATGACATATAGTCAACTGATAACAACTAGTTCATACTTGGTACAAGTTACGACACTAGAAAATAGGGTATACAAAACCCTCTAATCTGAGGTACAACCACAGCTGTCCTCAATCACATCAAATGTCAGAGGCATGACCATAGCCATCCTCCATAACTTGCAATTGTGGATGACAAGGATATATCCTCAACTTGCCACCCCCATATACTCAATAGTATGCGCTCTGAGTTTCCCTTGGGAATACTCGTTTCACCATCCAGTAAGTTATGACACTAAAGATGGCTCTACGACACAGGGCTCTACATGATTAAGGTTACACTTGATTAATTACTGCCAATTGAATGCATTAAGGCTTTATCAAACAAGTGGACATTCAAACCCTAATTCTTTTCTAACAACAATATATGTGTAACAACTTCAAAAGATATAAAACATTTGAGATATAAATCTTAACACATTAGCACATGCTATCATTCATTGCAAATTAATGGACCACACTTATCATCATACTATTACAAGATACCAATATCTTATCACAAGTTCTAGGGTTTTAACCCTTATTGGAACATGAAGAGGATTTCACCTCAATCATGGCTTCAAACATGCCCAAAGGTCGTTAAGACCATCTGTAAAGAGTGAGACTCGATAGGGTATCAACCCTTCACTGAATTGAAGAGAAAGTCCATCTGATCCCAAACATACCAAAAAGGTAAGAAGGAAGGGAGGAATTTTATTCATTTCTCAAATGGTACATAATATAGAGCACGATAATGAATAAGCAGTGGAAGCAAAACTATTACACAGTTACAAAATTTTCTTTGTACAATTGTTCCTCACCATATAAGGTGGAATGAAAAAATAAAGTAAAAGGTGTACACCTAAGAACACATAAGGCTAGTTGCAGAGGGCAAACCAACTATCCCAAGCTATCTTCAATGTCCAAGTCCATGTATACGATCTTTTAGCATCTTTGTCTTCTAATGTACCTAAACCTGGGTGGAAGGGAACATCACCCAGAACATAGGAGACAACATAGAGGTCAGTAAAGAGTTGAGTATGTACATATAATAAACACTTTGGGCATTATATAGGGTTATAAGTGCAAGAAGAGATGTTCCCACAAGGAGGGGCTATTTGCAATTAGGTAAGTTCAAAAAGGAATATAACAAGAGAAATGAGGCATATGAAATTCATATTACAAGCATGATAATAATGAGTGTCTTGCCACAACAATCATCCACATAATCATACTAAAACAACAAACATTTGCATCCATAACAATGTAGACTAAATATACCTAAATAGGGCCATAACACCATAGGATCATGGCCTAAAAGAAATAAGGGTGCAAACGCACACCCCAGGCGGAAACGCGTGCCCTACATAAGTATGGTTGTAGATAAGTACCGCTATTCTAGATATTCTAGTCAAACATGTAGCATGCATAAAATAGAGAGGCAAGACTAGTATTTCAATCAATTTTTCATAAAAAGGCATTTGTAGCAAATGGGGTACAAGTACCCTTATAAACAAGGTAGTCCAAAAATCCAAAATGATATAATGAGTCAATATCAGGAAATATAAATGTTCAATAATTTAGATTTCATAAGGAATAACAGTTCAAAAGATGCCTCATTAAAAGAAGCAGGTTTTAGTCAAATAATGCCCAAAATAAAATAGAGGATGTACATACCTTATGATCAGACCTATATATTTAGTAACACCTCCTAGACTTAGGGTCAGGGTTGTCTCAACCTAGTCACAATATATGTGCATTCAATTAATATAAAATGCATTAAATCCCTTGCTTCAAAATCGATCCTACATTAGGTTGGAAATATGGTCGTCAAACCTATCCCAATAAATCGGTCGCATTTTTCTGATTTCAAAAACATATTTATTTGTATTTTTCTGCTGAACCAATAATTAGTTACAATTTTTATAACTTAAAATCAATTACTAATTATAAAGAAAATGAATTGTAAATTGTCTGAAATGCCCTCGAATTAAAATGCAAATATCGGACGGTGCGTTACTCAGTACTATACTGATATGCACTTACCTAAATCGGGGTCAAAGGCAAGTCAAAGCTGACGAAAGGACATTCTTACCCATGGCATGTGACATCGGGTTACACAGGCCTCATGGGTGAGATAGGACTTGTGTCCCAGGGATTGCACTCCTTGCATCTCGCTCCATGGAGGAATCATGGGAGCTCGGCTCCAGCACCCTGCTGTAAGGATGACACCATTGTCCCAAGGTCAATGGGGGTAGGCCATCCCTGACCGTGGAAGGAGTCGGCCTCACAGAATTTGTGTTAAAGCCTGGAATGGCACGACCAGGCAGGATGGAGGTCCTGGCACCAGTACACAAGGAAGGTCTCCTCCGCCAGGTTAGGCAGGTTATCTAAGGTGATGGAAGAATTTGCAGCTATGGCAAATAGCTTGAAAGCATCCACTAAAGAAGACCCAACACGCACGAGTACAATAGGGAGTAGAACCCCATTACAACTGCTTAACAGGGTGGCCAAGCACCCCACAAAAATCATAACAATGGAAAGGAACGACCAGCGTTCTTGTTGACCTAAGGACACAGGAGAAACTGCGACGAATTTAAGGCACAAATTGAAAGAATGAGGGTCCTAGATGGTTACCTTTCCTCTAATTGATCTGAGAACCCATGAGTTACTGTGACGGCGAGGAGTTTGCCAGAGAGGATCACTTGACTTGGCAAGGTGAACCTAGGGTAGTTCATTCCAATTGAATGTGGTGAAGGGTGTAGGGGAAAAGATGATAGTTTATGGGTGGTTAGAAACTACCCGAACATTGGTCCAGTGGGGTGCCGAGGTCACTATAAGAGGCGGAAGATGAGAAAGGGAGAAAGGGGGTTGGGTGTTTTGTTGTTAGGGTTCGAGTGAGGGTGAGTTAGGGATCAATGGATTCGGCAAGAAAGAGTGAGTCAGATGGCGAAGAAATCACGAGGAGTCAGTGTGTGTAGAGAGAGAAAGTTGAAAATGATCTGGATGATGTGGAGTTGATCGTGCGCATGCCCAGGGGAGTTGGTGGTGGAAGATGAAGTCGACCTATCCGACCTGTAGACCCACGTGAGGCCAACTTAGGCCCAAAATATGTGATATTTATTAAACCCAGAACTTAGCTTGCCCTTAACTAGATAAATCATATAATTGATAAGTAAACTTATATCTTATCTTCTAATTTGCGATTAGGGGTGTATCCAATATCTAATTAAGTCCAAAATTAGTATGTTGGATAATTATGGTATGAGGAATATGAATTTGGACTTAGATTTGCATTATGAGATTGTTTGTGTTTCCACGAATCCCTAATGCATTAGTCACTAAATTAGGGTTATTAGCTTAACTAATATCAAAATAGGGGTGAATCCTCTCACATCATTTTCACATTCCTCACTTTAACATTCCATGATTATTCTAGGATGATAAACAATGGTTGAGGCTATAGATTAGTATTAGTATCCACTAATTCTCATAGTTCAAGTATTAGGGATATCGCACTCTAAGATTTCATGCTCATGTGATTCTAATGAGTCAATTAGGGTTATCAATTCCTAACATTGTTTGATCTACGTTAAACACAGTGGAATATAGATATAAATAGGTAGTTTACTGAAAAGGGGAAAAGGGTTATTAGATATCCACATAATCAAATAGGGGTCTAGAAGAATGAGGAATTAGCCTATGTGTGTGGGATCGAGTATGTTACAACACTCCACCCCTTAAAGATGATTTTGTCCCTAAAATCCATCAAGTTGTGGTATGGTATACTAAGTTATACTTTTAACCAAGTTATAAATTTCTAGTATACTTAATGTAGGGGGTCATAACATACTATTCAAGTCACACTTATGATCTACTCTCAAGGTGAATCTATATGTCTCCATATGTCATGCATCCATAATCTGATTATGGTAGATGTTGGGCTAGAGATGTTACATTAAGGCCTAGGATTGTGTCAACCGATTTGTATCCATTAGGTCTACCTACAAAGTTATCATAGGTTTGCCATTCTTTGATCATGATCCACATAGTTTTCCTTGTTATCACCATCATCATGAAAATAACAAAATCATCATCATCATCTACTCACCATCATCATCATCATCAATATCACCGACATCATCACCTACTCCTCCTCATCATCATCGACATCATCATCAAAAACAACAATAACATCATCATCACCCACTCATCATCATCATAAACATCATCATCATCATCAAAAACAACATCATCATCACCCACTCATCATCGTCATAAACAAAATCATCATCAACAACAACAACATAATCATCACCTACTAATCATCATCATAAACATCATCATCATCAACAACAACAACATCATCATCACCCACTCATCATCATCATAAACATCATTAATAGAATTATTTATAAGAGACACTTTAAGTATGACGTGCATATATGTCTTGTTTTCCTTCTATATTAGGGTTATATCTTAAATCAAATTTTATATATAGATTTTATCAAGGGGGTCAAATTATGATGTGTTACATGACTAAGACAACACTTATACTTTGATAGGCATAATAGGGTTGAGGTGTAAGTTTAGGGTTTTGTTTTCAATAGACTTTCTCGTTCATAATTGAGCACTATAGTGTGTTGTATGAAACTTGTTGAATTTCTCATTCATGAGCTAACTTTACGCATTACATTGGACATGTTTTGATTACTGTTTAGTCAATCCCCTATCACTTCTATTTATCATGGTCAAATGGAAATGTTCAGAAATTCCATCATACTTAGTATGTTCACCCTAGCCTATACTATATAGTCATCCTCACCACTTAATTATTAGCGATCTGGGGTATAGGATATTAATTTGAGATTTAAGTGAAATTTTACTTTTACCCCTATATGGCTTAAATACACCCTTTAAGTATAACTCAAGATAAAATTTTAAGATCTATTTTAATCATCAAAGTAACATGTAGGATGGTATGATTAGCAAGGCTCCTCTGGAATTCCCGGTTTGGTAGCCTCTACATATGTTTGTCATTATTACTAGGAGTTATCCAAGTTTTACTTATTGTAGCTGTTATTAATCATGATTATACTTATTAACTAGATCGTACGGGAACTCCACCCCTTAAAAGGCTTAAACTATAACTTAGGACATAGCCTAGAGGGGAAAAAGGGTGGATCCGCTAGGATTTATATATATTTAAAACTAGCTATGTCAGTCTTAGACTTAGGGTATTAGGGTTGAACATGTCAACCAAGGGTACTTCACTAAAGAGCTTCTCTACTACTCAACTTACTTGTGGTGGTGATTTGGTTCTGAAAATCATCGATGAGATCATAAAAAGAAAAAAAAATCTTTTGTACATATAATTTAATAACGAAAATAAGTTTTAGTGATAAAGAATTGGTGATGAAGATGTAAAATTGGTGCCAAAATCGATCTGAGAACCAAGTCAGACACCTTCCACAACCCGACACATACATTACTATTCTATAACCACTTCCTTCTATAAAAGAGGTTTGATCCTCCTATCACTTAAAGGGCCATGTGAGTATTCTCTAATATGCAAGCAATGAGAGAGAGAATGGTGTATATTTCTCATAGCCAATAATCAGTCAAAACCTACCCAATCGTGACATCCACCATTTCCCACATCATTCTTAATCATAATCCCCACTACCTCATCCCGAGTCCTAATCAAAACATGAGATTACCCAATATGATAGGTAGTGATTTAGGGTTTTCTCCACCGTAGTTCCTTCACATGATAAGGTAACCTATATAGTCCAGATACACATCTCAATCACTAGGTAAATCAAGTACTCTGAGAGAGGTGATAATTTAAGTATGCCTACTAAAACATTTAGCTCCATCAATCAATTCCAATACACAAGAATAACAATCCCAATGAGGGTGGAATTTAGCCCTTGAGGGGATGGCATTAGGGCATAGCTATCCTAATATACTCACATTGAGGACAAGGCATGCTATAAATAAAGTTGATCTAGTTTAGGATAACACTTAATCATCAAAGGAATCTTAACCCTAATCTTAATTTAGGATTTTTTATTTTACATTCATGCATGCTTAGTAACCAAGTGAATGTATGCTAGGCATGCTATATCAATGTCAAATAAAAGGGGTCACATCTGATAACTAGGGTTACACCTAGCTATGAATGTCCAAGTCAACCTACACATAATGTAGTCTAGATAGCCTCCCATAAATGAGGAGATATATCACTAGAAAAGCCAATTCTAGTGTAGTTTCATTACACCCCCATAGAGAGGGTAGGGTAGTCTTGGTTTGTCATATGTACTGTGCTTCCAGAACTGATGTGTTATAAGAAGATGTATTGACCAATTTTAGAAGGGATTGAAATACTAATTGGTAAACCACTACAAAGAAATAGGTCTGACAATAACCCCTAAAAGGTCGCCTAAGCACCTAATTAAGGAACAATGTAGGATAACTTGAAATAGTCAAGTTAACGACTACTTTTGGCTCTGATACCATTTTGTAAAGAGTGAGACCCGATAGGGGATCCACCCTTCACTGAATTGAAAACAATTCCATCCAATCCCAAACATACCAAAAAGGTAAGAAGGAAAGGAGGAATTTTACTCATTTCTCAAATGGTACATAATATAGAGCACGATAATGAATAAGCAGCGGAAAAAAACTATTACACAGTTACAAAATTTTCTTTGTACAATTGTTCCTCACCATATAAGGTGGAACGAAAAAATAAAGTAAAAGGTATACACCTATGAACACATAAGGCTCGTTGCAGAGGGCAAACCAACTATCCCAAGCTATCTTCAATGTCCAAGTCCATGTATACGATCTTTTAGCATCTTTTCTTCTAATGTACCTAAACCTGGGTGGAAGGGAACATCACCCTGAACATAGGAGACAACATAGAGGTCAAAAAAGAGCTGAGTATTTACATATAATAAACACTTTGGGCATTATATAGAGTTATAAGTGCAAGAAGAGATGTTCCCACAAGGAGGGGGCTATTTGCAATTAGGTAAGTTCAAAAAGGAATATAATAAGAGAAATGAGGCATATTAAATTCAGATTACAAGCATGATAATAACGAGTGTCTTGCCAAAACAATCATCCACATAATCATACTAAAACAACAAACATTTGCATGCATAACAATGTAGACTAAATATACCTAAAATAGGGCCATAACACCATAGGATCATGGCCTAAAAGAAATAAGGGTGGAAACGCACACCCTGGGCAGAAACGCACGCCCTATATAAGTATGGTTGTACATAAGTACCACTATTATAGATATTCTAGTCAAACATGTAGCATGCATAAAATAGAGGCAAGACTAGTATTTCAGTCAATTTTTCATAAAAAGGCATTTATAGCAAATGGGGTACAAATACCCTTATAAACAAGGTAGTCCAAAAATCCAGAATGATATAATGAGTCAATATCAGGAAATATAAATGTTCAAGAATTTAGATTTCATAAGGAATAACAGTTCAAAAGATGCCTCATTAAAAGAAGTAGGTTTTAGTCAAATAATGCCCAAAATAAAATAGAGGATGTACATACCTTATGATCAGACCTAGATATTCAGTAACACCTCCTAGGCTCAGGGTTAGGGTTGTCTCAACCTAGTCACAATATATGTGCATTCAATTAATATAAAATGCATTAAATCCCTTGCTTCGAAATTGATCCTACATTAGGTTGGAAATTTGGTCGTCAAACCTATCCCAATAAATCAGCCACATTTTTCTGATTTCAAAAACATATTCATTTGTATTTTTCTACTGAATCAATAATTAGTTATGATTTTTATAAGTTAAAATCAATTACTGATTAAAAAGAAAATGAATCATAAATTGTTTGAAATGCCCTCAAATGAAAATGCAAATATCAGACGGTGTGTTTCTCATTACTATAGTGATATGCACTTACCTAAATCGGGGTCAAAGGCAAGTCAAAGCGGACGACAGGACATTCTTACCCATGGCATGTGACATCGGGTTACACAAGCCTCATGGGCGAGATAGGACTTTTGTCCTAGGGATTGCACTCCCTGCATCTCGCGTCATGGAGGAATCATGGGAGTTCAGCTCCAACACCCTGCTATGAGGACGACACCACTATCTCAAGGTCAATGGGGGTAGGCCATCCCTGACCGTGGAAGGATTCGACCTCACGGAATCTGTGCTAAAGCCTGGAATAG
The DNA here is from genome assembly GCA_963693085.1 of Alisma plantago-aquatica. Classification (NCBI taxonomy): domain Eukaryota; kingdom Viridiplantae; phylum Streptophyta; class Magnoliopsida; order Alismatales; family Alismataceae; genus Alisma; species Alisma plantago-aquatica. The sequence goes on along the minus strand of OY856414.1, from coordinate 390,658,926 downwards.
CACGACTAGGCAGGATGGAGATCTTGGCACCGGTATACAAGGAAGGTCTCCTCTGCCAGGTCAGGTAGGTTATCAGAGATGATGAAAGAATATGCAGCTACAGCGATTAGAGGGTGAGTTAGGGATCAATGGATTCGGCAGGAAAGAGCAAGTCATATGGCGAAGAAATCGCGAGGAGTCAGTGTGTGTAGAGGGAGAAAGCTGAAAAGGATCTAGACTGTGTGGAGCTGATTGTGCGCATTCTCAGGGGAGACGGGGTGGAAGACGAAGTCGACCTACCCGACCCGCAAACCCGCATGATGCCAACTTAGGCTCAAAATACGTGATATTTATTAAACTTTGAACTTAGCTCGCCCTTGGCTAGATAAATCATATAATTGATAAGTAAACTTATATCTTATCTTCTAATTTGCGATTAGGGGTGTATCCAATATCCAATTAAGCCTAAAATTAGTATGTTGGATAATTATGGTATGAGGAATATGAATTTGGACTTAGATTTGCATTATGATATTGTTTGTGTTTCCATGAAGCCCGAATGCATTAGTCACTAAATTAGGGTTATTAGCTCAACTAATATCAAAATAGGGGTGAATTCTCTAACATCATTTTCACATTCCTCACTCTAACATTCCACGATTATTCTAGGATGCTAAACAATGGTTGAGGCTATAGATTAGTATTAGTATCCACTAATTCTCATAGTTCAAGTATTAGGGATATCACACTCTAAGATTTCATGCTCATGTGATTCTAATGAGTCAATTAGGGTTATTAATTCCTAACATTGTTTGATCTACGTTAAACACAGTGGAATATATATATAAATAGGTAGTTTACTGAAAAAGGGAAAAGGGTGATTGGATATCCACATAATCAAATAGGGGTCTAGAAGAATGAGGAATTAGCCTATGTGTAACGGCCCCGCCTCCCGATAACCCCCAATTAAGGGAGACTGAAAGGTCGGTGTCGTTATCCAATTAACAGGATCAAAGGTTCGACAAATAATCAATAACAATTATGAAATTCTACTAACTAACTGGAATTTGGTATAAATTAAAACTTTATTTACCTTTGAAAACCTTGGAAATCTATCTATCCTGGTCTTGAATTATTCTATCTAATCCTCCTTGCACTTTATTTCTTTTTCCGCAATGTGTCACTTTACTGTTTGTTCTTTCAATTGTTTTTCCTAAAACGCTGACAAACAAAACGTCGGTCTGTATATCGAAATATACTGGTATGTGGGAACAACTAAAATCTTGCAAATATGGCTAACAATTTAATAATCACAATCAAATTAATTAACAAGCCAATTTACACTTTTCAGTATGACATTCTCCACCGCTTTTGCCCTAACCCTGGCATACCCACCTTAGGGTGCCCTTTGCCAATGACTTAAGGCCACCTTCTCAATCCTGAGCTTGGTGCTTGGGGGTCACCACTCATGGTGCCCACTAGTCATGCAATATCATAGGCCACCTTCTTGGTGCCTGGGGTCACCACTCAAGGTGTCCATTGGTCTACCCATTTGGGCCTGACCTTTGGCATCATCCATCAGGGTGGCATGTAGGTGCGAGAACCCATACTTCTATTTTTAATGTGATAATCATAGTGACTTTATGATTTGCAAGTATGAATATCCAATAGATAATTTGCATTCAATGTGATTAACCATCCGAAAAATCATCGGGAAACTAAGGCGGTTATTCATAATTAACCACATACATGATCCAGAGCAACTTGATGTCCAAGCAATAATGTTAAAGAACAAGCAACAAGCAATCAACAATTATCCTAAAATTAATGCATGACATCCAAGTGTTATAGTTTATCCAAAACATTCTAAAGCTAGACTTGGATTCCACCTTAAGCTCTTAGGGTTTTATTAGGGTTTTAGCCTCCATAATACTTTTATCACGTTTTAATGCTCTCTTAGTTTACAAACCCTAATTTCAACATTATAAGCCCAATTAAAGTCGATTATTTCTCTTTTTATATCAAAACTACCATCTTTATCCTTTTAGTTCATGACAAAGTCATGATGTTCACTTATCATCAATTCGTAGTTCATGATGGTCTAAAACACATATGAACGTTATTATCATTAATTCTACCTTTTATCCACTCGAAAACCCTAATTTCTACATTAAGGGTATTTATCCACAATTAGGAACCTTTGTACATGAAATATATTAGAACCCTCATATCTCAACTTTGTACATGAATTTGACCAAAGTTAGGGGTTCAAGGTTCATTAAAACATATGGAACCCTAATTAAGTCAACTTACACATGTAGATCATCTTGTTAGATCTAATATTCCCTTTTATTAATAATAGGTCACAATCTACTATAAATGCTCATATAACCCCTTTCAAATTCATTAATCATCAAGGTTAGGGTTTTTCTCATTGATTAAACTATTAAAGATGGCATCTTTATATACTTTTTGAATTGCAAGCAAAACTACGCTTTAAGTATATTTTTATTAGAATCCTCACGTTCTCCTGATCAATTTTCATGTATAACTTTTTATCATCAGAGTTATAAATCATTAACTACGATTTTCACAAAGTTAATTACCTTCGGGCCAATCGAAGGTTGCCACCTGGCGGTTTGCTCCTTGCTAGCAAAAAGTCAGACCAGGTCTATTGACTCTTTCGCCCTTGCAGACCCACTTTAGAGCCACGCGCCCTGGGGGCAAGGAGGTCATTCCTCCTTTTCTTCTTCAACCTCCGCGCGCTCCCCTGATCTACGAACCCTGTTGCTGGCTCGGTCAACTGGATGGTTGACTTCGAGCTTCCAGCCCTCCCATAAGCGGGTGAAGGTCTTCATCCCTCCGCCACACCCCACCGAAGTCGATGGTGGCCTTGGATGCATCGGAGAGGCTGGAGAAGAAGGGGTACAGAGGATAGTCCCACGGCAGGTGCTTGGCTCCGCGGTGGATCACAGGTGGTGAAGGAAGGTGTTTTCTTTCGAATTGAGTGAAGGAACAAACTCAGGATGTCTATATAATCCTTGAGGACGAGTTCATCCCCCCTGGTGTTCTTCAGTCCTCCTTTTATAGGTCTGGGTCGGGGTTCACTTTTTGTGGAGATAAGAATTGGGGTTTTTGTCAAATACCTTCCAAAGGTACTAAAATACGAGTTGATCTGGTTCGTCTGTGCCTGGCCAATATACTGAAGGGGTTTCCTTCTTTGCACACCGACTATCTCGTGAGAAAAGTGATCGGGAAGTTTCCCTGTAAAATGTTCTTTCCTTTCTCCTACCCGAGGTAGGTGATGGCACATCCACCATCGATCGTGGATCCAAGGGCTATCATCACGCGTGCCCAAAACGAAAAATAGAAATAAAAAGACATTTTAATGGTATTCCTCTTTCTTTAAGAATATTTGGAAAAATCATATCTTCCAAACCGTTTGTCCAATTAATCCCAAATTTTAAGGGAATCTTAATAAAGACTTAATCTATCATCATGACAAATTTTGGATCATTATCTAAAGAAATCAAGTCCCTTTCTTTAGTTGCAAGTTATAACTCAATTATGTATATTCCTCATCTATTTTCTCTTTCCTTTGTCTTCAAATTATTATTCTGAGTCCCTTGTACCTCAAGGAACCCTAATGGCTCGAAATTCCACCTTGGGAATATCCCTTAGACCTTTATTTATCTTTTATCCATTTTCTTATTATCTTACTTATTTCCTTATTAAAATAGTTCTTTTTGAGGATTTCTCCTTATTTCTCTTTTATTTTCCTCATTGGTATTCCTTTGATCATTATAAATCCTTGGAACACGAAATTCCACTAAGGATAACTCAATTACACCTCTTTTCACTTATTTCCCATATTTTCTCATTATTTTCAATTTCTTTCTTAATAAGGAAATATTTATGTGATATTTTCTTTTCTTAATGCTTTATCTTTGCAATTTTGGGACTCCTTGGGACCCAAGGAACCCAAGAGGTACAAAATCCTACTTTGTATTATACTCTTTTCCCTTCTAGAGGTTTCCACATCTTTCTCAAAAACTCAATTATTCATTTATCAATTGAATTTCCTTGTTATTGGGCCCAATAGCCAATAAAGCCCACAACACAAACATCAAGGCTATTGTAAACAAAATTACATCATTATTTGTCCAATATGAGAGTTTACATTTCTCATCAGATGAACCCAAAATTGGGGTTGTAACTCTGTGTGTGGGATCGAGTATGTTACACCATAACATTATTCATAGTAAGGTTATCATCATCATTCCATGCCTTAAACAAGGCTCAAAAGATCATTAGCACATATATGTCCATAGATATTAACATGGCAAGGCACTATGATATTCAAATAGAACTACATTGTGGTTTCAACACAAGAAGAGTGTAATTCATTATCACATTAATCATTCAAGAGGTTTTATTATAAACAATCAACATCATATAATTACATTAAGGTTAGGTATAACAAGCTAGATCACATGGAAGTTACACATCCACTTATTATAGTGATTTATCAAATATAGCTATATAATGGCAAAGGTAAGACTACAAATTAATGGTATTAAACCATCGAATTATCATCACTAGGACCCACATATAATACCATGTGATTTATACTAATCCATTGGATATTAAAGCATCCAATATTATTCATTAGATCAGGTTCATTGTTCAAGATTATTAATTGAAGTATATGTCTAACCATTAGATCAATTGAATCAAGGAACCATTGGTTCAAGGTTTAGTCAAATCTACAAATCTACAATTACATTCTTAACTCATAATATATGATGATGACCTAATAAACCATTAATTGTGATCATTAGGTCACCATTGGTTGTTAGATTAGTAATACATTCAGTTAACACCATCAAATATTAAGCTAATGTCATCATCGATTGATAACATCATTAGAATACTTAGTAAATGATAATTAAACGTCTAATTGGGACAAAACCTGACCGAAGGGGGTGACCATAGGTTGTCACCATAAATTTGACATTGTTGATCACAAACATCAGTTGCCAAGATAGCAACACCATTGGTTGTTGAATGCTATGACCATCGGTTGTGTGATAGGGAAGGAAATAGCTTGAAAACCCTAATTTGAACCATCAATTTTTTTGTGCTTAGCACCATAGGTTGATGCTATCAACCTGTCCCAGATCATGTTACAACTTAGAAATGTCGTACACATGTTTAAAAGTTCATATAGAACTGGAACAAAATAGGGAACACCACAAAAAAATCGTAATTCTAAACAAGCATGGTTTCTTTATGCTTAGATCATCACATTAAAGCATAAACATGAACTAACAAGCTTCTAGTAAGCAATATAAGTGAAGAATGTTATATAACTTGCCTCTATAGAGTAGGTCATATCTCAAATAGAAAGAATCTTGAGCAAATAAGGCAAGAAATCCCTAGATTCAGATCTGAACTTGGTCAAATAGGTACTTCTCTCGACAAAGAAGTAAAATCCTAGAAAAAGAAACAAGAAGGATAGATTTTTGAGTTCTAGAGCCACTTTCACCATGGAACAGAAGGGTTCTAACCTAGAGAGATATAGGAGGAAGAATATCAAAGAAATAAATGGAGGAAATAAGTTAATAGTTACATTTTTAGGTCAAGATCACTAGGAGAAAGCTTTTTAGACCCAATAAGGAAATCAATTGCAACCCTAGAATTTTTTTCTAAGAAGATCCCCACTTTCTTCTTCCTTGGGCAAGTAATTCATAGCATCATAGAGGGAGAATGAAGGTCAGAGAAGGAGGGAAGTGGTGGAGAGCAAATGGCTCGTTTTGGTGCTTGGGGATAAGTATATGAAACTTTAAGATAAAGAAAAAGAAAAGGTTGAAGTTTTAGTATCTATCCAAGTGTCCATGGTCTTAATTTATTAAGAATATACAACCACACACACAAGAAGCTCCCCCACCATTTGTATATACCTTCTTATATTTCCTTTGTTGAATATCCCAGCCAATCACATAATTTATTAGTTGATAGCTACTAAAAGTAGCTCATCCATGAAGGGGTAAACCCTAAAATACACTTGAGGAAAACACCTTCAAACCAAAGATCAACTAGGATCCCCATGGATAAAAATACTCAAGAATGATAATATAACATCTAAGGAACATAATGCATGTGAAAAATTGCAAAGAAAACCCCTCAATTGGGTAAATTGTAGAAAAGTCCAAAATGTACAAAAAATTGCATAACTTGCTCAAATAGTGTCCAAATTGGACCAAATATGAAACTTAAGCTTGTATTATGATTTTAAAATATATCAAAAGGTTATACTAGGGTTATAGGCATTCAATTATGGTAATTAAGCTTATTCAACTCATTAAGTAAGTTCAGGGGCCTTACAACTATAAACCCCTAACAAGGATTTCGCCCCAAAATCCTACGCAAAAAGAGATGGGTATTTTCTATGCATCTCAATATTTAGTTCCCATGTGGCTTCCTCTATTCCACGGTGATGCCACAAAACTTTCACTAGTATTACATATTTTCTCTTCAGCTTTTTCACCCTTCTATCCAGAATCAACACAGGACCCTCAACATAGGAGATATCCTCATCTAACTCAACCTCTATTGGTTGGATTGTCTGGTTAGTATCTAGATGGCATTTCCTCAACATAAATATGTGAAATACATTATGAAATCTATGTAGCTCTGCTGGTAGCTACAACTTATATGCTACCTTTCCATCATGAACTAGGATAGGGTATGGTCCCATAAATCTAGGATCCAACTTACCCTTCTTTCCAAACCTCAGTACACCTTTCCAAGGAGAAACCTTAAGATATACTCTATCTCCCACTTGGAACTCGAGTGGTCTATGTCAGTTATCTGCATAAGATTTGTGTTTGTCCTTGGATGCTTTCAATTGTTGTTGTATCACTTTAATCTTTTATGTAGTCTGTTGTACTAGCTCAGGACCCAAAAGTTGATATTTACATGTCTCATACCAGCAAAGAGGAGGTTGACATCGTCTCCCATACAGAGCCTCATAAGGAGCCATATCTATTCTTATTTTATAGCTATTGTTGTACGCAAACTCTATTAGAGTCAGATGTACATCCCAACTACCAAGAAATTGTAGCACACATGCCCTCAAGAGATCCTCTAAAGTCTGAATAGTCCTTTCAGACTGGCCATCAGTCTACGGATGAAAAGTTGTGTTGAATCTCAGCCATGTTCCCATTGCTAAATGCCGACGCTCCCAAAAATGAATTATAAACTGTGGACCTCTGTCAGAAATTATAGTCACTGGAATGCCATGCAGACGGACTATCTATCAACATATATTTGTGTCAATTTCTCTATTGTAAATGTCATCTTAACTGGTAGAAAATGAGCTAACTTAGTCAATCTGTCTACTATCACCCATATGGAATCATGACCCTTGGCTATCCTAGGAAGACTAACCACAAAGTCTATAGTAATATGATCCCATTTCCACTGTGGTATTGGCAAGGGTTGTAATGTCCCTGCAGGCTTCTGGTGCCCAGCCTTCACCTGCTGACAAACTGGACATTTGACAATGAACTCTACCACATCACGCTTTAGACCTAGCCACCAATACATGTCTTTCAAGTTTTGGTACATCTTGGTACTTCCAGGATGCATTTCATACATGGAGGACTGAGCCTCCTCAAGTACCATCTTCCTCAACCCATCAACATCAAGAATTATTGTCCTATTATGGTAACAAATTGTACCATCATCTGCCTCACGAAAGCCATCATACTTTTCATCACCAATCCCTGATTGGATATTCTGTATCACAGTATCATTCTGTTGTGCATCCTGAATCTGCTATCTCAAGGTAGGTTTCACTTGTAATTGTGCCAAAAATCCTGCCAACAAGGAAACTTCTAGTTCTACATTCATCTGGCAAAGAGACACTAGCATATCTCTCTTATGGAACATCAAGGAATTTAATTGTGCATTATCTATTATTGATGATGAAGATGACTTTCTACTCAATGCATCAACTACCACATTAGCTTTCCCTAGATGGTAATCTATTATGCAATCAAAATCCTTAATCATCTCCATCCATCTCCTCTGCCTCATATTCAACTCCTGTTTTGAGAAGATATACTATAGATTATTGTGGCCAGTGAAGATCTAACACTTTTTTCCAAAAAGATAGTGTCTCCAGATCTTTAAGGCATGGACCACCATTGTAAGATCCAGATCATGTGTTGGGTAATTCTCCTCATGTTTCTTAAGCTATCGTGAAGCAAAAGAAATCACATTTTTATCCTGCATCAACATGCATCCCAACCCATTCTTTGAAGCATCACAAAAGACAATTTAGCATTTTCCTTACTCTGGCAGTACTAACACCAGTGCACTAGTCAACTTTTCTTTCAACAGCTGGAAAGAACGTTGGCACTTGTCATTCCAGGCAAAAGGAACATCCTTCCTAGTTAACCTAGTTAGGGGTAACGCTATAGAACTGAAGTATTTGATGAACCTCCTGTAGTAGCCTACCAAACCTGGGAAACTGTGGATCTTTATTGGTGTCTTGGGTTGTTCCCATTCTAGAATAGATTCCACTTTCTTGGGATCAACACAAACACCTTTTGTAGATGTAACATGGCCCAGAAAAGACACTTCAGATAACCAGAATTCACACTTGGTGAACTTAGCATATAGTTGATGCTACCTCAACAAAGACAATGCTTGGCGAAGGTGTTGCTCATGTTGTTGACTATCCTTGAAGTATATCAGGATATCATCTATTAACATGACCACACACTGATCAAGATAAGGTCTAAACACCTTATTCACTAGATCCATAAAAGCTGCAGGTGCATTGGTTAGCCCAAACAGCATAACCACAAACTCATAATGACCATACCTAGTCCTAAAAGCTGACTTGGGTATGTCATCAGCCTTAATTCTCAACTTATGGTAACCTGACCTCAGGTCTATCTTTAAAAATACAGTGGCACCTCTCAACTGATCAAAAAGATCATCAATCCTTGGCAAAGGATACTTATTCTTTATTGTCACCTTGTTCAACTGTCTGTAGTCTATACACAACCTCATTGAACCATCGTTCTTTTTAACAAACAACACGGGAGCACCCTAGGGGGAAGTGCTCAGCCTGATAAAACCCTTCTCTAATAGTTCTTGTAACTATTTCTTTAACTCATGCATCTCTACTGGTGCCATTTTGTATGCTGACTATGCTATGGGTTGTGTTCCAGGAACAAGATTGATCTCAAACTCAATCTCTCTAGGAGGGGGAATGCTAGGAAATTCCTCAGGAAAGACATCCTCAAATTCTCACACCACTGGTACCTCCTGGATATTAGGACCTACTGCCTTGGTATCCACAACATGAGCTCAGAAAGCCTCACATCCTTGTCTCATCAACCGCTCAGTTGTCATAGCTGACATCAAACATGTAGGAAGAATCTTCCTATCACCCTAAAAAATCCACTGTACATCTTCATCATGGAACGTCGCCACCTTAGTACTACAGTCCAAGACTACCTTGTATTTTTCCAAGGTATCCATTCCTAGGATTACATCAAAACCATGCATGTCAAGTGACAAAAGATCCACTTGAATGTTGTGTCCGAAAAAAGAAAGAACACAAGAAGGGCACACTTCCCGCAACTCAACAGAATCAACCAAAGGATTCTCTAGCCACAGGCTATTGGATCTAAGACTAATAGGTAGATAACAACTATCTATCACCTCTCTAGTGATAAAAGAGTGTGTCGCACCTGGGTCTACTAACACATATGCGAAATAAGAAGCAGACAAATCAAAATGAAATAACTCCATCTGACATGTCACGACTCGTGGATTGACCATGGCTTCTGGATGGGTCATGGCATAGATCATTGTTGTTGCCTCCTGCCATCCACGTCCTTTGCTTGCTTGTCTAGAGGATCCTACTTGGCACACCTGACCACATCCTCTTCCACTGCCACTACTAAACTGTCATTGTTGTGAACTTATTGACTTTGCCTTGGCTACTGAGTCACCTCCTCATCTTTCATAGGGTAATAAGGTCTTGTATGCTCCACTTGTCCACACTTGTAACATGTTCGGGTGTCCTGATATGGCCTAAATGGACCTATCACTGAAACCGATGAGGTACTGCGGGCTCCCGTTGGTAAAAAATTGTAACCTCTACCCTGACTCGGGGCCCACTGTGATGGTGCATGTGATCTTGGTTCACTGAAGGTTGACCTTGTGATAACACTTTATTTTACGTACCTTTTTGTATATATTTTATACCTCTTTTAGTATATCTTTTGTTAGCTTTTCCCAAAATTTTACCATCTTTTTGACTAAAACCTCACTTACATGATTTTAGATACATTTACATCCCAAGTCGTGGTTGTTACCTCGACTGTGACCCACTCATCCAACAACCGTGATCGAGGTCTCTGAATCACTTTAAGATCGAGTTCATCATGCATTAGAGTCATACCACGGTCGTACTAAAGTCGTGATCACTATTAAGCTGTGATCACAAGGAGGTTGTGATCAGTACAAAGGCATCAGTCAAACCAGGGACCACAGTGTATTTGGAGATTGTAGACGCCAAGTTTGCCCGTGACTCAAATAAGTTCGTGATCCATATGGGTTCATGATCCCTGTAGACCATGATCAAACCAGACAGTGACCAGTGTGGAGGCTGTGGTCATTGCTAAGCATGCAATCCTTGTTGACCGTAACCGAGTGAGAAGGCCTCGACCTCGACCTCTCCAATGAAACATACGAATCGACCTCGACTGCGATCATTGCCTGACCACAAGAAAGTGGCAGACCGTGACTCAGTCAACTACGATGAAAAGAGGAATAAAGAGAAGACTACGACCGCAGTCTCACACCTCACCCAACCAAGACAGCGACTATGGTCTAGGCTTAAGTTGGTGGAATGTTCCTATAAATAGGCCACACACCCATCTTGTCAAATCATCAGATCATAGATCAGATCCCGAGGACCACGAAGTGTTGTTGCATCCCATATTCATTTCGTTTTATCCCATCCACCAATCTTGGATCTCTAAAGGTAGAAGCTAAGGGGAGAGAAGACTAAAGACTCCTTCGAGAGAGAAGAAGATCGTTCGTTCCATTGATGTTTTAGATCCATATATGAAGAAGTGTCGTGTCGTATCACGTCTCTTCTATCTAGATCTATCATTTCTTTCTGTTGTACTTCCCTCCTCACTTCGTCGATCTTCATGTATCTATCTTTCTGTAATGTTGTTATGTTGCCCGCAAGCATGAGCGGCTAAATACCTTAACTTGGGTTGGGAGTAGCCACTAAGGCTCTCCCAACATGTATATTGTCTCTCTTTATTGAATATATATATACTCTTATCAGATTATCTCCATATGCTTACCTTAATGCTTTACTTGTATGCTTAGATACCATCTTATGATGTTTGATAGTTGATATCTCGAGAGAGTAATATCACTTTTCTCATGTGTTATGGAGTAGTATGAATGTACGAGAGTGTTGGAATGATAAAGCTTTAACCATATGTTATGCTATGCGGTTTACGTGTGGTCATCTCGAGAGAGAGGCTACCCTTAGACTTAGATATATCCTCATCTCGAGAGAGAGTGGAAAAGACACTTTTGATGGTTGCTTGTAATCTTGGTGAGAGTATATGAGAGAGAGATGATGTTGCATGTTGAAGAGAAGTCTTAGTAGGTGAAACCCAATCCGATTTTCCTTCCATATACTTGTTTCACCTTGTTTTTGTTTTCATTTATTTTTGTTATCTTTGTTTTGCTTGTCTTAGCTTTGGTTTGTGTGTCATCGTTCTACCCTCTTCGCCTGGAGTATACGAGTGTTAGATTTTGTGCACTTAACACTATCAACCTTGTCCCTGTATTCAACCTCGATCGCTACATTGGACCCCATTTATTATCGTGGGGGCCTGAGAGTCGGCTCATCTCTTTAAAAGTCTGACTACTCTGAATTCACTCCTTTTGGACGTGTGATTTAGGCTGGTCTACTTTTTGGCGTCGTTGTCGGGGACAAGGAAAAACGGCACTGTTTAGAACTTGAGTCCACTTACTATACTATTGTGCCTTAAGTTTAGCAACAAGCTTGACTGCACTGTTACTTTAAGTCTGCTACCCTGCATTTGTGTAGGATTGGTTCGTTTTAACATGTCCAGTTACTAACTTGAATGTGCGGTCTATTCAAGCACCCAAGAAGAAGCAGACTCATCCAAATTTGCTCCTTAAACTCGAGATACCATGCCACCTCGTGTGGACACCACTATCTCTGTGGATGAGCGAGGAGTGAGGAATCAACACAACCCACCACCACAAGGCTCAGATGAAGAAAGAGACGGATGTTACAATGATGATCATCACGATGGAGAAGACAACAAGGATGAAGATCGTCGTGAAGACGATCGTCACGAAGAAGATTGATGCGATGAAGAATGGTTCTACAGGCATCGAAGAAGACATCACTGTAACCATCATGAAAATGAACGAGAGTGTGATGGTTGGGATAGTGACAATGAGGATGACAAAGAAGGGAAGACTCTTCGTGAGTTGGCAGCAACAAGGGCCAACGAGTCTAGATGTCCCCTCATCATACCAAACTTCAATGCTACAAATTTCGAGCTAAAACCAACTGTCATATCTATGATCCTGAACAAACATTTTCACAGGAACTCAAGAGAAAATCTGTACCATCATCTCGATGCTTTTAAAAACATATGTGATACTATCAAAATGAGGGGAATCTCGTAAGAGGTGATATACTGCAAGGGATTCAATTTCTCTTTGGAGGACAAAGCTCTATCTTGGTGCCTAAATCTCCCCCACCAATCTATAGATGGGTGGAGACCCCTGGAGGATGCTTTTGTTACTAAATTTTATCCTATAGAAAGGACAATCTGCAACATGCAGAAGATTACTATTTTGCACAGAAGCCGGGAGAGAACTTGCATGAAGCATGGGAATGTTTCCAAGAGTACCTTAGGTATTGCCCACACCACAATTATCATAAGGGGTTCCTAGTGACCACTTTCTATAATGGGCTAACTCATACGGAAAGGACTTTGTTAAATGAAATTGTTGGCAGTGATTTCTTTGGGAAGAAACCAAGTAGAACCATGAAGATAATAGAAAACATGGTTGCGCTACAAGCAGGAATTGACTATGAAAGGAATTACAGAGGCCCTACAAGGAAGGTAGGGGCTGAAGGGCCATCTATGGAAGCCAAGTCTTTAGAAACCGTAACGGCACAAATTCAGAAAATAGCAACTAATGTAAAACATCTAAAAGATATTGGAGTTAAGGGCAAGAAGCATACTGAGAAGGTCATGAAGTGTGTCACTTGTGGAGAAGGAGGACATGGGGTTGATAATTGTATCTACACCAAACCAGAGGAAAGTGATGAAAGTGAAAGTGAAGAAGAAATGCAGAACGTTTCCTATGCCAACTTCAAGAGGCTAGACCACCCTAGTTTTAGCTACGGAAATAAGGATGCAGCTGAGAATTCACACCAACTGAGCAACTCACAAAAACCGCCACCAGGTTTCGAAAAGAGAAGCGGACAAACTCAATATACTTGTACAATTAATTATCAAACCAACAAGAACAACTACTCAGGGAAAAGTAAGAATTAGAATCGTTAAGGGGCAGGACCGAGTCAAGGATCGAACCAAACCCAAGGCCAAGGATCAGGACAAGGAAAGGATAATAGCCAACAAGACTTAGTCGCCCAAATATTCGATTTTGCTAAGAGGCAAGCAATAGTGAACGATAAAATAGCCCAAAGTTCTCTATCTAATTCTGGCATCCTGATGACCATGCAAGTTCAGATGGAGGATGTGCAAACACACCAACGCCAAATCGACCAACAACTCACGCAGTTGGCAGAGTTAGTAAAGAATCCCTCGAGAAAAATTCCATCAAATCCAGAGACTGCAAAAATGGCAACCCTCCAATCTAGGAGGACACTGATAAACTCTACAACAAGGAACGACTATGAGGAGGAAAAAAGATGAGGAACCACAACCTGAAAAAGAAGTTACTTCTGAGAAGTCTGTTGATAAGGGAAAGACTGTCGAGGAAAGAGAAAAGAATAGTGGAGAAGTTAGGGATCCAGATCTTGTTGAGGAAATCTTTACAAATAAAAATCCATATGCACCAAGGGTCCCATTCCCATACAAGCTCATCAAGGCACACCTAAAGAAAAGATATGAAAAATTTATGGAAGTAGTAAATAAATTGCACATAGATGTTCCATTTCTTGATGCCTTAGAAGAAATGCCCACGTATGCAAAGTTTTTCAAAGATCTCATCACAAAGAGGAGAAAGGGAAAACATGTTGAGACAGTGCACCTAGCAAACATGTCTAGTGCCTTTATACAAGTTGAATTGCCAACTAATAAGAAAGATCCCAGAGCTTTTAACATCCCTTTTTGTGTTGGGGACAACATTGAAAGGAAAGGTCTAGCAGACTTGGGAGCGAGCATTAGCCTCATGCCCCTAAGTTTATCTCAAAGGTTGGGACTGACCGACATGGTCAAGACAAATATGAGGATTGAACTGGTGGATCACACGTTCAAGAGACCCGTTTGTATAGTAGAAGATCTCCCTATCCATGTGGGATGATTCTTCATCCCTTGCGACATCGTTGTGATTGATATTGTCGAGGACCCAAAATGTCCCATGATATTCAGATGGCCATTTTTGACAACTGGAAGAGATTTGATAGATGTCACCGAAAGCATCATAACTCCTCGAGTTGGAAACAATCACATAGACTTCAAGGTGAAGGAAGCCATGAAGGGACTGTCTCTTTTCAAATCGGTCTACTTCATGGACAACTACAACTAATACTGTGAGGAGGTTCAAGAGGAAAAGGCCATAGTAGACCCCTGATGAGGGCCTTGAACAACCTAGATCCTCTGACAGAAGACCCAGAAGTGGTTGAAATTTTGTATTATCTTAACCAAGGCGAAGAAGAACTCAGTGAAGACAAAGAAGTAATTGAGATTGTAAAATATGCTTCTTTAGAACAGTCGAACGAAGAGCAAGAGGTTTCCAAGCCAAAGCAAAAACTAAAGCCACTCCCAGGAGGACTAAATTACGAATTCTTGGACAATGAAGGAAGGAATCCCATAATCATCAACGCAAACCTAATGGAAGAACAAAGGGAAAGACTCCTGATAAAGTTGAGGAAGCACAAGAAGGTGATTGGATACTCTGTCGAAGACATCAAGGGACTTAACCCAGCCCTTTGTATGCACATGATAAATTTAGAAGAATTTGCGAAGCCACTGGTTCAACCTCAAAGAAAATTGAACCAGATGCTAAAAGAAATAGTCAAGAAAGAAATATTGAAACTATGAGATGTAGGGATTATATACCCGATAAGCGACAGCAACTGGGTAAGCCCCATTTATGTAGTGCCTAAGAAAGGGGGGATGACTGTAGTGAAAGGAGATAATGGTGATGAAGTAGCCACAAGAACTATTACGGGTTGGAGGATGTGCATAGATTATAGAAAATTGAATTCATCCACGAAGAAAGATCATTTTCCCCTACCATTCATTAACCAAGTCTTGGAAAGACTACCCCACAATGACTATTTCTGTTTCTTGGATGGATATTCTGGATTTTATCAGGTTCCAATCCATCCTGATGATCAAGAGAAAATGACATTTGTGTGCATCTATGGCACGTACGCCTTTAGAAGAATGCCTTTTGGCTTATGCAATGCTCATGCAACTTTCCAACATTGCATGATTTCTATGTTCCCTGACTTCTTAGAAGATATAGTTGAGGTGTTTATGGATGACTTCTTAGTTTACGGCACTGACTTCGATGTTTGCCTAAAGAACTTATCCTTAGTACTAAAAAGATGCGAGGAGAAATGCTTGGTCCTAAACTGGGAAAAGTGCCACTTTATGGTTCAGAGCGGTATTATCCTAGGACACAAAATTTCCAAGAAGGGCATCGAAGTAGATCTAAGCTAGATCAAAGCCATCTCTAAACTCCCAGCACCGAAGTCTGTGACTGGGGTAAGAAGTTTCCTATGCCATGCTGGATACCACAGAAGGTTCATCAAGGACTTCTCAAAAATCTCAAAGCCCCTTTCAAATTTGCTAATCAAGGATGCAGTTTTTGAATTTGATGATGAATGCTCAAAAGCTTTCAAGACCCAGAAGAAGGATTTGACTTCTGCACCTATCCTACAAGCCCCAGATTGGGAGCTTCCATTTGAGATAATGTGCCACGCTAGTGATTACGCCATAGGCGCAGTCCTAGGATAAAAGAAAGACAAAAAGCATCATGTCATATGTTACGCCAGCCGCACATTGGATGAAGCCCAAGTGAACTATACCACCACTGAGAAGGAGATGTTGGCAATCATTTTCGCATTTGATAAATTCTGATCATACCTTATAGGGGCCAAGGTGAAAGTGTATATTGACCACGACAGTATACATTATCTCATGCAGAAGAAAGATACCAAGCCAAGACTGCTGAGATGGGCTCTGCTATTGTAGGAATTTGATCATGAAATAATAGACAAGAAAGGAAAGGAGAATGTGGTAGCTGACCACCTATCTAGAATCATTTTCGATGAGGAAAACCAATTACTGGTTAATGATAACTACACTGATGAAGCCCTCCTGATGTCTCAATCGGAGGAACAGAGATTACCATGGTTTGTAGATATATGTAACTATCTGGCTTGTGGCCAGCTTCCACCTGACATAACGTACAACTAGAAGAAAAAGCTTTTCTTTGATGTCAAGAACTATTATTGGGATGATCCACTATTGTTTAAAAGGTGTTCTGATAATTTGTATCAAAGATGTATACCCGAGGAAGAAGTTCTGTCAATCCTAAAAGAATGTCACTCTTCGTCGTTTGGAGGGCACCACAATGGAGAAAGGACTACTGCAAAATTACTCCATTCTGGGTTCTACTGGCCCACCCTATTCAAGGACGCAACATGTTTTGTCAAGGCATTTAAGGAATGTCAACTCACTAGAAATATCAGTAAAAGAAGTGAAATGCCTATGGTTGAATGGGTAGAAGTAGAGATCTTTGATGTTTGGGGAATCGACTATATGGGTCCTTTCCCATCATCAAAAGGGTACTAGTACATCCTAGTAGCAGTTGACTACGTGTCCAAGTGGGTAGAGGCAGTAGCAACTCAGACTTGCAATTCTAAATCAGTGATCAAGCTATTTGAGAAGACCATTTTTCCACACTTTGGAGTGCCACGCACTGTCATAAGTGACAGAGGCTCACACTTTGGAGAAAAACAATTTGAGGCACTTTTAAATAAATATGGGGTAAAGCACAGGGTTGCTACACCCTATCATCCTCAGACCTCAGGACAAGTGGAAGTGTCCAACAGGCAGATAAAATAAAGATTGGAAAAGACAGTCAGCCGTACTAGGAAGGAGTGGTCTATGAAGCTCGACGATGCTCTTTGGGCTTACAGGACTACTTATAAGACACCTATAGGAACAATGTCGTACAGACTGATCTATGGTAAATCATGCCATCTGCCACTTGAACTCGAGCATAAAGCCCTTTGGGCGATCAAATTCTTGAACATGGATCTGGAGAAAGCAGACCAGAAAAGATTCTTACAACTACAAGAACTCAAAGAGCTAAGATTGCATGCTTACGAGAATGCAAAGATTTATAAACAAAGGACTAAGGTGTGGCATGACGCCCACCTAAAGAACAAATATGTCCGTGAAGGTGATAAAGTGCTTCTATTTAATTCAAGCATCAGGCTTTTTCCTGGAAAACTCTGAACAAGATGGTCGGGCCCCTTTTCTATGGTGAAGATATACCCATTAGGAATGATGGAGATTCAAGGGGAGAAAATAGGAACTTTCAAGGTTAATGACCACAGAGTAAAAATATTTTACGAAGATGAAGCTTTTGTCTGAAGATCTGAAATCAGTTTGGAGGAACCAAATCAGTCACCCAAGGAAAGAATTGAGGAGTTGCCACATCCAACTGAGAAACCCAAGGAATGAATTATTATGAAGTCGAGCTAGAGACTTTAAAATAAGCACTTCTTGGGAGGCAACCCAAGTTTTTGTTGTTTCTTTAAGATTTTTTTTTTATCTACCTTTTAGTTTGATTAAGTTTCCTTCCCTTTTGAGTTTTGTACATATCTATTCCCCTTTAAAACGTTGAACGGATTGAAGAAACAAGCTTTGTTTTGGTCAATTACTCTGATCGTGGTTTAGACCGCAGTCGCGGTGTTCACCTTGCTTCAAGCATATTGTGACCCGGAATGCTGACGTTTAATGACCTCGACTGCGACCTAATGTTTCCCTTAGTAGAAAAGACCGTGATCGCGGTCATGTTTCGAGTAAACCGCGATCGTGGTCACTCTTTCTCTGATTGACGGGTCACGATCGCTCTACTATATATATTTTAAAACCCCAATTTTGCGGATTTATTTTCACTTCTCACTTTCTCGAGCAAGAGTTAAACCCTACATCTTCGAAGAATCACTCAACCGCGACCGATAATCTGCCACCACAGCCGACTCAATGCCAACGCCCTACCGACCTTCTCCGTTTCACAGTCTTTTCTGACAACCCAGGTAATAGGAAAACCCTATTTTCGCTCTTATTACCACCATTTCCTTGACTCTCTGTCACCTCCGTATCAACACCAATTCCGCCTCGCGCCCTATCCATTTTCCAATACGTTTGGATTGCCCACCATCCATCACGTCGTGATGGTTATTCTCGCCAAAAATCCTACCCGCCCTAAGGCGGCGCTTGCAAACAGTAATCAAAAACCTAAAAAATAATAATATAACTAGTGCAACCGACCGCCGACGGGTGCGTCTACAATCAAGAAAAATCAATGCCCCCAACCATCAACTTCTGTCACCACAATCGACAGTCAAAGAAAGGAAATGGAACCATCGGACCAGGTAGACTGTGAGTCATAGTCTGCTTCAACAGCAACCTCAACCACAGTCCACAAGTCGATCTTAACCAGGTCATGGTGTTCCCTCAACACGTCGATCTTATGACACACCGTGGGTCACGGTGTTGGAGATCGTTGCTTCAAGTCACAGACCCCTCGACCGCAAATTGTCCGATAAACAGAATAAGACCGTGACAACGATCACATTCGCGACCGCAATCTCCTTGTCCATTCATCGCGACTGTGATCTCCTATAGAGACTGTGATCGTGGTGTCTCTTGAATCTCTATGAAGACCGCAGGTTGTGGTCCCTTGATACATACTTGAACTTAATAAGTTCCACTAGATAATTGAAAGAAGATTAATCATTGTTAAATCAATTATAAACTAATTCATTGTACAAACTTTACAAAATGTCTTCCCCAGCAACCAGCGACCCCATCTATAGGCAGGCAACATCCCTGAAGGAGGCAGAAAAGATAGTGGAGAGCCTGACAACAGCACTAAAGAAGAACACCTATTTTCCAGTGGCCAAATGGATTGAGTTGCAGCTGAAACTTAAACAATATCAAAGAATCTTGGGTCACTTGACACTGGAGGACTCTCTACAAGAAACAGAACAACCCGAGCAAACAGAGACCTATGAGTACTAGCCAGGAGAATCAAAGACCCGAGTATAGGGGAAGAAAAGGAAAGTTTCACCCAAGGAAACCAAGGTGATGGAGCTACCACTTGCGTGGAGTTGTGTGCACCACAAAAAATCCTAAAGATAGTAAGTCTTTAGGTTTAGTCTTGCTTATACTAGATTAAAAACTCCACCCATGTATGCTAGGATACGTGGAAGTCTTATCGTAGTATAGTTAAGGGTCGAATCCATAGGACAACGGTCTTGTCAAGATCAACAAGATAGAAAATGTTAGAATTTCATTTAACTCCTTAACAATTGGTATTTAGATCAAAAAGTTGGTTTGATTGTTTAATTAAGTGCAAGTAAAGTAAAAGCAGGAAAGTAAATCTAAGGTTGTAAACAATGTTAAGAAATCACTAGGATGTGATCGGCTTTCGCCACCACTACACATGGATCAAAACATACATCACAAAAACTTGGCTTGCAAAGAAAAGAGTCTAAATAATTAGTATCTTTGTAGGCTTAGCTTCCTTTCGGATAACCAACTATGAGAAATGTGGAAGTATTGCAATGTCAGCCATCCTGAGACGAATGATCACTTACTTTGCATCACTCCCCTCGTAAAGTGTGTTCCTTGACCCATCAAGGTTGCATTTTCATACGTCAACTGATTCCATTTCATAGTATGAAAGTGCAACGATGGAGGTGAGTTTACTCCACTTCTTGAGAAATGCTCCTAGATACTGAACCAAACGTATGGTGACTACATACAATCTGGAACCAACAAACAGTTGATATTCGAATCTAGAAGTACAAACATAGACAATATGTACTAAAAGATAATAGATAACACAAGTTTGTGATCAAGCAACTAGCATTCATTAAATGATTCACGTTGAACTGGAAAAATAGTGTTTTTCTATTGCAAACTCAAGAATTACAATGCATGAAATGAAAGCATGGGTAGCGGGACTACTCCATGTACCCTAGTGTATGAGACTACTCGCTCATGGAAAGAACAAGGAAGGGGACAAGAATAGAGAGAGAGCATCATCTCCATGAAGGATGGAGGAAGGTCGACTGTGACGCCCCGACCCCCGAGCCATCTCTAATGACCCCGAAGATCAGGGAGTCACACTCGGTAAACCACTCTTAACTTTTTCTTTTCTTGATCACTTAGATTAACTTAAATGAAAACCATAAAACTTGAATAGCATCGAATTATAATAAAACTGTGGAAGCGACTTTCCATTAGCCTTACTAAGAAGAAAAACAAGTTCACATGACATATTACATATCTTATGCATATTGTAAAACACAGCAGATAATTGAAAACTAACTACATATTTCACCATATTCTCTCTCTAACCTACCACATGCCCAAGGACCTAGGGGAAAGGACTAAGACACCTCTAGACCTAGCTAATCACTACCTTCTAAACATCTGGGTGATATGATTCTTCAGCTTCCACGTGCTGACACTGACCTGAAAAATGTTTCAGTAGGTTGGTGAGCTACTGGCTCAGTGAGTAGAATTTCACCAACCATCACAGATAACTCATTTATGTTTATTATTTGGAATAATATGCAAGAAATACTACACTGAGCAGGTCTAAGCAATTTAATTTAGACAACAGAAGATGTCAGCATTTCATTATGATAATAATTGATGCAAAGATGTAAATACAATAAATTAACAGAAAATACTAAAATTCCACTTAAAGAACAACTGTTGTGAAGCAAATTCATATCTTTCTTAACTCTTTAACTTATAACATCTATGTGAACCTAAATGAACATATTTTATCTTATGCCCTGATCATATGCAGTGTACTCTACATATGAAGACTCGTAGCGAACTACGATCCCACCATACAAGACTTAGCGACACACCTGGGAAATGCTAAGTCTGACTTACCATCCTGGTCTGCTACAGGACCCATAGGCTCTCTGGCCTCGTGGTACTCGTAAATGGGTGCACACTAGACTCCTCCTCTAAGATGAGTACACAGACGGAGGGTCTCCAAGTCTCCGACCACCTGGGCGTATCCCCAGGGTTGAGCCGGGACATGTCTCCGACCACCTGGGCGTATCCCCAGGGTTGAGCCGGGACACTACCTCAAGTCTCCGACCACCTGGGCGTATCCCCAGGGTTGAGCCGGGACCCTACCTCTAAGCCCTCGTGTCACCGAGACATTCGGTAAGTGTTGGACACGAGTCTCCGACCACCTGGGTATATCCCCGGGGTTGGGTCGTTTCACCCCTAAGGTGCAGACCTCACAAAGGGGTTCTACGGTGTCAGGGCTCTTAATCTAATATTTTATTATTCTCGAAAACTCTTACTACATTGCAATCTCTTTCTTACTTGTTTTGGACTTTGGTATCTCTATGGTACCGAGTCTATTTACTTGAACTTTACAACACGACATGAATATCATTCTAAATTTGACAGAGTAGTATATTCAAAACACTATAATATACTGAGTAATAATCATACTATATATGCAGGCAGACTAAAATTCTTAAATAAATAGAATGCATGTCAATTTGTCTCTTTATACACTAAAATCATGCAAATGAACTGTTAAGCATCACCACATCTCATACTGAGAATTCTGATATCAAAATACTTGAATCATTGAACACCCTGTCCTTAGGGTTTCAGTTACCTCATTCACTTATCACATGGCAACACCCTATCCTTAGGGTTTCAGTTACCTCATTCACTTATCACATGGCAACACCCTATCCTTAGGGTTTTAGTTACCTCATTCACTTATCACATGACAACACCCTATCCTTAGGGTTTCAGTTACCTCATTCACTTATCACATGGCAACACCCTATCCTTAGGGTTTCAGTTACCTCATCTATTTGATTGCAATTCAAATCACGATACGATATCATTCTAGAACTGACAGAGCAGTATACTCAAATCATTCTAAATACTAAGTAATCCTTATATCATGCATACAGGCAGATTTAAAATTCATAAATAACTCAAACTCATGTCAATTTGGCACATACATACTGAATTCATGCAATTGAACATCTTATTGCACTGATAAGAGAAATTACTTCACATATGAGAAATCATTTGTAACATTTATCAATTATCTAAAATTTCTCAAAGAACGTGCACATTAACCCTAATTCTGGTTTGTGCATCTCATAACTCAATTAAGAGTTACTTACGTATCATAACACGAATTAATAACAATACTTGAGAGTTTCTAGTAATATCTCAGAGAAATGTGCCAATTCATGTAAATGTAAATTCACACACAGTAACATAACAGGAAGCATGCAACTAGGGTTTTATTGCATATTTTTATGTTATCGTACTTTCTTTTAAATCTTGCATCTGATAATTTATAAAATCTGTATTGTCTGAGTTTATACCCAAACCGTACCATTATCGATCGTGTATTACTAAATTCAACATTCATTCTGAGTGATTTAGGTTCCGATGAACCATGTAAATTCACTGGTCCAATCCACACTGATCAGATGCTAACCCAAATCATATTAAAGCATAAAGAAACAATTTATGAAATAAAAAGTCGAGTGATGCCAAATATTGCCCAACGCCTGTTATTAGCGAAAAATGGGTAATATACCAAAAATTCCCGATTTGTAGAGTTAAATCTTAGATAGTGAGTGAAATCCTACTCACAGCGATTTGGGATGTCCAGATTCATTCGGAAATGTGTCCAGGGCCTGTTTACCAGCGGAAATTGGTTGCCTTCAATCTTGCATTAATTGGTTTACTGTTCCTTTGCAAGCTGACGCACACACCCAGCAGGTTGGTGGAGAGGCTCAATTGATGGCTGAATTTGGATAGAAGCTACTGCTTCACACTTGAACCTTCTAGACGGGGCTCAAAACAACCTCTTCCATAGCCTTGGCGTCCAAGGTGGCCTAGCTGCTGCAAATCGCAGCTACGGCTGCTGCAGGTGCCACTTGGACAAGCAGCAGGTAGCCGCTAGCCAAGGAAGGAAGAGGAAGGGGAAGAGGAAGGGAAGAGGAAGGAGAAAGAAGAAGAAGACAAATGGACTGCTGGGAAAATGGAGCCAGGCCAAGGTCGCCTGCTCCTCCGCTCATCGATCGCCCACTCGGCTCCTGTGCGTCGACTCCAGGAAGACGATCGTTGGAAAAGATAAGCATAAAGGAAAGAAAAAGAAAAGAATAATTTATAAGTGAAAATCTTGGAAAATTTCTAAATTGACCCTAGAAACTGAAAATCCTTATAACTTTTTCCCCGGAGGTCCAAATAGCGTGATTTCTTTTGCATCTTTTCAAGAATGAGACCCACTACAAACCCAAGGCATGAAAACATGCTAATTATACTGTTTTATTGGTTCAAAGTTAATTGCATAAAAAATCACTTTACTCAACTTAATTATCTTAATTATGCACTAATTGTATCTTATGTGCTTGATTCAACTTAATCAAGTTAATGATGCACTAATCACCACATGAGCACTTAAGTTAGCTCAATTAACTTTAATTATACACTAAGCATGATACTTACAGATTTACTTTGAAATGGGTCATAACATCGACCCCTTGGAGAGAGAGAGAGAGAGCAACGATCTTCACACTCCGTGGCTTGCTTGATGATGAATCCTCTTCTTCCCACCTTATTTGTTGATGAGAGAGAAAGTAGCTTGGAGATGGAGTATGGATCTCAGACCGGTAGCCTCGGCACAGTGGATGAAGGATGGAATGGCTCTGGAATAATAGAGGTAGCCTTTGGACGTTTGAAACTTAATGATTTGTGAGGACCCTTCAGGTCTTATTTATAGGCTTTGAGTGGAACTCAAATGGTTTAGGAGATTTGGTCCCAAACGGTCGTGAAGACCGTTTGGACTCTTTCTCGGTTTGGAGACCATTTGGACTCTCTCGGTTTGGAAACCGTTTGAGTCCTCATGGCTTGGAACCATTTGCCTTTATTCGGTCTTGGGACCGTTTGGCCTTCATTCGGTCATGGGATCGTTTGGTGTCCATTCGGTCTTGGGACCGTTTGGTGTCCATTCGGTCTTGGGACCGCTTGGCGTCCATTCGGTCTTGGGACCGCTTGGCGTCCATTCGGTCTTAGGACCGTTTGGCGTCCACTCGGTCTTGGGACCGTTTGGTGTCCATTCAGTCTTGGGACCATTTGGTGTCCATTCGGTCTTGGGACCGTTTAGAGCTTTTGTAATTTTTTTGTACTTTTCTGTAAGAAATAAAAGGGGAAAAGTTAGTCTGATGGTATATTTACAATGAAGGGGAAAGTTAAATATTCTATCTAATTTATCTAAGAAAGAGTATGGAAAACTGAGGAAAACTAGTAAGATAACATCGCAAAATGGGAGGTTATCACCCCCCCTAACTTAGAGTCTAGCTTGTCCTCAAGCTAGATAGAGATGAGGCATGTAGTGACAAGGCGATTTTATTTAGTGAAGATTTCCATACTCCTGCTTCAATTCTGAACCAGAGATCTCCTAAAGTTTTATCAAGCTTCTTCTTGCGCTAACTCTTTCAGGTATCAGGAGTTGCTTGGATCTCAGGTTTCTTCCGTATCGTGTAGCTCGCATTGGGACCACCTTTTCCTTAATCGAATTATGTGCATGTTTCTAACTTCAATCAGTTTTATACTTCTTTGAAAAACCTACTAGAAACTAAGATAGGCATGAGGGTTGGCTAAAGGTTGATGTGTAACTCCCTCTTTTAGTGGGGGAGGGTTTATCTAAACTTTTAGGATCTTACTACCGGGCATGACACATCTTCCTTTATGAGGGCAGCTAAATGTACCGGTCGGGTGAGTCCTTTATCAGCTTTTTCATATATTCAGAGACCTTAGGATCTCATTACCGTGCGCGACACATCTGCCTTTGTGAGGGCAACTGAATGTACCGGTCGGGTGAGACCTTTATTGATCCTTCATATAGGTCCTTAGGTGTGGCACAACTCTCATGTTTTTATTCAACACTCTGTCTTTTATTCTTATACTCACAGGCTTAGGAGTTGGATATTTAGGAATTTTGTTTGGGCTTCCAGGCCTCTTTTGAAAAGAAGAAAACTATTCTTGGAGTCTCCTGACATGCACTTATTTCGGTTTCATACTTGGTGGTCCACTTATGAGGTTCCTTGATTTGGATTTCACCTGGTTCCCTCCCATCCTTGGAAGAGTTTTGGCTGGCTTCGGCTATGATGTTACTTGTGGAGAATCTAGAGAAAAATTGAAGCAAAGGCATGGAAATCGGGTGTGAAAGTAGTTTATTAATTCGCCATTACATGCCTAAGTGCTTTTTCTGTTATTGCTTTTTGAGGACTACTTTGATTCTAAAATTAGCTGGGGTGACCTTTTCTAAGAGTGATGTTATGCTTATGTAAAAAAGATTATTCTATTCAAAGAAATTACTGAAAAAGTCTAAAATGTCAAAAGGAAAATAAAAGCAGTTCATAGAAAAGCAGAAGTGAATAAAAAGAGCAGAGGGAGAAGGGTTGAATGATGATACCTCACCCTTTTCCATTGTAGCCCCCCTAACTTATCACTCACTCGGTCCTCAAAGTGTCAAAGTGATAGGTTGAGAAGTACATGGACAAGTGCATTAGGCTTCTGTTAGTCCTTTGTTAGCTCCATGTGTTCAGAGAAGATTAGCTATGAGCTTTCCATGTAGAGCATGGTAATCCACGTCTGTCATGTCCTCTACTGGTCTTCCAAGAATAGTGATGGTGTACATCCAGTAGAGGACGTGGAAACCACAGTCGTTTGACTCTCGGAGCTACTGGGGACATCTGTGGCAGAAGGTTGGGCGATGGAAGTGTTCTTTATCATATGCCCTTGTGTTCTTGCTTAAGAGATCGTATAGTTTTTCAGCACACTCCTTTGCCACCTCCTCCATGGGCGTGTTAGCTGTCGTAGCATACTACCTCTGGTTTGCATCAAATCGGCTATCATAACTGTTGTAGATGATTGTTGTTCCGTCGTGAAGGTTTGTTGCCAGTAGCATCCAGTGCTCTGAGTGAAGGAAAGGAAGCATAATGAACTTCGGAGTCATATGTTGGAGGCAAGAGATGAGTGCCTCCGTGGTTCTGAAGTTCTTTAGCTTTAGGAGATCATCCTTCATATATGCTGACGCCATATAAACCATAGGGTGATTCCATCCGAGGAGATATTGATAGGCGGTCATCAAACTCACGGATAGAGACCCTTTGAATTGTACAGTTTCACGGAGCGTATCTACCATAACCAAAATATCTCCATCTAGAAAAACAAGACCATCTTTCTCGGCATATATCCTAGACATTATGAGCTGAAGTTCATTGTTGGAAAGACTCTTGCAAGCTGCAAGGTCAAAATTGGGAAACATTGGTTCAATGGCAGATAGCGGAACCATTTGAGGATATGATCTTTTGATAGGGGCCCCTGTTAATAAATCGATGTCCCCTTTATCCTTCTCCACATGAAAGGTGTAAGGGTCCCATAGTTTTGTTTCGGGGGCCGTGGTGGGTTGTTGTTTCTCCAACTCCTGTAATGTTTGCCGAAACGGCTGTTTCTGTGGACGTTGGATAGCCGAGTAGAGGTAGCGAGGGATGTCATCTGGTGCCATAGTCGGGTCCTTAAAGAACCTTCTATCGCATATGAGCTCCATGGCATAACGCCCTCATAGAGAGTGAAAATCTTCTACGGCCAGGTCAGTGAAGGGGATTTGTTGATTAAGTGCGTGTATGTGGTGTATAGTGTAGAAAGCGCAATCCCCAGATCCTTCTTGCGTTTGGACTTGTGGGTTTATGATTCGGAACCATGGTTGGTTCCAACCCTATCGGAGTGAGGGCTTTGCATCCAAAATTAATTTTAGAATCCGGAAAGGGATGCATCTTGCCTCCCCGGCTCCTAGACCAACAAAATTGATGATTCCGGCTTTAAGCTCACTGGTGCATAAGTTGTACACTTTGGCGTCGTGAGCCTCGGTGTCAACAATCATGAGAAGCCAGTGGCCGAAAACTTGGAAGGGTACTATTATATATCATACCTTATGCTCAATCCCCCTACGCAGCCGCTCGATAGTCTTGTTGTGTAAATCTTTGTACAATAGACTTAGAGCCAAGGCAAGTGAGGCATTGAGAACTGGCTATGGCCTTTTTGAGCTTCTGTATGTTTCGATAGCGTTGGCAAGAAGGACACAGAATATTTCCATCTTCACTTTTGATTGAGGTCGAAGGATGATGCGGAAATCTTCATGTGTCATCTTGCGCTTAGTCTTTATATTTGTGTAGATGATGTCCCCCCCCCCTTCTTTGGCATCATCTACGATAGTGTTCAGGATGAAAATGTCATGGACATCTAGGGTAGAGATGGCCGCCATGTCTAGGTCGTGCATCTTCTTAGGTAGAGGTGGCAGTGGGGGGAGCTCTTGTAGTGGTGGAAAAAAATTGCTCTAGGTCGTCCATATAGTGTTGCAGAACTTCATCTTTTTCTGAGTCAGAATCAGAGTCGAGTTCATCATCTGTGTCTAGACTCACTCTGTCTGACTCTTCTTGCTCTGGGGTTAAAGGCACAGATTGTTCTACTGCGGAGTAATGATGAGCTGCTTATGTTGGTGGACTAATGATGGTTCCTAGGATACATTGGTGGAACTCAGCAAAAGCCGCTTCTTTGGAAGCTTCCCCCATAGATCCCATGGAAAAATAGTTAAGGAATTGATCTCCATATGACATGTTAATGTTGTCAGTATGATCGGGGGATTTGGGATCTTGTCCACCTTCTTGGTGGTCTTTGGCTGCTGTCTTCTTTGAAGGTTCTGTTCCTCGGCTGGTTCCCTCCCCAGCATGTCCTGGGTCATCAGGTTTGCCATCTGAAGAGGAGGTGTCATCGTTGGAGTCAGCGGAGGAATCAGAATCTTCTTCTTCATCTTTGTCTTCTTCTTCTTCTTTGTCGTCTGCCGCTTTATCTTTTATTTGTTTTGGTGTTGTTTTCTTGTACTGCCGGTGAAGTGCTTGTAATTCATCAAGAGCCACTTGCACATGCTCGTGTGTCTCAAGCAGTGCGTCGTGGGTTTCCTTGAGATCAGAGTATCATGCCTCGGCAGAGAGGAGTCGTGCAGAAAGGTTTGTGACTTGGGCTCGTAGGTGATTGATTTCATTATTTGACGACTCCTCTTGGTGGCTATTGAGCTGTGCAAGGATGTTAGTGATGTCGTCCAAATGCGTGCTGAAAGCAGTTTGCTGCTGCTTGAGCTCGCGAAGGCTCTCTGGCAGAGGTTGAGTCTGCACAGAGATCCTTTCAACATGTTGAGCCAACGTTGCTTGCTGGCTTTTCACCTCAAGCACCAACTGTGGCAATTGTTGTAGGCAGTTATCGATGCGTTTGACTTGTGTGGCCGCTACTTCCTACCGTTGGTTGATGCTTGAGAGGATGCCAGGTAAGGTGCAGTTTTGCTCGTCGATCTTGGCGACCTATTTAGTAAGATCCTACACACAAGAAAAAATAGATTACATTATGTTAGAAGGGTCGGTGAGGAGGTTTCGGATGGCGTAAAATTGATGTCTGAATTCCTCACTGACATTTGTAAAAGGGACCCCAGAAAAGGATGGGTGGGATGGATGGGTTCGGGGTGGAAGGGTGGTAGTGTCGTGCAAAAGAGACACTAATGATGGTCCCGCAAACTGCGTGGTGACTGTAGATGGAGTCACCAGCGGTGTCGGGGTGGTGGCGGATGCGAAGGGTGGCGACATCGATGGGAAAGTGGTTGAGGTGGAGGCGAACGAGGTGAAAGCGAGATCGGGCGTTGATGTGAATGGAAAGCCCGATGAGAAGGGGATTGAGGCGGAGGATGCGGGTGGAGGTGCGGATGTGGGGAAGGGATTTGTTGGTGGAATTATTGTAGAGAATGATGGGAGGGTGGTGGATTGTGGAATGGTGGAGGATGTAGCGTGGTGGGGTGGTGGTGGAGGTAAGCTCAACATTTAGACTCATGATGGAGTCTAGTGATGAGGTGGTGATGTGTTCTTCAAGGAGAGGAGGTTCTGCTTCTGGGTTTGGTTTTGATGTCGACGTCCCCGACAACTGTTGTGTTTGCAAACACCCTTTTGATGGTCGTTTTACTGGGATTTTTGTTATTCTACTGTCGGGGCGGTTATGCTATGCTCCTTCTGACCTGCCTTTGCTTTCTTTTTTGCTACTTGGACTGATGTGAGGAGGTTAGTAAGCTCCTCGCCAGTGAAGAGAAGCTTATCCTTGTCATAATCTGCAAGCTCAGGTAGAGGAAGCAGCATCCTAGAAGATTTTACTGTTGGACAGAAGATGTAGTGTAGCTTAGCATCTTTTTCCTTAATGATGTATGAATTATTTAGAGCCTGCTCATTGGTAAGGATGTCACCCTTGATCTTTGTGCATCTGGGCAGTAGTCTGTCCATCTTGAGATAATGCAGAATTGAGGTTATGTGTCTTATGACACATACTTCTTTCCCGAGGGTGTAAGTTGTGTGCTTGTGTATCAATTGTCGCCCTATGTTGACTGGAAGCCCATTAAGGACGGACTAGAGGACGAAAAGATCAGAAATGTTAACATTTCCACCTTCTGTCCTGGGGAAGAGTGCGCCTGTGAGGATTTTTTGTAGTGTGCACACCAACCCGGAATGAATATTTGAGGCCTTACAAGTCTTTGCCTCAAAAGTTGGGATCCCTGTTAGGGATTTCCATAAGATATGCTTGTTGAACTGGGAGATGTCAGTGCCTACAACTTTGGCTTTTTCCATCTGCTCCTTGTTGTCTATAAAGATTTTGTTGAGTAGGTTTTCTGTTATGACAACTTTGTTGCCAAAGAGTTTGGTGACCAGCCTGCGGTCGCCCCCGTCTCTTGATTTGTCCATAATGTCCACTGTTTCTTTATTGAGGAAGGTGAAAAAAATCAGTTGTTGGCTCAACATAAGAATACTCTGCGACAAAACAGAGTCTTGCGAGGTTGGTGTTGTCGAGCAGGGTGAGGATTCTATCATAAATCCCCATCTTTTTCAGTATGTTGGAGCATACATACTTTTTCGGCTTCGGCATTTTGTCGAGGGATGGGAGGGTGTGGATGAATAGGTTTGCTGGTGGTGGTGATGTAGTGGTGATGGTGGAGAAAATAGGAATAGTGGTGGTAGAGGGAGTGGTAATGGCGGTGGTGGTAGTGGTTGATGGAATGTATCCCGCCAGGATTTGTTCCCTTGCAGTGGCAGGATGGACTTGCTTCCTTGCTCGTTTCTTTGTAGGTAGTTCTTTGGCAGCTTCCTGGGCCTTCCTCTTCCCCTTGGGCTTTGTGGTTGGGGATTCGTCCTCAGAATTTGGCTCGTATTCTGAGCCTTTATCACTTGAAGAAGATTCTTCTATATCTTATACAGGTTCCTCGGATAAGCACATGTTGATGCGGTCAATTTCATTCATGACCATGAATAGGTTGACTTTCGGTGGGATTTTTCTGAACTTGTCATAGATGTCTACGACCTTCTGGAGCTTGGCGCGGTCCTCCATCAGTTGCTCCCTTGTCCAGAAGGGAGCATCAGTGGTTCCGGTGGCTTCTTTTGCATGGGAGGCCATTTCTGAAAAATTAGCAAAAAATCGTATGTTAAAAACGATTTGAGTTTGCAAAGATAACAAGTTTATTAAAAGAAAAAGTGACATTATGTGTTAATGTTTTTAGGTTTTAGTGGAATCCAAACAGTTTCAGGACCGTTTGGCTCCAAACGGTCTCTGGACCGTTTGCTCCAAATGGTCTCAAGACCGTTTGGATCCAAATGGTCAAAACTGCGAGAAAGGTGGAATGTCGGGGTCATCGATGGTTGGTTAAAAAGGAGGCGAAAGCAGCAAACGATGATGGCGACACTCATGTTGGTGGCTAACAAGAACCCCATCGGCGACGCAATGTTGGCGATGGTGAAAACAAGGTGGTGTGGTGACGGAGAAGACGGCAATGGCGATGGTGTCGAACTGATGGTTTACCTTGTTGTGTGACGGTGATGCTGATGGCGAGAAACTCCGTAAAAACACACGGGGAAGACGGTGGTGTCGTCGGAGAAGGTGGCAGAGAGAGCAAGCGTCACGAGTTGCACGGGAGTGAGAAACAGAGGAGATGAAATAGTGCTCGCGTGAGGGTTTAGGGAGTTTGAGATTTTAGAAGAGGAAAAAGGGAGGGGATGGGGTTATATTTATAGGATTTGGGGGGGCATTACAAATTCCCAAGGATAAACGGTCTTGAGACCGTTTGGGGTCCAAACGGTTTCAAGACCGTTTGGGTTCCAAATGATTTTGAGTCTGTTTGGGTTCCAAACAGTTTCGAGACCATTTAGGACCAAACAGTTTCGAGACCGTTTGAGCTCAAACGGTTTTGAAATCGTTAGGTTAAGATTTAACTGGATTTTATATTTTTATGTTTGTTTTGGTTATTTATGTGAATTTTTATATTTTCAGATTAAAGATGATAAAACTAAATTAAACGAAGAGATTAGAAAAAACTAGGCAAAAAAAGGTGATACTCAGATCTTGGGTTACCTCCCAAGTAGCGCATGGGTTTTACGTCGCTGGCCCGACGGAAATCCGATTTGGTTATGTCGATGCTGAGGGATCGTGGATCTCGATAGTTTGTCTTGGTATTTTGTCTACTGGTGTGCAGTATCTCTTCAATCTATGGCCATTAACGGTCTATTCTCCCCCATTATTGTCGAGGATGATGACTGCTCCAGTGGGGTAGATGTGTTTAATTGTGAATGGTTCAGACCACTTCGTGCGGAGCTTTCCAGGAAACATTTTAAATTTGGAATTGAAGAAGAGGGTCTTATCTCCGATAGCAATGTCTTTTCGTTTGTGGTGGCCATCGTGCCACATCTTGTTTTGTTCTTTATAGATTCTGGCACTATGGTAGGCTGTCATTCTAAGATCCTCAAGTTCTTGTAACTGGAGTTGTCTATATTTGCCAGCGCTTTTAAAATCAAAATTCAGTTGTTTAATGGCCCACCAGGCCTTATGTTCCAATTCAACTGGAAGATGGCATGATTTCCCATATACCAGTCGGAACGTGGTTGTTCTAATCGATGTTTTATAAGTTGTGTGGTAAGCCCAAAGGGCATCGGGAAGTTTGGTGGACCAGTCGGTATGATGTCTATTGACTGTTTTCTCTAAAATTGCTTTCAGTTGTCTGTTCGAAACTTCGACTTGGCCACTAGTTTGTGGATGGTAAGGTGTGGCGACCTTATGGTTGACTCCATATTTTTAGGAGGGCTTCGAAGCTTCTTTCCAGAAAATGGGTCCCTCCATCAGATATGATAGTTCAGGAGACTCTGAATCTGGGGGAAATGATATCTTTGAACATCTTGATGACTGGCTTTGAATCACTGGAAACGGTGGGTATAGCTTCTACCCATTTTGAGACATAGTCCACAGTGACCAGTATGTAAGAAAATCCATAGGATGAGGGGAAGGGACCCATGTAGTCTATTCCCCAAACATCAAAAAGTTCGATTTCTTGCCACAAAGTGAGAGGCATTTCATTCCTTTTAGTTATACCGCCAGAAAGCTAGCATTTATTGCACAATTTTACAAAATCATAGGAATCTATTGCTATTATTGGTCAAAAGAAACCCGATTGTAGAACTTTCAGAGCGGTCTTTTTCGAACTCATGTATCCCCCAGTGGGGACAGAATGATAATGATCTAAGATAGGAGTAATTTCCTCTTCTGGTATGCAGCGACGGAAAAGTCTGTCTGCACATAGACGAAAAAGATAGGGTTTGTCCCAGTAGTATTTCATAACATCATGGAGGAATTTCTTTTTATCATGGTGAGAGGCGGAAGGGTGGATGATTCCCGTAGCCAGATAGTTCACTATGTCAGCATACCAGGGAAATACGGTGGTAATTTTCATAAGCTAGTCATCAGGGAGGGAGTCTCGAATAGGTATATTGTCGTCGTCTTGATATTCGATGAGACTTAGGTGGTCAGCGATGACATTTTCCACTCCGCTCTTATCTTTTATTTCAAGATTAAATTCTTGTAGCATTAATACCCAACGGATGAGTCTGGGTTTTGCATCTTGTTTCTGAATAAGGTATTTGATGGCGGAGTGGTCTGTATATACTACGACCTTTGATCCAATTAGATAAGAATGAAATTTTTCAAAGCGTAGATGATGGCTAAGAATTCCTTTTCAGTAGTAGTATAATTTTTTTGTGCCTCATCTAACATCTTGGATGCATAGTATATTACATATGGCTTTTTGTCTATTCTCTGCCCCAGCACAGCCCCTATGGCATAGTCGCTAGCATCACACATTATTTCTAAAGGTTGTGACCAGTCAGGCGCTCTTAGAATGGGTGCAGAGATTAGAGCATTCTTAAAGGTTGTAAAGATATGCAGGCATTCCTGGTCAAAGTTGAAATCAACATCCTTGGTCAGTAGGTATGTCATAGGTTTTGCTATTTTTGAGAAGTCTTTGATGAATCTTCGGTAGAATCCGGCATGACCCAAGAAGGCTCGCACTCCCCTTATGTCTTTGGGTGGTGACAACTTTGAGATGACATCGATTTTTGCCTTGTCTACTTTGATTCCTCTTTCGCATACTCGATGTCCGAGGACAACACCTTCGGACACCATAAAGTGACATTTTTCCCAATTTAGGATAAGGTTTGTTTCCTCGCATCTTTGTAGGACTTTACTTAGGTTGAGTAGACAGTTGTCAAAAGAATCTCCATATACTGAAAAATCATCCATAAATACCTCCATAATGGTTTCGGTTAATCATGTGAAGATAGTGGTCATGCACCTTTGGAAGGTTGCAGGTGCGTTGCGTAGTCCGAAGGGCATCCTTCTGAAGGCGTATGTTCCAAAAGGGCAAGTAAATGTCATTTTTTCTTGGTCTTCGGGGTGAATTGGGATTTGGTAAAACCCAGAATATCCGTCGAGGTAGTAGAAATTTTTTTGGTGGGCTAGCCGCTCAAGGACCTCGTCGAGGAAAGGTAAGGGAAAATGGTCCTTCCTTGTTGATTTGTTTAATTTTCTATAATCAATGCACATTCTCCAACCAGTAACGGTCCTTGTAGGTACTAGTTCATTTTTATCATTTAGGACAACAGTGGTTCCCCCCTTTTTAGGGACCACTTGGACGGGACTAACCCATTGAGAGTCAGAAATTGGATAGATAATACCCACTTTCAAGAGTTTAAGGACTTCGAGGCGAACTACCTCTTTCAGATTTGGGTTCAGTTTTCTCTAGTGCTCCCTCGAGGGTTTGAACTCTTCTATCATAGGTAGTTTATGCATGCATAGAGTTGGGTTAATGCCCGTTAGGTCAGTCATCTTATACCCAATTGCTTTCTTGTGCTTCCTTAATTCAGTGAGAAGCCTTTCTTCCTAGTCGTCAATCAGAGAGGAGCTAATGATAACTGGACATAATTTTTCTTCATCTAGGAAGACATTTTGAGCCCATCTGGTAGAGTTTTCATTTCTGGGGATTTGGGTACTTCTGTTGTCTCTAATATGGAGACAGATTTCAGTTCTTTAAAAGTAGCTTCTGGGGCTTTTTTAGCCTGCTCCAAGTATTGCAGGCATTGCTGAACTAACTCGTTGGTTGAAAATTCAGCTTCCGAATTTATTAGAGTGTCCTCTAGGGCATCTACTGATTATGGATTTGCTTGCTTGAGTTGAGACATTTTATTGATAGCTTCAAGTAGAAAAACTTCTTCATGGATACTAGGGCTCTTCGGGCTATTGAAAACCCTGAACTGAATAGTTTCTTTACCCAGCCTCAAGGTAATTGTGCCAGCCTCGGCATCAATTAATGCTCTAGCTGTGGCGAGGAAGGGTCTACCGAAAATTATTAGGTACCTTAGGTTTTCTTTTATATCCATAATGACAAAATCACAAGGGACATAAGAGTCCCTCCCCACTCTTACTGGAATATCTTCAATGATTCCCAGGGGTACAGTAATGGTGGAATCAGCGAGCTGGATGGTCATTGTTATAGGCAACAAGTCTATAAATCCCAATCTTTTATACATGGAAAATGGCATAATTGATATGCTGGATCCCAAGTTGGCCAATCCCTTTTTACAAGAAGTGTTCCCAATAGAGCATTGTATACCAAA
Organism: Alisma plantago-aquatica; assembly: GCA_963693085.1. Taxonomy (NCBI): domain Eukaryota; kingdom Viridiplantae; phylum Streptophyta; class Magnoliopsida; order Alismatales; family Alismataceae; genus Alisma; species Alisma plantago-aquatica. The sequence continues at coordinate 390,623,246 of OY856414.1, read as the reverse complement.
GGAGCCAGGGTCCTTCTATTTTTCGGCATTTTATTCAGAATGATATCAGAAGTGGTTTGGGCTAGCTTGACAGTTTCATGCTCCTCTGTCATATATTTTTTTGACAGCAGGGTCTTTAGATATTTGGACCAGGCTGGGATTTTAGATAAGGCATCAAGAAAAGTAATATCAACATAAAGTTTCTTCATTGCCTCTTTGAATTTCTGTAATCTAGAGTCTAGTCTGGTTTCCTTTAGCTTGTCAGGATAGGGTATCCTTGGCTTATATTGTGGAACCTCTAGTTCTTTGGGACGTTGTTCCTTTTCTTTCCTTTCTTCAGCTTCTTGACTTGATTCTTCTGTTGGGATGATTTCAGTTTCATCCATGTCTTCTTGGTTAACCGAGATGGCATCAGTAAGAGCATGACCAGACCTTGTTGTAATAGCATTCAATTGTTCTTGTCTATGTTGATCGTGTCTTGGATTTGCTTCTGGTTGGCTAGCGAAAGTGCCTACTGGAGGTTTTGGCTGAGCTGCTATCTGTTCTAACTGAGTTTCCACAACTTTTTGTTGGGCTTGCTGGTTAGCCAGCATGGTTTGATGTGATTGCAGCATTTGCCTTATCAAGGACAGTTCATTAGTCTAATGTGGTGGGGAATTCTTCTGTTGAAATTGAGTGGGTTGTTGTTGCCCTTGAGGTGGTTGTTGTTGAGGTGCTGGCAACTGAGGTTGTTGCAACTGTTGCAGCTGAGTTTGTTGTAATTGCGGGTGTAGAGGAGGGTGAGTATATTGGTAGTATGCAGAGGGATTTCTTGAGTAGTTGGATATTTGGAAATTGTTTCTAAGATTCCCTTGATTTTGGGTGTAGTTGCTTTGAAATCCGGGTGGTAGTCTATTGGAGGATCCACCTTGTGTTTGATGTTGTGGGTTAGCAGTCCCCGCAGGGTTTCTATATTGAAAACTAGGATGATTTCTCGGTTGATTTGGATTATAGTAAGCTTGTCCTGGTATGGAATGAATGGAATTTATTTTTTCTAGCATCTGATCCTCAGGGTGCTCAATGATCAGCTCATATTGTAGTTGAGGTGGTTGCAAATCCATCATTACGTTGTATAGGAGACCACATGACAATGTGGGATGATCTGATGCATGATAGGCCTCGCAAGTTCCTATGGCTGCTTTAGCTTGTTGGGGGTTCTTCTTTCTGTCATATTCCCCAAATGATGCTTCGAGGGCTCTTTGTTTGTTGGCTATGGTTTTCAAAGCTTTGTCTATGGCTTTCATTTCCATAGATTCTTCAGCTTTACAAACCTTTAGAACTCCTCCTGTGGTCGCCCTTCCCCAATTGGATTGATTTTCCACTCCGAGAGTGACGATTCTCCAGGCATCTTCGTAGTTTTGTCTCATAAAGTTTCCTCCAGATGAGGAATCTAAGAATTTTTTAATGTCATCGCTTACTCCTTTGTAAAAAAGTTTCTATGAGTTGATTTTGTGAGATTCCATGGTGAGGGCACTTCCTCAAGAGTTCCTTGAACCTTTCCCATGAGTCAGCCAGTGACTCTCCCGGTAGTTGAAGGAATTGGTTGATTTGCCCTCTAATTTGGTAGGTTAGTGAAGGTGGGAAGAATTTTTCCAAGAACTTCTCTTCTAAGGGAGCACAGGTGGTGATTGGCTCCCCGTCCAAAGAATTGTACCAGCTTAGTGCTCTTCTAGACAAGGTGAAATTGAAGAGTCCAAGCATGACTGCATCCATGGTTGTTCCAGCTTGTGGTACCAGCCTGCAAAGAGCTTTAAACCTCTTCAAATGGTCCATACAGTCATATCTGGCACTTCTAGAGAATGAGATGCCCTACATCATTTGGATCCATTGTGTCCTAATCTCAAAATTAGGCGTGTCGATGAGTGGTGGTTGGACTGGATGGTTGTCCTCATAGTTCTTGGGAATAGCGTAGTCCCTTAGTTGCTTTCTCCTTATCAGCAGTTGCGCAGCAGCCTTGGCTGCTTCATTCTTGGCACGGATGCGGGCTTGTTCTTCAGCCGTACTTCAGCCTGAACTTGGGCGCACGTGTCGGCGATGAGTTGCACTCACTGGGCTGCTATGGCAGCGTTGACCCTTTCCATCACTAGTGCAGCTTGGCGTTGATCTTTGACCATTTGTCTGGCTCTTTGACGATTAAGTCTAATGCAGCAGTGGAAACTTCTCTCTACCTCAGAGTCGTACTCTGGATCAGGGGAGAATCCAAGATAATGTGATGGTTGCATACACGTATTCTACCTGAGTAGAGGAAGAAACACACTTTTCAGATGATGCCGGAGATGTGATGAAATCAAGAGAATATGGAGTAATATTAAAGAAAAAGTGTAAAACCTAACCAACTAGCAAGATGATAAATGAAATTAAAACGTTCTGTTGTCCTCGGCAACGGCGCCAATTTTTGATGGAGCTACCACTTGCGTGGAGTTGCGTGCACCACTAAAAATCCTAAAGATAGTAATTCTTTAGGTTTAGCCTTGCTTATACTAGATTAAAAACTCCACCAACGTATGCTAGGATACGTTGAAGTCTTATCGTAGTATTTGTTAAGGGTCGAATCCACAGGACAATGGTCTTGTCAAGATCAACAAGATAGAAAATGTTAGAATTTCATTTAACTCCTTAACAGTTGGTATTTAGATTAAAAAGTTGGTTTGATTGTTTAATTAAGTGCAAGTAAAGTAAAAGCAAGAAAGTAAATCTAAGGTTGTAAACAATGTTAAGAAATCACTAGAATGTGATCGGCTTTCTCCACCACTACACATGGATCAAAACATACATCACAAAAACTTGGCTTGCAAAGAAAAGAGTCTAAACAGTTAGTATCTTTGTAGGCTTAGCTTCCTTTCAGATAACCAACTATGAGAAATGTGGAAGTGTTGTAATGCCAGCCATCCCCAGACAAATGGTCAGTTACTTTGCATCACTCCCCTCACTAAGTGTGTTCCTTGACCCGTCAAGGTTGCATTTTCATACGTCAACTGATTCTATTTCATAGTATGAAAGTGCAACGATTGAAGTGAGTTTACTCCACTTCTTGAGAAATGCTCCTAGATACCGAACCAAACGTATGGTGACTACATACAATCTGGAACCAACAAACAGTCGATATTCGAATCTAGAAGTACAAACATAGACAATCTGTACTAAAAGATAATAGCTAACACAAGTTGGTGATCAAGCAACTAGCATTCATTAAACGATTGACGTTGAACTGGAAAGATAGCATTTTTCTATTGCAAACTCAAGAATTACAATGCATGAAATGAAAACATGGGTAGCGGGGCTACTCCCCACACCCTAGTGTATGAGACTACTCGCTCATGGTAAGAGCAAGGAAGGGGGTGAGAAGAGAGAGAGAGAGTGTGTGTCATCTCCACGAAGGAGGGAGGAAGGTTGACCCCTTAGAGAGAGAGAGCAATGATCTTCACACTTCGTGGCTTGCTTTATGATGAATCCTCCTCTTCCCACCTTCTTTGTTGATGAGAGAGAAAGTAGCTTGGAGATGGAGTATGGATCTCAGACTGAAAGCCTCGGGGTAGTGGATGAAGGATGGAATGGCTCTGGAACAATAGAGGCGGCCTTTTGACGTCTAAAACTTGATGATTTGTGAGGACCCTTCGGGTCTTATTTATAGGCTTTGAATGGAACTCAAACGGTTTGGGAGATTTGGGCCCAAACGGTCGTGAAGACTATTTGGACTCTTTCTCGGTTTGGAGACCATTTGGACTCTCTCAGTTTGGAAACCATTTGAGTCCTCATGGCTTGGAATCATTTGCCTTTATTCGATCTTGGGACCGTTTAACTTTACACAGTCTTGGGACCGTTTGGCCTTCATTCGGTCTTGGGACCGTTTGGTGTCCATTCGGTCTTGGGACCATTTGATGTCCATTCAGTCTTGGGACCGTTTGGTGTCCATTCAGTCTTGGGACCGTTTGGTGTCCATTCGGTCTTGGGACCGTTTGGTGTCCACTCGATCTTGGGACCATTTGGTGTCCATTCGGTCTTGGGATCGTTTGGTGTCCATTTGGTCTTGGGACCGTTTAGAGCTTTTGTAATTTTTGTGCTTTTCTGTAAGAAATAAAAGGGGAAAAGTTAGTCTGATGGTATATTTACAATGAAGAGGAAAGTTAAAGATTCTATCTAATTTATCTAAGAAAGAGTATGGAAAACTGAGAAAAACTAGCAAGATAACATCGCAAAATGGGAGGTTATCACAAGGGCAGCAAGAAGGCAAAACAAGTAGCGGATGAGAAACTGAGGGAGCAGGAGGTAGACAAGGCCAACCAGGAGAAAGAAGTCACAGGAGAGACATTAGTAGAATCTTGCAAACCCCTGTTCGTGTCGAGAAACCCCGTACACTAGTCTACCTATGACTGGATGTACCAAAACAATGACTTCCGCCCGACTCAGTACCTAGACGTAGAGGATTTCAAAAAGATGGGAATCTACGACATGGTAGTCAAATTCTTAGAAGGTGCAAATTTATGCACCTTGTGCACATCCGAGGCCAAGTCCTACAAGAGGTTGACTGCAGAGTTCCTGTCTTCACTAAACAAAGTCCCCACAAGTAGTGAGACATGGAAGGTGGGTGGCAGAGATTATAAACTACATGTAAGACTAGGAGGTGAGTCTTACATGATCACAGAGGCAATGATGAATAAGATATTTATGAAGATAGAAGAAGAAGCAAAATCATGCTTCGATGCCCCAAGTGAGAAGGAATCAGTCACCTATGACATCCACCAGTTATGGGAAGAGATGACCGGCAAAGAAGAACACAACTCAAAGAACTTGAAGGCCTCCCTGATCACCTCGTGCTTCATTTGCACGATCCAGAAAATCACAGATTACATCATTTACACAAGGTTGGAGACAGGAACAGTAAGCAAGGGGGATCTGTTCCTAATTTGGTCTATGATAAACAGAAAGCCAGTAAATATCGGAAAGATATTAATTGAATGTTTATCAATGGTAGTAGGAGGGGAAGAAAAAAGGAACTCTGCATACTGCATGGGTGGTTAGATAACAAAGATCGTTGAATACTTAATGGATGCAGGAGAGGTCCAAAAGTATAAGGAGATGGAGGGACAGCTGAAAATAGATATCAAGTCCCTCGTCAACATGGGATTCTGGTGCAGAAGGGAGAGAAACTGTATTTCAAGCATAGAGGCTTCTCCCCCTTCCAGAGATGGTGTTTTACGACGCCCACAAACTACGGTCGACCCAAGACGATATTGAGAATATGTGCTCAGGGGCACTGCGAGCTAAAACTGAACCAGCAACTATAGTCGGGGAGAGCAGTGCCCAAGCTAAAATAAAAGAGAAGAAGGGCACAGAGCAACGAAATAAATTGGTAGTTCAAAAGAAGAAGCAAATATCAGATACGCCAGCTGCAAAGACAAAATCTACAGAACCACCAACCCCCACACCTCCCCTTCCAGAAGAAACAGTGGCAATTGAAGAACCCACACTTGTAGAGCCACACGAGGAAGCAACTATAGTGGAGCCAGAGGTGGAGAAAGAGGAAGGAACAACAACCAACATGTATCCCGACGTAGAACCGGAGGCTGATCCATAAGCACAAGGCTCCCAAGCCGTATCGGAACCAGAAATACGTGGAGCTGAGGTTGACCCACATGACAAGCAGAAGGAAAAAGAACAAGGTCCACCGCCACCACCTCCGCAACCAACCATGCCAAGTACGTTAATGACACGCATGGAGCACCAGTTGCACCACCAGCAATAGCATACACCCTCCTTCAGGGGTGTATTAGGTACAAGGTTTGATGGCATGTGGGAACACATGCATCAAACCACTGCAATAAATACAAACATTACTTATTCTTTATCTGCACTGACATTGCAGGTACATGTCCTCGACGAAAGAACTCGAGCACTCCCTGACCTCATCCAAGAAGCTTTAAGCAACCAATGGATAATGATGGGAGTGCTGAAAGAAATGAAGGGTGAAATGGAGGATTTGAAGAAGGAGAGGCATGCCATCCAAGCCGACAATGAGCATATGCATCATGGCTACAATGCTGCAATGGCCAACCTCGAGGAAGAGTGCCAACACCTAGAAGAGGACCGCGAGAAGCTTGAAAAGGAACGCAAAGAAATCGAGAGCCAGCGGAAGAGAAAGAAGGCAAAGCGCTCAGCAAGCCCATCACACTCCTCAGTGAGCCCCTCTGGACATGACGATCACGACGACAATGCGGGAGGGATAGGTATGAGAGAAGGAGCACTGAAAGAAGAAAGTGCCAATGTAAAGATGGCACCAGCAACTGAGCAGAAAAAGAATGAGCCTCCACAACAATCGAGCTCCCCCAATGACAAACACGCAACAAGAACCATAACGTTGTCAAGGGAGCTCGATCTCAATAGAAACCTTGAAGAAGGGCAAGATGAAACTAATGAAGGCAGTGGTAGAAAAATAGAACAGCAACCAACCCTGCCTACAAATAAGTTGACACAAGAAGAACAACTTGCTATAGCTCATCGAGAAGAAGTCGTTGTAGATTTCAGTGCGACAAGGGTCACGGTGCTCGATAAGATGCTAGTTGAGCTGGGCGTCGGTCTCGAAGAGAGCAGCGAGTTCCTCCTATTCCAAAGACACCATAAGCATAATGACTACCTCTATGATGGAAAGATGGAGGCAACTCTAGCAATGTTGGAGGCCGTCAAGCTGGGACAAACTTCTAAGGAAAGCAATATCAGAGACAATGTAGCCATAGAAGCTTCCTCAGAAGTAGCAGAACAAGTGGCGACAACACAACCGTCAGTTAAATAAATTGAATAGATGGCCACAGTTATGCCAACTATCGACAAAACCTCAGCACCTTCTACACACGAAGGAACATCTGACGACGAGGATAGTGGCCTATCAACATACTTTGCGAATGAGCCCGCTAGGGAGCGGAGTGCACCATCTAGGATAGAAACGATGGGAGTAGCTCCTCCCCTGCCAAGCAAAATGAAGGAGATGGACATGTCTACATATTACATGTAGAGACGTCCACATCTTGGTAGACATCATGAGAAATGATCTACCTGGGTCAGACATTCTATATAATAACAAGGGTAGATGTCTAACTAGAGATCACTTCCGGAGGATCTTCCTGAAAAAGGCATGAGTACACAAAAGGTTGTTCAAGGTATCTACGCTACCCTCTTGGAAGAATTTCTACACCCAGATAAGCCACAACCATTCTTTAATGGAACGACACATCTAGCTAGCCTCCTCTACAAAGAAGACTACAAGGCAGCAGATGTCGCCAAACTGAAAGCAGCAGTTCAAAGAAAGCAAACAAGATATGTAGTGATGCCCATAAGGAATGTAAAGCATTGGGCACTAATCGTCGTGGACCTGTACGATCAGAAGACAATAGTGCTCAACTACTGTGCAGCCGGACTCGACAACACTTCACTAATCTACAAAAGGAGGGACGCCAGAGATGCCCTAAAGATACCACTACGTCTACAACGAGCAATCAAAGATGCAGATGACAAATTTTAGGGATTCTGGAAGTTCTTATTCATCAATAAGAAAGTCCCTCAAGAAGAGGTTGGTTTGGGGGAGTGTGCATTCATAGTGCTGAGAATGATGGAAGACATCTACAAGGGCATCCCCTTGGAAGATCTAGACAATGAGGACATGCATGGACTACGGGTGTGTATGTTATGGAGGTCATCTACGATCATCGATTCTTCAGCGACCTGGTGATGCCTTCAGAAACTGTACCCCAGAAACTTTACAAGGATATCCCTCTACCTAAAAAGATGACCTGGAGGGAACAATTGAAGACCATATGGGTGGATCTGACAGATCCATCCAGGGTTACGGCTTGGAAAGAAGGCTAGCATCAAAGCACTGGAGAAGCTGTAAAACACGCGTCAGATGACGAACCAAAGCAGCCTCTGGTAGCAAAATTCCTAAAAATAGCTTTCAAAGGAACAACCTGAGGAGGGAGAGGTTGAAGAAGAAGACCCGGTCGATGTAAAGATGGACGGACCGGTAGGAGAAGTTACACCTTCTTTCAAGGACTTCAACAGATGGAGTTGCCTTAGCCTGTCTTTAGAAGAACTGAATATAATTATGAGGTCCTTGAAGGAAGATGATTCACTGGGAGATGTCATCTTCGAGAGAAATGGCATTTGTGTGCTAAGAGATGACCTCTGAGAAATGTTGAAAATAGGAGGATATCTTTTAGTAAGCATGATGTCAGCTTACCAGGCGTTATTAGGAAACAACATGCCAAATGCTCACATGACATACTGCTTACTGGTAGATGACATCTTGAAAGACAAATGATCATGTGAAAAGGAACACCTACAACAATGTCTGGCGACATCCCTACCAAACTACATCTTCCTACCGATTCCTCACGACAATCACTAGACTCTACTGGCCATCAATATCGCTAAAAGGACCACAGTCCTCTACAACAGCTCAGACGCAGCCTTCGCACTTAATAAAAAGACCAACATGACGAAAACAAAGACTCTGATAGAAGAAAAGGACAACACATGCGCCAAGGCGATTGTTGACATGATAAAAAACCATGGAAAAGGGTATAAGCATACAACATGCAAAGACTTCAAAAAGACGTATTTCTGCCACAGGAGCCCCTAGCAGGTGCCCCTATCAAATGACTACGGCTTCTTCTGTCTAGCCTGGATGGTGGCCCTAGCCAATATTTACGTCAAAGTGGAGGGCATGCAATACGAACAATACCACGCACTACGAGAAGTATACGCAAGCATGCTTCTCGAGTCTGAGTGGGTCTCCACCAACAACAAGAACGAATAAAGAAAGCACATTTATACGTCTCACTCAAATTTTGACACCCCGAGACATGGTTCAGGATAAGTTTGGGGGAGGAGTCATAAAAGGGCTACAGAAGTACATTTACCATCTTTTTACCTCTCTAAAAATTCTCAAAAATTTTCATTTTTTTTTGCAAAATCTACCTTTTGAATTCAAAATCTAGCCTCCTCTCCTGCTTAATTTTCGAATTGTAGTACTTTTGCCCTCCTAGAAAGAAATAAATGAGCAACCTATATATATATATATATATTTATATATATATATATATACGAGGAAAACAAGAATCATAGCAATATTGCTCTATCTTATTCTTGCAATAATATATTGTACGTGTGACAACCTTAACTCATGAAACCCTCGGAGACTAGAGAACTTCACCTAGTCATACTCCTGACCAACCACCCTTACCTGACGCTTTTGACTAGAAAATCCTTATCTCCGTAGAGAGGGAAACAACTGCCCTTTTCAAGGCATATCTAAAAAGAGGCTTGGCTGCCCAAAAGACCACTTAAAAATCCCTCGCACCCAAGCCTGAAAGGAGATGAAAAAAAATCCAAAAAGAAAGAAAAAAAATAATGAGAGTTGTGCCCAAAAGATGCCAAAAGTTTCCACACGGCTGGTGTAATACTGCACTCATGAATGCAGATATGTCATTCCCGTAAGTGGAATCTTGAAGCCAAGCTTACACACCTCTAATCCTAGATGAAACTCACAAAACCACCTAACTTAAAGTCAGAAGCCCAAAAAAGGGAAACACTATCCTTACGATAGTTGTGGGTGACGAGTTTAGAGGGAAGAGGAAAACACTTGAAGCCTTAAGCCTACCTGAACACATTAGCATGGGCCAGCTGAAAATAAAGAAATGGTGTGAAAGCTACCCCTCAAAAAAGATCTTGTATTAGTTGGTTATTTCCTAAGGGGAAGGGGTGATAAGTTGAGAAGGAGGAACCTTTAACAATTGAAGGCAATGGCGAGAAAACGAAGTTATGCAACTCTAGTTGAGAGGGAGGAATGAGACCTAAAGGTTAGAAAACATACCACAACAGTCTTGATGCAAGAATGAGATATTTCAGTAGTGTTATATTCTATAATTTTGTCACATAAGTTTGCTTTTTCTCTCTCTGAGTTCTCAAACCTACACTTAGCCTGAGGACATGCTTGATTCTAAGTTTGGGGGAGTTGATAACACTTTAATTTACATACCTTTTGCATATATTTTATACCTCTTTTATTATATCTTTTGTTAGCTTTTCCCAAAATTTTGCCATCTTTTTTATTAAAACCTCACTTACATGATTTCTGGTACATTTACAGCCCAAGTCACGGTCGTTACCTCGACTGCGACCCACTCATCCAACAACTGTGGTCGAGATCTCTGAACAGCTTTAAGATCAAGGTCATCATGCATTGGAGTCAGACTGTGGTCATACTGAAGTCGCGATCACTGCTAAGTTGCGATCACAAGCAGGTCGCATTCAGTACAAAGGCACCAGTCAAACCAGGGACCGTGGTGTATTTGGAGACCACATACGCCAAGTTTGCCCACAACTCATATAAGTTCATGATTCATATGTGGTCACGATCCCTACAGATCGCGATCAAACCAGATCGTGACCAGCGTGGAGGCCACGGTCATTGCTAATCCCACGATCCTTACTGACTGCGACTGAGTGAGAAGGCCTCAACCTCAACCTCTCCAATGTAACACATGAATCGACCTCGACCGCGATCATTGCCAGACCATGAGCAAGTGGCAGACCGTGACTCAGTCGACCACGATGAGAGGAATAAAGAGTAGACCACGACTGCAGTCTCACACCTCACCCAACCAAGACCGCGACCGCAGTCTAGACTTAAGTCGGTGGAATGTGCTTATAAATAGGCCACACACCCATCTTGTCAAATCATCAGATCATAGATCGGATCCTGAGGACCATGAAGTGTTGTTGCATCCCATATTCATTTCGTTCCATCCCATATAGTAGTCTTGGATCTCTAAAGGCGGAAGTTGAGGGGAGAGAAGACTGGAGACTCCTTCTTTGTGAGAAGAAGATCGTCTGCACCATCGAAGTGATAGATCCAGATATGAAGAAGTACCATGTCATATCACGTCTCTTATATCTATATCTATCATTTCTTTCTGCTATACTTCCCTCCTCACTTCGTGGATCTTCATGTATCTATCTTTCTGTAATGTTGTTATGCTGCCTGCAAGCATGAGCGGCTAAATACCTTAACTTGGGTTGGGAGTAGCCACTAAGGCTCTCTCGACATGTATATTATCTCTCTTTGTTGAATATATATATACTCTTATCAAGATTATCTCCATACACTTGCCTTAATGCTTCACTTGTATGCTTAACTATCATCTTGTGATGTTTGATAGTTGATATCTTGAGAGAGTAATATCGCTTTTATCATGTGTTATGGAGTAGTATGAATGCACGAGAGTGTTGGAATGCTAAAGCTTTAACCATATGTTATGCTATGCGGTTTACGTGTGGTCATCTCGAGAGAGAGGCTACCCTTAGACTTAGATCTATCCTCATCTCGAGAGAGAGTGGAAAAGACGCTTTTGATGGTTGCTTGTAATCTTGGTGAGAGTATACGAGAGAGAGAGAGAGATGATGTTGTATGTTGAAGAGATGTCTTAGTAGGTGAAACTCGATCCGAGTTTCCTTCCATATACTTGTTTCACCTTGTTTTCATTTTCATTCATTTTTGTTATCTCTGCTTTGCTTGTATTAGCTTTGGTTTGTGTGCCATCGTTCCTTAGGGAACACCCTTTAATATACCCTCTTCACCTGGAGTATACGAGTGTTAGATTCTTTGCACTTAAAACTGCCAACCTTGTCCCTGTGTTTGACCCCGATCACTACATCGGACCCCATTTATTGTCGTGGGGGCCTGAGAGTCGGGTTATCTCTTTAAAAGTCTGACTACTCTAAATCCGCTCCTTTTGGACGTGTGATTTAGGATGGTCACCTTGGTTGCGACGGTGGTGGAAAAAAACCTTGGCTTCTTAAAGCCTCCAGATGATTGCCCTTGAAACTGCATAGGTCGCTTCTTAGCATTAGCTTCATGCTTCTCTATGGTAGACCTCTGAATCCTCATGACAGATTCCACAAAGGTGGAAAACCTTTCCATGTTCTCCAAGGTTGATGTTATAGTAATCAACTCCGTACTCAGACCCTTCTCAAATCTCCAGATCATTTCCTTGGCTGTTGCTGCCATGTCCGAGCAGAACCTTAGAAGTTCCATAAACTTTGATTCATACTCATTGATAGTTATAGCTCCCTGACGAATCTTCTTGAACTGGTAGATTTTCTCATCTAGGTAGGTCTCTGGAAAATATCGGCTAACAAATTCCCTCCTAAACTCCTCCCATCCTATCACAACTCCTGGCCTTTTCTCCTCTTCTATGGCCCACCAGTGGCCATCACTATCCTTCAACAAGTATATCGCATGCTTAACTTTGTCTTCTTCAGCAATGTTTAGGATTTTGAATGCCTTTTCCAGCTCAGTCAACCACATGTCAGCGTCTGTTGGATCAGAAGTACATGCATATTCAATTGCCCTAACACGTCTAAGACATTCAAATGTCTTCCCGACACCTTGGGACTCCACATTAGAGGTGACTACCCTAGATTGAGGTGTTGGCTCTCTGTCAGCGATATGTGTAATTGTGGCCATCATTGTCGGGTCTAGATGAGGCATTGCAGGCTGCTCTGGCCCTGCTTCTAGCACTCTCTCATCGGGTGCCTGCCTCCCTGCACCTCTTCCTGGTGCAACATAGCTATTCTCAACGTGTTCTTCATGTCCTCCAGACATATCTGCATAAGCATAAACTATGATCAGATATGTTGGATACATAAGAACAGACTCAAACCTAAGTCCTATGTTCCTGTAGACTCAGTAAACCTATAGCTTTGATACCAACTTAACTGTGACACCTCGTCATGCTAAAGGAGATTACTCAAAACACAAAACATGATCTACTACTAATTAATCACATAGTAAAAAATGTCGAATAATTAAAACCAATTCCAACAATGTAAATAAACTCTAGAACACTTATAAAAGGTCCATCATTCTATTCTCATATACTGAACAAGTATTTACATATGGGTCCAAAGATCTCAGTCACATCCTGCATACAAAAGATATTTCACATGTACATGCCATATATTTACAAACATTGGCATACTACCAAAATCTCATACCCAGACCTGAGAGTACATGAACAACACTAGGACTCTACTACTAACATCTACAACTAACCAACCTTCTGAATATATTGATCACCAGGTTGGTTTTCTTCCACAGCGCGACCTCTACCTCGTTTCCCGTGACCACCTAAAAAATGTGGTGACCCACAGGTGAGACCCAGTCCCAGTGAGAGATATAACTCCCTCCAACATATTTTGATTATAACATATTAATTAACAATAAATACATTGAGCAGTTAGGGTTTTGAAAAAGCAATATGAATAGATTGAACAGTTTAAGCATACTAAGCAGTTAAGCAAATAAGTTGTAACATCAAGTAGAATTACACAATTTTCATAAGTCTGCATCATGTAAGAACTATGTAGTGTAAAGACAAGACAAGGGTTAATCAACCAATATGATATGTATTAAACCCTAGCAATTATACTACACGGTTGGTATTATATCTTTTATTATTATACCCTAGGGAGTTTGAGTCGTACCACTCAAAATCCAACTGACCACTGCGAAGTGCTATTCAGTTCCGTATAAGATCTAGGAGTGTCGGTATCCTAAGATCTCTTCCCCTCAGTCAGTACGAGTAAACTATAGAGACATACCAGTCAAATTGCCAACAGTGACATATAGTCAACTGATAACAACTAGTCCGTACTTGGTACAAGTTACGACACTAGAAAACAGGGTATACAAAACCCTCTAATCCGAGGTACAACCGCACCTATTCTCAATCACATCAAATGTTAGAGGCATGACCATAGCCATCCTCCATAACCTGCAATTGTGGATGACAAGGATATATCCTCGACTTGCCACCCCCACATACTCAACAGTATGCGCTCTGAGTTTCCCTTGGGAATACTCGTTTCACTATCCAATAAGTTCTGACACTGAAGATGGCTCTATGGCACAAGGCTCTACATGATTAAGGTTACACTTGATTAATTACTGCCAATTGAATGCATTAAGGCTTTATCATACAAGTGGACATTCAAACCCTAATTCTTTTCTAACAAGAGTATATGTATAACAACTTCAAAAGATATGAAACATTTGAGATATAAATCTTAACAAATTACTACATGTTATCATTCATTACAAATTAATGGACCACACTTATCATCATACTATTACAAGATACCAATATCTTATCATAAGTTCTAGGGTTTTAACCCTTATTGGAACATGAAGAGGATTTCACCTCAATCATGGCTTCAAACATGCCCAAAGGTCATCAAGACCATAACATTATTTATAGTAAGGTTATCATCATCATTCCATGCCTTAAACAAGGCTCAAAAGATCATTAGCACATATATGTCCATAGATATTAACATGGCAAGGCACTATGATATTCAAATAGTACTACATTGTGGTTACAACACAAGAAGAGTGTAATTCATTATCACATTAATCATTCAATAGTTTTGATTATAACCAATCAACATCATATAATTACATTAAGGTTAGGTATAACAAGCTAGATCACATGGGAGTTATACATCCACTTATTATAGTGATTTATCAAATATAACTATATAATGGCAAAGGTAAGACTACAAATTAATGGTATTGAACCATCAAATTATCATCACTAGGACCCACATATAATACCATGTGATTTATTCTAATCCATTGGATGCTAAAGCGTCCAATATTATTCATTGGATCAGGTTCATTGTTCAAGGTTATCAATTGAAGTATAGGTCTAACCATTAGATCAATTGAACCAAGGAACCATTGGTTCAAGGTTTAGTCAAATCTACAATTACATTCTTAACTCATCATATATGGTGATGACCTAATACACCATTAATTGTGATCATTAGGTCACCATTGGTTGTTAGATTAGTAATACAGTCAGTTAACACCATCAAATATTAAGATAATATCATCATCGATTGATAACATCATTAGAATACTTAGTAAATGATAATTAAACGTCTAATTGAGCCAAAACCTGACCTAAGGGGGTGACCATAGGTTGTCACCATAAATTTTACACCCTTGATCACGAACATCAGTTGCCAATATTGCAACACCATTGGTTGTTGAAGGGTATGACCATCGGTTGTGTGATAGGGAAGGAAATAGCTTGAAACCCCTAATTTGAACCATTAATTATTTTGTGCATAGCACTATAGGTTGATGCTATCAGCCTATCCCAGATCATGTTACACCTTAGAAAGGTCTTACACATGTTTACAAGTTCATATAGAACTGGAACAAAATAGGAAACACCACAAAAATCCGTAATTCTAAACAAGCATGGTTTCTTTATGCTTAGATCATCACATTAAAGCATAAACATGAACTAACAAGCTTCTAGTAAGCAATATAAGTGAAGAATGTTATATAACTCACCTCTATAGAGTAGGTCAGACATAAAACAGCAAGAATCTCGAGCAAATAAGGCAAGAAATCCCTAGATTCATATCTGAACTTGGCCTAATGGGTACTTCTCTCCACAAAGAAGAAAAATCCAAAAAAAAGAAACAAGAAGGATAGATTTTTGAGTTCTAGAACCACTTTCACCATGGAACAGTAGGGTTCCAACCTGGAGAGATATATTAGGAAGAAGAGCAAAGAAATAAATGGAGGAAATAAGTTAATACTTATATTTTTAGGTCAAGATCACCAGGAGGAAGCATTTTAGACCTAAAAAGGAAATCAATTGCAACCCTAGAATTTTTTTTTCCAAGAAGATCCCCACTTTCTTCTTCTTTGGGCAGGGAATTCGCAGTATCACAGAGGGAGAATGAAGGTCAGAGAAGGAGGTAAGTATTGGAGACCAAATGGCTCGTTTTGGTGCTTGGGGATAAGTATATGAAACTTTAAGATAAAGAAAAATAAAAAGTTGAAGTTCTAGTATCTATCCAAGTGTCCATGGCCTTAATTTATTAAGAATATACAAGCACACACACAAGTATCTCCCCCACCATCTTTATAGACCTGCTTATCTTTACTTTTTCAAATATCCCAGCCAATCACATAATTCATTAGTTGATAGCTACTAAAAGTAGCTCATCCATGAAAGGGTAAACCCTAAAATACCCTTGAGGAAAACACATTCAAACCAAGGCTCAACTAGGATCCCCATGGATAAAAATACTCAAGAATGTTAATATAACATCTAAGGAACATAATATATGTGACAAATTGCAAAGAAAACCCCTCAATTGGGTAAATTGCATAAAAGTCCAAAATGTACTGAAAATTGCATAACTTGCTCAAATAGTGTCCAAATTAGACCAAATTTGAAATTTAAGCTTGTCTTATGATTTAAAAACATATAAAAAGATTATATTAGGGTTATATGCATTCAGTTATGGTAATTAAGCTTATTCAACTCATTAAGCAAGTTCAGGGGCCTTACACCCTACTACCCTTGTGGGACTCAATTGGGTTAGGGATTAGGTTTAATTCAATTAGAGTCTAATCGAGTCTAGTTTTATATATTAGACACACCTAGGGCAATTAGGGTCCAAGGGTAGTAATGGGGAGGTGAAATTAGGGCTTTGGACCCTAATTCCCCCACATTTTAGCCTTGAGAAGGCTCCATGCTAATTGCACTAGAGTCACCTAATCTAGATACTTGGATCTCTCACCTAGGCTTAGGGAGATTGATTAGTATGTATGAAGATTAGAGGCAACCTAGGGATCCAAGAATTGGACCTAGGGACAAATCTCAAAATTCACACATATAAGCAATTTCCCTAAATTCCTAAGTTATTTCACACACAAACCAACAACCAATTCATGGAGAATAAGATGAAAATAGAACATAATCATTATCAAATGGAATTACAAAGTTTACATGTCATTTCCCCCAACATGGTATCAAAGTAACATTTTACACCCCAAACAGCCCACCTAAGGGGCTTAGCTACTCATAACAAAGCAAAATACAAAAAGAAAGGAGAAAGAGGTAGAAGAAGCCATGGAGATCAGTGTAGATGGAGCAATCCTCCTCTCCAACTTCTGCAAGATGTCCTCATCTCTCGTCCAAGGTGCAAGGGTGTGGAATGAAGGGGATTATGGGTAGAAACTAGGATAAACTAGTGTTTTGGTGGTGGAAATGGTGAAATGGAGTGGAATGGGGGTGGGAATGGAGTGGAATGGCTAAGGGGTGAAATGGGGAGCTAGGAGGTGGTGTAAGGTAGCTCTCTTCGACCTACATCTACCACCCCCCTATATATAGGTGTGGGGGAAGCAATAGGTCAAGTAGGGGCAAAGTGGGAAATGTAGTGGAAAAAGTAGCTAGGTTTTGTGAGTAGCACGGTCGTGGTGGATCGCCATGGCCGTGGTGGGTAGGGGTGAGCATGGTCGTGGTGGTTCACCATGGGTCGTGTCAATTAAAATGTCAAAATCATAGGTTGATGGTTATTTTTGCACTAAAATTGGCACGACCGTGCTGGGTAGCACGGTCGTGGTGGGGTAAGGGTAGAACGTTCGTGCGGGGTAGCATGGCCATGGTAAGCAAGGTGATGGTGGTATGTAGAATGGTTGTGCTACATGGCACGGTCGTGGTGGTTGTCCCTTGCATGACTATTCTTTGTTGTACGGTTGTGGTGTTGTCTGCTTCCACACTTGGGCTTGATTCTTTGGATTTCCTTGGACATCTTTGCTTCTATGGGTCTTTGGCCACTAGTGGTAGGTTGAGGGAGCATCAGAATTCACTTTGGGCTTCTCCAAGGGTAGAGAAACCCTAGGATCACTCCTCCTCTCTCTTCCATCAAACGTGGTCCAAATGCTTGAAAAATATGCAAATAACGTCCATAAGTGCATTTTACACAAATATGCATGTAATTTAACAGATATAGGTGTGATTCAAATGCAAAATGACACAAGATGAAGCCCTAAAATAGGGTTGAATCAAGGTGTCACGGTCGCGACAATTCCCTCTTAGTGTGTTGATCGTGACCAAGGTTGTCTTGGGTCAAGGGAGAGGTTGGAGAGGTGTGTTTCAACCTAGGCTTCATATGGTGGTCTTGGTGTTGCGATTTGGCGGTGACGTTGTGGTGTGTCGCGACCTTGGAACCCTAGGTGTGTCGCAGTCATAACATAGGGTTGGTTTCTTAGGTGGTCAAGATCCTACCTAGAGAGTATCACCACCTCTTGCATGTGAACCTTATGTTGTTACATGGGGTTGCATGTTGGTCCTTTTACTGGACAAATGTCTCTATGGATCTCTATCTTGTTGACACTTCATCCTTTGTCTTACCTCCCTCCTCCCTTGCTATATGAACCCACTTCTCTCCATACAAGTGGTTCTTTTTAGTCACCTTCTTCCTCCCTTCTCTTGTGCTCATCCTTGGAGCTTGGTGGATCAAGAAGGAATGCTCTTGGTGCATTGGAGGTGGCTCATCCTTTGCATGTGGTGATAGTGGTGATCCTTGGCCATCTATAACTCTAGTGAGTGTTTTATCTTCTTTCTCTAGTGTTCCTTCAGATCCTCTACCCTATCTTCTTCGTTCTTCTCGGCCTTAGACCATGTTTGACAAGGTGACACTCTAGTGAGAGAGAGAGAGAGAGAGAGAGAGTTTCTTCTCTCTTTTCTCCCTTCTTTCTTTGGTTTAGTTTTGGGGTTTTGTTCTCTCTTCTTGAGCTATCCTTTGACCTTGGTGTTTCTCCCTTCTTGAGGTTCTCTTGTGGCTGAGAGTGGAACTTTTGGTGGAGCTTTTTCTACCCTTGGATCGTGTTCCTGGATCTCTTGATCTTGGAGCTTCGGTGGTGATCTTCTTAAGGTGGGTTATATAACACTAAACCCTCACTACTACATAAATGGCTTATAACGTCACATTTAGGGGCGTCAGTTGTATACAAGAAATCGACGCCTAAACCCTACAGTGTCGGTTGAATATAAAAACCGACATCCATATGTGAAGAGCGGCCAGACACGGGTATCGCTTTTTATTTAGCATCGGTTCCTCAATAAGCAATCGATGCCTAAAATCGCCCACCAAATCCGAATTTTCCAGTGAAAAAAATTACCTCCAAAATTTAACATATGGCGTCGGTTGTTGACAAATTAACCGACGACTAAAGGTTTGTCGCGAGACAGAAATTGGGCCCATTTTTATCGTCAGGTTTCTTGCAATAACCAACGTTGATGTGTTTTTGCACGTTGTCCCCACAAAAATTTTCACCCCCCTTGTCACACCCCAGATTTTGTCAAGTATCCATGTGAATGAAAGTAATACTAGGAAAACCCTAGTTATGTGAGATCAAGACAAGTGAGTCAAGTTTTACATGTTTCATTGTGTATTATAGTCCAGTTATACGTATCTGGAACCCAAGGACTTTTTGGTGAATTGATCATCATGGGATGCTAGAAAGATAATACAAAAATTTAAGGTTGATTAATATGGTCATAATGAGGTTTTTCTAGAATTTGAGGACATTCTAACTATCAGTGGATTACATAACATACTTAAGAATACCTTAGGCTTTTTCTATGTTAGGCTCTCCAATGTATGTAGCAATGAAATTAAGGATTGATTAGATGTTCTTAATGACATAAGAGGTGGCATAGCTTTGGTGATTCAATTTGTTGAAATAGGTCATCGGACGAGTGGAATTGTATTCACTACACTAGAGAAGTCTAGGTAGTGAATTAGAGTGTGAGGATTTTTCTACAAGAAGATAATAACTATATGTAGTGTCGGTCAAATTTTGAGATCAATTGAAAGAACATAATATGCTTATCTTTTAGTCTCTAAAACAAGTAATTTGGCATCGAACCATTGGTTCATAGACTAGCTCGTTTGAGCACACTTCGGTTCACTGGATGGGAATGCGTTTAATAAAAGGAAACAGAGGTATCAAGAGTCTCGTTCTTTCATGACTCAGGCACAGTCCAATACAGATCAAATCTCACCCTAAGATCGGGAAGAGAGTTTATAAAAGCCTTATGGAATGGCGGCTGAGGGAAAGATCAATTAGGGTCTGCCTAAGAGAAGGGTTAGAGAAACATGTATATGCGAGGAACCCATGCCAATAGCGGCACTGGGAACTCAGCCGCAGTGGCTTCAAGAGGACCAAACCATAACGATGCGCCTCTTGCCGCTAGTACAGCAGCCAGTACACGCGAGGGAGAGGCTGTGCCGAGGTGAGACCAGTCGTCGTTCTGCGAGAAACCTGCACCGTCTGTGAACAGTATAGATCGACAAAGACCTGGGCGGTCTGCCCTGTTCCTGCCACGGAAACAGGGGAGGCGGCGCCTCCGGTCACGCCGTGCGGATGAGAACCCAACCGCCTGGGTTTCGTGTTTGTGCGCACCTGATCGTAAAGGCGAGTTGCGGCAGTGGCGCGACCCAAAGATGGCGGTTGGATCGGCCCTGGTTGGCCGGAGCTCGCTGGAGAGGAGGCCGATAGGCGGCGCTCTGTTTCTGCAGGAAAACAGGGTACACGATCCCTAATTCGCGCCCTCCCGTGCGAAGGAGAGGGAGGGGTCCGAGTATCTCCTTGCTGGGCCGCCTGTTTGAGGCCCAATTAGACTAAAACAAATAGGAAAACAAGGTAATAAGTATATTTCGATTTAAATTTGTTATAAACATTGAGGATTTGTAGAGATTGATCTGATTGTCAGAATAGGGCATATAAGGGCTCGTTGGAAACCTTGAGATACAAGGAACATCCTGAAGGAGATTTCAAACTCTGGAAAATACCTAGATAAGGTAATTTTATCTAGGAAAAGTTAGGTATGTGAAGTATGTGCATATCTGATGGTGCTTTGTTAAAATAATGTTATAGGTGTGAACCTCATCATTAAACTTCAAGCAGGCGTTACACCACAAGCTTAATAGGTATGATAAAATGATATCTCATGATTTAGAGATTTTGTTGATCATATATGATGTACTGGGTATGCATGCATGCACGCCATAAGATTGTGTAGGATATGATTTAGAGATGATGATGTGAGTAGAAGGATATTTGAGATTTACATGTGTATATTAAGGATAAACCCTAGATGTTAATTAAATTATAGTGGTGGGATGTATGAGAAAGGATATATTGATTCAGATGGGATTTAATGATTGGAAGTGTCTTTTCAGGATTTAGACCCGACTAGAGGAATCCAAGATGAAGATGTTATTTTCTCTAATACAGGTAAGTGGTTCATGCCCATGAGTATTCATATTTATCAAACTCAACATATTTTCATAAGACTTCATACTTTATGTGATCCACTGTTCTAAGATTTTATGTTAAGATATGCAAGTAAGATTTTCATACATTCATGGCTATTTTCCTTACATGTGCCTAATATCTCGAGAAGAGATATGTTACTAAGATTTATAAGAACAATAGAGACTCATGAACCCGGTTCATGAGAAAACTAGAGTTATGTTTCTATAAGAACTATTAGTAATGATTCATATTGATGAATATGACTACAAGATAAGATATGCAACCAAGATAGTCATACATGATAATGTGGGATAAGAATGTATTGAGATTTCAAGTAGAACATGTTGTTAAGATCCCCCTCATTTATAAATGTAATTGTGTGCTAAGAATTCAAGTAGGAACATGTCATCAAGGTTTCTTATATATATGTAGCGATCTAAGAGTTTGGAAGTGAAATAGATTTCTTAGAAAGATTAGTGCTTAAAAGTTAAGTTATGTGATAGTATGGATGTTGCACATGGTAGACCATGGCCTAATTTCCAAGGTAAAGGTACTATTGGGATTAGAATATATTATAACACGAGTTTATGATTATGAGACATTAAGTCATGATTAAGTTGATGAGATGAGACTCTATATGATTTCTACTTTAAGATTTAAGGTTTAAGTTCATATGAATGTATTGAGATCAGATTTAATAAGATTTTATAGAAATTGAGCTACCTTGTCAAAAATCACACTCTTTTAGATATTTGATACTTAAGAACTCTCATATACTTCGTATTCTCATATTTAGTTTAGATCCTTTCCCTAAGCCTTCGGGCTTAGTTTGTCATAAATTTAGTAGCAAAAGTAGTTAAGTCATTTCAATCAGATTGAAGTATTAGATTAAGGATTATCCAGATGATATGGATACTAGATTTAGTTCAGGCTTAGACTACTCATGGTGTGAGTAGTTAGATTTTGAATAAAGATACATGATAAGAGTTTTAGACCCAATCTCGATTATGAAGTAATTGAGATCTATATTCATACTAAGATGTATATTCAATTCATAATTTAAGAATAAGAGATTTCGAATTCAGTACATGCTCAGTCATCAGTAATCAATCTCAGACAAGTTCAGTTATCAGTTTTAATATAAGATAAGTTCAGATTCAGTATTCAGCAAAGCTATCAGTATTCAGTTTCAGTTCAGATTAAGAATTAAGTAAGTTTAGACTTAAGATAATTAAGTTGAAACCTTCACATAAGACATTATATGATAAGTCCTCATTCAGTAGTCCCGGAACGATTCAGAGGCATCTGTTGCCAATTCATAGGAGTGTTGCTCCGATTCAGAGGTGTTGCGGCACCAATTTAGGGTGTGTTCACGCCAATTCAGAGACACCTCAGTGTCATTCAGGGCATGTAGTGCCATTTCAGGGTACTTCAGTACCAATTCAGGGCGTAGATACGCCAATTCAGGAGGACTTATTGTATAATGGTGGCCACAGTCAGATAAAAATCGTAAGTAAAAGATACCTTAGATTAGAGATGCCCATAATCTCATCCATAAGTATGATGAGAGGGAATTAGATAAGATCAGTATGACCCATGCACTGTGATGCAGGTCTTGAGACCCAGGTACCAGAGTCAAGTCTCCAGAGAAAATAAGTAAAAAGATAAGAACTAAGCTAAAGTAAGAAGAGATATTTATGTTTCATATTTTGTAAAGTTTTAATGGTAGTATCATGTTTATAGTGTTCAAAGATATTTGTAGCATTTTATCTCTTACTAATATGTATATTAGAATATTCATGCCACTTACGCTAACAATTGTTTTTCTAATGCATGACTGGGGACGAGATGTCCGCAGGTGAGAGCAGGAGCAGAGTAGATCTCAGATATTTAGAGCACAAGAACAGAGCAAGATAAGATCTGGTGGGGTGCCAACTATAAGATGATCCTCAAGTTTATAGACTTAGCTATATGTTTCAATGTTTAGAACTTTATAGTAAAGACTCATGATGTTATATAAGTTTACCATGTAATAACATCTATGTTCCTGTTGTAAGAACAATCATGAGAATATTTTAATACTTCATCCTGCGGGATTGATTATATTGTTGTTATGAATGCCAGTTTTACGTAATACCCCCTTGAGTGTACGAGTTATGGATAACTCGGTGTTGCTTCCGCTATGTACATGTGTGTGCTTAGGGAGGGTGTTACAATATGGTATCAGAGCAACATTATAGTTGGCCACCAGATGAAATCGCATGTTCTTACTTAAGATCACCTTATAAAAAGCTAAGTAGAATAGGGTACATGTTCAGAAAGATAAGTAGTAGCCCTAGGTATAGAAGGAGTAAGTGATGGATATTAGGAGCTGAAGTAGATGTCTAGATAGGAGACAAAAGTTTGAATAAGGATTAGAGTTACATGCCTATATGTTTTAAACTTTTATGTTAACATAATAGTTGTATGTATCATTCTCTCTCTTTTTCTCACAAGTTTGTGGTATGGGACACATGCTTATGGGGTTTTGTAGAGAGAATGTTATGTGTATAATCATGCTTGTCTTGTCCTTTCAAGTACATGTGGTATGAGACATGTGCACGAGGAAGTGCCAAGATAAGTGTGATCTGACATGTCACCTTCGAATATATGACCGGCCGGCATGTATCCAAAGGCGACAAAGAAAATAAGTTTTGGCATTAAAAGTTTGAGACATATAGTCACATAAACCTAATCATACACATAGTAACACCGAGCATGTATATGAAGGGTAGATATTTTGGCATCGATAAGTGAGTTAGTTTTAAGCGAACCAGAACCCTAACCCAACCACAGAGAAGAGGCAATCTAGAGTCCTTGCCATGATAGATGATGAATGTATAGTTTAGATCTAAAAAAAATCATTAGTAGTACATTCACATATACACTTGAAAATTTTAACCTTGAGAAGTTTTCAACACAAAATGAGCCACTTAGAAAATATTAGATACATGGAATATGTAAAACCCTAAGGTGGGTAGACTAGTTGAATTTCGAGGACAAAATTCCCAATAAGGTGGGTAGAATTGTCACACCCCAGATTTTGTCAAGTATCCATGTGAATGAAAGTAATACTAGGAAAACCCTAGTTATGTGAGATCAAGACAAGTGAGTCAAGTTTTACATGTTTCATTGTGTATTAGAGTCCAGTTATACGTATCTGGAACCCAAGGACTTTTTGGTGAATTGATCATCATGGGATGCTAGAAAGATAATACAAAAATTTAAGGTTGATTAATATGGTCATAATGAGGTTTTTCTAGAATTTGAGGACATTCTAACTATCAGTGGATTACATAACATACTTAAGAGTACCTTAGGCTTTTTCTATGTTAGGCTCTCCAATGTATGTAGCAATGAAATTAAGGATTGATTAGATGTTCTTAATGACATAAGAGGTGACATAGCTTTGGTGATTCAATTTGTTGAAATAGGTCATCGGACGAGTGGAATTGTATTCACTACACTAGAGAAGTCTAGGTAGTGAATTAGAGTGTGAGGATTTTTCTACAAGAAGATAATAACTATATGTAGTGTCGGTCGAATTTTGAGATCAATTGAAAGAACATAATATGCTTATCTTTTAGTCTCTAAAACAAGTAATTTGGCATCGAACCATTGGTTCATAGACTAGCTCGTTTGAGCACACTTCGGTTCACTGGATGGGAATGCGTTTAATAAAAGGACTCGGGCACAGTGCAATATAGATCAAATCTCACCCTAAGATCGGGAAGAGAGTTTATAAAAGCCTTATGGAATAGCGGCTGAGGGAAAGATCAATTAGGGTCTACCTAAGAGAAGGGTTAGAGAAACATGTATATGCGAGGAACCCATGCCAATAGCGGCGCTGGGAACTCAGCCGCAGTGGCTTCAAGAGGACCAAACCATAACGATGCGCCTCTTGCCGCTAGTACAGAAGCCAATACATGCGAGGGAGAGGCTGTGCCGAGGTGAGACCAGTCGTCGTTCTGTGAGAAACCTGCACCGTCTGTGAACAGCATAGATTGACAAAGACCTGGGCGGTCTGCCCTGTTCCTGCCGCAGAAATAGGCGAGCCGGTGCCTCCGGTCACGCCGTGCGGATGAGAACCCAACCGCCTGTGTTTCGTGTTTGTGCGCACCTGATCGTCAAGGCGAGTTGCGGCAGTGGTGCGACCCAAAGATGGTGGTTGGATCGGCCCTGGTTGACCAGAGCTCGCTGGAGAGGAGGCCGATAGGCGGCGCTCTGTTTCTGCAGGAAAACAGGGTACACGATCCCTAATTCGCGCCCGCCCGTGCGAAGGAGAGGGAGGGGTCCGAGTATCTCCTTGATGGGCCGCCTGTTTGAGGCCCAATTAGACTAAAACAAATAGGAAAACAAGGTAATAAGTATATTTGGATTTAAATTTGTTATAAACATTGAGGATTTATAGAGATTGATGTGATTGTCAGAATAGGGCATATAAGGGCTCATTGGAAACGTTGAGATACAAGGAACATCCTGAAGGAGATTTCAAACTCTGGAAAATACCTAGATAAGGTAATTTTATTTAGTAAAAGTTAGGTATGTGAAGTATGTGCATATCTGATGGTGCTTTGTTAAAATAATGTTATAGGTGTGAACCTCATCATTAAACTTCAAGCAGGCATTACACCACAAGCTTAATAGGTATGATGAAATGATATCTCATGATTTAGAGATTTTGTTGATCATATATGATGTACTGGGTATGCATGCATGCACGCCATAAGATTGTGTAGGATATGATTTAGAGATGATGATGTGAGTAGAAGGATATTTGAGATTTACATGTGTATATTAAGGATAAACCCTAGAAGTTAATTACATTATAGTGGTGGGATGTATGAGAAAGGATATATTGATTCAGATGGGATTTAATGATTGGAAGTGTCTTTTCAAGATTTAGACCCGACTAGAGGAATCCAAGATGAAGATGTTATTTTCTCTAATACAGGTAAGTGGTTCATGCCCATGAGTATTCATATTTATCAAACCCAACATATTTTCATAAGACTTCATACTTTATGTGATCCACTGTTCTAAGATTTTATGTTAAGATATGCAAGTAAGATTTTCATACATTCATGGCTATTTTCCTTACATGTGCCTAATATCTCAAGAAGAGATATGTTACTAAGATTTATAAGAACAATAGAGACTCATGAACCCGGTTCATGAGAAAACTAGAGTTATGTTTCTATAAGAACTATTAGTAATGATTCATATTGATGAATATGACTACAAGATAAGATATGCAACCAAGATAGTCATACATGATAATGTGGGATAAGAATGTATTGAGATTTCAAGTAGAACATGTTGTTAAGATCCCCCTCATTTATAAATGTAATTGTGTGCTAAGAATTCAAGTAGGAACATGTCATCAAGGTTTCTTATATATATGTAGCGATCTAAGAGTTTGGAAGTGAAATAGATTTCTTAGAAAGATTAGTGCTTAAAAGTTAAGTTATGTGATAGTATGGATGTTGCACATGGTAGACCATGGCCCAATTTCCAAGGTAAAGGTACTATTGGGATTAGAATATATTATAACACTAGTTTATGATTATGAGACATTAAGTCATGATTAAGTTGCTGAGATGAGACTCTATATGATTTCTACTTTAAGATTTAAGGCTTAAGTTCATATGAATGTATTGAGATCAGATTTAATAAGATTTTATAGAAATTGAGCTACCTTGTCAAAAATCACACTCTTTTAGATATTTGATACTTAAGAACTCTCATATACTTCGTATTCTCATATTTAGTTTAGATCCCTTCCCTAAGCCTTCGGGCTTAGTTGTCATAAATTTAGTAGCAAAAGTAGTTAAGTCATTTCTATCATATTGAAGTATTAGATTAAGGATTATCCAGATGATATGGATATTAGATTTAGTTCAGGCTTAGACTACTCATGGTGTGAGTAGTTAGATTTTGAATAAAGATACATGATAAGAGTTTTAGACCCAATCTCGATTATGAAGTAATTGAGATCTATATTCATACTAAGATGTATATTCAATTCATAATTTAAGAATAAGAGATTTAGAATTCAGTACATGCTCAGTCATCAGTAATCAATCTCAGATAAGTTCAGTTATCCGTTTTAATATAAGATAAGTTCAGATTCAGTATTCAGCAAAGCTATCAGTATTCAGTTTCAGTTCAGATTAAGAATTAAGTAAGTTTAGACTTAAGATAATTAAGTTGAAACCTTCACATAAGACATTATATGATAAGTCCTCATTCAGTAGTCCCGGGACGATTCAGAGGCATCTGTTGCCAATTCAGAGGTGTTGCGGCACCAATTCAGGGCGTGGTCACGCCAATTCAGAGACACCTCGGTGTCATTCAGGGCATGTAGTGCCATTTCAGGGTACTTTAGTACCAATTCAGGGCGTAGATACGCCAATTCAGGAGGACTTATTGTATAATGGTGGCCACAGTCAGATAAAAATCGTAAGTAAAAGATACCTTAGATTAGAGATGCCCATAATCTCATCCATAAGTATGATGAGAGGGAATTAGATAAGATCAGTATGACCCATGCACTGTGATGCAGGTCTTGAGACCCAGGTACCAGAGTACAAGTCTCCAGAGAAAGATAAGTAAAAAGATAAGAACTAAGTTAAAGTAATAAGAGATATTTATGTTTCATATTTTGTAAAGTTTTAATGTTAGTATCATGTTTAAAGTGTTCAAAGATATTTATAGCATTTTATCTCTTACTAATATGTATATTAGAATATTCATGCCACTTACGCTAACAATCATTTTTCTAATGCATGACTGGGGACGAGATGTCCGCAGGTGAGAGCAGGAGCAGAGTAGATCTCAGAGATTTAGAGCACAAGAACAGAGCAAGATAAGATCTGGTGGGGTGCCAACTATAAGATGATCCTCAAGTTTATAGACTTAGCTATATGTTTCAATGTTTAGAACTTTATAGTAAAGACTCATGATGGTATATAAGTTTACCATGTAATAACATCTATGTTCCTGTTGTAAGAACAATCATGAGAATATTTTAATACTTCATCCTGCGGGGTTGATTATATTGTTGTTATGAATGTCAGTTTTACGTAATACCCCCTTGAGTGCATGAGTTATGGATAACTCGGTGTTGCTTCCTCTATGTACATGTGTGTGCTTAGGGAGGGTGTTACACACCTGGCGTCGGTTTGCTACAGAAACTGACGACTATGGTCATAATTCGAGAACATTTTTTTGTCGGCATATGTAGATAGACATAGGTTTTTCTAGTTGAAGCCGACGACTATCATTGAACATAGGTGTCATTTTTTTTTGTGGTAACTGACGCCTATTGTTTTAAGCATCGGTTATTTTAAATAATCGACATCTATGTTAACTTAATAGAACCCACACGATCCAGACTCTTCCTCTTTCTCTATTTCATTCCCGATTATTGAGGTAAGGTTTCTGGCGATTTCTCTCTGCCACTGATCTCTCTGCCGCCGTTGCGCCTTCCATGTCGTAGTTGCACCTGCCGTTGCTTCTGGAGCTCACCGGACACCACTACTGGACCGCCACTTCTGGAGCTCACCGGCTACCGCTACTGGAGCTCTCACTGCCACTGGTAGAGGTCTGCCGCCACTTGTGGAGGTCTATCGCCGCTGCTCGCCTACTTCTCCGCCACCGCTGCTGAAAGGTGTGCTTCCTCCACTACTCCGCCACCGCATCTATATGAATGTCTAGTTGTGTATACCTAGGAGTTATCAAGATTACCTAAATGAATGTCTAGTTGTGTATCTAATTTGAATGTATATAATGAACCTAGATTTAGAGAGGACATGCTATAGTATTTTCTTAGTATGGTGAAAGATTCTTAACCTTGTGTATCACATGGGATTCTTATCCTCAACACAACGGGCTCCAATGCATCTAATGCCTTAAATGGAAGACTCAAATGATATAAAATCCCATCAAAGTAGGTAGAAACCACTTATATTCAGATCTTAATAATTCCATGAAGTGCACATTATCATACTCTGGAAAAGTATGTGTATAATGTGGGATTCGTTCCATATAATGTTTCTATTTCAGTAAGTCTATTCCCAAGGTCTGTGTGTGATAGAAAATCTCTTTACTCTGTGTCAAATTCATATTTTACTCATGATTATCAATGTATAGTCATTCTCCTAAACCAGAATTTCCTTTCAGTCTAACTTTCTTGATGAGACTTATTCCAACTGAACTCCTATATCATGCACAATGACATTTCCTAATTGAACCCTAGGTTTCTCAAGTTGAATGTGATTTTGAGGTTTTTTACCCATAGATTATAATTATCATTATAACAATCTAGAAAAATGTTGCTTTTGTTATATAATGGGCATGCTACTTAATTTTCTATGGTATAGCTACCACGAGTTTTGTTACAAATATCTGAATATTAGGTTAAGGACATGTTTTTGTTATGACATGTTGAGTTTTTTGCTATGTTATACCCACTACGATTTGTGTTATAAAATAATACATTGATTAATTTAGGAAGCATTGATATGTTATGGTTGTCCACAAGTGTTTTTATAAGAAAATTGTGTTTTGAATGGGGTTGTGAACAAGGGACTGGTGTTATATTTTGTTGGCCTAGAAACCCATCCAAGATTTACTAGGAGTAAATCTTGGATAGTCCCCAGTTTGGGACTATTCTTGAACACCTAATCTCACTTAGGATGTAAGTGTATAATGTGTATTACTAAAATTGAATGTTATGTCTTATGAAGGGTTTGACATAAATGGATTCTCATATTACACAAAGCATCAAGATGATAAGAGTGTCGTCCAAAACAGTGGGGTCACCCTTCAAGCATCTTCATTGTTTTTTGCAAGTGCAAAGGGTAAGAGTCCACGTGAAGCTAAAATGTCATATTATGGTGTCATTGAAGACATATGGGAGTTTGACTATGTAGATTTTAGAATTCCGCTCTTTAAATATAATTGGGTTGATAACACCAAAGGAGTTATAGTGGATGAATTGGGTTTCACATTAGTGAACTTTGAAAAGATTGGTGAGAAGGGTGAACCATTCATATTGGCATCACAGGCGAAACAAGTATTTTATATCGATGATCCTGCAAATGATAAATGGTCGATTGTTCTTCATGGTAAAAGACAGTTCATTGAAGATCCTATAGATGAAGAACAGTATTATGATAAGTATGATGACTCCAGTCCATTCTCAGTTGGGTTGCCAATAGCACCAAATATTGAAGTTAATGATGACTTGTATGTGCGCGGAGATCACAATGAAGGATTGTTAATTGATAAAAGATCGCAATATTAGAGGCATGCATGTTTATATTTTTTATATGTTTTATTTTTCTGAATGTGAACTTTACAATGTGAATGTGAACTTTACAATGTGAATTACTTTACAATGTGAATGTGAACTTTACAATGTGAACTTTACAATGTGAACTTTACAATGTGAATGTGAACTTTTAGATGGCTGAGCATTCTCCTAATGACCGTGTTGATGATTACCATGAGGGTGAGGACGTCAATGCGCCACCTCACAATGTAAGTTTTAAAAATATATCCCTGAGGTTTCTATCTATATGTTCAATCATAGTTATATCTTGTAAGTGTGTTTTTTTGTCAAATTTTAGGTTGGTGATGTACCCCTTGAAGAAATTGGGGCACTTGATGAGCAACAAAACAAATTGAGAAAGTGAGGGGCATCATAATGATGAACAAGTTACTACAGTAAAGGGGCAATGGACCCAAAATGGCTGTGGATTTCGATCATGCAGGAAATCCAGTTGCAGTGAACCACAACTCATTTATTTCATATCTTGGGGTTCTTACTTGCAGCCATTGTAGTCTTATTTTTGAATCCTGGTATAAATTTCCTAAGGGGAAGAAAGATTTAGTATGGAAGGAACTATGCATGAGTTATTATTATTTGAAATTCTATTTTTGTAGATTACTAATTTTTAGGATACTAGATAATAGCAATTCTATTTTGCATAGTATATTTGATCTGGATGAAAAGTTGCATCGTAAATGCGTGATGCAATGATGTGGGAGGGTCCTAAGGAACTATAGGACAAATCTCACCCGAGATTACATACGTGATGCTGAGAAGAGGTTCTTGATTGATTTCCAATTCTAGACATTGATCACTTTTTGACTAACTCTACGCAAATAATTTTTGTTTGTATTCTCTTTAAAAAATAAATTTAGGCAGAAGGCAGCCACTAAGAAATGGAACTACCTTGACACCAAAGACTGGGAGGAGTTTGTTACCCAAAGAAAAATGGATGAATTCAAGGTATTAAGCGCCACTCCCAATTTAATTAATATACGTTATTATGTATTCACCTATTCAAGATTAACTTTTACTGTTACTAACCAAATCAGTGTGCTTACTAACAAGGCTATTAGCGATGCTCAAAGAGCAAGGCATGCACTCAATGTGCATGACCACACAATGGGTCCAAGAGGCTATGCAGGTGTTCGCCAAATATTACAGGCTGAGTCTACTGCTCAGTCTGCTGCTACTCATGAGTCCTCTACTATTAGTCCCGCACCTCTACCTCGCCATGCTATGTGGATAGCTGGGAGGCAAAACAAGAAGGGAGATATAATGAAGCCCGCAACTACTGAGGCGGCTGCAAAAATGGTAAAATTCAACTCTTAGAGAAATCGATCGATATTGATTATTGTTATGTTTACTTACCAATTTCTATTGATGATGATTAGTGGGAGCTACATGAGCAGAGGAAGGAAGGCAAGTTATTCCCTTAGGGCACAAGTGATGAACTGGAAGTTCCTCTAGGTAACCCAGAGCATTTTGGATGTGTTAGGGGTGCATGCACTGGTGTGGGCATCAAAGTGTTCTTTGGGCCATCCCAGCGCAAACCTGTCCCAAAAGCGGGACTTTCACAAGTTGAGGTAACCTATTCTTTTTTTAGAATGTTATTGTGAAAGGGAATTCAATAATCAATAGTTAGCATTTCTTTTATCCATGTATAGGTAGATGAATTAATTGAGAGGAAAGTCCAAGAAGCAATGGTGAAGTGACAGGCATCTCAGACGGCCACTCAGACGGTACCTGTGATGTGTCGTGCTTCTATTACTCCTACTGCAGAGGTTGGGAATAATCATGTAGACCCACCACCTAGCACATTCCATGTAAGTATTTTTATGTCATAGTAGCTAGTCTTTTCAAGATGATATGTTTGTGTATATATGCATATAACATTCTTTACGTAAATTTGTAGGGGTTGAATCCATGCTGACTAAAAATTCAAGTATATGTCGTTGCAGAGGCACAGGCTTACCCAGCCCTTCCAGGGGACATATGTCACGGGACTCCAGTACCAGCTGGTGCGGTTCGTGTGACCCTGATATGTGTACTCCCCAATTGGAGGGATCTTCCACTGCCATATGCCCACGGATGCTGAAACACTTGGTGAGACAGAAGGCGGAGTGATAATGTGGCCCAAAGCGGATGTTGTCTATACTAATATTGTATGGTAAATTTACATTACATTAATTTGTTAGTGTGTATATATGAGTCAATTGATCTGAAATTATATATATAGGTCAAAAAGACGACAACCGCTATATCTCGGCCTCCACCTCCACCTCCTCAACTACTAAGTTGGCTTCCAAGGGACCTACACACCTCGTTAGGTCCTAATTGTAGGGGTATGGCAGTATGGATCGGCGAACATGATCAAAATTTCCCTATAAATGTTACAATTCCAGAGGATGCTGCCGGTCAATCATACGATAACAATTTATTTATACAAGTTTTGCATATGTATTAATGCATAAGTATTAATGCAGGTCAAACATACGAAAACAAGCTATTTATACAAGATATTTTGGAGTTGTTTCATTATGATTGGTTGAACACATCTATGATAGAGCTATGGATATGGTGAGATCTTGTTTATACATCTGTATACCTTGTTTTATATACGGTGATCTGGTTTCTTATATATTAATGCATATGTAATACATGTTTTGCAGCCACTTATACATGATATGTACTTATTTTACATTTTTCCATGTGAGATTTTTGGTTCCATCTTTGATTAGTCTTGTAGATACAGACCCTTCTTCAGTTACTTTATACTATTGTGCTACTTTTGAATATTTTGGTAAAAATAAGAAGACGGTGATAATAGCTCCATTCAATGTCGAGTAAGTTTCACAACTACAGAAAAGGCCTTTGGCATCGGTTATTTAGACCCTTTAGTGTCGGTTTCCATGCGACACCCAAGTGGGTGCCGCTAAAAGTCGACATCTTCAGCGTCGATTTCTAACCGACATCATAACCCTTCCCGCCACCAAAAACACGCCAACAAGGGAACTATAGGTGTCGGTTATTAAAAAAAATCGACACTATATCATGGCTAAAGACGTCAGTTAATAAATAAAAACTGACGCCATAACTCTCTCCGCCACCAAAAATACACCAGCAAGGGAACTATAGGTGTCAGTTATTAAAGAAAACTGACACTATATCATGGTTAAAGAAGTCGATAATTAAACAAAAATCGACGCCATTACCCTTCCCGCCACCAAGCCAGTGAGGGCACAAAGACGTCGGTTTTTTACTATTAACCGACGTTGTATGTCTTTGTTGTCAGTTTTATACAAATAATCGATGCCTATGTTTTGATTTTTTTTCTTATCAGTTTGCAGGCCTGCTGTATGGCTGGTCAGCAGGATGCAGAACCTGCAGTTTAGTTCTGAACTACAGGTTTACAACATCCATTGATATCAACCAACAACAGGCCACAAACCTGCAAAGTCATTCACATTCAAACACATGTATTGATCAGATCCATGTAGAAACATGCAAAGTAATTTACATTCACATTCAGTTCCATTCATTTCATCTCTTTTCACATTCAGACACATGTAGAAACATTCATGTATTGATCAAAAAAAGTCATTCACATTCACACATGACAATTCAGAAAAAGTCATTCACATTCACACAAAAATAATTATGAGAATAAAGTTTAGAAATATCATTCTTTATTCATCATCGTCATCATTTTCATCATTATCCCAATTATATTTAAAAGTTCCCACTACTTGTAGGGCTTTTGCACATTCTTCTCTTACAACATCTAATTCCTCCCTCATATAGGGAGTATGTACATCTAATAACTTTACACCTATGCTGAAGTCAATTTTAAACACCTGCAAAGAGAATGACGTATATATATATAATTAATAATATATAATAAGATTGATATATTTCATATTATCTTTTTTTTTTGTCGGTATATTTCATATTATCTAATGAGACTATATATAATAACCAATGTATAGTATCGATTTCCATTACGACATATTTGATGATTAGTTTCATAAATCGCATCACATAGTAGGTACATGCCCAGCTGTTGTCTTTTGTAGCACACTATAAATTAAAACATACAAAATATTCAAAAATACAAATAGGCACAGTTCACATAAATAATATATACATTGGAGTCAGGAAATTACTTTCACATTCTCCCAAATTAGTGGCCGATTCTTTTTCCTGGGGACCTTTCCTCCAGCTTTTTAAAACTTTTCTAAAGCCCTATATGTTAATGTAACACATTAAATTGCATAATTAAATAGTAATGTAATAACAGATGTTAATGGATAAAAATTTTGAAATATTTCTCACAGGAATAATGGCCTTTTCATTGTGTGTCCATATAATGTATTCATATCCGTAGGATCTAGATAATAGACAATGAACATCTTGGGGATAATAACTAGTAACTCCCAATGCCTACCACTATAGGCAAGAAAGTTAAAAATTAATAACTCAAAATCCACAATAAAAATGTAATTTTCTTAAGTCCAAATTACAAGCAAAGTAAACTTACTCGACATTGAATGGAGCTATTATCACCGTCTTCTTATTTTTACCAAAATATTCAAAAGCAGGATAGTAGTATGAAGTAACTGAAGAAGGGTTTGTA
Organism: Alisma plantago-aquatica; assembly: GCA_963693085.1. NCBI lineage: Eukaryota > Viridiplantae > Streptophyta > Magnoliopsida > Alismatales > Alismataceae > Alisma > Alisma plantago-aquatica. The sequence continues at coordinate 390,588,029 of OY856414.1, read as the reverse complement.
TCTACAAGACTAATCAAAGATGGAACCAAAAATCCCACATGGAAAAATGCAAAATCTATACATATCGTGTGTAAGTGGCTGCAAAATATGTATTATGTATGCATTAATATATAAGAAACCATATCACTGTATATAAAACAAGGTATATGGATGTATAAATAAGATTTCACCGTATCCACAGCTCTATCATAGATGTATTCTACCAATCATAACGAAACAACTCCAAAATATCTTGTATAAATAGCTTGTTATCATATGATTGACCTGCATTAATATGTATGCATTAATGTGTATGCAAAACTTGTATTATGTATGCATTAATACGTATGCAAAACTTGTATAAATAGATTGTTATCGTATGATCGACCTACAGCATCCTCCGAAATAGTAACATTTATAGGGCAATTTGAATCACGTTCGCCTATCCAGACTGCCATACCCCTACAATTAGGACCTAATGAGGCATGTAGGTCCCTTGGAAGCCAACTTGATACTTTAGGAGCTGGAGGTAGAGGCTAAGATGTAGCGGGTGTCTTCCTTTTGACATGTATATATAATTTCGGATCAATTGACTCATATATACACACTAACAAATTAACGTAATGTAAATTTACCATACAATATTAGTATAGACGACATTCGCTTTGGGCCACATTATCACTCCACCTTCTGCCTCACCAAGCGTTTCAGAATCTGGGTGGGCATATGGCAGTGGAAGATCCCTCCAATCGGGGAGTATATGTATGGGGCTCACACAAACTGCACCAGCTGGTACTGGAGTCCCATGAAACATCTCCCCCGGAAGGGCTGGGTAAGTGTGTGCCTCTGCAATGATATATCCTTGACTTTTTAGATGGCATGGCTTCAACCCCTACAAATTTACATAAAGAATGTTATATACATATATACATAAACATATTATCTTAAAAAGACTAGATACTATATATGTCATAAAAATACTTACAGCAGACGTGCTAGGTGGTGGGTCTACATGATTACTCCCAACCTCTGCAGTAGGAGAAGAGCGGGCCACCATAGGTACTGTCTGAGTGGCAGTCTGAGACGTCTGTCACTTGTTAATTGCTTCATTGACTCTCTTATCAAGTATTTCCTCAACTCTCCTATCAAGTACTTCCTCAGCTCTCCTTTCAATTAACTGATCTACCTATACATGGATAAAAGAAATGCTAGCTTTTGATTATTGAATTCTCTTTCGCAATAACATTCTAAAAAAAGAATAAGTTACCTCAGCTTGTGAAAGTCCCGCGCTTAGGACTGGTTTGCGCTGTGATGGCCCAAAGAACGCTTTGATGCTCACACCAGCGCCTACACCCCTAACACGTCTAGGATGCTCTAGGTTACCTAGAGCAACTGTCAATTCATCCCTTGTGCCCTCAGGGATGAACTTGCCTTCCTTCCTCTACTCGTGCAGCTCCCGCAAATCGACATCAATAGAAATTGGTAAGTAAACATAACAATAATCAATATCGGTCGATTTCTCTAAGAGTTGAATTTTACCATTTTTGCAGTCGCCTCAGCAGTTGCGGGCTTCGTTATATCTCCCTTCTTGTTTTGCCTCCCAGCTATCCACATAGCATGGCAAGGCAGAGGTGCGGGACCAAAAGTAGAGGACTCCTGAGTAGCAGCAGACTGAGCAATAGACTCATCCTGTAGTCTTTGGCGAACGCCTACATATCCTCTTGGACCCATTGTGTGGTCATGCACATTCAGTGCATGCCTTGCTCTTTGAGCATCACTGATAGCCTTGTTAGTAAGCACATTGATTTGGTTAGTAACACTAAAGGTTAATCTTGAATAGGTGAATACATAAGAATGTATATTAATTAAATTGGGAGTGGCACTTAATACCTTGAATTCATCCATTTTTCTTTGGGTAACAAACTCCTCCTAGTCTTTGGTGTCCAGGTAGTTACATTGCTCAGTGGATGCCTTCTGCCTAAATTTATTTTTTAAAGAGAATACAAACAAAAAATTATTAGTGTAGAGTTAGTCAAAAAGTGATCAATGTCTAGAATTGGAAATCAATCAAGAACCTCTTCTCAACATCGTGTATGTAATCTCAGGTGAGGTTTGTCCTATAGTTCCTTAGGAACCTCCCACAGCATTGCAACATGCATTTATGATGTAGCTTTTCATCCAGATCAAATATACTCTGCAAAATAGAATTGTTATTAACTAGTATCCTAAAAATTAGTAATCTACAAAAATAGAATTACAAATAATAATAACTCATGCATAGTTCCTTCCATACCGAGTCTTTCTTCTCCTTAGGAACTTTATGCCAGGATTCAAAAATAGGACTACAATGGTTGCGAGTAAGAACCCCAAGATATGAAATAAATGAGTTGTGGTTCACTCTAACTGGATTTCCTGCATGATCGAAATCCATAGCCAGTTTGGGTCCATTGTCCCTTTGTTGTAGTAACTTGTTCATCATTGTGATGCCCCTCACTTTCTCAATTTTTTTTTGCAGCTCATCAAGTGCCCCAATTTCTTCAAGGGGTACATCACCAACCTAAAATTTGACAAAAAAAACACACTTAAGGATATAATATAAATGAACATATAGATAGAAACCTCAGGGATATATTTTTAAAACTTACATTGTGAGGCGGTGCATTGACGTCCTCACCCTCACGGTAATCATCAACACGGTCATCAGGAGAATGCTCAGCCATCTGAAAGTTCACATTCACATTGTAAATTTCACCTTGTAAAGTAATTCACATTATAAAGTTCACATTGTAAAGTTCACATTCACATTGTAAAGTTCACATTCAGAAAAATAAAACATATAAAAAAATATAAACATGCATGCCTCTAATATTGTGATCTTTTATCAATTAACAATCATTCATTGTGATCTCCACACACATACAAGTCATCATTGGCTTCAATATTTGGTGGTGTTGGCAACCCAACTGAGAATGGACTGGAGTCATCATACTTATCATAATACTCTTCTTCATCTATAGGATCTTCAATGAACTGTCTTTTACCATGAAGAACAACCGACCATTTATCATTTGTAGGATCATCAATATAAAATACTTGTTTCATCTGTGATGCCAATATGAACGGTTCACCCTTCTCGCCAATCTTTTCAAAGTTCACTAATGTGAAACCCAATTCATCCACTATAACTCCTTTGGTGTTATCAACCCAATTATATTTAAAGAGAGGAATTCTAAAGTCTACGTAGTCAAACTCCCATATGTCTTCAATGACACTGTAATATGACATTTTAGCTTCACGCAGACTCTTATCCTTTGCACTTGCAATAAACAATGAAGATGCTTGAAGGGTGACCCCACTATTTTGGACGCCACTCTTATCATCTTGACACTTTGTGTAATATGAGAATCCATTTATGTCAAACCCTTCATAAGACATAACATTCAATTTTGGTTTAAAGGCGAGGCATTTGATAGTTTCAGTAAGATTATCTGGTGTTTGAGATAGTTGATGTAAGACTTTATCTTCAAACCACTTAATAAATGTCTTGTTATGCTCTCTAGAAAGCCACATTGAATTGGCTCGAGGATATTGTCTCTTGATAAATTGGTATGTTCCTCGATATAAACATTCACTTCGTTGATGTTGTGTAAAATATGCAAGTGACCTTGTTTCATCTGCTCACGACTTATTACTTTCATCCGTGATCCCAAAATTCCTTTGCCAAAATGCTCCTCAATATTCTTGTCATTAACAAGAGCATCATTAGCACTCAGAAAGTCATTGCAAAATCCATAACCTCTCTCGCCACATAACCCTCAATAATATTCCCTTCAGGCCGATAACGGTTTTTAACATCACCTTTAAAAATGTTCATGTATCGTTCAAAGGGATACATCCAATGCAAGAAAATTGGTCCCAACATTTTCACTTCCCTAGTCAAGTGGACAACAAGATGTACCATGATATCAAAGAACAAAGGAGGAAAATACATCTCAAGTTGACATAGGGTAACAACCACTTCTATTTGAAATTTATTGAGAGTATCAGGGTCAATAACTTTATTGCACAAACTGTTGAAAAAGAAACAAAGTCTAGTGATTGCAAACCTTACATGCTTTAACAACATAGATCGAATTGCCACGAGTAATATTTGTTGCATTAGAGTGTGACAATCATGAGATTTAAGACCTATCAACTTCGGATCTTTCATTGATACCAATGTACGAATGTTGGATGAGTAACCATGTGGCACCTTAACATTTACCAAGCATTCACAAAAAGCTTTCTTCTCCTTTCTCGACAATGTGTAATAGGCAGGAGGTAAGTATGTTCTCAGATCGCTACTAACTACTTCTGTTAATTATGTCCTTATTCCCATTTCACGTAGGTCTATTCTGGATTTTATCCCATCTTTAGTCTTACCTGGTATATTCAACAGAGTACCGATGACGCTATCACTGACATTTTTCTCAACATGCATGACATCGATACAATGCCTGATGCCAAAGAACTCCAATAAGGAAGATCCCAAAATATTGACTTCTTCTTGAATAAAGATTTGTCACTCCATGTGGCCATTGTACATTGTGATCTCTTACCAAATTCATTGGCAAAGTCTTTTACTCTTTCATAAATATCCTCCCTTGGTATAGGTTCAGCTACACTCCGTTCCTCATTCCGTCCATTGAATGCTTTGTGCAACCTACGATACAAATGGAATTTTGGAAGAAACCTTTGATGACCAAGATATACAGTCTTGCCGCCGTGTTTTAGTCGTATTGAATCAGTGTTCTCTTCACATATAGGACACTCTTTAGATCCTTTGACACTATATCCAGACAAATTCCCATATGTTGGAAAGTCATTCACAGTGCAAAACAACATAGCGTGCAAATGAAATGTCTATCTTTGTGAAGCATCATAGGTCATCACACCTTCACCCCAGAGTTTCTTCAAGTCATCAATCAGAGGTTCAAGATAAACGTCGATATCATTTCCATGTTGTTTAGAGCCCGATATCAACAACGACAGCATAACATACTTATTTTTCATACACAACCAGGGAGGAAGATTGTATATAACAAGCATAACTAGCCAAGTGCTATGTTGGATGCTCACTATCCCATACAAATTCATCCCATCGTACAAAGCCCAAGTCTTAGATTCCTGACTTCTTCACCGAATTCAGGGTACAATAAATCAATCTTTTTCCACTGTGGGGAATCAGACGCATGTCGTAGGATCCCATCATTATTTTTCTTAACATATGCATGCCATCTCAGATTCTTCACATCTATCGAATTGGGAAACAAGCATTGAAACCATGGTATTATAGGTAGATACCACATCACCTTGGCAGGAGAACCAGTTTTGGACTCCCCCGAAGTCGTCAATTTATACCTTGACGCACCACATTTGGAACAATCTTTCAAAACCACATAGTCCTTTTAAAATAATACACAATCATCCGGGCATGCGTATATCTTCTTGGCCTCCATTCCCATTGGGAACAATAATTTCTTTAACCGGTATGTTGAGATTGGAAGCTCGTTTCCTTCATGAAGAATTTCTTTCAACAAAGACAACAATGACGTGAAGCTTTTTTCGCTCCATCTATTGTTAGCTTTTAGCTTATACAATCTCAACACAGCATTGAGCTTTGTAAACTTACAACTTATGTATAACGGTATCTCAGCATCATGCACAATGTTTCTAAACATGGGAGGTGGATCGGTGTGCTCTACCCCACACCTATCCAACATCGCATCAACGATGTCTACTGGAACTGGTTCGTTCACATCTATGTCATCGGAGGCAATTTCTTCTTCCACACAAGCACTGCCATCAACATCCACTGATTTCAGGTTTGAAATCTCTCCATGCCAGTGCCATTCTATATAGCCTTGTACAATCCCGTTGCACATGACATGCCTTTTGATTTCGTCACCAATGCTGGCTTTCAAGTTGTTACCGCAATGCCTACATGGACAATAGAACCTATCTCTAGGTTGTTTCCTATGTTCCTTGGCAAATCTAATAAGCTGATCAAGACCAGAAATAAACTCTAGGGTGCAGTGATTTGGAATGGACATCCGTGATCTATCCATTCTATGATCAAAGAGAAAACAAGTATATATTAGAATAAGATTTGGGTCTAGGGTTAAAAGATTAGGGTTTATGGTTAAAACTTTAGGGTTTAAGGTCTTATATATAATAAATGTGTACCACCTATCCCATTCTTGAACACCTAATCTCACTAATAAGTGTATAATGTGTATTGGGTTTTCAAGAAAATTTCGGCAGCATTTCCCCGTTGTTCTCCAAGTAGATATGTACTTAGAGAACAAACGGGGAAATGCTATCAAAATTTTCTTGAAAACCCAATACACATTATACACTTACATCCTAAGTGATATTAGGTGTTCAAGAACAGTCCCAAACTGGGGACTATCCAAGATTTACTCCTAATGAGTAAATCTTGGGTGGGTTACTAGGCCAACAAATACATGTGTTGTCATTCTTATACCTACAATCCTAGTTTCATAATTCATATCCTAGTTCTTCAAGTTAGGGTGATTATTGATGTCTTTAGAAGCATGATTGGCAATCTAGGGCAAAGTTCATCATTTACATTCCAAGCATGTCACTTGAGTGCATTAGTATTTCCCTTTTACTAAAACCAAATTGGTGTATTAGTGAGTCTTCAAATAGATAAACACTTGAAGATGACTCAATGAATCTTATGAATAGTCAACTCAACTATAGCTTGTTGGTTCTCATTCATGACTTGCATAATATTTTGTTGATCCTAAATAGAAGCAAAATTTTACATGCCCCATATGACCCTAGAATGTTGACATGCCTATGTTTAAAGCACTCATCAATCTTGAATAATGTTGGCATGCCCCATAATAGGGAAAAATCAAGATGAGATCAAAAAACACAAATCATAAAAAATGGACTACATAACGAAATAATTGCTTAGTAATAATATATATTGAAAGATAAACAAAAGATCAACTCATTATTTTACAACCAAACATTTTTTTCATGCATCTTTCATTACACATTTATGGCCATTATTCATCTAGTGACTAAGGTTCTAGATTGCCTTTTACTACTTGCTACTTAATGATTATAATGTTTGGTTGTTGCACAAGAATCACCGAATATAAAGTCCATGAGGATAAACTAATATTTGGGAATGATAATGTGGCTTCTCTATATTAAATCTAATATGTATTTCTTTCTTCTTCTCTATATTTAATTATTACATAAGTTGTGTGTGAACTTTGTGAACTTTGAGCTATTTAGGGGCACTCACACTAAATTACTTTATCATTGTCTACCCAAGCAATGGGATTGGATCGATGTAATAACACTTCTATGACAGTTGGTATCAAAGACTAACACACTATGCATCTATGTAATTGTGAACTTAATTGTGAAATCCCTCATTTTCCTCTTATCATGATTTGAACTACTATTTTTTTTTTGTAATAGTAATCATCTGGTTCATATACAACAACCATGTTTGGCTATTGTTAGGGTTTGCATTAACCCACAGGGCTACACATCTATTCCAGGTGGAGACAGAGCAGAAAAAAAGGGGGTTGGAAGTCGGCGGCGGTGGTGAGCTCAGCCGGTGGAGAAAGGTACCTGTCCGGAAGTGGTGAGCTCAGGTTCTGAGTGATAGGCGACAGCGAACAACAGGGGTGGTAGGTGGCAGTGAGAAACAACAACGGCGGGAAGCAGTTCAGCGGTAGGTGGCGGCGAGCAACAACAAAGAAGGGATGGCGCGTGGCGACGAGCAGGCGAGCAGGAGAAGGGAGCGGCGAGCACAGAAACGGCGACGGCGAGCACAGCAATAGCGACGGAAAACACAGCAACAGCGACGGCGAGCGGTGACAGGAATCGCACAAATCGCCAGACCTAAGCAAAGGGCAATGAAACAGAGCGAAAGGGGAAGAGTCTGCTTCGCGCGGGTGCTATTAAGTTAAGAATAGGCGTCGGTTATTAAAAATAACTGACGCTTATAACAATGGGTGTCGGTCACCACAAACAAACTGACACCTATGTTCAATGATAGTCTTCAGTTTCAACTAGAAAAACCGATGTCTATCTACATATGCCGGCAAAAAAAATGTTCTCGAATTATGACCATAGTCATCGGTTGTCGTAGAAAACTGATGCCAAAGGGGGGTGAAAATTTTCACAGGGACAACGTGCAAAAACACATCGGCGTAGGTTATTGCAAGAACACCGACGATAAAAATTGGCCCAATTTCTGTCTCACAAAAAACCTTTAGTCGTCAGTTTATTTGTTAACAACTGACGTCGTATGTTAAATTTTGGAGGTGGTTTTTTTTCACTGGAAAATTTGGATTTGGCGGTCGATTTTAGGCGTCGGTTGCTTATTGAGGAACCGACGCTAAATAAAAAGCGATACCCATGTCTGGTCGTTCTTCACAGATAGATGTCAGTTTGTGTATTCAACCGACATTGTAGGATTTAGGCGTCAGTTTCTTGTATACAACCGACACCTGTAAATGTGACGTTATAAGCCATTTCTATAGTAGTATTTACTTTTCTTATAATTTGGACTTAAGAAAATTACATTTTTATTGTGGATTTTGAGTTATTAATTTTTAACTTTCTTACCTGTAGTGGTAGGCATTGGGAGTTACAAGTTATTGTCCCCAAGATGTTCATTGTCTATTATCTAGATCCTGCAGGGAATGAATTGAATACATTATATGGACACACAATGAAAAGGCCATTATTCCCGTGAGAAATATTTAATATTTTTATATCCATTAACATATGTTATTACATTACTATTTAATTATGCAATTTAATGTGTTACATTAACATGTAGGGCTTTACAAGAGTTCAAAAAAGCTGGAGGAAAGGTCCCCAAGAAAAAGAATCAGCCACTAATTTGGGAGAATGTGAAAGTAATTTCCCGAATCCAATGTATATATTATTTATGTGAACTGTGCTTATTTGTATTTTTAAATATTTTATATGTTTCAATTTATAGTGTGCTACACAAGACAACGGTTGGGCATGTGCCTACTATGTGATGTGATTTATGGACCTAATCATCAAATATGTTGCAATGTAAATTGATACTCTACATAAGGTATTTTATATAGTCTCATTAGATAATATGAAATATATCAATCTTATCATATATTATTAATTATATATATATATATATGTCATTCTCTTTGTAGGTGTTTAAAACTGACTTCAGTACAGGTGGAAAGTTATTAGATGTAGATACTCCCTATACAAGGAAGGAATTAGATGTTGTAAGAGAAGAATTGGCAAAAGCCCTACAAGTAGTGGGAATTTTTAAATATAATTGGGTATCTGATGACAATGACGACGATGATGAATAAAGAATGATATTTCTAAACTTTGTTCTCATAATTATTTTTGTGTGAATGTGAATGACTTTTTCTGAATTGTCATATGTGTGAATGTGAATGACTTTTTCTGATCAATACATGAATGTCTGAATGTGAAAAGAGATGAAATGAATGGAACTGAATGTGAATGTAAATAACTTTGTAAGTTTCTACATGTATCTGATCAATACATGTATCTCAATGTGAATGACTTTGTAGGTTTGTGGCCTGTTGTTGGCTGATATCAATGGATGTTGTAAACCTGTAGTTCGGAACTGAACTATAGGTTCTGCATGCTGCTGACCAGCCATACAGCAGGTCTGCAAATTGATAAGAAAAAAAATCAGAACATAGGTGTCGGTTATTTGTATAAAACTGACACCAAAGACATACAACGTCGGTTATTAGCAAAAAAATTGACGTCTTTGTGCCCTCACTGGCTTGGTGGGGGAAGGGTAATGGCGCCGATTTTTTTTAATAATTGACGTCTTTAACCATGATATAGTGTCAGTTTTCTTTGATAACCGACGCCTATAGTTCCCTTGCTGGTGCATTTTTGGTGGCGGGAAGGGCTATGGCATCGGTTTTTATTTAATAACCAACGTCTTTAACCATGATATAGTGTCGGTTTTCTTTAATAACTGACGCCTATAGTTCCTTTGCTGGCACGTTTTCGGTGGCTGGAAGGGTTATGGTGTTGGTTAGAAACCGACGCTGAAGGTGTCGAGTTTTAGCGGCGCCCACTTGGGTGTCACTTGGAAACTGACGCTAAAGGCTCTAAATAACCAACGCCAAAGGCCTTTTCTGTAGTAGTGCCTCTCTATTATTGAACTTCTTGTTATGTTGTGTTGCTATTTTCCCTCTTTAAGATGTTTCAACATCATGCTAGCCTATGAAGCTTAACCCTATAATTTGTTTGGGAGAGTTGTCATGATTGGTTTGGAAGTAAATTGGAACCCTAATCTTCTTGTATCATTTTTGGGTAGAGATGATGATATGGAGTTTCTTCCCCATGTTTGACCCTTGACCTAGTCCCCATGATTGGTGTTTGTACACCTAGAAGTGAGTGTGGGGTTAGTTTTAGTTTTGGTCATATTGGATATGGTTTATCTTCCTTTAGTCATTCTTTTTGTTAAACCTTTGCCTTAGGATTTGTGGAGATCGGCTTGCTTGAGTCTCCTTTCATGATGATCACGGTTCTTGCTTAGTTTTGGGCATGTTTTGGTGACCTAGGTGTTTACCCTTGGTGTGTTCGTGGCCTAGGAGGTTTGGCGGTCGAGACACGAGTATGGGCCTCGCGATTGCAACATAGCCCATTGAGTTGGATGTGACCTAGCTAGTCTTGGTCGAGATGTCCCTTCTTGTGGTGATGTTTGGCCTAGTGACGTTGAGTTGAGACCTATGGAGCATAGCAACCTTGAAACTCTTAGTCTCTTGCCTTAGACTGATGGAGACAACCCTTGGAGTGGTGGTCGCAATTGGGATACGTCATGGTTGTGACATTGAGGTGCTTGAGGAGCTGGGTCGTGACACATGGTTGAAGGGTGAAGAGACACCCTAACCCTAATGTCGTAGGTGCAACATGTAGGAGGTGGTCGTGACTCATGGTTTGGGGAGTGAAGGTCGAGATACATGTGGTGTATGTCACAGACACAACATACTATGGAGGGTGGCCGCGACCTATGTGCCTACGTGGTTAACATGTGGTGATGGTAGGTGGTTATGAAACATGTATGAACATCTAATGCTAATCATGTATACATATGTTTCATGTTGTTTTGTATGATCTCCAATCTTCTCTGATGATGTTGCTTAATCCTACACACTCCATGATGGTAGAGGGTGGTGATTCTAAGGTGGTTGGTTGATCCTAACCTTGTGGACCCTAATCAACAAAGTGGAAATCCTAAACCCTAAAAGTGAACAAGTCTTGTTTGTATCCTTACCATGGATGTTTCTGATGTTATGTGATTATCTCTCTTGATTATGATCTTATAACCATGCAGGTGTTGTGGAATTGATCATCACAGCTAGTGTGTGCTATGATGGCTATGATGTGAGACATGATTGAATATGCCCTTATGAGGCATGTTGATTATACATATGATACAAGAATAAGGTGGTTAGGCCTTATGACCTAACAATGGTTATTGTTCTAACATGTTTCTTACTGATAGAGTTGAGGGATTGATATCCCAAGGCATGTGTCTTGTTAATGATGTTGTGAATGGAAACAATAGAGACATCATATGGTGATAAGTGACAAGTTCACACCCTATATGTTATATCTGTTGGAGTACAATGCCCTTATGTTTGTAGAATTTGTTATGATTTTATATGTTGTAACTTGATTGATGCTAAAAGACACTTAAACTGACCTAACTAATCAAGTGGAACTTAATCATGTAGCTTTGCCATGTGCCATAGATCCATTCAGTGTGAGCACTTGCTGAATGGTGAAACAAGTTTAACTTGATTCTGTGTCAGCACTTGCTGAATGGTGAAACGAGTTTAACTCATACTGACCGAGAGAGTGAGGTCGAGGATTCTGGCTCTTCCATGGACCTTGTATGGCATCAATTTTGACTTAGCAGTGGTCGGTTGGATTTGGGTGGTATGACTCAAATCCTCAGGGCATAATAAAACATGTAATCATCCATGTAGCATACTCGTATAGGATCAAATATGAAAATATTGAATGAGGCCTTGCTTGCTTTGTACAATATTGTTAGTAGTGAATATACATGTTCTTCATATTCCTTTTATGATGATAACATGTTTCACAATCCAATTGTAGTTGCTCATTCTGCTAGTAATGACTACCTGCTTATCATTGTTGTAGCTTTATTGTTGTTCCCTAATCATCTTACCTATGCTAATAATAGTGTTGGTGGAGAGTTATATCTCCCACTGAGATTTAGAATCTCACCTTGTGGGTTCCCCACATCCTTTTAGGTGGACGTGCATGAGGAGGTAGAGATCGTGTAACAGAGGTTGAGCAACAATGAGAAGGACATTAGCTGATAAGGTTGGAAGTGTTGCTGGTGGTTCTTTTGTTGTTAGAGTCCTAGAGTCGTCCATATACACTCAGATCTTTGAGATGGTTTTTGGGTGTGCTTTGTAGACGCGCTTTGATACGTGGTTTGGCCTATATGTCCTTTTCATGTATATAGTGGATATATATATATATATATATATATACATATATATACATATATACATATATATGGGACCGATTTTCTTGTAACAGGATGATGGCATACATGGTAAGTGCTTTGTGACACAAAAGGACTCATATGTAAATGTTTTTGTTGTTTGGGAGCTTAATGAAGATTGTTTTAATTTCCAGTGTTTTATGATGATATGTTTGTTTAAGTTTTGCTTATGTGGTTAGTTTTGAGTTATTCGTGGCTTGTGGCATGTGGCTTCACAGGATTGATCACAAAGAAAATGTGTTTGTGTTTGTCATTAGATTCTACAAGAGAATTTTGCAACGTTTGTCAAAACAGATTGATTGGTTTTGATTTAATAAGTTTTACAATATTAATTACACTTTTAATTAATAATCACTCCCACTATTTTGTTCAAATTGATAGACTTCACTACAAATTTGGAAGATTGTAACGTACAACCTTCTAGTGATCCAAGACCCATTTTTCATCAAATCATGAGTCAGCTCTGGATGTTCGCTTCCAACTTGACTATTTAGGTAAGCAACTTTTTCCAATTGCATCTAAATGCAACTTTTAGATAGATGGTGTGAACAACTCCTTGTCACAAATATTTGCATACTTCTAAGTACTTAATCTCATGAAGACCATCTAGTTAAGTCTAACCCAAAAGCCAACACAATAGTAATGCACCCTGCTTTGGCAGACACACATAACTACCATCACACTTATATGAGATTGACAATGCACCATGCTTCGACGTAACTTATGCACAATCAGTCAATTTTTTCATGTGAGTTCTGTATGGAAAGCATCTAAGACTTAACATGTTAAATTGAAAGATTTCATATTTATATAAATACATATACATATCCAACCGCTACATACTTATATTAGGTATCATATACATGTTATATCCACAAACGACATATGCAATTATAAAATATGAGTGATGGTTATGGAAATACTATTATAATTCCTAGAGCCGTGAATTACTACCACCTAAGGTCTACATCACATGTAAGAACTTGTTGTTGAGATATTTGCTCAAATCAATCTGGGTTGATTAGTTCAACACTGAACTAATCACCTCTTCTCTTGGTTGGTTAGTTGGTCTGTCATATGGGTCGTCTGGTCTTTAGTCCAAGTGTTTTTAGACATCTTCAGACGATTGGTTAGGCCATCAAATGATTGGTGGTTGCTCTTGTCTTCAGGCCTCCTCGGTCCTCCAGCTGATCGGTTTGTCTTTTGAAATGGTCGATTCGTCTGGTGCTAAACGTCTTCTCTGTCATAATAGGAACTAAAATGATCTTAATCCTATTTAACATAATACATGGTAATAAGGTAACCTTGAGTTACATTCAAGGTGAGCATATGAAGGAAAGAATTAACACTTTTACATATGAGAAAGGAGAGAGAGGCTTAGTGTACAAACTGAGATATCTGTGTGTGTACACAGTACACACACATACACAAACACACACACATACACACAAATTATATATATATATAAGTTGGGTTTGTATGTGGTATTTAGCCATGTATGTACATTAATCATTTAAGTAATCACATTGTATGCAATAAATAAATGATACCAAATTCTGATCATATCGATTAAATCTCAAAACATAGTAAATTGGTAAGGAAGGTTTGTAAGACATATATTTGGTCCTGGAGCAAGTCCAGTGACAATGCTTGATGTAGTGTTCTTCTTTCTGAAGTCGGCACCTGGACAATTGTTGGCAACGACCTCATGGTTGATCACCACATAAAACGGTTTACTACATCTTCATAGTGGGTGGAAAAGGTCTCATCGCCTTTATAGTAGTCCATGTGGTCCACCAATAACTCTTATCATTCTTTTAGAATGGATAATAAGGAGTTGTCCCTTCTATTCAACATGCTAGCACCAACTTTGTTACAACCCCAATCTTGGGTTCATAAGGAGAGAAATGTAATTTCTCATTTTAAAGATATTGGAACAAATGATGATACAATTTGTGTTGAATAAATGAATTTCGTTGAAAATAGCCTTGTTGTTTGATTTGTGGGCTTTATTGGCTATTGAGCCCAATAACAAGGAAATTCAATTAATAAATGAATAATTGAGTTTTTGAGAAAAGAGAGATGTAGAAACCTCTAGAAGGCAAAGAGATGTAATCCAAGGATAGATTTCGTGCCTCTTGGGTTCCTTGGGTTCCAAGGAGTCCAAAGTCACAAAGAAAAGGCAATAAGAAAACAAAAGAGTAATTAAGTATTTCTTTATTAAGGAATAAATTGAAAATAGTAATGAAATGTGGAAAATAAGTGGAAAGAGGTATAATTGAGTAATTCTTAGTGGAATTTCATATCCCAAGGATTCCTAATGATAAAAGGAATACCAATGAGGAAAATAAAAGAGAAATAAAGAGAAATCCTCAAAAGGAAATATTATAATAAGTAATAAGTGAGATAATGAGAAATAATGGATAAAAGATAAGGAAAAGGCTAAGGGATATTCCTAAGATGAGATTTCGACCCATTAGGGTTCCTTGAGATCCAAGGAATCCAAGATGATAAGATAATGGCAAGAGAAAGAGGAAATATCAATTAATTTGGTTTTATTAGTAAATATCTTTCATGTGATGGAAACACCCTTTTCCTTTGGATTTTGGGTTTAAAATTTAATGTGAGAGTAGATGATGCCAAGAAAGTGTTTACTCTAAAATTTTAGTGAAAAATATTAAACGAGGAGAGAGATATGATTTTCACAAAATTCCTTTGTTAAATACTTTTTTTCCTTTGTTTAAAAGAAATAAGAGATACGGGGAGCAATGTCAGCCCTTGGATATCCGCGAGGTCCAAAGGACCATGAATCCAAGGGTGACTGTACATCACCACCCCGAGTCAGAGAAGGAAAGCAGGGAGGAAATCTGAGATCTTCCCATTAGAATTTCTCACATCCTACCTCACCTCCAAAGAATCCGAGACCCTGAGGGTCTTTGGGAGGTGATTCCGCGACTAACCGACCCTACTTTTAGGGTGTTTTGAGGGCTCTAAAAGAAACGCCCTTTTGGGCTGTGAGCAAGGGCGGCGGGGAGTTGGAGGAACCCTAGAAGGGTCCCTAACCCTATAAATAGCCCTCCCACTGGACTCCTGGCACCTTCACAAACTGGAGCGGCCGCTCTAAGGGCCCTGGTACCCTGTCTCTCTCTCTTTCAACCTCTCACCGGCGAGCCTCTGCCGCGGTGTCACTGTAGAACCACCACAGGAGGGATTTGGAAGAAGAAGGAGACGAGATGCAGCGGCCGTAGGATGGAGGACCACTGTGATCTCACGGAGTTGATCCGACGGCCCTGGTTCTGGCCGGCTAACTTAACCAGTAAGTGGGGGTGAGCGATGCAAGGCGTCTGATCCTCAGGGGGATCAGCGGTCTATCCATCGAACGGCCCAGAAATTCCAATAAATAACCTCCTCTATCAAATATTCAAGAAAAATTGATGAATCTTGCATATTTCATTAAAAATAGGTTCTTTGACCGAAAATTACAAATAGGTAGTGCTTTTTGATCAAAAAAATGCAAGGAATGTAATAAAAATATAATGGAAGCCTGATTCTAATTGTAATTTAAAAAGTGTATAAAGATACTATCTTTAATGATTTAATTAATGAAAAACCCTTAGAATTGGTGATAGTTGAACATAATGATGTTATCTAATTATT
This sequence comes from Alisma plantago-aquatica, assembly GCA_963693085.1. Lineage (NCBI taxonomy): Eukaryota > Viridiplantae > Streptophyta > Magnoliopsida > Alismatales > Alismataceae > Alisma > Alisma plantago-aquatica. The sequence goes on along the minus strand of OY856414.1, from coordinate 390,571,762 downwards.
TTGAGAGAATATTAACCGAGTGATGATAAAAAGGATGATTTGAATCTAAAAGGATGATCTTTATACATAATTGGTTTAATTTAGGGTTCCATATACCTAAGTTTGCATTAATAGACTTAGAAACCCTAATTTAGGGGAATATGTCTTTTAATGGTTTTAATTGTGTAAATCCATGAATAAGACAGAGTTATGAGTATAAAAGATCATTAATGTGGATAATTTGGAAATTAGGGTTTCCTAATATATAATAGTGCAACTAATGATAGAATTAGGGTTTGCGAACATAAACGATGAGAAAAGTAGTAATTAGGGTTCCTTTGAGAATCAAATTATGATTATTTGTTGAGTTGTCAATTCAAGAGACCCAAACATGATAATTGGCCTTAATGATCTGGATATGACTTAAAAGGGTAAAGATGGTAGTGTTAGTATAAAAACGATATGTTGGACTTAATTGACTTTCAATTGTACCTATGATGTTGAAATTAGGTTTTGTAGACTAAAAGAGCATGAAAAGTGATAAATGCCTAACGGAGGCTAAAACCCTAATAAAACCCTAAAATTGGAATAGAAATCCTAAGAATGATGTTGATATTGAATAAATATTAATAAAAGGAAATTGGTATATTTATTTCAGGATTCTGTGCATGATTGGTTGCTTGATTGGGATTTCTATGTTCTGATTAATTATGTATCTGAATCTGCAATACAAGTATGTGGTTACGCTTATGACTACCCGGTTTAGTTTTCCAGGATTTTGTCGATGTTTCCATCATGACTTGAATTAAACTGTTGGATGTATTTAATTCATGCAAAGTATAATGTGAATATGACTATCACATAAGAGATATGCCTATTAGCTCGGATCCTAGTCCCCTCTGTAGCTTAATGGGTTGACCTCGTAAATGGCTACCAATGGGGTAGGCCCATCAGGTCATTGGATGACTTAGTAAATGGCTACCAATGGGGTAGGTCCTTCAAGTCACATTGAGTTAGAGATTGGATTACCTATGGGTAGTGCCATGCGACTCAACCCTAGATATTGGTCTACCTGTTAGGTAGGATCATGCGGGGTTTAATGAGGATCTACCTAGAGAGAGGTGGGATCTCATTCCACTGTAGGGACAGCACAGAGATAGGGGATAGGAAAGGATTGAGTAGTATGGTTTAAAATGTAATCTTAGCTGTTAAATGATAATTGGCTGATTATTTTTTTATTATAGTTGCATGATTATGGTTTCCCCCACATACCAGCTTCTCGCTGACCGACGTTTTGTTTGTCGGCGTTTTAGGTACAAATGAAAAGAACAAACAGTAAAGTGACAGATGTGGAATTAAAGGAGAAATAATGTGCACATGAGGATTAGTTAGTTCATGGATAGAAGTTTAGAAATCCCAGTTTTTCTAAGGTAAGAAAAGTTTTATTTTATACCAGTTTTCAGTTTAGTTGGTAAAGTTTATTAATTGTTATTGATTAATCGTCGAACCTTTGATCCTATTAGTTGAAATACGGCTCTGACCTTCGGGTCTCCCTTAATTGGGGGTTACCGGGAGGTGGGGTCGTAACAAACTTTCTCTCCTAATTGTCTCTCCCTTGATATCCCTCCCTTTGATGGGTAAGACTTGCTCAGGTTCTCACATTACTACAAAAATGAGAAGACAACAATTGTCAGAGCCTATTGTTGTTTCACCAGAAGGCCTCCACTATCCCTCTATTTATAGGAGGGTTAGGGTTAGGACTTCTAGTCTGAGTGAGAGTTGAAGAGACATATGTTCATGAATTTTTGGGAACTTGCGGACATTGAACTGGTTGGTTCACTATTGAACCATTCGGTTCACATGTGATTCGATCATTTCAATACTTGAATCATTCATTTCACTATGTTTCTCAACCACAATTATATTGGCAATGAATATTCAATTAATGCATAACATGATGTCAGCATCAATCATTGATCCATCTGAATTGATCAACCAAATGGTCAATTCACAACCTAACCAGTCAATCCTGAGTTGATCGTTTCACTTGCTAAACTGACTGTTTTAGAGCTCTGACTACCGATACTAGTTCAAATTGACCTGACACTTGAATCGATCAGTTCAACACTTGAACCGATCGGTTCATAGTCCAGTCAAATCCCAACTGTTGTTGTTTAAATTTTATACCTAACACCTTAGTAATCAAGCTAAGCATCATTCATGAATAAACTCCTATTCCAAGTGCATCATGTGTGTGTGACCCTATAGGTCCCAATTTACATAGACAGTGAATGTCCATGACTGATTTATGACATCACAAACAATTAGCGGTATCTAGCCACACATAATTTCTACCCAAGAAATTTGGAAAGTCGGATAACAACTTCAACCTACAACTTGTTATCAGTGTTATCGTGATCGTATATTTCCTATATCTTTGATACTCAGATTGAACTCAAGGCATGGAATCATCATCCTCTCAATGTTCAATCCATATTCCATGAACTAGAGCAGACTGTAAGAGATGCATGCAAGCTCACATGTCACATGTTGAGTCACGTGAGTATGGCCATACATTTCTCATCCTCACTTATCAAGTGGCCTCATATCAATCTCATGTACCCATCTATATCACTCACACTCAATTCCTATGTGTCACAATGCACCTGGGCATCACCTTTATGGCAACCCTTATTCAAGGTTACGTTGGATGATTTCATAATACATAGAACAACATGTGATGAGTGTAATTACTTCAAGTCTAAGAACAACAATCACCACTATTAGTATGAGAGCTGATTATGCCTACCATTCCATGGTCTGCATGTAACGACAGTCGATCAAATCGTTACTAATTAAGCAGAATTAAACATAAACAACAGATTAACGAAAATCACTAAAAATTAAAACCATTTTTCAAAGAGATCCATTCCAAAGAAAACTCTTACTGAAAGGTCCAAAACCTTATATACATCATTATTCACATTGTACATATTTGGTACATCTCATCTTGAGAATAACATATAACAGTTGTTTTACCAAACTATACATGAGAAACATAAAACCTCGAGGCACGTAAGCCAAAATCTGTTATTGATCATAAAACCAGTACGAACCAACTCTAAGGACCTGAGAGTACAGAGACGACACATAGGACTTCTATTGACAAGACATGACAGACAGTACACTCAACCTGAGTCGTCACTGCTGCCTCAGCTGTTGTTCCTCCTCTACAAAAAGGTCTTCACCTCCTCATGCATGTCCACCTAAAAATTTGGATCCCACGGGGGTGAGACAATTGTAATTGTCCCAGCGAGAGATATAACTCTCCGCCGACCATATTATTATCACAAATTAAACATTTATAAACTGAGCAACGGTTCTTTTTTATATTAATAAGCAGGATAATTCACTATATGAACAGAATGAGGTAATCTCCTTTCTTAAGGAGAACATTGCATCTACCCATGGTATAGTTGTAAATCATCTATCTTCTTTGCAAGGAATGTAAAGAAACATAAATCACATCTATCCACTAAGGATGCATAAAAGAAATGTAACATCAGCCAAATGATTTTCGTATTTAAGCAAACATGCTAGGCGGCTGATTACATTTTACAATCACACTTATGCCTTGAGGAGATGAGATATACCACTCATACTCCAACCGACCACTACGAAGTCGAAATCGGTTCCATACATAGGTCAATGGAAGAGTCGGACTCCATGACCTCCCACATCTCGGTCAGTGCGAGACCACAAGCAGGACCATGTCAACTGCTCATCATAGCTTACCAGGGTATATTAGCAACTGCTACAAGAGTTACAACGTCAGCTGCCTCTCTTCGGAATCAAGAGATTTAATATTTATCTCACATCGATCCAGAATTCATCACCATCGGGAGATTCATGATACATCCATCCCGATACATATAATGAAGGATTGAGAGATTTAATGTTTATCTCACATCAATTTCTTCATCAGGGCGTAAGGTATTCGTGCCCATCACCCCCACATATTCAACAATATGCGTTCATCAGGAGATCCTGTAGGAAAACCTGTTTCACCATCACCAACTACTAACGATGATGGATCTATGGCCAGGGAAATACATGATAAGATTCCACTTGATTAATTAAGTGCATTACCATATTCTTTTAGCATCAGTCAAGTTTCAAACAAGAATTATTATAACATATGCTACAAAGAAAGGTGTAAAACATTTATCAAGTTCTTTCAAAATCTCTAAAAACATGATACTTGGGATCTTAGTCCCTTATCACATTACTGGGAATTCTCATTCCTTCACATTGTCATTATCATGATTACTGGATATGGGTATTCAAACCCTTGGTTCATCACAGAACACTGTTACCACTTATCAGGTAACTAATACCTCTAGGTCCTCAGACCAAGGTAAACACGGTACTTGTTATACAAGCATCTCACATGGCTCATAAGGCCCATTAAGTATCTTGTCACCTCTCACTAGGCAACAACTTATTCACATGCCTCACAAGGCCATTATACATCTTGTCACCTCTCACTAGGCAACAACTTATTCACATGGATCACAAGGCCATTACACATTATACTTTTTATGCAAGTATCTAACATGCCTTATATAGCTTATGCAATAAAAGAGATAAAACCTTCCCATCATTAGGGTTAGGGTTTCCCCTTTATAACCGATTAGGGTTTCATGTTCATTTTATTGATCCAAACCATAATTCATTGCTCCACACATCTAGGATCATATTTGATATCATAAGTATTCAATCATACTTATTTATTCTCATCATTTATCATTAAATGATCATCAACACAAGGTATGAGTTCCTCTCTCATCCTTATCAGGGTATGATTACATCATATTTTGTTAACTTGGATTAACCCTTCCTCAAGGTATGTTAGCCTACACTTATCAAGGTGCATTAATGTCATTATATCTCAATATAACAATTCACATGACACACTTCATGTGTTACTCATCCAAGTATATTGGATTTAAGGTGCATCAACCTTGAAGTGTTGGATGTGATATCTATCATGTCTTGATGTATCACTTCTCTCATCACTTTTAACATACTTAAGTTCATCAACTTATCTTGTATTAGGGCATGTCCCATCCTAATACTTTATGCACTAGTTCATCACATTTATCATGTAATGTATTGGTCATAAGTCACACATTTGAATTATTCAACCATCATCAATGATATGGACTCATCTCAGGTTAAGGCATTATTGATATAAGGTTGTCCATTATCAACCACTCTAGGTGCTTCTCCTATCAAGGTATTAGCTACACCATTACTTGGTGTTACACTCATCACTCCTAAGAGTGTCCTTCCCTCATCTTTACAAGGTGTATAAGGTTAAAGATGTGCATATGTTCACCATATCGAGTTGTAGGTGTACAAGCACCACCATATCAGGTTGGAGGTATATGACCATCATCCATATCGGGCTAGAGGTGTTTGTATGTGTTACCCATGTCGTGCATGAGGTACTAATCCATCACCATTTTGGGCTAGAGGTGCATTCAATCACCATATCGGGAAACTCACCATCTAGGGTTGACCATGACAGATTAGGGTTTGCCATATCGGGTTCAACCCAATATACAAATCAATAGGAGTGTAGGGCACCAAACCATATTGGGATACACCATCAAACATTAGGTTGCAACACCCATGTTGGGTTAGGGTTGATTGTGATGGGCACATAGTACATATATGTGTCACCCATGATGCTTAAGAGGTATCAACTCATCATCATGTCGGGCTACCATATTGTCTAGGGTTGTGTATCGTGCAACCCTATCGTGCAAGGTCATGTGTCGTGCAACCATGTCATGCAAGGTCATGTAGGCCTCATGATACTATGTACCAATGATGTATTATATGATCATATCGTGCAATAGCACTTATTACTCTACACTTATATCGGGTTACCCAAATTAGGGTTTCATGTCAACTTATAAGTATTCATTCAACCTTGTATCGTGTATGGAGTCTATACTTGACTCCCTATCATGCAAGAGGTGTATAATACACCCCCACATCGTGCAAAAAAATATTCATTCATACCCATATCGTTCAAGTGAAGTAGGTGTATCATCATATCGGGTTAAAAGTGCTTTCTTGTATGCTTGCACCCGATATCACTTTTATAAGGTGATACCATCATCTTCAAGCTCTATAACTTTGTTCTAACTATTATAGTTCATGGCAACAGGTCCAAACAACTACTAGAACTCATAATTTCATCAACTATTTCAAGAAATTTTGAAATTAAAGTAGATCATTAAATACAACAATTTAGGTGATGAATAATAACATGATTGAGTCAAGTTATATAAACCGCCTTAAGAACCACTTCAAAGCTTCAAGATCCAAAGCTCCATGTTCTGAAGGTTGAAGATGACTTCAAAACTCCTCTATATGCAAAGAATCACCATGGATAAGAAATTGGTGAAGAAGAAAAGAAAATAAGATCAAAACCCTAAATTCATTCTTCTATCCAATGTTGAAGATGATCATTGCCTTGCCTTAGGGTTAAGTTTTGAGTTCCTTAGCTCCTTGGTCGACACAACCTTGCTTGTGGCCGATACCCCCTCACTTGTGGCCAAAATCACTTCAATTGGCCGCTATCAACTTGCTATGGACAATATCAACATGGTATGGTCGATACCCAAGGCCTATGCACGATACCCTTGTTACCTTGCATGATATGCCAACCCTATTGCATGATATGGCACTCACTTGCACGATATGGAACTCAACTCTTCACCCTATTGGCCGATATCACCTTATATGGCCAATTTCACCTACTTGGCTGATATGCTTTTGCTATGGGCAATATCTTAGGGCCTATGCATGATACCCTTGCTTTACTGCACGATACAAGAGCCCCATGCACGATACCACAAGGTAGGAGGGTGTTAAGGGTCGAAAATTTTCACTTAAGGGTGAAACTAGGGGTATATATACTTGTTGCACATGAAAGAAGGTAAAAATGAGGTGTCAACATTTTGAGCTAGTAGGTGCCACGTGTCATGCATGGGTGACACGTGTACATGCATGCATAAACATTTATATTGTCTTGAAAAATGATTGAGGATCATCTTATGATGCAAATTCGTCCATTACTTATCCATTTGGATAAGTCATCTAGGTTTAATCAATATTTTAAGTCAAACCGATACACTTTTTCTAAGGAAACTTGTTGGTCATCACACCTCACCTCCTTGAGGTGCTTTGCACGATATGGACTTTTCCAAGAGTTCACAAAATGATATGGGACACCTCCTTGGGCTCCATGGCCGATAGGCACTCATATATAAGCTTTTCAACTTGATACAACTCAAGTTAAGCTTCCAAATTCAACCCTTTTTCTTGGTCATTTCATCACCAAGAGTATCATCATTCATAATTGATCCAAACATGGTGTCTCATTCATTATATCTCTTATAAATGATACATATAGGAATTAGGGACATTCTAGAGGTGGTAATTTGCATATCAACCCCACATTTTGGGTAAATTACAATTTGTACCAAAATTGGTGAACAAGGTACCAACATTGTTCAAACAAGTTCAAACTTGGAATTTAGGTTTTACACAAACCACCACCTAGAATAATTATCTATCTTATGATGATAAAACATATAAGGCACATTCAACATGTGACATGTTGCATTATAGCCCCTCAACTTGGGCAAATTGCACTTTGGTCCAAAACAAAGGAAAATTGCTCAAACAGCATTCAATCGGGACCAAACTTGAAACATGAGTGTGTCACATGATAACAAAGCACCTTAGAGGATTATATTAAAGTTCTAATCAACTTAATTAGCCAAAACAAATAGGGTTACCTCATAACCCAGGTCAGGGTCGTTACAAGTTATAAACCCCTAACAAGGATTTCGTCCCCGAAATCTCAGATAAAAGGAGACAGATATTATTCATTCGTTATATCATCAAGTCTCCACATAACATCTCATTGTTATGGAGACACCATAGAACTTTGATCAATACAAAGTTCTTTTACACAAAAATCCCATGGAATCAAACACATAGGATACATGCTTCACTGTCTTTTCATTATCGAATGTGTAGTTAATTCTGGGTCAGGTAACACTTTTCTCACTCAGATACAGGTTGTTTGTTAATCTCATTTGACAAATTTTTATTGTAATATTTTTACAATTATTCCTTCAAGTAAATCATTCTTATCAATGTTATGTTTATGCGAGCATAAACCCCTAACATATGATGTCCATACTATTTCATGTAACTAGACTGATTTCACAGTTGGCCATCCCAGGCAACCAACACAAATCATCTGATTAGGAGTTTATGTTTTCACTTTCTCATACCACCTGACACTTCTTAGATACCAGGATTCCTTACTTTGATATCTATCACATGTGTCAAAAACTCATCACATCCTCATCTTTCTTTCATCTTGGGACATTACTTGTTACACATATCTTTATCTTGGGACCAAAGTCCAAGACAAACTGATACTTTTTCTAAGTATCCATCAATTGAACATTTTTAACTTATGCACATCAAGCGTCATAAGACCCACTTGATTTCCATGTCCCTAAAAAGAAAGAACACTAAGGAACATATTCCTTTTATCACCCCATCATCATCCAGGGTTGTTTATCAAAGAGAAGAGGTTAGCATCTCTTTTGATTATTGCATGAACTTTCAACTATTCATGAGTCATTTACTCGTGTTTCATCCTAGTTTCCTTGCCATCATCATAGGAATTATAAGGATGATTACATATCATTATTCCTTTCTTTGTTATTATCTAACATGTTCATGAAGATTTTGTGATTTTATCACATTTCCCATTTCCACATCATGGGAAAATATCTTTACTATTCACACATGCTTTATCTGACCGGGATTATCTCCCTTGTTCTCATTCTTTTATCATGAGGATTATACTTTTCATTTCCTCATACATACACATTGATCTGAGATCATCTCAGATTCCACTTTATTGCACTTAGGATGTGATATACATGTCCATACCATATTTCCAGTTTAGTTATACTCACTAGATTGTCTCAAAATGACTACTTGATCAGAGTAATCAGAAAGATAATAATCTAGGAGTTCCATACTTGCCCTATCTCCAATAATTATATACCTGGCCAGGGTATACAAGTACTGAGATTAGGTAGTATGCACTTTATGTACTTTCATATTCCTTACTTTTTGTATCATCACAAGCATGGGATTTAGCATCCCTGGATTTTCTCCAGGAATTACCTCTATACCTCATCCTCTTTCACACAGATAAGAACAATTATAAAGCATTTAAAAGAATACTTAACAGAATATAAATTCTAGTTCTCATATTTATTCCCTATGTCCCCATAGGACAATCAATAGGGAAATCTGTAACAGCAATCCTTTTTATGATTATCATATAATCATCAAGATAAGGCATATCAAAATGAAAAGCTCTGTATAACTATTATCCCTCACGGTCATCTACCGCTTTAGGTTGACTCAACACATAGAGTCTATCTATTTCATGTTGTTGATTTTGCCTTTTTACATCATTGGGATGTAACTTTCATAAGCCCTGCCGAGTCTGCCTCAGTTGTTGAGTCATTTCCTCCTTTCTTTCTTAACAAAAGAGTTTAGTATGCTCAACATGTACACATCTATATCATGTCTTGTCCTCGTACCATGGTCTTATCGGTCTTATCACCGATATAGAGACTAAACCATGGGTTCTTACAGGTGGAAAGTTAGGACCCTTGCCTTAACTTAGTGGCTACTGCCCCGGTACACTAGGCATTTATTGCACTGGTGGCACCAAAAACTTTTTCTTTTTGGAACAACTAGGCACATGTCTCTAGAATTGTAGAAACCTTTCCTTAATTCTGAGCTTATTTCCCCTTCTTGGGCATTACCATCACAAATCTACTATCTGTCTAAACTTATGGCAGAGTCTACTTACTCGCCATATGTTAACCTTTCCCACATTTTCCACTGTTCCAACAAGACTATGTTATTCAAGAATCTTTTCAAAGGCTAATGTTTATACATTGAGGACTGGTAATGTAAGGACCCTGACCTACGTTTAGGGCTTATCCTGTTTGCTTTGCTTAACCCTGATGCTTAGTTGCTTGCTAATCACCTTTGGTGGTGATTAGGTTTTGTTGGTGCTTTGTTGAGAGTTGGAGGTGCTACTTGCAATTAACCCAAGTCTAGGGTTTGTGGGCAAGTTTGTCACCTTGTGAGGTGTTCCTCCCTCTCTTTGTTTCCTCTTGTGTTGAGAGGAAGGGTTGGGCTCGTTGTTTGAGTTCCTTTGGGCTTGGTTGAGCTTGTTGGGCCTTGTGGTGCGTTGCCTTTGCTCCTTTGGACCTTGTGTCAGGCAAGAGCATGCTTGTGTCGACCTAGGTGTGTCGGCATGTGCCTGTATCGGCCAGTGGTGTGTCGCCCAGGGTGTGTGTCGGCCATGGTGTGGAGGTGTGTCACCCATGGACCCCTTTGACCTTCTTTGACCTTGTTTGTGTCACCACTAGTGGACACTTGGTGCTTGATGCTTGCATGTGGAAATGGCCTTGGACATGTGTTTAGGGCATGTTAGAGTGGTGGCTTTGCACATGGACAACTGTCCCTAGGTGGGCGACACCTTGTCTTGCTCTACCTTGGTTTCTCCTCCATCCTCTCCTATATATGTGTTTCCTTTCCCTTGATAAGGATCCCTTTAGTTCCTTAGTCTCCCTCTCCCTTGGTGCACGACACCCTCTTCCTTTGCAAGCTTGGTGGCCGATCCTTCTTGGAGTCTCCTTCTTCCTCTAGCGGTAGCCGAACCCTAGAGTGCCTTGCTCTTCTTCCTTGGTGGTGCTTGGAGCTTGCTTGAGGCGGGTTACATAACTCGTAACCCTAACTACACTACCTTCTTTTATGTCCTTATATGTTGCTATGATCATATCGACTATGTGTGTTGCTAGTTGGTTTCTTGCTTAGTTGTACCTTGTTGGCCGAACCTATGTTCTAGGGTTTCTTGGTGAGCAACACTCCTTTCTCTCCTTGGTCTAGAGGAGTGAGCTTGAGTTCTAGTAATATGGGTAATACCCCTCTCTCGTTTAAGTTGAGAGGTGAGCTTGTGTTCTAGTTGCTTGAGCAACACCCTCCTCTCACCATGGACTTGAAAGGTGAGCTTTGTGGTAGTTGTAAACCTTGTTAGGGTTGTTCCTTGTGTTGCCCGATTGATGATAAGAGATGTGCAAGACCCCTCTCTCTTAGTTGTTGAGAGGTGAGCCATCTTCGTGATCCATTAGGGTTTTGGTGCCCTTGTGCTTGAGGTAGATGACGACCTTGTGGAGTTGCATCTTGACCATTATGTTATGATCTTGGGGGAGGTGATGCCCGATATCCCTCTTGATCTTGAGCCTTGGACGACACATGTTGTGGCTGTGTCAGGCGTTGCTCTTGGTCCCTGCTTTGTGTGTGTGTCGGGCATGACACCTTGATGAGTAACCTACCCCATACACTTAGCCTATGTGATGGTTTGATGTCATTGTGCATTCAGGTGTGGAGCTTGTTAGCTAGTTTGTGGTGTTGTGTCGGGCGTCATGCTCCTGGTTGTTGACCTTTGTGTGTCGGGAGTCACACAACAGGTCCTTGTTGCCCGATACACCCGACCTGAGGAGGTAGTCTAGTGGTCATCTTACCTTGGATGATATGGAGCTATGTGGCTAGCTTGGTGCTGGGCATCACAACATAGTGCTTATGCCCGATATAGTAACCTGTAGTAATCCTAGCCGTTGCAAGACACCGAGGTGCACAACGCACCGTTACACGGCATGTCTTGTAGAGTAAGTTGCACGCTAGACCTTATGGTCGTTGTCTCTAATGCACGACGCACCGTTGCATGTAGAGATCGAGCTGCACGTTACATATGTGTGCCTGATACCCTATGTTGCACGACTCTGCGTTGCCCAACACCGAGGTGCACGACGCAACGTTGCACGATACAGCTTGGGAAGGTAGCCCGACACCCTTGCTGTTTGCTTGACCGAGATGAGGCTGAAGTGGTTGGACGATATGAGGAATACCCTGCCCGATATCACCTCTAGTGAGGGTGTCCTACCTCTCACACTTCTTGTGAGGGTAGTGGGCACTTATAGTGAGGGTCTTGTTCCTTTCGTAAAGCATCTTTGCTAGACCTTGTGTATGTATCACATTTGGCTTATAATGGTGACCCCTTGATATGCTTGATAGTAATTGGGGGTACTAGATTATATCCATATAACTTGGCATGACCTTACATGTGTTTATGATCATCTAGAATGATATGTATAATGTTGAATAAATGATGAGCATATAAGTTGCTTTGTTTAATGTTATGACCTATGTCTATGGTCACAGGCTGAGGCATGAATGTTAAGCATATAATCATCAAAGTTGCCCTATGTTGATAATATAATTCTTCTGATAACCCATGACGATTGTGCATACTAACCATGCAAGTACAGATGCATAGCCAGGTAAAGGGCTATGAGATATATATGTATTTGAGTAACACTGATTGATGGTTACTCTTGATGATGTATTTTGGTCTGAGGACCTGAGTTGGCTAAAAGTGCCTTGATGAGGTGTTATTCTCTTATAATGAGTTGGGATTGCTATCCCCTGATGATGATGTAAGCCTTGAGAGGTAGTGGCACTATGTGATAAGGGATTGAGATCCCATGGCAATGTGATGATCCTTGAGATGGATTTAGATGATTGGAAAGAGGCCAAGTGGTAACATGTAATGTTGGATCCTTGTGATGGATCGGGATGATGTTGATTACAATAAAAGTATAATATTGAGTTTCATGTTGTTTATTCTTGTTTGCATGTTATACAACTTGGTTGAATCTTGCAATCCACATAAAAGATACTAACTAATCACAGTGGAATATATCATGTAGTTTGCCCTGGCCATAGATCCATCATCGTCAAGAGCTGGGGATGGTGAAACGGGTTCTCCTGCGGGTTAACCCGGAGCGCATATTGTTGAATAGGCGAGGTTTCTCCTAGCCTAAACTAGAGAGGGAATCGAGTGCAGCTGTGGTTTCAGACTCGGGATATGTATATGAGCATGGTGAACAGGCCCTTGGCTCAGGATATGTGATGTGGGAGCATGAATGCATTCATGGCTCAGAGCATGGCGAACAGGCTCGTGGCTCAGATATACTAGCGCCGAGACCTGTACCAAGGCGGGCTAGAGGAAGGGTAGCCTATGGAGTTGACCCTGTGGCTGAGGCCACTTAAGCACGAGACTGCGGTCCTACTTTGGTTCTCGTGCACTGACCACGAGGTGGGAGATCGTTGAGTCCGGCTCTTCCATTGACCTTGTATGGCACCGGCTTGGGTTTCGCAAGCGAAGGTTGGATTTGAGCGGTACGGCTCACTTCCTCAGGGCATTATAATACGTAATCCAGCCGAATAGTATTTAATGCTTAAGGCAAAATACGGAACATTGGTTGAGGCCTTGCTTATGTAGTTGATCTTGTTATACTTGTAGTTACTTATATGTGCCTCATGTTACGTAGTAAGATCTTATGAATCTTATCTTGTTAATCATGTTCTATAAAGAGATATTTGGTGTTATGCCTTCCGTACATCTGGTAAGCCTGATGGTATGAATAGCCTTGCTATATAAACTTCTCTTGTTATATCTTTATCAGTTATCTACTATTGTTGCTTTATCTTTATGAGGTTTTGTAGTTTCGGCGGGGAGTTATGTTTCTCGCTGGGACTGTGTGTCTCACCCCGCTGGTTTACACCTTTTTTAGGTGTTCGAGCTAGACGTGGTGGTGGTCATGGAGTTGTGGCCGAGCAGCAAGAGGAGCAGTAGAAGGCAAGTGATGGGCATGTTATTGTTTTGGTTGTTTGGTAGTAAAGTCTTAGAGTCATCCCTGTACTCTTGGAGATGTTTTGACGTTGTTTCACGATGTATAGTTGTTGATGTTTTGTATATCCTGCTGCTGGCCAGATGTGGGTCGTTATGTATGTATTAACAGGTGATGAACTCATGTGATGGCTAAACAGCTGATCTCCTAAGTTTTGGACATGTATAAAAACTCATAAACATTTATTTAACATGTTTCTTTGCAAGATGAGGACCTAAATGTAATAGTTTATCAGTTATTCCGCTTTCTGCAATCGGTTTTAATTAACCCGTGTTTTTGGTATTTGTGGTTTATGGTGTTTTCCGCACGTTTTCACGTAACACCTCGCTGTCTGTGTGATAGTGGGATGTGTTGCCGCAGGTAACCTAGGTTGTAATGCTAGTATCCAGTCTACTATATGCATCATTGTTGTCCTAACCTATCCAACAAGAGCATAAGCATAGGATTCTCTATCCTAATCAGGTCAAGATGGGAATTCTCAGGCACTGGTTCTTCGCTTGTCTGATCCCTTGCACCCTCTTCTGGTGCAACAACTTTGCCCTTAGCAATGTGTTCCTCGTGTTCCCCAGTCATTTATAAACTTTACCCTTTACTCTTGCATAAGCAGAAGTCACTATAGGGTATACTGGAGGACACTAACACAGACTCAACACCTTAGTCCTATGTCTCTGTAGACTCAGCGAACCTTAAGCTTTGATACCAAAACTATAACGACAGTCGATCAAATCGTTACTAATTAAGCAGAATTAAACATAAACAGCAGATTAATGAAAATCACTAAAAATTAAAACCATTTTTTCAAAGAGATCCATTCCAAAGAAAACTCTTACTGAAAGGTCCAAAACCTTATATACATCATTATTCACATTGTACATATCTGGTACATCTCATCTCGAGAATAACATATAATAGTTGCTTTACCAAACTATACCTGAGCAACATAAAACCTTGAGGCACGTAAGCCAAAATCTCTTATTGATCATAAAACCAGTACGAACCAACTCCAAGGACCTGAGAGTACAGAGACGACACATAGGACTTCTATTGACAAGACATGACACAGTACACTCAACCTGAGTTGTCATTGCTGCCTCAGCTATTGTTCCTCCTCTACAAAAATGTCTTCACCTCCTCGTGCATGTCCACCTAAAAATATGGATCCCACGGGGGTGAGACAATTGTAATTGTCCCAACGAGAGATATAACTCTCTGCCGACCATATTATTATCACAAATTAAACATTTATAAACTGAGCAACGGTTCTTTTTATATTAATAAGAAGGATAATTCACTATATGAACAGAATGAGGTAATCTCCTTTCTTAAGGAGAACATTGCATCTACCCATGGTAGAGTTGTAAATCATCTATCTGCTTTGCAAGAATATGTAAAGAAACATAAATCACATCTATCCACTAAGGATGCATAAAAGAAATGTAACATCAGCCAAATGATTTCCGTATTTAAGCAAACATGCTAGGCGGCTGATTACATTTTACAATCACATGTATGCCCTGAGGAGATGAGATATGCCACTCATACTCCAACCGACCACTACGAAGTCAAAATCGGTTCCATACATAGGTCAATGGAAGAGTCGGACTCCATGACCTCCCACATCTCGGCCAGTGCGAGACCACAAGCAGGACCATGTCAACTGCTCATCATAGCTTACCAGGGTATACTGGCAACTGCTACAAGAGTTACAACGTCAACTGCCTCTCTTCGACATAAAGAGATTTAATGTTTATCTCACATCGATCCAGAATTCATCACCATCGGGAGATTCATGATACATCCATCCCGACACATATAATGAAGGATTGAGAGATTGAATGTTTATCTCACATCAGTTTCTTCACCAGGGCATAAGGTATTTGCGCCCATCACCCCCATATATTCAACAATATGCCTTCATTAGGAGATCCCATAGGAAAACCTATTTCACCATCACCAACTACTGACGATGATGGATCTATGGCTAGGGCACTACATGATATGATTCCACTTGATTAATTAAGTGCATTACCATATTCTTTTAGCATCATTCAAGTTTCAAACAAGAATTATTATAACAGATGCTACAAAGAAAGGCGTAAAACATTTATCAAGTTCTTTCAAAATCTTTAAAACACATGATACTTGGGATCTTAGTCCCTTATCACATTACTAGGAATTCTCATTCCTTCACATCGTCATTATCATGATTACTTCATATGGGTATTCAAACCCTTGGTTCATCACAGAACACTGTTACCACTTATCAGGTAACTAATACCTCTAGGTCCTCAGACCAAGGCATACATGGTACGTGTTATACAAGCATCTCACATGGCTCACAAGGCCCATTATGTATCTTGTCACCTCTCACTAGGCAACAACTTATTCACATGGCTCACAAAGCCATTATACATCTTGTCACCTCTCACTAGGCAAAAACTTATTCACATGGCTCACAAGGCCATTACACATTATACTTTTTATGCAAGTATTTAACATGCCTTACAAGGCTTATGCAATAAAAGAGATAAAACCTTCCCATCATTAGGGTTAGGGTTTCCCCTTTATAACCGATTAGGGTTTCATGTTCATTTTATTGATCCAAACCCTAATTCATTGCTCCACGCATCTAGGATCATATTTGATATCATAAGTATTCAATCATACTTATTTATTCTCATCATTTATCATTAAATGATCATCAACACAAGGTATGAGTTCCTCTCTCATCCTTATCAGGGTATGATTACATCATATTTTATTAACTTGGCTTAACCCTTCCTCAAGGTATGTTAGCCTACACTTATCAAGGTGCATTAATCTCATTATATCTCAACGTAACAATTCACATGACACACTTCATGTGTTACTCATCCAAGTATATTGGATTTAAGGTGCATCAACCATGAAGTGCTGGATGTGATATCTATCATGTCTTGATGTATCACTTCTCTCATCACTTTTAACATACTTAAGTTCATCAACTTATCTTGTATTAGGGTATGTCCCATCCGAATACTTTATGCACTAGTTCATCACATTTATCATGTAATGTATTGGTCATAAGTCACACATTTGAATTATTCAACCATCATCAATGATATGGACTCATCTCAGGTTAAGGCATTATTGATATAAGGTTGTCCATTATCAACCACTCTAGGTGCTTCTCCTATCAAGGTATTAGCTACACCATTACTTGGTGTTACACTCATCACTCCTAAGAGTGTCCTTCCCTCATCTTTACAAGGTGTATAAGGTTAAAGATGTGCATATGTTCACCATATCGAGTTGTAGGTGTACAAGCACCACCATATCAGGTTGGAGGTATATGACCATCATCCATATTGGGCTAGAGGTGTTTGTATGTGTTACCCATGTCGTGCATGAGGTACTAAGCCATCACCATTTTAGGCTAGAGGTGCATTCAATCACCATATTGGGCAGCTCACCATCTAGGGTGGCCATGACGGATTAGGGTTTGCCATATTGGGTTCAACCCAATATACAAATCAATAGGAGTGTAGGGCACCAAACTATATTGGGATACACCATCAAACATTAGGTTTCAACACCCATGTTGGGTTAGGGTTGATTGTGATGGGCACATAGTACATATATGTGTCGCCCATGATGCTTAAGAGGTATCAACTCATCAACATGTCGGGCTACCATATTGTCTAGGGTTGTGTATCGTGCAACCCTATCGTTCAAGGTCATCTGTCGTGCAACCATGTCATGCAAGGTCATGTAGGCCTCATGATACTAAGTACCAATGATGTATTATATGATCATATCGTGCAATAGCACTTGTTACTCTACACTTATATCGGGTTACCCAAATTAGGGTTTCATGTCAACTTATAAGTATTCATTCAACCTTGTATCGTGTATGGAGTCTATACTTGACTCCCTATCATGCAAGAGGTGTATACTACACCCCCACATCGTGCAACAAAGTATTCATTCATACCCATATCGTTCAAGTGAAGTAGGTGTATCATCATATCGGGTTAAAAGTTCTTTCTTGTATGCTTGCACCCGATATCACTTTTTATAAGGTGATACCATCATCTTCAAGCTATAGACATTTGTTCTAACTGTTATAGTTCATGGCAACAGGTCCAAACAACTACTAGAACTCATAATTTCATCAACTATTTCAAGAAATTTTGAAATTAAAGTAGATCATTAAATACAACAATTTAGGTGATGAATAATAACATGATTGAGTTCAAGTTATATAACCCACCTTAAGAACCACTTCAAAGCTTCAAGCTCCAAAGCTCCATGTTCCTAAGGTTGAAGATGACTTCAAAACTCCTCTATATGCAAATAATCACCATGGATAAGCAATTGGTGAAGAAGAAAAGAAAAGAAGATCAAAACCCTAAATTCATGCTTCAATCCAATGTTGAAGATGATCATTGTCTCACCTTAGGGTTAAGTTTTGAGTTCCTTAGCTCCTTGGCCGACACAACCTTGCTTGTAGCTGATACCCCCTCACTTGTGGCCAAAATCACTTCAATTGGCCGATATCAACTTGCTATGGACAATATCAACATGGTATGGCCGATACACTTGCTATGGTCAATACCCAAGGCCTATGCATGATACCCTTGTGCCCTTGCACGATATGCCAACCCTCTTGCACAATATCGCACTCAACTCTTCACCCTATTGGCTGATATCACCTTATATGGCCAATTTCACCTACTTGGCCAATATGCTTTTGCTATGGGCAATATCCAAGGGCCTATGCACGATACCCTTGATTTCCTGCATGATAAAAGAGCGCCATGCACGATACCATAAGGTAGGAGGGTGGTAAGGGTCGAAAAATTTCACTTAAGGGTGAAACTAGGGGTATATATACTTGTTGCACATGAAAGAAGGTAAAAATGAGGTGTCAACATTTTGAGCTAGTAGGTGCCACGTGTCATGCATGGGTGACACGTGTACATGCATGCATCAACATTTATCTTGTATTGAAAAATGATTTAGGATCATCTTGAGATGCAAATTCATCCATTACTTATCCATTTGGATAAGTCATCTAGGTTTAATCACTATTTTAAGTCAAACCGATACACTTTTTCTAAGGAAACTTGTTGGCCGTCACACCTCACCTCCTTGAGGTGCTTTGCACGATATGGAATTTTCCAAGAGTTCAAAAAACGATATGGGACACCTCCTTGGGCTCCATGGCCAATAAGCACTCATATATAAGCTTTTCAACTTGATACAACTCAAGTTAAGCTTCCAAATTCAACCCTTTTTCTTGGTCATTTCATCACCAAGAGTATCATCATTCATAATTGATCCAAACATGGTCTATAATTCATTATATCTCCTCTAAATGATACATAGAGGAATTAGGGACATTCTAGAGGTGGTAATTTGCATATCAATCCAACATTTTGGGTAAATTACAATTTGTACCAAAATTGGTGCACAAGGTACCAACATTGTTCAAACAAGTTCAAACTTGGAGTTTAGGCTTTCCACAAGCCACCACCTAGCATCATTATCTCTCTTATGATGCTAAAACATATAAGGCACATTCAACGTGTGACATTTTGCATTATAGCCCCTCAACTTGGGCAAATTGCACTTTGGTTCAAAATAAACGAAAATTGCTCAAACAACATTCAATCGGGACCAAACTTTAAACATGAGTGTGTCACATGATAAAAAAGCACCTTAGAGGATTATATTAAAGTTCTAATCAACTTAATTATCCAAAACAAATAGGGTTACCTCATAACCCAGGTCAGGGTCGTTACAAGTTATAAACCCCTAACAAGGATTTCGTCCCCGAAATCTCAGATAAAAGGAGACAGATATTATTCATTCGTTATATCATCAAGTCTCCACATAACATTTCATTGTTATGGAGACACCATAGAACTTTGATCAATACAAAGTTCTTTTACACAAAAATCCCATGGAATCAAACACATAGGATACATGCTTCAATGTCTTTTCATTATCGACTGTGTAGTTAATTTTGGGTCAGGTAACACTTTTCTCACTCAGATAGAGGTTGTTTGTTAATCTCATTTGAAAATTTTTTATTGTAATATTTTTACAATTATTCCTTCAAGTAAATCATTCTCATCAATGTTATGTTTATACGAGCATAAACCCCTAACATATGATGTCCATACTATTTCATGTAACTAGACTGATTTCACAGTTGGCCATCCCAGGCAACCAACATAAATCATTTGATTAGGAGTTTATGTTTTCACTTTCTCATACCACCTGACACTTCTTAGATACTAGGATTCCTTACTTTGATATCTATCACATGTGTCAAAAACTCATCACATCCTCATCTTTCTTTCATCTTGGGACATTACTTGTTACACATATCTTTATCTTGGGACCAAAGTCCAAGACAAACTGATACTTTTTCTAAGTATCCATCAATTGAACATTTTTAACTTATGCACATCAAGAGTCATAAGACCCACTTGATTTCCAAATCCCTAAAAATAAAGAACACCAAGGAACATATTCCTTTTATCACCCCATCATCATCCAGGGTTGTTTATCAAAGAGAAGAGGTTATCATCTCTTTTGATTATTGCATGAACTTTCAACTATTCATGAGTCATTTACTCGTGTTTAATCCTAGTTTCCTTGCCATCATCATAGGAATTGTAAGGATGATTACATATCATTATTCCTTTCTTTGTTATTATCTAACATGTTCATGAACATTTTGTGATTTTATCACATTTCCCATTTCCACATCATGGGAAAAGATCTTTACTATTCACACATGCTTTATCTGACCGGGATTATCTCCCTTGTTATCATTCTCTTATCATGAGGATTATACTTTTCATTTCCTCATACATACACATTGATCTGAGATCATCTCAGATTCCACTTTATTGCACTTAGGATGTGATATACATGTCCATACCATATTTCCAGTTTAGTTATACTCACTAGATTGTCTCAGAATGACTACTTGATCAGAGTAATCAGAAAGATAATAATCTAGGAGTTCCATACTTGCCCTATCTCCAATAATTATATACCTGGCCAGGGTATACAAGTACTGAGATTAGGTAGTATGCATTTTATGTACTTTCATATTCCTTACTTTTTGTATCATCACAAGCATGGGATTTAGCATCCCTGGATTTTCTCTAGGAATTACCTCTATACCTCATCCTCTTTCACACAGATAATAACAATTATAAAGCATTTAAAAGAATACTTAACAGAATATAAATTCTAGTTCTCATATTTATTCCCTATGTCCCCATAGGACAATCAATAGGGAAATCCATAATAGCAATCCTTTTTATGATTATCATATAATCATCAAGATAAGGCATATCAAAATGAAAAGCTCTATATAACTGTTATCCCTCACGGTAATCTACCGCTTTAGGTTGACTCAACACATAGAGTCTAGCTATTTCATGTTGTTACTTTTGCCTTTTTACATCATTGGGCTGTAGCTTTCATAAGCCCTGCCGAGTCTACCTCTGTTGTTGAGTCATTTCCTCCTTTCTTTCTGAACAAAAGAGTTTAGTATGCTCAACATGTACACATCTATATCATGTCTTGTCCTCGTACCATGGTCTTATCGGTCTTATCACCGATATAGAGACTAAACCATGGGTTCTTACAGGTGGAAAGTTAGGACCCTTGCCTTAACTTAGTGGCTACTGCCCCGGTACACTAGGCATTTATTGCACTGGTGGCACCAAAAACTTTGTCTTTTTGGAACAACTAGGCACATGTCTCTAGAATTGTAGAGACCTTTCCTTAATTCTGAGCTTATTTCCCCTTCTTGGGCATTACCATCATAGATCTACTATCTGTCTAAACTTATGGCAGAGTCTACTTACTCGCCATATGTTAACCTTTCCCACATTTTCCACTGTTCCAACAAGACTATGTTATTCAAGAATCTTTTCAAAGGCCAATGTTTCTACATTGAGGACTGGTAATGTAAGGACCCTGACCTACGTTTAGGGCTTATCCTGTTTGCTTTGCTTAACCCTGATGCTTAGTTGCTTGCTAATCACCTTTGGTGGTGATTAGGTTTTGTTGGTGCTTTGTTGAGAGTTGGAGGTGCTACTTGCAATTAACCCAAGTCTAGGGTTTGTGGGCAAGTTTGTCACCTTGTGAGGTGTTCCTCCCTCTCTTTGATTCCTCTTGTGTTGAGAGGAAGGGTTGGGCTCGTTGTTTGAGTTCCTTTGGGCTTGGTTAAGCTTGTTGGGCCTTGTGGTGCGTTGCCTTTGCTCCTTTGGACCTTGTGTCGGGCAAGAGCATGCTTGTGTCGGCCTAGGTGTGTCGGCATGTGCCTATATCGGCCAGTGGTGTGTCGCCCAGGGTGTGTGTCGGCCATGGTGTGGGTGTGTCGGCCATGGTGTGGAGGTGTGTCGCCCATGGACCCCTTTGACCTTCTTTGACCTCGTTTGTGTCACCACTAGTGGACACTTGGTGCTTGATGCTTGCATGTGGCAATGGCCTTGGACATGTGTTTAGGGCATGTTAGAGTGGTGTCTTTGCACATGGACAAGTGTCCCTAGGTGGGCGACACCTTGCCTTGCTCTACCTTGGTTTCTCCTCCATCCTCTCCTATATATGTGTTTCCTTTCCCTTGATAAGGATCCCTTTAGTTCCTTAGTCTCCCTCTCCCTTGGTGCACGACACCCTCTTCCTTTGCAAGCTTGGTGGCCGATCCTTCTTGGAGTCTCCTTCTTCCTCTAGTGGTGGTCGAACCCTAGAGTGCCTTGCTCTTCTTCCTTGGTGGTGCTTGGAGCTAGGAGCTTGGAGCTTGCTTGAGGCGGGTTACATAACTCGTAACCCTAACTACACTACCTTCTTTTATGTCCTTATATGTTGCTATGATCATATCGGCTATGTGTGTTGCTAGTTGGTTTCTTGCTTAGTTGTACCTTGTTGGCCAAACCTATGTTCTAGGGTTTCTTGGTGAGAAACACTCCTTTCTCTCCTTGGTCTAGAGGAGTGAGCTTGAGTTCTAGTAATATGGGCAATACCCCTCTTTCGTTTAAGTTGAGAGGTGAGCTTGTGTTCTAGTTGCTTGAGCAACACCCTCCTCTCACCATGGACTTGAAAGGTGAGCTTTGTGGTGGTTGTAAACCTTGTTAGGGTTGTTCCTTGTGTTGCCCAATTGGTGATAAGAGATGTCCAAGACCCCTCTCTCTTAGTTATTGAGAGGTGATCCATCTTCTTGATCCATTAGGGTTTTGGTGCCCTTGTGCTTGAGGTGGATGACGACCTTGTGGAGTTGCATCTTGAGTGTTATGTTATGATCTTGGGGGAGGTGATGCCCGATATCCCTCTTGATCTTGAGCCTTGGATGACACATGTTGTGGCTGTGTCGGGCGTTGCTCTTGGTCCCTACTTTGTGTGTGTGTCGGGCATCACACCTTGATGAGTAACCTGCCCGATACACTTAGCCTATGTGATGGTTTGATGTCATTGTGCGTTGAGGTGTGGAGCTTGTTAGCTAGTTTGTGGTGTTGTGTCGGGCGTCATGCTCCTGGTTGTTGACCTTTGTGTGTCAGGTGTCACACAACAGGTCCTTGCTACCCGATACACCCGACCTGAGGAGGTAGTCTAGTGGTCGTCTTACCTTGGACGATATGGAGCTATGTGGCTAGCTTGGTGCTGGGCATCACGGCATAGTGTTGATGCCCGATATAGTAACCCATAGTAATCCTAGCCGTTGAACGACACGAGGTGCACAACGCACCGTTACACAACATGTCTTGTAGAGTAAGTTGCACGCTAGACCTTATGGTCGTTGTCTCTAATGCACGACGCACCGTTGCATGTAGAGACCGAGTTGCACGTTACATATGTGTGCCCGATACCCTATGTTGCACGACGCTGCGTTGCCCAACACTGAGGTGCACGACGCAACGTTGCACGATACAGCTTGGGAAGGTAGCCCGACACCCTTGCTGGTTGCTTGACCGAGATGAGGCTGAAGTGGTTGGACGATATGAGGAATACCCTGCCCGATATCACCTCTAGTGAGGGTGCCCTACCTGTCACACTTCTTGTGAGGGTAGTGGGCACTTATAGTGAGGGTCTTGTTCCTTCTGTAAAGCATCTATGCTACACCTTGTGTATGTATCACGTTTGGCTTATAATGGTGACCCCTTGATATGCTTGATAGTAATTGGAGGTAGTAGATTATATCCATATAACTTGGCATGACCTTACATGTGTTTATGATCATCTAGAATGATATGTATAATGTTGAATAAATGATGAGCATATAAGTTGCTTTGTTTAATGTTATGACCTATGTCTATGGTCACATGTTGAGGCATGAATGTTAAGCATATAATCATCAATGTTGCCCTATGTTGATAATATAATTCTTCTGATAACCCATGACGATTGTGAATACTAACCATGCAGGTACAGATGCATAGCCAGGTAAAGGGATATGAGATATATATGTATTTGAGTAACACTGATTGATGGTTACTCTTGATGATGTATTTTGGTCTGAGGACCTGAGTTGGATAAAAGTGCCTTGATGAGGTGTTATTCTCTGATAATGAGTTAGGATTGCTATCCCCTAATGATGATGTAAGCCTTGAGAGGCAGTGGCACTATGTGATAAGGGATTGAGATCCCATGGCAATGTGATGATCCTTGAGATGGATTTAGATGATTGGCAAGAGGCCAAGTGGTAACATGTAATGTTGGATCCTTGTGATGGATCGGGATGATGTTGATTACAATAAAAGTATAATATTGAGTTTCATGTTGTTTATTCTTGTTTGCATGTTATACAACTTGGTTGAATCTTGCAAACCACATAAAAGATATTAACTAATCACAGTGGAATATATAATGTAGTTTGCCCTGGCCATAGATCCATCATTTTCATGAGATGGGGATGGTGAAATGGGTTCTCCTACGGGTTAAACCGGAGCGCATATTGTTGAATAGGCGAGGTTTCTCCTAGCCTAAAATAGAGAGGGAATCGAGTGCAGCTGCGGTTGCAGACTCGGGATATGTATATGAGCATGGTGAATAGGCCCATGGCTCAGGATATGTGATGTGGGAGCATGAATGCGTTCATGGCTCAGAGCATAGTGAACAAGCCCGTGGCTCAGATATACTAGCGCCGAGACCTGTATCAAGGCAGGCTAGAGGAAGGGTAGCCTATGGAGCTGACCCTATGGCTAAGGCCACTTAAGCAAGAGACTACGGTCCTGGTTTGGTTCTCGTGCACTGACCACGAGGTGGGAGGTAGTTGAGTCCAGCTCTTCCATTGACCTTGTATGGCACCGGCTTGGGTTTCGCAACCGAAGGTTGGATTTGAGCGGTACGGCTCACTTCCTCAGGGCATAATAATACATAATCCAGCCGAATAGTATTTAATGCTTAAGGCAAAATACGGAATATTGGTTGAGGCTTTGCTTATCCAGTTGATCTTGTTATACTTGTAGTTACTTATATGTGCCTCATGTTACGTAGTAAGATCTTATGAATCTTATCTTGTTAATCATGTTCTATAAAGAGATATTTGGTGTTATGCCTTCCATACATCTGGTAAGCCTGATGGTATGAATAGCCTTGCTATATAAACTGCTCTTGTTATATCTTTATCAGTTATGTGATGTTGTTGCTTTATCTTTCTGAGGTTTTGTAGTTTCGGAGGGGAGTTATGTTTCTCGCTGGGACTGTGTGTCTCACCCCGCTGGTTTACACCCTTTTTAGGTGTTCGAGCTAGACGTGGTGGTGGTCATGGAGTTGCGGCCGAGCAGCAAGAGGAGCAGTAGAAGGCAAGCGATGGACATGTTGTTGGTTTGGTTGTTTGGTAGTAGAGTCTTAGAGTCATCCATGTACTCTCAGGTCCTTGGAGGTGTTTTGACGTTGTTTCACGATGTATAACTATTGATGTTTTGTATATCCTCTTGTTGGCCAGATGTGGGCCGTTATGTATGTATTAACAGGTGATGAACTCACGTGATGGCTAGACAGCTGATCTCCTAAGCTGTGGACACATATCAAAACTCGTAAATGTTTATTTGACCTATTTCTTTGCAGGATGAGGACCTAAATGTAATAGTTTATCAGTTATTTTGCTTTCTGCAATCGATTTTAATTAACCCGTGTTTTTGGTATTTGTGGTTTATGGTTTTTTCCGTACGTTTTCGCGTAACACCTCATTGTCTGTGTGATAGTGGGATGTGTTGTCACAAGTTTGGTATCAGAGCTCTAGGTTCACTGAGTCTATAGGGATTTAGGACTAGGTTGTGTCTATTCTTGTGAATTTTCCAAATTTTCTTACAATCATCTTCTGCCCTCAGTGGAAGAAAAGCCAAGATGTCTGGAAACCATGAAGAACATGCTGCTGAGAACAGCGATGATGCATCAGTTGATGGAGCTATAGGGCAGGCACATGAAGATCGGGTGCCTGAGGTCCCCCAAACTGACTCAGCCATTCTTGAACACCCTGCCTACCAACAACTTATGGGGCAGATGATGGCTACGATGAATCTCATGGTAGAGAGATTGCCAGTGCCTCCGCCGAGAGCACAGGCTCCCCATGGTGAAGCATCGGGTATTGGGAAGACCTTTGAGCAGCTTCGCTGAGTCGGAGCTTCGGATTATGCTGGAACGACTGATCCAGTGGATGCAGATTTGTGGCTGACAAGTTTTGAGAAGGCTTTTTAGATCCTCGACATCCCCGAAGCAGACAAAGTAAATCACGTTTTCTACCTTCTGAAGGGTAGTGCTGGTCACTGGTGGACCATCGAGGAAGAGAAGCGACCTGGTGAGGTGATCGATTGGGAGGTTTTCCGACGCGAGTTCGTCAGCAGATACTTTTCGAAGACGTATCTGGATGAGAAGATCAGTCAGTTTGAGTGTTTGTGCCAAGGAACGATGAACATCATCGAGTATGACGCCAAGTTCATGGATCTATTGAGGTTTTGTCCTCATATGGTAGCGACAGATGAAGAGCGGATCAGACACTTTGAGAAGGGTCTGGGCACAGAGCTGACGACACCTGCTTCTGCGTTGGAGAACCGAGAGCGGTTTGCTATGTTTGTGGAATCTGTCTGGAGGATTGAACGGTTAGTCAGGGAGAAAAGAGAATCCATGTCTAAGAAGAGGCCTGCGCAGTTCCAGGGACAGAGGTTTGGTGGATTCAAGAAGCCCATGTTTTCAGCACCTTCAGTGATGAGAGGTTCCAGTATACCGTCGCAGTGGTCCCCGAGTAAGGGAAGAGGTTATGTTTCTTCACCGTCAAAGGCACAAAGTACAGCTTCAGTGGCAGTGATAGGGCCATCTAGGTCATGGTTTGAAGTTAAGACGTGCTATATTTATGGTCAGACGGGGCATTTCAAGTCAAATTACCCAAACAGAGATGTTGAAGTGACGCAGCAGCCAAGGCAGAATCATCAAGGGTCAGATAGACAGTAGCCCAATGGTAGTAGAGGGTGAGGACGTGGTTAAGCGTCGCAAGCAGGATCATCTGCTCAAGGAAGTAGAGGACGTGGACAACAAGCAACGACTCGATTCTATGCTATGAGTCAGCCGGAGGTGATAGTCAACCCGTGAGTGGTGACAAGTCAGATGGAGTTATTTCATCATGATATGTCTTCTTCTTGCTTTATATCTGTTCTGGTTGACTCGGGTGCTACACACTCTTTTATTGCTTATAGTATGCTTGAGAACTGTCGTTTACCTATTAGCTGTAAGAAAGATAGCTTGTTGTTAGAAACCCCTCTTGATGGTTCCTTGATGCTTCGAGAAGAGTGTCCATCTTGTGTCTTATCTTTTTCGGGGCACAATATAGAAGTGGATCTTATACCACTTGATATGCATGGTTTCGATGTGATCCTTGGGATGGATACCTTAGATAAGTATAAGGTTGTTTTGGACTATGGTTCCAAGCAGGTTGTGTTTGACGATGATGGAGAGAAGTGGATCTTCCAAGGAGATAGGAAGATTCTTCCGACGTGTCTGGTATCAGCTATGGTGGCAGAGAAGTTTCTACGGCAAGGATGTGAGGCGTTCTTAGCTCACATTGTGGATACCGTTGTAGATACCAAGGCGAAAGGTCCTAGCCTTGAGGAGGTGTCGGTTGTCTGAGAGTTTGCGTATGTGTTTTCTGATGAGTTCCCCAGTGTTCCTCCACCCCGAGAGATTGATTTTGAGATCAATATGGTTCCAGGAACGCAGCTAGTTGCACAGACACCGTATAGGATGGCTCCGGTAGAGATGGCAGAGCTTAAGAAGCAGTTGCAAGAGTTGTTGTAGAAAGGTTTCATCCGACCAAGTACGTCGCCTTGGGGTGCTCCAGTATTGTTCGTGAAGAAGAAGGACGGGTCGATGTGGTTATGTATAGATTACCGATAGTTGAACAAGGTCACGATCAAGAACAAGTACCCGTTACCGAGGATAGATGATCTGTTCGATCAGTTACGTGGTGCTACTGTTTTTTCGAAGATTGATCTACGGTCCGAATATCATAAGTTGAGGATTAAGGCGGATGACATACCAAAGTCGGCTTTTAGGACAAGGTATGGTCACTACGAGTTTGTGGTTATGTCGTTTGGGCTAACCAATGCACCTGCTGCTTTCATGTATTTGATGAACAGAGTGTTCCGTCCGTTCCTAGATCAGTTTGTTGTAGTCTTCATAGATGACATCTTGATCTATAGTCGGGACAGGCAAGAGCATGAGCGACATCTTCGACTAGCATTGACTCTTCTTCGCCAACATCAGTTGTATGCCAAGTTCAGTAAGTGTGAGTTTTGGTTGGAAGAAGTGACTTTCTTGGGTCATGTGATATCTACAGAAGGAGTCAAAGTGGACCCAAGGAAGGTGGAGTCTGTTGCAGAGTGGGAACATCTGAAGACGCCGCCAGAAGTTCATAGTTTCCTGGGATTGGCAGGATACTACCGGAGGTTTATCAAGGACTTTAATACGATTGTGTTGCCGATGACGAAGTTGACTAGAAGGGATGTACCTTTTGTCTGGGATGATCATTGTTAGTGAGCTTTCCAAAGTTTGAAGGAGAAGCTGACTAGTGATCCAGTGTTAGTGCTGCCAGAGCCTGGAAAGGGCTATGTTGTTTTCTGCGATGCTTCCAAGAAAGGTTTAGGTTGTGTGCTGATGCAGGAAGAGCATGTGGTTTCTTTTGCTTTGCGACAGCTTAAGAAACATGAGGAGAACTACCCGATGCATGATTTGGAGTTGGCAGCAGTGGTTCATGCGTTAAAGATTTGGAGACACTATCTTTACGGGGAAGTGTGTCAGATCTTTACGGATCATAAGAATCTGAAGTACATCTTTTCGTAGCATGAGTTAAACATGTGACATTGTTGATGGATGGAGTTAATCAATGATTACGACTACACTATCGAGTATCATCCTGGTAAGGCAAATGTGGTAGCTGATGCACTTAGCCGAAAGTCTTCTTCTTTTCCTTCAAAGAAGGCACAGTTGAGTTCCCTGGTATGCCATAGACGGGATATGCTTGTTTCCTTGCGATAGATGAATGTGCAGATGGAAGTTTCCTTGTTAGCTAGACTTTTAGCATAGATGCAAGTCAAGCCTACGCTGAGACAACAGATCAAAGATGCACAGCAAACAGACGATACAACACAGTTGATCAGATCAGAGTTCGGCAATGAAAAGCGTAATGGGTTCCATGAGTCTGAGGATGGACTAGTTTGCTATCATGATAGGATGGTAGTCCCCGATGCTGATGATCTGAGGAAGTTAGTGCTCGACGAAGCACACACGTCGATGTATGATATGCATCCAGGAGTCACCAAGATGTATCATAGTCTGAAGGACTTGTATTGGTGGCCCGGCTTGAAGAAAGATGTAGCTGAGTTTGTGGCTAGATGTGCGGTATGTCAGCAATTCAAGGTTGAGCATCAAAAGTCGGTAGGTACGTTGTAGCCCCTGCCGATACCGCAGTGGAAATGGGATCATATAACCATGGATTTCGTAGTTGGTCTACCCAGGACAACTAGGAATCATGATTCCATTTGGGTAATAGTGAACAGATTGACGAAGTCTGCCCATTTCATACCTGTAAAGACAACATATACAGCTGAGAAGCTCGCTCGAGTATATGTGGATGAGATAGTATGGTTGCATGGTGTGCCAGCGATGATAGTTTCAGACAGAGGTCCTCAGTTCACGAGTCGTTTCTGGGAACAGTTGCATAAAGCGTTGGGAACGCAGTTGAGGTTCAGTACCACCTTCCACCCATAGACAGATGGATAGTCTGAGAGGACTATTCAGACTTTGGAGGAACTCCTTCGAGCTTGTGTTTTGCAGTTTCTAGGCAGTTGGGACATACATCTCAGTTTGATAGAGTTTATTGACATGGCTCCTTATGAGGCCTTATATGGCGGGAAGTGCAGATCTCCTTTGTGTTGGTATGAGTTTGGTGAATATCAGTTGTTGGGTCCTGAGTTAGTAAAGCAGACAATAGAAAAGATCAAGGTGATACAACAACAGTTGAAAGCAGCACAGGACAGGCAGAAGTCTTACGCAGACAATCGTCGATGACCTTTGGAGTTCCAGGTAGGAGACAAAGTGTATCTTAAAGTCTCTCCGTGGAAGGGTGTGCTAAGGTTTGGCCGGAAGGGCAAGCTAGCACCCATGTATATGGGACCATACCCGGTCATAGCACGTGTTGGCAAGGTAGCTTACAAGCTAGAGTTGCCACCAAAGTTGCACAGGTTACATCCATTGTTCCATGTCAGTATGCTGAAGAAAAGTCATCCGGATACAGGAACAGTGATACAGCCAAATGAAGTTGAGCTAGATGAAGATGTGACCTACAAGGAAGGTCATGTGGCGATCCTTGACAAAAGAGTTAAGAAGCTAAAAAGGAAGGACCTGGCTCTTGTGAAGGTTCTTTGGCATCATCGTGGCATTGAGGAAGCCATGTGGGAGCTTGAGGAAGAGATGAGGAGGAAGTATCCCTCGCTTTTCTCTTCGGATTTTGGGGACGAAATCCCTTTGTAGGGGGTTAGCTTGTAAGGACCCTGACCTCTGTTTAGGGCTTATCCTGTTTGCTTTGCTCAACCCTGATGCTTAGTTGCTTGCTAATCACCTTTGATGGTGATTAGGGTTTGTAGGTGCTTTGTTGAGAGTTGGAGGTGCTACTTGCAATTAACCCAAGTCTAGGGTTTGTGGGCAAGTTTGTCACCTTGTGAGGTGTTCCTCCCTATCTTTGATTCCTCTTGTGTTGAGAGGAAGGGTTGGGCTCGTTGTTTGAGTTCCTTTGGGCTTAGTTGAGCTTTTTGGGCCTTGTAGTGTGTTGCCTTTGCTCCTTTGGACCTTGTGTCGGGCAAGAGCATGCTTGTGTCGGCCTAGGTGTGTCATCATGTGCCTGTATCAGCCAGTGGTGTGTCGCTCAGGGTGTGTGTCGGCCATGGTGTGGGTGTGTTGGCCATGGTGTGGAGGTGTGTCGCCCATGGACCCCTTTGACCTTCTTTGACCTCGTTTGTGTCACCACTAGTGGACACTTGGTGCTTGATGCTTGCATGTGGCAATGGCCTTGGACATGTGTTTAGGGCATGTTAGAGTGGTGGCTTTACACATGGACAAGTGTCCCTAAGTGGGAGAAACCTTGCCTTGCTCTACCTTGGTTTCTCCTCCATCCTCTCCTATATATGTGTTTCCTTTCCCTTGCTAAGGATCCCTTTAGTTCCTTAGTCTCCCTCTCCCTAGGTGCACGACACCCTCTTCCTTTGCAAGGTTGGTGGTCAATCCTTCTTGGAGTCTCCTTCTTCCTCTAGTGGTGGTCGAACCCTAGAGTGCCTTGCTCTTCTTCCTTGGTGGTGCTTGGAGCTTGCTTGAGGCGGGTTACATAACTCCTAACCCTAATTACACTACCTTCTTTTATGTCCTTATATGTTGTTATGATCATATCGACTATGTGTGTTGCTAGTTGGTTTTTTGCTTAGTTGTACCTTGTTGGATGAACCTATGTTCTAGGGTTTCTTGGTGAGCAACACTCCTTTCTCTCCTTGGTCTAGAGGAGTGATCTTGAGTTCTAGTAATATGGGCAATACCCCTCTCTCGTTTAAGTTGAGAGGTGAGCTTGTGTTCTAGTTGCTTGAGCAACACCCTCCTCTCATCATGGACTTGAAAGGTGAGCTTTGTGGTGGTTGTAAACCTTGTTAGGGTTGTTCCTTGTGTTTCCCGATTGGTGATAAGAGATGTGCAAGACCCCTCTCTCTTAGTTTTTGAGAGGTGAGCCATCTTCTTGATCCATTAGGGTTTTGGTTCCCTTGTGCTTGAGGTGGATGACGACCTTGTGGAGTTGCATCTTGACCGTTATGTTATGATCTTGGGGGAGGTGCAACCCGATATCCCTCTTGATCTTGAGCCTTGGACGACACATGTTGTGGCTGTGTCGGGCGTTGCTCTTGGTCCCTGCTTTGTGTGTGTGTCGGGCATCACACCTTGATGAGTAACCTGCCCGATACACTTAGCCTATGTTATGGTTTGATGTCATTGTGCGTTGAGGTGTGGAGCTTGTTAGCTAGTTTGTGGTGTTGTGTCGGGTGCCATGCTCCTGGTTGTTGACCTTTTGTGTCGGGCGTCACACAACAGGTCCTTGCTGCCCGATACACCCGACCTGAGGAGGTAGTCTAGTGGCCGTCTTACCTTGGACGATATGGAGCTATGTGGCTAGCTTGGTGTTGGGCGTCATGGCATAGTGCTGATGCCCGATATAGTAACTTGTAGTAATCCTAGCCATTGCACGACACCGAGGTGCACAACGCACTGTTACACGACATGTCTTGTAGAGTAAGTTGCACGGTAAACCTTATGGTCGTTGTCTCTGATGCACGACGCACTGTTGCATGTAGAGACCGAGTTGCACATTACATATGTGTGCCTGATACCCTGTGTTGCACGACGCTGTGTTGCCCAACACCGAGGTGCACGACACAACGTTGCACGATACAGCTTGGGAAGGTAGCCCGACACACTTACTGGTTGCTTGACCGAGATGAGGCTGAAGTGGTTGGACGATATGAGCAATACCCTACCCGATATCACCTCTAGTGAGGGTGTCCTACCTATCACACTTCTTGTGAGGGTAGTGGGCACTTATAGTGAGGGTCTTGTTCCTTCCGTAAAGCATCTATGCTAGACCTTGTGTATGTATCATGTTTGACTTATAATGGTGACCCCTTGATATGCTTGATAGTAATTGGAGGTAGTAGATTATATCCATATAACTTGGCATAACCTTACATGTGTTTATGATCATCTAGAATGATATGTATAATGTTGAACAAATGATGAGCATATAAGTTGCTTAGTTTAATGTTATGACCTATGTCTATGGTCACAGGCTGAGGCATGAATGTTAAGCATATAATCATCAATGTTGCCCTATGTTGATAATATAATTCTTCTGATAACCCATGATGATTGTGCATACTAACCGTGCAGGTACAGATGCATAGCCAGGTAAAGGGCTATGAGATATATATGTATTTGAGTAACACTGATTGATGGTTACTCTTGATGATGTATTTTGGTCTGAGGACCTGAGTTGGCTAAAAGTGCCTTGATGAGGTGTTATTCTCTGATAATGAGTTGGGATTGCTATCCCCTAATGATGATGTAAGCCTTGAGAGGCAGTGGCACTATGTGATAAGGGATTGAGATCCCATGGCAATGTGATGATCCTTGAGATGGATTTAGATGATTGGAAAGAGGCCAAGTGGTAACATGTAATGTTGGATCCTTGTGATTGATCAGGATGATGTTGATTACAATAAAAGTATAATATTGAGTTTCATGTTGTTTATTCTTGTTTGCATGTTATACAACTTGGTTGAATCTTGCAATCCACATAAAAGATACTAACTAATCATAGTGGAATATATCATGTAGTTTGCCCTGGCCATAGATCCATCATCGTCAGGAGCTGGTGATGGTGAAACAGGTTCTCCTGCGGGTTAACTCGGAGCGCATATTGTTGAATATGCGAGGTTTCTCCTAGCCTAAAATAGAGAGGGAATCGAGTGCAGATGTGGTTGCATACTCAAGATATGTATATGAGCATGGTGAATAGGCCCATGGCTTAGGATATGTGATGTGGGAGCATGAATGCGTTCATGGCTCAGAGCACGGTGAACAGGCCCGTGGCTCAGATATACTAGCGTCGAGACCTGTACCAATGTGGGCTAGAGGAAGGGTAGCCTATGGAGCTGACCCTGTGGCTGAGGCCACTTAAGCACAAGACTGCGGTCCTACTTTGGTTCTCGTGCACTGACCATGAGGTGGGAGGTCGTTGAGTCCGGCTCTTCCATTGACCTTGTATGGTACCGGCTTGGGTTTAGCAAGTGAAGGTTGGATTTGAGTGGTACGGCTCACTTCCTCAGGGCATAATAATATGTAATCCAACTTGTAACACCCCTGACCTGGGTTATGAACTAACCCTAGTTGTTTTGCTTAAAATTATGATTAGAGGCTTGTGTTTAACCCTTGATATGTCATTAAAGCTTTAGAAGAATCTATATTTTCATTTCTGCCCTTTTTGAACAATGTTGTAAGATTGTTTTGTTTAATAGGGACCTATGTGCAAATTACCCAATAGAGGGGTTAACTTGCAAATTGCACATGTTAAGATGTTCCTTTTATTATGAGACATCATAAGAATGAATATGATGTGGTGATATGGATTCCCCAAGCTTGGGCACCAAAATATAGCTTGTAGAGCAAACCTTGTACTTTAAAACCTAGTTTTGGTGTAAAAGTGCAATTTACCCAAAAATCTAAGGTGCAACATGTAAAATATACCCTATAGAGTACCTCTCATGCATTTTAGCATCAAGTGGAGTAAAGAAAATGAGGGGGGGGGGGCTCATTTGAGTAACCATATAAGAAGGATAATCATTGTAATTGAATAATCAAGATGTATGCAAAATAACCCTTATATATGTATGACTTAATAAAGTGGTTGGTTTCTTTTCCTCTAAACCAAGGTTGAGAGATAAGTTTGCATGTTATGAGAAGGGAGGAACTTGGCAAATAAGTAGGAGAGGGTCGTGGAGGATATAGATGTAAAAGAGAAGAAGTATTTATCATTGCCTTGGAAATATGCCCAAAAATACATAAGCAAGCTCTTTCCACAATCAAGGGATCGTTCCCTTCATTTTCTCTTCTCATCCTTTTTCTTTGGGCCGACTAAGGAGGAGGTTAAGAGCAGAGGAGGACGACCAAGTTGATCTAGGTAAGTTTGGTCATCTTCTAGCTCGGATTCATGGAGGAAATTCCATTACAAGGTTGGTTTGCTAGTATTCCTTACACAAACTCTTGCTTCTAGCCATCTTCTCCATCCAATTCTTGAAGAAAGGACCTTGGACGACCCCTGGAGCTCAAGCCACCATTAAATCTATGGATCTTGGAGCTCTAGATCAGATTCTAAGGTGGGTTTTATAACTCTAAACCTTAAAACTTTGATTATGCATCTTCTTTTCTTGCAAGCGTTGCTAGTTCTTCTTCCCTCCATCCTTATTTGCACTCTTGCAAGAAAAACCGTGGAGAACAGGCCTTGATATGGAGGTAGAAGAAGGGGGCGTGAATACCAATGCTACTTTAGCAAATGGTCTTGCACCCCTTGGCCAAACGGTTTGCAAAACCGTTTGGGGCAAACGGTTTCAAAACCGTTTGAAGGGCAAACGGTTTCGCAAGGTCAGTTTGAGCAAACGGTTTCAAAACCATTTGAGGGAGTTGACCAAGGGTTTACCGTTTGATATTCCTGTTCATAATTATGTTGGTTAATAACTCACCAAATTTTATAGGTTAACTCCCAAGGAATCATGAGTTGAAGGCTAATCAATTAGAGAAACCTAATTGGATTAAGTGCTGATTTCCAACCTGATTACCTTGACCTTTTAGGGCAAACGGTTTCAAAACCGTTTGAGGGAGTTGACCAAGGGTTGACCGTTTGATATTCCTGTTCATAATTATGTTGGTTAATAACTCACCACATTTTATGGATTAGTTCCAAAGGAATAATTAGTTGAAGGCTAATCAATTAGGCAAAGCCTAATTGGATTAAGTGCTGATTTCCAATTTGATTAATTTGCCTTTTTGGGCAAACGGTTTCAAAACCATTTGAGAGGGTTGAATAAGGGTTTACCGTTTGAGATTCCTGTTCCTAATGATATTGTTTAATAACTAACCAAATTTTATGGATTAGTTCCAAAGGAATCATGAGTTGAAGTCTAATCAATTGGGCAAACCCTAATTGAAATCAGTGCTGAAATTCCAATGAGTTGATTTGAGATTTTTGGGTTGATTAGCCCAAACGGTTTCAAAATCATTTGGGAATCACCCAAACGGTCTCAAAACCGTTTGGGGGTCACCCAAGACCGTTTGGAGGTCTAGGGTTGGATATGGTTAAGTGTTTGAAGATCCAAAGATATGGCATGAACCCTAGTCGGCTAAGTGCTGATTTTGTAAGTATTGAGATGAGGTTTTGGGTGATTGAGCCCAAACGGTTTCAAAACCATTTGGGGATTACCCAAACGGCCTTAAACCGTTTGGAGGTCACCCAAGACCGTTTGGAGGTCTGGGGTCAAGTATGGTTGAGTAATTGAAGGTCTAAAGATACCAAATTAAAATGCAATCAAGTGCTGATTCGATGATCAACTCAATAGCTCAAACCCTAATGATTTTTTTACTAGAATCCAAGGGTTGGATGAGCCAAACGGTCTCAAGACCATTTGGAACTCATCCAAATGGTCTGAAGACCGTTTGGAGGCCACCCAAGACCTTTTGGAGGTCTAGGGGTGAGTATGGTTAAGCAATTGATGATCTAATGATACTAAGTTAAAATGTAATCAATTGCTGATTTGGTGATCAATCCAATGATCCAAACCCTAATTGGTTGACTTCGATTTTGATGATTTGATGGAAAAAAGTCTCAAGACCGTTTGTAGGTCATCCAAATGACCTCAAGACCGTTTGGGGTCAGGTCATGTTCAAATTGGATGATGGTTCAATGGGTTCAAATCAATTAGACTCCCATTGAAATATGTTGAAGGGTTGATGATTCCAAACCCTAATCCAAATGATTCAAGCCCTAATTGATGATCAATTGAGGGTCAATTGAGTGTAAAATCAGTTAAGGTTTGACCTAATTAACTCAATTGATGAGTGGATAATAAGTACATGATCGATTGAGGGGTTCAACATTGGAAACCCTAACTCAATTGGAGTGGTTAAGACACTCTTTGGTCCATGCGGTTTTGAGGAGGTTTGGACCAAATGGTCTCAAGACCGTTTGAGTCCAAACGGTCTCAAGACCGTTTGAGTCCAAACGGTCTCAAGACCGTTTGGGACCAAACAGTTTCAAAACGGTTTGGATTCATGCGGTTTCAAAACCGTTTGGAGGTTGAAAGTGCAAAACTGTTTGGGATCTTTTAAGGTCAAGAATGCTTATTACTTTGAAGGCTTAGATGGTTCAATGGTTGATTAATCTAAACCCTAATGATATCTAAAGACATTAAGGAAACAAGTAATTAGTTGGTTGATGCATGCTATGACTAATGGTGGACTTTACCAAAGTACCCTTGATGGGTTTAAGTAGTCAACACCTCTTGATCAAGCAAACCCTAACGAACATTGAAGTAATAATGTGACTTATGTTATCAAGGTTGAATTGACCTAACCCTAATCTAGGGTAATGTGATGCTATGCGAATAGTAAACCCTAATCTAGGGTAATGTGATGCTATGTGAATGGTAAACCCTAATCTAGGGTAATGTGATGCTTTGTGAATAGTAAACCCTAATCTAGGGAGATGTGATGATATGAACAAGTAACCCTAATTCTGAGTTATGCTTTTAAGAATGAAACTCCATGATTAAGAAATGAGATAACAATCACTATTCCTAATCTAGTTAAGAGGTTGAATAACTCTATTTGGATTAAATGAGAACCCTAACCCTAGAAACCAGCCGTGGTATTATGACACGGTCGTGGTGAGTCGTTTGTGGCATGACCGTGCAAGGTAGCACGGCCGTGGTATCAAATATATAATTTGAGAAGAACATGTATGGTGTTGTTATGATACAATATGCATGTTATTAGTTAATATTGATCATGTAGGTTTTCATAAAGAGGTGATCATATCCAGGTAAGGATTATGATATCTTATGTATTGAAATTACTTTACATGCTTCAAGTATAATGATATGCTATGATACCTAGTGAATGGTAAATTATGAGTTCAAGTACCTAGATTCTATAATCATGATGATAAATTTAGAAAGGTACTTGATAAATTGAGGAATTGAGATCCTAACACTTTGTGAGAAAAAGTATGGCTACAGGCCATGACTCCCCAATAATAATGTCAGACATTAGATATATGATCTAAGTCTGAAGAGAGTTAGTGTTGTAATAATGGTTTTATAGTAAATAAATGCCATACATGTTCTTCTATTTCTTAGAAGATAAATGACATATGGGTTTATCAAATTATAGTTGTATTGCTTTAATAGGAAGAATGGTTTAATTTGTTAAACATTGTTTTAACTACTCCCAGACAAATATAACTTCTTTGTGTACATTTATTTTCTTAAGCTGCAATAATTATGTTTCTGGCGAAGAGTTATAACTCTTGCTGGGACAATTTTATAATTGTCTCACCCCGTGGGAAACATATTTTTAGGTGGATGTGGGCGAGGAGGCAGAAATCCTTCAATAGGTGAAGGGCAGCATCAATAGTACCAGGGACAACAGTAAAGTTTCAGGTGGAGAACTGGCTGTTATGCCATGTATAGATGTAGTTAGAGTCCTATGTGTCGTCTCTGTACTCTCAGGTCCTCGGAGTAATAGTTAGTGCTTTCGAGTTTTTGGTCCAGTACCTCGAGATTTCTGTATCTTGCCTTATATAGTTAACATGGTAGTTGATGATTGTAATCTCGAGATACGACCTTACAGAGATGTACTGATGGATCAGTTTGTAAATAACTTATCATGTTGCTTTATGAAAAATCTTTACCATTTAAAGATATCTTCACAAAAAGTTTTAATTTTTAGTGATTTTTGGTAATCCAATGCTTAGTGAACGCTTCCACATTAGTTAATCTTGCTTTCTCGAGATAGACGTTACATTTAGTGGTATCAGAGCTCTAGGTTCGCTGAGTCTACAGAGACATAGGACTAAGGTTGTTGAGTCTATTCTAAGTGTTTTCTAGATTATCTGATAGTATCTTCTGCTCTCATAGGAGAAGAAGAACTTGAAGATGTCTGGATCACATGAAGAGCATGCTGCTGAGGGCAGTACTGCTGCACCAGGAGGAGGTGCAGGAGACCAGAATAGGGAGGGGCATGTACCTGAACAGCCCCAGATTGACCCAGTTGAGATAGAAAACCTAGCTCTCCATGCTTTATTTGATAAATTCCTGACAGCCATAACACACATAGCAGATAGGGTGCCACCATCTACACCTAGGGCACCAGCCCATCAGGAAGGTTATGGAGTCGGCAAGACTTTTGAGAGACTTCGCCGGGTGGGAGCCATAGACTATGCTGGTACATTTGACCCAGCAGATGCTGATCTATGGTTGACAGAGCTAGAAAAGGCTTTCAGGATCCTTGATATTCCTGAAGCTGAAAAGGTAAAACATGCGGTATACCTCCTAAAAGGGAGTGTTAGTAATTGGTGGATGATAGAGGAAGATAAGAGACCAGGCGAAGAAATAGGATGGGAGGTATTCCGACGAGAATTCATCAATAGATACTTCCCTAAGACGTATCTAGATGAGAATATCTCTCAATTTGAGAAGATCACACAAGGACAGATGAACGTTAGTGAATATGAAGCTAAGTTCATGGAGTTGCTGCGGTTTTGTCCACAGATGGCAGTTAGTGATGAAGAAAGAATTCAGCATTTTGAAAAGGGATTGAACGTTGAACTAGCCACTCCTGTGTCTGCCTTAGAGAACAGAGAAAGGTTTGCCACCTTTGTGGAGTCAGTAAGAAGGATAGAGAGGTTGGAAATCGAGAAACAACAGACAAGTAGTAAGAAGATGTACACCCAGCCTCAAGATCAAAGGCCTGAAAGTTTTAAGAAGCCAAGATTTTACCGACAGCAATATCAGGATTTCCTACCCAGACACAATGGATGTCAAGTGGAAGTAGGGATCATAGTAGTACACCAAGAAGACCCTCCGACATAGCATCAACATCGGTAACTGGATCGTATAGACACTTTGCACCCAAGATCTGTTACCAATGTAGACAACCGGGACATCTGGCAAAGGATTGTCCAGACAGGAATACAATAATGACTCAACCTCAAGGACAGAGTCTGCAAGGCTCACAAGGGAGGCAATATAATAATAGAGGACGTGGACAGACGTCCCAGACAGGTCGGATGAAATAAGTTTTGTTTTGATATTTCATATCAGGATTCTATGTGTTAAATATATGAAAATTAGCTGTTTTTGAATTCCTTTGATTAAGTCCTAGAAGGACACAAGGGAGATAAGAACTTATATCTTACTCAGTATTCTTTAAAACAATTTATAATCTCCCTTAATTGTGTATTAAAAGATGAGATATAGATGTGATACCTGAAGAATAATCTAGTATGGTAAATCATGTGTGTATAATGATATGAAAAGTGAGGAATATGATGATAAGTAAAATACATACTACCTAATCTCAATACTTTTATACCCTATCCAGGTATATGGTTATTGTAGATAAGGCAAGTATGAAACTCTTAGATTGTTATCTTTTTTATTACTCTGATCAGGTGATTATTCTGAAACAATCTAGAGAGTATAAGGAAATTAACGAGAAAAGCTAAGTGAAACTTCTAAATAAACATACTCAGTGAATCTTCTTAGTGAATACTTAGTGAATATACTTAGTGAACATACTCAGTGAATTTCCTCAGTGAACACTTAGTGAACTTTCTTAGTGAATACTTAGTGAACTTCCTCAGTGAATATACTTCGTGAATATACTCAGTGAATTTCCTCAGTGAATACTTAGTGAATATACTCAGTGAACTTCCTTAGTGAATACTTAGTGAATATACTCAGTGAATTTCCTCAGTGAATACTTAGTGAATATACTCAGTGAATTTCCTCAGTGAATACTTAGTGAATATACTCAGTGAACTTCCTCAGTGAATACTTAGTGAACATACTTAATGAGCATACTTAGTGAACATACTCAGTGAATTTCCTCAGTGAATACTTAGTAAACATACTTAGTGAGCATACTTAGTGAACATACTCAGTGAATTTCCTCAGTGAATACTTAGTAAACATACTTAGTGAGCATACTTAGTGAACATACTCAATGAATTTCCTCAGTGAATACTTAGTGAACATACTTAGTGAGCATACTTAGTGAACATACTCAGTGAATTTCCTCAGTGAATACTTAGTGAACATACTTAGTGAGCATACTTAGTGAACATACTTAGTGAATTTCCTCAGTGAATACTTAGTGAGCATACTTAGTGAACATACTCAGTGAATTTCCTCAGTGAATACTTAGTGAACATACTTAATGAGCATACTTAGTGAACATACTCAGTGAATTTCTTCAATGAATACTTAGTGAACATACTTAGTAAGCATACTTAGTGAGCATACTTAGTGAACATACTCAGTGAATTTCCTCAGTGAATACTTAGTGAACATACTTAGTGAGCATACTTAGTGAACATACTCAGTGAATTTCCTCAGTGAATACTTAGTGAACATACTTAGTGAGCATACTTAGTGAACATGCTCAGTGAATTTCCTCAGTGAATACTTAGTGAATATACTTAGTAAACATACTTAGTGAACATACTCAGTGAATTTCCTCAGTAAATACTTAGTAAGCATACTCAATGAACTCCTTCAGTGAAAGCTTTTGAGACAACATACTTAGTAAATTTACTTAGTGAAATCTTCCAAGACAAATTGCTTAGTGAATCTTCTCAGTGAATATTTCCAAATTAATTTATTATCAAACTTTCTTAGTGAATTGTTTCAAATAAATAAAGGATTGCTGAGTGAATTATCTGTGTTAAGGTATGTATGTTTCTCTTTTGGTAAACATTCTTGGGTGATACTAGAAGAATGTTCCTTTATGCTTCTTCCTTTCAAAAGTATGGACACCTTATGTTAGGGGTTTATGCTTTGCACAAACATAAATAGTGATAAGAAGTAATTAATGAAAGGGACTTTGTGTGAATTACAAATCTATAATATCATCATAATTTTGAGATAATATGGGGAAACTTGAGGGCCTTACTAATGAATAATCTGTCCCTCCTTTTCCTGGGATTTCGGGGACGAAATCCTTGTTAGGGGTTTATAATTTGTAACACCCCTGACCTGGGTTATGAACTAACCCTAGGTGTTTTGCTTAAAATTATGATTAGAGGCTTGTGTTTAACCCTTGATATGTCATTAAAGCTTTAGAAGAATCTATATTTTCATTTCTGCCCTTTTTGAACAATGTTGTAAGATTGTTTTGTTTAATAGGGACCTATATGCAAATTACCCAATAGAGGGGTTAACTTGCAAATTGCACATTTTAAGATGTTACTTTGATGATGAGACATCATAATAATGAATATGATGTGGTGATATGGATTCCCCAAGCTTGGGCACCAAAATATAGCTTGTAGAGCAATCCTTGTACTTTAAAACCTAGTTTTGGTGTAAAAGTGCAATTTACCCAAAAATCTAGGGTGAAACATGTAAAATATACCCTCTAGAGTACCTATCATGCATTTTAACATCACGTTGAGTAAAGAAAATGAGGGGGGCGCCTCATTTGAGTAACCATATAAGAAGGATAATCATTGTAATTGAATAATCAAGATGTATGCAAAATAACCCTTATATATGTATGACTTAATAAAGTGTTTGGATTCTTTTCCTCTAAACCAAGGTTGAGAGATAATTTTTCATGTTATGAGAAGGGAGGAACGTGGCAAAGAAGTAGGAGAGGGGCATGGAGGATATAGATGTAAAAGAGAAGAAGTATTTATCATTGCCTTGGAAATATGCCCAAAAATATATAAGCAAGCTCTTTCCACAATCAAGGGATCGTTCCCTTCATTTCCTCTTCTCATCCTTTTTCTTTGGGCCGAATAAGGAGGAGGTTAGGAGCAGAGGAGGACGACCAAGTTGATCTAGGTAAGTTTGGTCATCTTCTAGCTCGGATTCATGGAGGAAATTCCATTACAAGGTTGGTTTGCTAGTATTCCTTACACAAACTCTTGCTTCTAGCCATCTTCTCCATCCAATTATTGAAGAAAGGACCTTGGACGACCCCTGGAGCTCAAGCCACCATTAAAGATACGGAGCTTGGAGCTCTAGATCAGATTCTAAGGCGGGTTTTATAACTCTAAACCTTAAAGCTTTGATTATGCATCTTCTTTTCTTGCAAACGTTGCTAGTTCTTCTTCCCTCCATCCTTCTTTGCACTCTTGCAAGCAAAACCGTGGAGAACAGGCCTTGATCTGGAGGTAGAATAAGGGGGCTTGAATACCAATGCTACTTTAGCAAATGGTCTTGCACCCCTTGGCCAAACAGTTTGCAAAACCGTTTGAAGGGCAAACGGTTTCGCAAGGTCAGTTTGAGCAAATGGTTTCAAAACCGTTTTAGGGAGTTGACCAAGGTTTTAACGTTTGAGATTCCTGTTCATAATTATGTTGGTTAATAACTCACCAAATTTGATAGGTTAACTCCCAAGGAATCGTGAGTTGAAGGCTAATCAATTAGAGAAACCTAATTGGATTAAGTGCTGATTTCCAACCTGATTACCTTGACCTTTTAGGGAAAACGGTTTCAAAACCGTTTGAGGGAGTTGAACAAGGGTTTAAAGTTTGATATTCCTTTTCACAATTATGTTGGTTAATAACTCACCAAATTTTATGGATTAGTTCCAAAGGAATCATGAGTTGAAGGCTAATCAATTAGGCAAAGCCTAATTGGATTAAGTGCTGATTTCCAATTCGATTAATTTGCCTTTTTGGGCAAACGGTTTCAAAACCGTTTGAGAGGGTTGAACAAGGGTTTACCGTTTGATATTCCTGTTACAAATGATATTGGTTAATAACTCACCAAATTTTATGGATTATTTCCAAAGGAATCATGAGTTGAAGGCTAATCAATTGGGCAAACCCTAATTGAAATTAGTGCTGCAATTCCAACGAGTTGATTTGAGAT
This sequence comes from Alisma plantago-aquatica, assembly GCA_963693085.1. Classification (NCBI taxonomy): domain Eukaryota; kingdom Viridiplantae; phylum Streptophyta; class Magnoliopsida; order Alismatales; family Alismataceae; genus Alisma; species Alisma plantago-aquatica. Next base: position 390,527,595 of record OY856414.1, on the reverse strand, counting down.
TTTTGGGTTGATTAGCCCAAACGGTTTCAAAACCGTTTTTGAATCACCCAAACGGTCTCAAAACCTTTTGGGGGTCACCCAATACCGTTTTTAAGTCTAGGGTTGGATATGGTTAAGTGTTTGAAGATCCAAATATATGGCATGAACCCTAATCGGCTAAGTGCTGATTTTTGTAAGTATTGAGATGAGGTTTTGGGTGATTGAGCCCAAATGGTTTCAAAACCGTTTGAGGATTACCCAAACGGCCTTAAGACCGTTTGGAGGTCTGGGGTCAAGTATGGTTGAGTAATTGAAGGTCTAAAGATACCAAATTGAAATGCAATCAAGTGTTGATTCGATGATCAACTCAATAGCTCAAACCCTAATGATTTTTTCACTAGAATCCAAGGGTTGGATGAGCCAAACGGTATCAAGACTGTTTGGAACTCATCCAAACGGTCTCAAGACCATTTGGAGGCCACCCAAGACCGTTTGGAGGTCTAGGGGTGAGTATGGTTAAGCAATTGATGATCTAATGATACTAAGTTAAAATGTAATCAATTGCTGATTTGGTGATCAATCCAATGATCCAAACCCTAATTGGTTGACTTGGATTTTGATGATTTGATGGGAAAACGGTCTCAAGACCGTTTGGAGGTCATCCAAACGACCTCAAGACCGTTTGGGGTCAGGTCATGTTCAAATTGGATGATGGTTCAATGGGTTCAAATCAATTAGACTCCCATTGAAATATGTTGAAGGGTTGATGATTCCAAACCCTAATCCAAATAATTCAAGACCTAATTGATGATCAATTGAGGGTCAATTGAGTGTAAAATCAGTTAAGGGTTGACCTAATTAACTCAATTGATGAGTGGATAATAAGTACATGATCGATTGAGGGGTTCAACATTGGAAACCCTAACTCAATTGGAGTGGTTAAGACACTCTTTGGTCCATGCGGTTTTGAGGAGGTTTGGACCAAACGGTCGCAAGACCATTTGGGACCAAACGGTTTCAAAACCGTTTGGATTCATGCGGTTTCAAAACCATTTGGAGGTTGAAAGTGCAAAACCATTTGGGATCTTTTAAGGTCAAGAATGCTTATTGCTTTGAAGGCTTAGATGGTTCAATGGTTGATTAATCTAAACCCTAATGATATCCAAAGACATTAAGGGAAAAAGTAATTAGTTGGTTGATGCATGCTATGACTAATGGTGGACTTTACCAAAGTACCCTTGATGGGTTTAAGTAGTCAACACCTCTTGATCAAGCAAACCCTAACGAACATTGTAGTAATAATGTGACTTATGTTATCAAGGTTGAATTGACCTAACCCTAATCTAGGGTAATGTGATGCTATGTGAATAGTAAACCCTAATCTAGGGTAATGTGATGCTATGTGAATTGTAAACCCTAATCTAGGGTAATGTGATGTTATGTGAATAGTAAACCCTAATATAGGGAGATGTGATGATATGAACAAGTAACCTTAATTCTGAGTTATGCTTTTAAGTATGAAACTCCATGATTAAGAAATGAGATAGGAATCAATATTCCTAATCTAGTTAAGAGGTTGAATAACTCTATTTGGATTAAATGAGAACCCTAACCCTAGAAACCAGCCGTGGTATTATGACACGGTCGTGGTGAGTCCTTTGTGGCACAACTGTGGTATCACATATATAATTTGAGAAGAACATGTATGGTGTTGTTATGATACAATATGCATGTTATTAGTTGATATTGATCATGCAGGTTTTCATAAAGAGGTGATCATATCCAGGTAAGGATTATGATATCTTATGTATTGAAATTACTTTACATTCTTCAAGTATAATGATATGCTATGATACCTAGTGAATGGTAAATTATGAGTTCAAGTACCTAGATTCTATAATCATGATGATAAATTTAGAAAGGTACTTGATAAATTGAGGAATTGAGATCCTAACACTTTGTGAGAAAAAGTATGGCTACAGGCCATGACTACCCAATAATAATGTCAGACATTAGATATATGATCTAAGTCTGAAGAGAGTTAGTGTTGTAATAATGGTTTTATAGTAAATAAATGCCATACATGTTCTTCTATTTCTTAGAAGATAAATGACATATGGGTTTATCAAATTATAGTTGTATTGCTTTAATAGGAAGAATGGTTTAATTTGTTAAACATTGTTTCAACTACTCCTAGACAAATATAACTTCTTTGTGTACATTTATTCTCTTAAGCTGCAATAATTATGTTTCTGGCGAAGAGTTATAACTCTCGCTGGGACAATTTTATAATTGTCTCACCCCGTGGGAAATATATTTTTAGGTGGACGTGGGTGAGGAGGCAGAAATCCTTCAATAGGTGAAGGGCAGCATCAACAGTACCAGGGACAGGATTGAAGTTTCAGGTGGAGAACTGGCTGTTATGTCACGTATAGATGTAGTTAGAGTCCCATGTGTTATCTCTGTACTCTTAGGTCCTCGGAGTAATAGTTAGTGCTTTCGATTTTTTGGTCCAGTACCTCGAGATTTCTGTATCTTGCTTTATATAGTTAACATGGTAGTTGATGATTGTAATCTCGAGATACGACTTTACAGAGATGTACTGATGGATCAGTTTGTAAATAACTTATCATGTTGCTTTATGAAAAAGCTTTACCATTTAAAGATTTCTTCACAAAAAGTTTTAATTTTTAGTGATTTTTGGTAATACGCTTCTTAGTGAACGCTTCCGCATTAGTTAATCTTGCTTTCTCGAGATAGACGTTACACAGCCGAATAGTATTTAATGCTTAAGGCAAAATACAGAACATTGGTTGAGGCCTTGGTTATGTAGTTGATCTTGTTATACTTGTAGTTACTTATATGTGCCTCATGTTACGTAGTAAGATCTTATGAATCTTATCTTGTGAATCATGTTCTATAAAGAGATATTTGGTGTTATGCCTTCCGTACATCTGGTAAGCCTGATGGTATGAATAGCCTTGCTATATAAACTGCTCTTGTTATATCTTTATCAGTTATCTACTGTTGTTGCTTTATCTTTCTGAGGTTTTGTAGTTTCGGTGGGGAGTTATGTTTCTCACTGGGACTGTGTGTCTCACCCCGCTGGTTTACACCTTTTTTAGGTGTTCGAGCTAGACATGGTGGTGGTCATGGAGTTGCGGCCGAGTAGCAAGAGGAGCAGTAGAAGGCAAGCGATGGGCATGCTGCTGTTTTGGTTGTTTGGTAGTAGAGTCTTAGAGTCATCCCTGTACTCTCAGGTCCTTGGAGATGTTTTGACGTTGTTTCACGATGTATAGTTGTCGATGTTTTGTATATCATGCTGCTGGCCAGATGTGGGTCGTTATGTATGTATTAATAGGTGATGAACTCATGTGATGGCTAGACAACTGATCTCCTAAGCTGTGGACATGTATCAAAACTCGTAAACGTTTATTTAACCCATTTCTTTGCAGGATGAGGACCTAAATGTAATAGTTTATCAGTTATTCCGCTTTCTGCAATCGGTTTTAATTAACCCGTGTTTTTGGTATTTGTGGTTTATGGTGTTTTTTGCACGTTTTCACGTAACACCTCATTGTCTGTGTGATAGTGGGATGTGTTGCCGCAGGTAACCTAGGTTGTAATGCTAGTATCCAATCTACTATATGCATCACTATTGTCCTAACCTATCCAACAAGAGCATAAGCATATGATTCTCTATCCTGATCAGGTCAAGATGGGAATTCTCAGGCACTGGTTCTTCTCTTGCCTGATCCCTTGCACCCTCTCCTGGTGCAACAAAATTGCCCTTAGGAATGTGTTTCTCGTGTTCCCTAGTCATTTATAAACCTTACCCTTTACTCTTGCATAAGCAGAAGTCACTATAGGGTATACTGGAGGACACTAACACAGACTCAACACCTTATTCCTATGTCTCTGTAGACTTAGCGAACCTTAAGCTCTGATACCAAAACTGTAACGACAGTCGATCAAATCGTTACTAATTAAGCAGAATTAAACATAAACAACAGATTAATGAAAATCACTAAAAATTAAAACCATTTTTTCAAAGAGATCCATTCCAAAGAAAACTCTTACTGAAAGGTCCAAAACCTTATATACATCATTATTCACATTGTACATATCTGGTACATCTCATCTCGAGAACAACATATAACAGTTGCTTTACCAAACTATACCTGAGCAACATAAAACCTCGAGGCACGTAAGTCAAAATCTCTTATTGATCATAAAACCAGTACGAACCAACTCCAAGGACCTGAGAGTACAGAGACAACACATAGGACTTCTATTGACAAGACATGACAGACAGTACACTCAACCTGAGTTGTCACTGCTGCCTCAGCTATTGTTCCTCCTCTGCAAAAAGGTCTTCACCTCCTCGTGCATGTCCACCTAAAAATATGGATCCCACAGGGGTGAGACAATTGTAATTGTCCCAACGAGAGATATAACTCTCCACCGACCATATTATTATCACAAATTAAACATTTATAAACTAAGCAACGGTTCTTTTTATATTAATAAGCAGGATAATTCACTATATGAACAGAATGAGGTAATCTCCTTTCTTAAGGAGAACATTGCATCTACCCATGGTAGAGTTGTAAATCATCTATCTGCTTTGCAAGGAATGTAAAGAAACATAAATCACATCTATCCACTAAGGATGCATAAAAGAAATGTAACATCAGCCAAATGATTTCTGTATTTAAGCAAACATGCTAGGCGGCTGATTACATTTTACAATCACATGTATGCCCTGAGGAGATGAGATATGCCACTCATACTCCAACCGACCACTGCGAAGTCGAAATCGGTTCCATACATAGGTCAATGGAAGAGCCGGACTCCATGACCTCCCACATCTCGGCCAGTGGGAGACCACAAGAAGGACCATGTCAACTGCTCATCATATCTTACCAGGGTATACTGGCAACTGCTACAAGAGTTACAGCGTCAGCTGCCTCTCTTCGGCATCGAGAGATTTAATGTTTATCTCACATCGATCTAGAATTCATCACCATCGGGAAATTCATGATACATCCATCCCGACACATATAACGAAGGATTGAGAGATTTAATGTTTATCTCACATCAATTTCTTCATCAGGTCATAAGGTATGCGCGCCCATCACCCCCATGTATATTCAACAATATGCGTTCATCAGGAGATCCCGTAGGAAAACCTGTTTCACCATCACCAACTACTGACGATGATGGATCTATGGCTAGGGCACTGCATGATAAGATTCCACTTGATTAATTAAGTGCATTACCATATTGTTTTAGCATCACTCAAGTTTCAAACAAGAATTATTATAACAGATGCTACAAAGAAAGGCGTAAACCATTTATAAAGTTCTTTCAAAATCTTTAAAACACATGATACTTGGGATCTTAGTCCCTTATCACATTAGTGGGAATTCTCATTCCTTCACATCGTCATTATCATGGTTACTAGATATGGGTATTCAAACCCTTGGTTCATCACAAAACACTATTACCACTTATCAGGTAACTAATACCTCTAGGTCCTCAAACCAAGGTATACATGGTACTTGTTATACAAGCATCTCACATGGCTCACAAGGCCCATTAAGTATCTTGTCACCTCTCACTAGGCAACAACTTATTCACATGGCTCACAAAGCCATTATACATCTTGTCACCTCTCACAAGGCAACAACTTATTCACATGGCTCACAAGGCCATTACACATTATACTTTTTATGCAAGTATTTAACATGCCTTACAAGGCTTATGCAATAAAAGAGATAAAACCTTCCCATCATTAGGGTTAGGATTTCCCCTTTATAACCGATTAGGGTTTCATGTTCATTTTATTGATCCAAACCCTAATTCATTGCTCCACACATCTAGGATCATATTTGATATCATAAGTATTCAATCATACTTATTTATTCTCATCATTATATCTCAACGTAACAATTCACATGACACACTTCATGTGTTACTCATCCAAGTATATTGGATTTAAGGTGCATCAACCTTGAAGTGTTGGATGTGATATCTATCATGTCTTGATGTATCACTTCTCTCATCACTTTTAACATACTTAAGTTCATAAACTTATCTTGTATTAGGGTATGTCCCATCCTAATACTTTATGCACTAGTTCATCACATTTATCATGTAATGTATTGGTCATAAGTCACACATTTGAATTATTCAACCATCATCAATGATATGGACTCATCTCAGGTTAAGGCATTATTGATATAAGGTTGTCCATTATCAACCACTCTAGGTGCTTCTCCTATCAAGGTATTAGCTACACCATTACTTGGTGTTACACTCATCACTCCTAAGAGTGTCCTTCCCTCATCTTTACAAGGTGTATAAGGTTAAAGATGTGCATATGTTCACCATATCGAGTTGTAGGTGTACAAGCACCACCATATCGGGTTGGAGGTATATGACCATCATCCATATCGGGCTAGAGGTGTTTGTATGTGTTACCCATGTCGTGCATGAGGTACTAAGCCATCACCATTTTGGGCTAGAGGTGCATTCAATCACCATATCGGGCAGCTCACCATCTAGGGTTGGCCATGACAGATTAGGGTTTGCCATATCGGTTTCAACCCAATATACAAATCAATAGGAGTGTAGGGCACCAAACCATATTGGGATACACCATCAAACATTAGGTTGCAACACCCATGTTGGGTTAGGGTTGATTGTGATGGACACATAGTACATATATGTGTCGCCCATGATGCTTAAGAGGTATCAACTCATCAACATGTCAGGCTACCATATTGTCTAGGGTTGTGTATTGTGCAACCCTATCATGCAAGGTCATGTGTCGTGCAACCATGTCATGCAAGGTCATGTAGGCCTCATGATACTAAGTACCAACGATGTATTATATGATCATATCGTGCAATAGCACTTGTTACTCTACACTTATATCGAGTTACCCAAATTAGGGTTTCATGTCAACTTATAAGTATTCATTCAACCTTGTATCGTGTATGGAGTCTATACTTGACTCCCTATCGTGCAAGAGGTGTATACTACACCCCCACATCGTGCAACAAAGTATTCATTCATACCCATATCGTTCAAGTGAAGTAGGTGTATCATCATATCGGGTTAAAAGTGCTTTCTTGTATGCTTGCACCCAATATCACTTTTATAAGGTGATACCATCATCTTCAAGCTCTAGACCTTTGTTCTAACTATTATAGTTCATGGCAACAGGTCCAAACAACTACTAGAACTCATAATTTCATCAACTATTTCAGGAAATTTTGAAATTAAAGTAGATCATTAAATACAACAATTTAGGTGATGAATAATAACATGAGTGAGTTAAATTTATATAACTCACCTTAAGAACCACTTCAAAGCTTTAATATCCAAAGCTCCATGTTCCTAAGGTTGAAGATGACTTCAAAACTCCTCTATATGCAAAGAATCACCATGGATAAGCAATTGGTGAAGAAGAAAAGAAAAGAAGATCAAAACCCTAAATTCATGCTTCAATCCAATGTTGAAGATGATCATTGTCTCACCTTAGGGTTAAGTTTTGAGTTCCTTAGCTCCTTGGCCGACACAACCTTGCTTGTGGCCGATACCCCCTCACTTGTGGCCAAAATCACTTCAATTGGCCGATATCAACTTTCTATGGACAATATCAACATGGTATGGTCGATACACTTGCTATGGCCGATACCCAAGGCCTATGCATGATACCCTTGTTCCCTTGCACGATATGCCAACCCTCTTGCACGATATGGCACTCACTTGCACGATATGGCACTCAACTCTTCACCCTATTGGCCGATATCACCTTATATGGCCAATTTCACCTACTTGGCTGATATGCTTTTGCTATGGGCAATATCCAAGGGCCTATGCACGATACCCTTGTTTTCCTACATGATAAAAGAGCCCCATGCACGATACCATAAGGTAGGAGGGTGGTAAGGGTCGAAAATTTTCACTTAAGGGTGAAACTAGGGGTATATATACTTGTTGCACATGAAAGAAGGTAAAAATGAGGTGTCAACATTTTGAGCTAGTAGGTGACACGTGTACATGCATGAATCAACATTTATCTTGTCTTGCAAAATGATTAAGGATCATATTGAGATGCAAATTCGTCCATTACGTATCCATTTGGATAAGTCATCTAGGTTTAATCACTATTTTAAGTCAAACTGATACACTTTTTCTAAGGAAACTTGTTGGCCATCACACCTCACCTCCTTGAGGTGCTTTGCATGATATGGAATTTTCCGAGAGTTCAAAAAACGATATGGGACACCTCCTTGGGCTCCATGGCTGATAGGCACTCATATATAAGCTTTTCAACTTGATACAACTCAAGTTAAGCTTCCAAATTCAACCCTTTTTCTTGGTCATTTCATCACCAAGAGTATCATCATTCATAATTGATCCAAACATGGTGTATCATTCATTATATATTCTCTAAATTATACATAGAGGAATTAGGGACATTCTAGAGGTGGTAATTTGCATATCAACCCCACATTTTGGGTAAATTACAATTTGTACCAAAATTGGTGCACAAGGTACCAACATTGTTCAAACAAGTTCAAACTTAGAATTTAGGCTTTCCACAAGCCACCACCTAGCATCATTCTCTCTCTTATGATGCTAAAACATATAATGGACATTCAACATGTGACATTTTTCATTATAGCCCCTCAACTTGGGCAAATTGCACTTTGGTCCAAAACAAAGGAAAATTGCTCAAACATCATTCAATCGGGACCAAACTTTAAACATGAGTGTGTCACATGATAAAAAAGCACCTTAGAGGATTATATTAAATTTCTAATCAACTTAATTAGCTAAAACAAATAGGGTTACCTCATAACCCAGGTCAGGGTCGTTACACTACATATGTCACTCTCAGGGTGGGTTTGTTCGATACACTATTCTCTAACAAGTACCTGTGTGCTTGACTTGATATCACATATCATGATTAATGAGACTCAGTCACAGTCAAAACACACTCTAGTGTTATGTATTATTGCTGTCTATTTTGCTTCCACAGTAATATCCGACTAGGGACATAACAAGAATATATGTACTCTTATCATACATATGCTTTCATTGTTCTGGCCCTTAACCCAAAGACATAGGTCATCAAGTAACATCATTCTCTAGACATCTATCGTGTTTGTGTCATCATCTAATGATTGAGACAAACATAATAGACATAATTACCTTTATCATTATCAAATCAGGTATATGATGCTCCATTACAATAATCGTGTGATTGTCTCTCTAGGAATACATACCAACATCATTTTCTCTCTATTCTTTAGAATTTGATGAACAACCAAGACATAGTTGAGTTAGTAGTAACATACCAAAAAGAAGTTTTGATAAGGTAATTTTCAATCACCCATTTATCCCATAAGGTATCTTTTTTGTTGGCAACATCCCATCCACTGAGAACAAGGAAAGCAAGAGAGATATCATAATTTTTTCTTATGCCCATACCCCCTTCTTACTTTGTCTTAGTGACCTTGTCTCACTTGACTAAATGAAGCATTGACTTATCATCAACTCTGCTCCAGAGAAACTCAAGACATAACATCTCTATATCCTCCATGTAGACTTTGGAATAGGAAAAGAGTAGCACCAACACAGATACACATTTTTAAGAGTATGTTGAATAAGCTCCGATCTACCAACCATAGAGAGGCACTTAGATTCCAACCTTCAATCTTAGCTTTAATCTTGTCCACATGAGGGGCGCATGCAATTTTGTTGATCTTACCAACAACCAGGGAAACCCTTAAGTATTTTAAGGAAAATAACTTTCTTTGAAGTTCATGACATGGATGAGTTCAACTTTAGGATAATTCTTATTGAAAAAGACCCACTCTTTGAGGCGCTAATTCTCAAACTTGAAAGACTCCCAAACATTTTAAGAACATTCAAGATTTTCAAGGCATTATGATCAATAGCCTCAAGAAAGATGCCAAATCATCAAAAAAAATAAAACAAGACATATGCATGTTTCTTGAAGCCTTCAAAGGAGTGGTCTCGTTATTACTTGCAACATGGTCCATAATAGCTAAATAAGCTTACATAATAATGACGAATAAGTATGGGGCTGTAGGGTCCCTTTGTCTAATCTAATTGGAGTTTGAACAACTAAGTGGTTCATCGTTAAAGAGAACATGGTAAGAAATAACATTAAAGTTCCTTGTAATCCAATTAATCCATAATGTTGGGAAGCTCAATTTGAACATAACAACACATAAGAAGGCCCAATTCACTATGTCACATGCCTTAGAACTAAATATCAATGATAAGACACATTTACTCTCTGATTTCTTTTATTTAAGTCATGCAAGATTTCATAGGATAAGCATATTTGATACCGCGTCCCATCAAATAAATTATATTGATTAAAACTAATAATAAAGGGCAAAACAATTTGAAGCATTTTAGCCATAATTTTTGAAATTATTTCATAAACGACATTGCACAATGCAATAGGCCTCCAATTCCTAATTTCAGATATGTCAAGCCCCTAGAATATGAGTAAGGAAAATATTGCTAGCTTCTTTCAGTAATTTGAATCTATGGTAACTTGAGAAATGTCAGACGCAATAAGAAGTCAAGCTTTTTTAATAAAACAAGCATTGAATTCATCAGGGCCATGGGTCTTATCAAGATTAAGACTGGAAACAATGACATCAATTTCTTTCCAAGAATACGGGCAATTAGGTAAATCTTCCGACAGTTGGTAAACTTTGGCGCTGTCCATTCAAAATTACTGAATTATTTGATTGAAAAGACCAGAATAAAAGTCACTGACATGAAGATTAGAATATCATGAAGATTAGAATTGAGAACTCCATAAATGTTTATATTTGTGAAATTATTTCCTTGACACCTAATTTTTGTAGAAGAATAAAAAAATCTAGTGTTTTGATATCCCTATTTAAGCCACAAAATTTTGGGTTTTTTTCTTCTCAAAAACTCTCTTCATTAGATTTTAAATGATTTCCTTGCTAGTGATTTTCACCTCTTCATCCACACAATTTCCAACTGAAGTAAAAGATTTGGAGTATTTAGAGAAGGTAAAGTTAATTGGGGATGAATAATGGTAAATGTGGAGACCACAATGGACGATACTGGTATTTGTGCCAAAAAGAAAACATAGTAAACAAGAAGAATACATAGAGTAAAAGAGATTATGAGAGAATTTATACAGGGAATGTTGTGAATGGTTAGATATCTGCAGGTGGATAGAGATTAAATTTGTTGTGACAAGAGTTATGGATTGGAGACCTTGGTTGAGACCGAATATGGGCTAGGGACCACACTGGAGATTAAATGTAACCAAAAGCAAAAAAGTGAGGAGAAGTTTGAGGAGAGAGACAATCACAATGGGCATGTTTGGTATCCTGGATTTTGCCGTATTGGATTGTATTTTGGCATCCATTTATAGAAAGTTTATGTTTGGTTTATAGGATTCCAGAAACGAGGCTAATCCCGGGATTTCCGAACATCATAGGAATCCCGCATTTTGGTTTCCATCAAAATTCTCCCGGACACCAAAATCCAACTGTGCTTGACCCATGAACCAAAAAAAAAACCATGTATTTTACAAATCCGGAAAACCAAGTATAAAATTTGTGTTTGCAGGATTTTGACAATGCAGTATTTTGCAAATATATGATGGCGTAAATGCAGGATTCGTGAAAATCCAGCAAACCAAACGTGCCCAATGAGGACGCAGGGTGTTTTTAAGTCGTGCATTCTAACCAGATATATATTTTATGTAATAAAATGAAAATGACAAGTTTACAAATTTAGAACACAATAATGTATTCGGCTGACTGTAACAAACCATTTAAAGGAAATGATTTGAGGATCCGAATAAGGCTAAAGCCCCCTCGGACCTGCCTGCTTGGTTCGGCCCGTGCCTGTTGATCGGAAACCCCAAATGTAGTCGTCCCGGGTTTCTGCCCTCCAGCTCATCCACGGCCCACCTGAAGTCAGAAATAGAAATTCTGGCCTGCCGAGACAAGGGTTTCCTCCGCCCGTTCCCCAAAAAAACCCCAAATTCGAAAAACGAGGGTTTCCTCCAGCTCTGCTCCTGTATCCCACCTCCGCTACTCTGCTCCGCCGCGGTTTGTCTTCTGCGCAGCACTTGGTTCGTTTCTATCGCCCCCTTCATGGCGGAGACCTCGTATGATGGTGGGATTGGCGGAAAGTTCAGGAAGCGCCCGTCCCGGAGGGCCTCCTCCACACCTTATGATCGCCCACCGACGGCTATTCGCCCAACTGCCCGAGCCATTAACTCTGAAGGCGAAAGGAGCGGATGGTTATCCAAATTTGTGGATTCCGCTCCCAGGTTGCTCATGAGCACCGCCTCTAAACTGTTCCCCTTCCGCAGCAAACAACTCGAGGCTCCTAATCTGACGTCGGCACCAGGTTTGTTGTATACCCCAGCTTTTAAATAATTTCTCCTAAGCAAGGTTGTCACCTCGGAGGACATTTTTCTTTTTGTCAGTTGGTCCCTCCGGTTGCCAGGTCTATTTTGTATGAATTCAGCGGGAGACTTTTTGTGTTTGTGCGTACCAATTTACCAAGACTTCAGAATGCTTAACTTATCCTGATCTATCATAGGTTGAATTTTAATGGTTTATGACTTAATGTCGTTTAGGGTTTTAATATATTTTCCTTGCATTGAAATGAGCTGGATTGAAAAAAGAAAAGAAATGAGCTGGATTGTAATGAGTTTGCTGTATTTTTAGTCGGGCTGGCATCCATTTGCTTTCTTGACGGTGTTGGGTTAATGGCGAGTTCGTCAACCAAATAAAGCAAAATATAAGTTACAGTGCAGTTTGCTATACTCGATTAACGATTGAACTGAAGGATGTCACACATTGCTAAGAGCCTCAAAGACGTAATAAGAGTTTTTTCAAGCATCTAAATGACACCATTATAAGAGCTTATAACCCAATGGTCGATTTAAGTAATAATTAAATAAGAATAATATACGCATGCTACTACTTCGTTTTCTTTAAGTATTATGGTCCTGATTGATTTGCGAGCGAGGAGAGGAAGCTCCTGCGTTGGTTTGAGCTAGCCATGGTAATGAGATGAAAGTTGGAATCCTTTTTGCTGCTAGAATATGTGGATTATATTGGAAATAATAAGCACAAGAAAGCTTTTGGCGAAGTTTTAATAGAATATCTGCAATGAAAAAATGAATGAGATTAAAATAAAAACAAGAAAACTATTTTGGAACAATTTTATCAGGGTTTGAGATGCTAGTAGATTCTCTTTGAAATCAAAATTCTAAGCCCACCGTGGCCTTGGCATGGTGATTCCTCTCTCAAAACTCCAAGTAGATCTGTAACTCCAGAGATAGCAACAAAAACAAATTCTCCGACCGTGCCATAAATCAAGACTACACAGTAAGGAGGTGCTGTTTCTTTGTATGAAGCACACTTTAATGATTGAAGAGGAAAAATATTCAAAGGAAGTATCTGCTGTTTGAGTCAATTATTCCTACCAAATCCTGAAATCAAGATGCTGACAGTCCTCGAGAAAATGCAACCTTAAACTAACCAACTGTCAAATTTACATTAATTAGATACTGAAGGAGGTTGTATATACATATAATCACTGATTGGATATGGAATACCAATATTGATTTCAGTACTTGAAACAACTGAAAATTGAATTTATGCAGCTATAATAATAGCTATACAGTAAAAGTAGGGAATAGAGATGATATTTACACTTTTAGTAGTCTAAATTCAATCATACAACGAAAAATCTAAACAAACATTAGTTCAGGACTGCATGACACATTGCCTTGTATATGCTATATAGTGAAGTCTAAAACTCCAAAAAACAAATCGGCCCAGCGCCAACCCAACTTGGCCCAACCAACTAGGCGTGTGCCCAGGATCAGGTCAGCCTTCCCAGGCGGCAGCCCAGCCACCTAGTCGTCCAAAGCAGGCACCTAGTCAAGCCATTTTTGTAGGTGGCCTACTAGGCGACTTCCAGGAACGGCTAGCCGACTAGGCGGCGCCTAGTTGGGTGTCTCAAAAAGTACAGTATCCTGGCACATAAATGTTATTAGGCTCCATTCCACCAGCCAAGATTCACACATTCCTGTTAAGGGTGTTTGATCTGGATCTGAGTTACCTATTCGTGTTTGTAGCATTACCACTATCATCTGGAAAAAACTCAGGAGTTGTATAATCTGGGTAAATGTTACATTAAGTGCCTGGTGTGCTACAAAAGGTTGGTTTTCCGTCTGGAGGCTAAGATAAATGGTTAAGGCGCGTTGTACGTATATATATGTAGATGTAGCTGGACTAAGTTTTGTAGGTGTCACAAGAGAGGTGTAGAAGACATTTTTGGGCATTTTGTTTACCTAAAAGAGGTGTCATAGAAGGTCCTACATAATGTTTTTGATTGGTAAAGTGCTTAACATGATTAAGGAGATAAAAGAAAGAGTTCAGAGCTGCAGTGATGATTTGTGCGTTGAGAGTTGAGACAAAGATTGTAGTTTTCCCCTCTTTTTTCTTTACATTCTCGTTTGCTCTTGTGAAACTGAGAATTTTCGTCCATTTTTTTAAGATTTGTTAATCCATTCTCAAACATTAAATCTGTTGATCCTCTTGTATGCATTTGTCTTAAATCTGCTCCAATCTTCTTTGGGAAGTGCTCAATAATTTAAGGCTACTTTGAATGTTATTAGTAACTTTACTAATGCAAGCTAAACCATCACGAATAATTAGGCTTAGTGTAGGACCATGACATAAAAAATAATTGCGACGGATAACTCTTATCTCTTTGGATGCAACTAAACATCAATTGACATCCACATGATAGAAAAAATTATCATTAATGTTAAACAGTATGAGATATAGGACAGACATGAGGAGTTTTTCATGCATTTTCCAACCAGTGTCAATGTTCTAGAATGTTCATATTTTTCTACTAGTTCTACCTAAATTCCATTTTGTTCTTTGTTTAGCCTCAAATATATTGGCTTTTCAAGTTCTGTAGTTGATATGAAACTCAGCAAAATGTGTTAGCTCTCCAAAAGGAGTTAATTCACAGTTACATTTAAATCTGTGTACCTGTGTTTGTAGTCCAACCTCGTTGTCTATCCACATAATGCACACACAATGGTTATCAAGGTGACAAAGTGGGCGGGTCCATTAGGTATATTTTATAAATTGCAAGGATCCATGTCATATACGAGTGACACTTTTATGTCTGGCTGTCAAGTTTCAACCTACCACTAACCTTCCTTTGTCCAACATAGCATATGACCATAACAGAGCTGAGTGGAAAAGAAGGATCCATGTAGGCAACCACAGCATGGCTTGGAATGAGGCTTAGATCATGACAACGATGATTGGTATTTATGTATATATTTAATCTCCAATACCCTGAATTAGCATGTAAAATTGATATAGAAGTGTAACAATGCATGGGAGTCTTTACACTTCAGATGTACGTGGCAAAAAACATTTGCATCTACTATCTAGGTGCCATTTGTTTTCTAGGCTGCATAGTGCATACTGCTCAGAATGAGATAAACAAGATATGTGGCTCACAAATTCACATGTGGGAATACTCATCTGCCGCCATGTATAGTGTACTGCTGCACGGTCTTTGAATACATGATATATTATACATATGTTTCTGCAATGTTGTTTGTTGTTTATATGCATTTGGGAACACTTTAATAATATACAATCAGTAATAGACATGTTATTGCTGTTGAATATTGAGTGTAATTGCTTTTTGTGTCTACCAACTTTTATGCATTTCTTAAATTGGCGAAAATATGTAACTTCTGTGATTAATACATCCCCTACCTCGCAAATACTGCATATTGTTTTTTGAGTATTTGCATCTTATGTAACTTTTATGTGCTCTGTCCACAAGAATGGGATACGCATTTCAAGACATTGCTTGCAGTTGAACTTCACTTCTATTGTCTCTTTTTTGTAAGATATCACGACATAAATTTCAATGGTTGTATCTGTTTTTATAGTTGTTGCTCCCAGCATGTGCTTGCCCACTTTTCCAAAGTGTGTCTGCACTCCTTTTTTGTAATTAACTTGGACTTTTTTGGGATTCTTCTTAAAAGAAACATGGTGGTATATACTCCTGGAAGATTTTTCCACAGCAGATAAAACACACTGTTGTTTTGTTGTCTTTCTTTTCCCATTTTGAAATAGTTTGACGGTCAACTTCTCAGGACCTGTTTTAATCTTATTGAAGAGTTTAGGTTGTCTCAGGTTCCTGAGGATCACCCTATCCAGAGTAACAAAGTATTCTCTTGCCGATAAGAGAATATAAATGCACGCTTCTTCTTGACCCTTTATCACTGTTGTTGATACAATATCTAGTATGAACTGTTTGCACTGGTTTCTCTCACATGTTACAGAATTGATTTAGCTGTCTAGCATTTACTTTTTTTGTGAGATGTGCACTCTTTTTGCAGATTCTGGTGTTGAGGCTAGAGAGGAGGCTATTCGCTCAACCCCTGTAAGTTCCCAGTATGCTAAGACTATTATTATTCACATATTCTTTGCGTGCTATTCATTGGTTATAGACTTGTAGCTTTGATACTGTTTGTATCCTAGCCCATAGTTTTT
Source organism: Alisma plantago-aquatica (assembly GCA_963693085.1). Classification (NCBI taxonomy): domain Eukaryota; kingdom Viridiplantae; phylum Streptophyta; class Magnoliopsida; order Alismatales; family Alismataceae; genus Alisma; species Alisma plantago-aquatica. The sequence continues at coordinate 390,510,946 of OY856414.1, read as the reverse complement.
TTAAAATGTGTAATTGAAATAACTCTCTGAAGAATTAGAATTTCCATTTCTTCCCATTGTTTTCCTTTTGAATTTGTTAGAAATATAAGTTATATCATATATGAGCCGGAGTCTGTAGGCCCATTTAGAGTCTAGTCAAGTCTAGTCAGCTCTTTAAGTCTCTAGAGTCACATCCACCTTCTCCTATATAAAGGAGAGGGGTCTTACTTGTATCTTACACATTGTAACAACACATTGCAAATATATTGTCCATCTATTATTTCCAACTGAATTGAACCCTTAGTAAATGGTAAACGATACAACTTGTAGTTTATCTCATTACCCCTTTTTGGAGATATATCTCATGCTCCTTGTTTTTAGTAGCCGCTGTTTATGTTTTTTGTCAAGCCAGGTGTCAAATTTTTTGCTGCAAGTTGACCTCACCATCCACAATATAGTTTAGTTTATCGTGAATGCATCAACAGTGCTTAGGGTACCCTCCTCCAACAATAAAATAAAAATGATTTTTTATTTGTAGTTGTGTTGGAGAGAGGAGAGGGCTAAGGCTCTTGCTTACAGAATGTGAGCTTGTTGATGTAAGCTTACTTCTTTGTATGTTCTATTCCTACTGTGAAAATGTACAATTTTGTCCTTCAAAATATTCTAAAACGAATATACATGTGCTGTTGTCATATGGGATCAATATATTTAAATAAAAAATAGCATGGAAATATGCTTCAGGTGTAATATAATATATCTAGTATTGTACAGATTTAGATAATAAAAGTAAAGCGTGACATTCTTACATGTGGTGTTTTATGTATACAACTAGGTTACACTCACTGTGTCATATACACCATGTCATATACACCCTGGATGTGGACATACACATGGTTTCACTTTCTTATCTGTGAAAAAGCTACAATAGTTAATGACATTTAAAACGTATGTTTAATTCCACATAGGATCCACTGTTTACACTTTATAGTGAGTGCACCACGTCGAATGGGTATTGCGCCCACATGTTTATCATCAATCAAATGTTGTATGGTTTCTTCTTTTGCAAAATTCCAACCAGCCACCGTTACATGTCAATTTGGCTTTGCATGTATGACGATTAAGTGGTGTTAAGTGTTGACTGGGGAGTGCATACTGGTGATGAGAATAATTGCCTTACATGTGCTGATGTTGTGACATGTAATTTTGTGTAATGTTTTCTGCAATCATTTTTACTTCACTTTGTATGTACAAAATATTGTAAGAATATCTACATTTTATTTGTTTATAAATACAAGTTTAGGCTCATTTTTAACACAATGTACGACATTATTTTTTATTATATTCTTAATACACCATTATAGTGAATTATCATTTTTTTCCACATCACATTGCTTAAACATGAAAATAAAAATAGTTAGATAAATAACATTTTTTGTCACATGGTGTGGTGCAATTACTTTTTCATAGCGTTCATATATTTTTTATTTTAAAATCCTCATGGATATTGGTGGTTATGGTGTAAAATGTCTTACGTAGTGCGACTATAGTTTATAATATTTTGTTATGTTATAGTTTGGGAAATAAACCATATCCACACTGCTAACATATCTAGCCATAAATATTTTTGTGTCATTTATGAAGAATTCAGAACGATAATTGTATAGGAAATGTTGTTAGTTACTTCGGAACTCGTTTTCTGCTCATTTAAGGAGGGAACTCCTTTTATATGTAAGTTTGTAACTCTTAGGAAGTCACTGAACTCAAGCTCCAACACTTACATAAAACCAATCATAAAAAATTGCTTGTAGAACTCCAGTTCATAAGTTTTTTGGACCAATTACGACAAACCAATCAGAGCCTTAGGTACCACCTAACCGTGTCGTATCGCCTTTGGTTGATAAATCAATAGACATAGTTAGCTTGTGGGTTCAACAATTCAACTGTGTGACTATGTCAATCTCTGCCCCTTGCTTGTAAATCACATACTTCCAAACAACATACCGAATGCATATACGACGCCAACACAATGGATACTTATGTATTCATTTGGAATATTTTAAAAAATTTCCCCTTTTACTGGACGTTGGATGCATGCACAGACATATATATACATAAACATACATACATACATACATACGTACGTACGTACATACATACATACATACGTACGTACGTACATACATACATACATACAAATAGATACATACACACACCAATTTCAATGATAAATATAAAATTTAATATCATTTCAAAGACATCATTAACCTAGTTGCTTTAGAAACATAATTTGTTAAGAAAAGCTTAAATGTTGTTTTCACAAATGTTAAATATTCATATAGTTTATTGCGGTGTTTGTTTATATGTATTATATGTTGTCCTGTAGCTATATGTATGTATTTATACCATAGTTATCCAGGCTCCCGCCTAGGCCTTGCCTAGGCGCGTGTAGGCCCCCAAGCTAAGAAAGAAAATGTCCGATTTCGACGCCGTTTCAGTAGCCACTGAAACATAAATTTTGATAGATGCATTCCTGGCATTTCGACGACCAAATGATCGAATTATTTAGCAAAATCTTTTCAGAAGAATCTACTAGTGTAGATCTACTCAAATATGCTATGATATTTCATACTGGATATTTGAGGGGGTAGGGCTCCTCATGCGTGAGTGAAGGAAGCTGAACAATTTCGATGGGGATTTTGAGCTCAATTAAATGTTGAAATGAATGAATTAAGTCGTTATAGTTTGCAAGCACGGTATATAGACTTCTAGACACAAGTTAATGGAAACATAGCATGATCTAGGATGGTAGGATCTCTCGATAAGATTACAGGCATGGCGCAGTACATAAACAATGTTATAGTGGTATGTGAGTGAGTATTGAGGAAGCATGAGACAACTATGGTTTTTGCATCTAGTTGAACTCATGATGGTTGCCATCCTCCTTATTGATTATACCTATCAACATTTGGATCCAGTTTATTTTGTTTTATACAAGCATAAATGTGTCTCACTGTTAATCTCTATAAGCCTACAGGTGATCAAATGCATACTAATGAATTAACTAAAGCTTTGTTCTTGGTCGTGTGCTTTTGTAGCAAGAGCTTATAGGAGTCAACCATGTAGGTGTGATTGATAATGGTGTGCATACAAAATATCTCGATAGTCAAGCTAATTTTGCGCACTATCAACACAGTTCATGTGACCTCAAAAATGAAAGTTAGTGGGTCATCATAGCCATAAATATCACTCCTACACCCATTTTTAAATATTTCCTTGGCAGATCTTCATAGAAGTGAAAGAAATAGGAGAGGCAGAATTAGGCTAGGAAGAGAAGAAACATAACTTAGATTGGCCCTAACAAGCCCAAGGAATCATATAGTAAAATCTGCAGACATCGTACCCCATTTCTCGAAATAATACATATGTTTCTCGAAATTTTGTTGAAATGCGGACGAAAGAGGCCTTCTTTCATCGAAATTTACCTAATTTCTTCGAAGTTCAAAAAAAATTGTCGAATTTTTTTCTTCTTTCTAGGGAAACTCTCTACGTACAGACATGTAGGGCCAATTCTATGTCCGATGGCTGGCGGTATCGAACTAGTTAGTGAAATTTCGCGAGTCGATGAAATTTTGAACATTGCCCCAGGCTCTCGGTGGACCGTCTTAAACTGGGCACCTAGGCTTTTAGATAAATGAAGTGGATGTCTAAGGGCTTTTAGGCCCAAATTAAGACATTGAAAGACCAAATTAGCATAGATTAGATCCGAAGTTTGTCATATTAGATCAATGTTAGGTATTTTACGGAAGAAATAGATATGATTTAGGCCAAATCAGATCTGATTTGAGCAGATTAGGTCTGATTTGGGGAAATAGGCATGGTTTGAGGAAATCATGTCTTAATTGGGAATTTTGCAAAATCAGGGCTCATTTCTAGGCGAGGTTACATCTAATTAGGTCATGCTACGCCTAAATAGGTCTAACTAGGGCCAAATTAGGGCATACTAAGTTAAATTAGGTCCAGTTTAGATCATGATAGGTCAAATTAAGGCCAAATGGGTCTTGCTTAGGTCATGTCAGGTGTGATGTAGGTGAAGTTGTGATTGATTAAGCTTAGGGATAACCAATACAAATGTATATAGTGATGTATATATTTGAGTATAGCTAAATGTATAAGCAAAACCATTAATATATAAGTAAAATATAAACCAATATGAAGAACACCTAGAAACGCCTAGGCCCTCGCCTAGGCTCCCTAGGCTTCCCTTGGGTTGGAAGGACCGCCTAGCTACAAACATGTATCATCTATCATCTATATTTTCCGTGTATATGTAAAAATTTGGCAACATATGGGGCACAACCTTTCTCGCAATTTCTTTGTTTTGGATGCTTGCTAACTTGGTTTGCCAACTACAACCAATTAGAACCATAAATTAGTTGGGGACAACCCCTATTTAGGGACATTCACCATTGGTAGGATGACCAAAAGATATGCTCACCGTATGTCACCCTAGTATGAAAGAAAGCTAAAACTAACCATTCCAAATATGCAATGTAGTAGAGGAGGTCCATTACATTTCTCTTACTGTTACACCAGTATACATGGGCTTCAAGAGAAGAACCTAACCTATATGACTATTTGCATTCTCTTGGTTGTGAAATATAAAATACTAAAAAAAAACAACTTCAAGGAATGTTATTTTGTCGGTATTGGCAAAATTCTAACCAAAATGTGTATATGATCAAATATAAAGAAATGCATGGATGCCGTTGGCTATAAGTATTGATTCTAGTCCAACTAGAGGTTGTGGTGGTTGGTTAATGAAGGTACAATCTTAAAACGAGTGCATGTAGGAATGAACTCCATAAAATGATAAAAACAAGTCAAAAAAGGTCCGCACGTGCTAGCAAAATGGATTGCAGGACGATCTGTGAATGTGCATTATGTAGCATATATATACTATGAAATAAATTGGAAAAAACTTGAAACCTCATTGATATGCTCACTTTAGGGGCAACTTGCACCCAAAGCTTTGTAAATGCCAAAATCAATTTGACATTTGAGGCATTGAGGTGGGCTGTGTTCTCATATGTAATTAGCTTTTATTAGATCTAACTAATGATATAAAATAACAACTTATTTAAGCGCAATAATAAACATCTAAGGAACGAGGTATCTAATACAGATGATGTTTCGTCATTATGGAAATAAACAATATAATCGACTTAGATTTTGACATATGCAATGCTGTCCGTTTCGATGCTAAACTGAATGAATGAAATCATGAAAACTAACAAGTGTAATCACTTAATCTAAATACATTATTTTATGCAATAAAATTGTGTATTGGGTGTAGACTGGTGGCTAGGGCTTTACTCTAGTTCTTGTTCTAGGTTTTTCATTTAAATAAATGTTAATAAAGATGATGCATTATCTTTTTTCTATTTGAGTTTTGTGTGTGGAAATCAATATATATGCATACATAAGCATATAGAACAAAAACAGAAATGGTGCTCCATCGGAAATGGTAAGTTGTACAAATCTGATAAAGAATAGAAATCCATGTTCAAGATAGTGTTATCTTTGTTAGCTTCTGCTGTTCTCTGAATGGAATTACGTAGACCAGGTCTTTGACAGTGTTTGGACGTGATACTTTTTGAAACGTGCATATTTCAAATGTGTTATCCATGTTGGATCTTATGATACAGTCTTAGTTTCTGCTTGATTTGTTTATTTTGTTGTCTTTGGTGGAAAACAAAACCATATTTATTCATTTTTTTCATTATTAGGATTCATCGAGTGTTCCGAATCAAAGTTCTAATGATATTGATTGTAAGGAGAGTCCAAATGCAGATAGTATTACAGAGTTTGAAAAATTGCTCGGGCAAAAGACGTTCACAAGGTAATTAGATTGTATCAACTATGATGTTACCATCAAACTTTATAGGTTAATGCAACTTCTGCTAACAGGCAACAACTAACAAGTGTCGGTTTTATTATTCTGCAGAACTGAAGTCGATCGCTTGACAGAATTGCTGCGTTCAAGAACTGTCGGCTCATCTGAAGGCAACCAATATGGACCGAATGCATCAACGCCAGATGCACAATTACATACAGAAGAAAATCTGAGTGTGCAAATATTAGAGAAGAGAGTAAGAGATCCTAGTTCATTTGGGAGCAATGCTAAGGCTACTGCTGATGTAAATGTACGATTTATAGATTTCTTCTAATTCTGTTGTTTTTCTCACGTTATTTGATAGTGGAAGCATTTTAAATATCAACAGTTTTGATCTCTCATCTATAAGCAAAATCTCCTCCGAAGGCTGATATCCTTTATAATTATATCCTTTCGACATTGTTTGGTTGTATGGTTACACAGACTGTAAGAGAAGAATTGGGCAACTGGCAGACACTTGTTTTCATGCATGGAACTGATCAGATTGCTAATTTGTAATTTTTTTGGACAATCTCCAATGTACATTCTTGTATCATGCTATCATTTTTTTGCACTCTAGGGATAATTGATCTGGATGATTCGGTAGCATGGGCCCTTAGAGCTCTCTAGGAACCCAAGGGCTTGTACGTTACCTTATGCCTTAGGAAACTCATTTTTCTGTAAAATGATCGGCACATTGGATAATTTTGTGAATTTTTTCCTGACACATATTTCTTCTATTTTAGATATATTAAAGGCCATCTATCTGGTAGAGTTGTAGATGTCTCCTTGACATCTTTTGAATGTAGACCATCAAATGAAATATTGGACAACCTTCTATATAGTATTTATTAGATATATAGCATAAATCACTTAAAAAACAAGGGAAAAACAAGGATCAGAATCATTGCTCAGTGCCAGCCTTTATATCAGAATGTATGCTTAGGGGAGTGCATATGGAGTTTGCAATTTCAGTGAAACATTAGAAAATACCCAGGTTATATTTGTATCAACTAAATCGGTTTTGCGTGGATAATCCCCATAACAGTGCGACGAAATCTGAAATGCCAGTGGGATTTCAACATAAAAATAATAGTTAGAAGTTGTTGATTTTTGGATTTGATAGTGTTTGTGGATACCGTCAATAATTTCTCATCCTCACGTGTCAATTTTTGTATACTGGACGATAGGGCATGATGTCCACACTTCTGGAGGCTTTGACGAATATCTAGATGATGAAATATTGGTGCTGACTTGGCTTGAATTTTGCACTTTGAAATAAGATGGGAATGGGTTTAGTGTGTCCACTATTTGCCGAAACCACATTACCATGAACTTCAGACTAATCTCCACAGGTCAATAGCTAGAACCGCTTAAAAAACTGCCTTATAATTAGTGTGTTTAGTAGGTAGTATTTCAGTTTTGCATCCACTTTGTTATCAGACTATGTTCATGAGATGGTTATATAATTGATATTGCTAATATGTATAGAAAAATGATTAGGTGCAAAACTCAATGAAAGTAGATGTTTCACTTAGAAGAAAATGGTGGAATTTAGAACGAAAATAATAATGTTGCACATACAATCTTAGTATAATTGAAAAAATACACACAAGACACTAAGCATTCTCACAATGCAATTTATACATGCCCATGCCCTGAATTGAGCATAGTCACAATATACTCCGTTTTTTTTTCTCAAAAAAACGCGTATTATTCACCAGCCGTATATGATGGCCATTTTAAACTCCAAACCGAATAATGCGTTTTAAACGCGTTTAATTCGCGTTTTATTTGCGTGTTGTGTTTTAAACGCCTTCAATACGTTTTTTTTGTCGTTTTATACAGTCCTGTACTTTTGCTTCACATTTGTTTTTTCCACGTCATTTTTTACTTGAGCAGGGTTCCACTAAACCGTCCAACCTTCCTCTATCCCCCGCCACACCCTGAGCCAGGGGTAACCCTCGACATTCTACATGTACGCTCCATCTTCCTCCGTTCTCCCCCCTTCTTCCCTGATTTGTGCCCACTGCTTGCTGCTCCCACTTCTTCCAATGTTAGGGTAATCAGTTTGATGTTGAGTCATTTTAAATCATTATATGTGTGAGTATATGTATATGTTTGTGTGTGTTATGTATATATATATATTTGTGTGTGTGTAGAGTCAGGCGAGAATACACTCGAGTGTAGAGATCGCATGAATACACTCAAGTGTGTTTGCATATCAAGACTTTTTGTTTGCAAAATGTAAACCATTGATCTTCACTGTCGTAATATAACTAGGCTACATACAAATTTTGAGTCCATTTGGACAAATGTAAGTCACTCATCCAAGGGCAACAAAATCAACGCACGAAACTAATTTGAAATGCATAATTTTTGCTGTCTTTATAACGTGACCTATAAATGTCCAAATGTGCTCAATTTTTTTATATGAGCTATTCACAAGGTGTTTAAAAAGATCAACGGATTAGATTTTTGAAAAAAATATTGCATCGTGAAAAACTATTTGAGTGTATTCTGCTCCGAATACACTCAGGTCTATTCTAGCCTGACTCTATATGTGTGTGTGTGTGTGTGTGTATATATATATATATATATATATATATATATATATATATATATATATATATATATATATATATATATATATATATATATATAGTCAGGCTAGTGTACACTCGAGTGTACCGGAGGCACCGTACACCTCAGTTATTTTTGAAGATGTAGTATTTTTTTTGAAAATTCTAAACCGTTGATCTTCTTAAATATCATAAGAACATACTATATAATAAATTTTAGCTCATTTGGATACTTAAAGGTCGTGCATTTAAAGGAGACAAGAATCATGCATTTCAAATTAGTTTTGTGCGTCGGTTTTGTTGTCCTTGGATGAGTGACTTACACTCATCTAAATGAGCTCAAATTTTGTATGTGGCCTATTATTATTGTAACCATGAAGATCAATGGATTGGATTTTGGAAAGACAAGGTCTAGATAGGCAAACACCATTGAGCTGTACGACGTAATCTGTACACTCGAGTGTATTCTAGCCTGACTCTCTCTCTCTCTCTCTATATATATATATATATATAATCAGTATTTTTGCCGACTTTTTTCCGAATAGTTGACCGGACTTTTACCGTACGTTGACCGATTTTTATCCGAATTTTCCGCATAATTCCCGATTTCCGAATTTTTTAACTTGGCCGTACGTATGCTGAATTTGTGACTATGAAATTGAGAATTGATATTTTGACTTCTACAACATATAGAATACAATGCCATTGTACAAACACACAAATATAAAGTATAGTTTTACACGATCAAATTTATGGACTTTATAAACTTTATGGGTGGAAATGGTAAGTGTTAGCTAGATCTAAAGACACATTGAAGTCAAATGTAGTCGTACTTGTTAAGGCGGCAACGCGACAAGGCGCCAGGGTTGGATGCCTTGCGCCAAGGCATGCCTAGGCGGCTTTTAGAAAATGAAAATATTTATAATTTACTTATGTGCATCCATGGATTATGGAATTTTATAACATTCCCTTTATATATATGTGGTATTTTTATCTATATCGATACACATGTTGTGATCTTTATATCATTTCCCCCTTCATATATAGCTTATATTTCAGATATATAATTGTAGGTCAATCCTTAATGTCATGGTGAATCCACTGATATACATGTGTTACGGGAAGATAACATATTTATTGTTTTATACTTAGATATATACATATTAAACACAACTAAACCTGGATATATACAATTTATTGGTGCACACATTGATATATACATAATTTTAAAAGTTATACTTGGATGCGTATACGTAAATGTGGTAATATGGGTATATGAGGTTCCACTAATATACAAAACACTCTTATATAAGTTATTAGTTATGTAATCCACTATACATCAATTTTAGACTTGAGTAAGGGATCAAAGATGTCAGTGTTTTAAGTAGAAAACAATAGACAAATTTTGTTTCAGTAGATAATATTCATTACTTTAGGGTTATTTTCAGCTTATATACTTAGCTTTTGCAGCTAATATGGCTGCTTGAAGTTCCTAAAATAAGCAAGAAGGGATTTAGTATAGGTAGCAATGTATTTACATTGCAATTGGATAGCTATTTCGGGGAAGAAAATACTTCAACATCAAGATCAAGATTCAACCAACAACCAAGAAAAACAGTAAAATGAATATCAAGAGTATTATCCAGAAAATAATGATATTGTACAACAAACATAGATACATATACTTAGTTTGTATATTAGAACATGTATATAGCAAATAAATATTTATATATAGATTCAGGGGTCCATAAAAACATTTAAGGCGATATTTTGATCAAGGCGCAGGCTAAGGTTGCAGCCTAGTGTGCCTAGGTGCTCGCCTTGACAAGTATGGTTAGTTGGAAGTTTTCTCAGAAAACATTAAAATAGATAATACTGGTGGAAACAATACATAACTATTTTTCCTCTTCTACTCTTCATTTTAAATAGCAAGCATGAGTAATGTCACATGTGTTGAACCAAGAAAAAGAGAATATGTTTGATTTTCATGATAGGAGGCTTTAGTAAAAACTTTGCCATGGTTTTGCCAACAAAGGACAAGTTGTAAGGAAATCATGTTTGTTTTGGACCAGCTTCAAAGACAGGCCCAAACTCTGCCCTGAAGTATATCAAGTTGATGTATCGGAGATTTGACTTCACTAACCTTCTACATTGACATTTTTTGGTGAAAGTTCACCCTATTTCAATCACTTTTGGGTCCATGATATCAAGAAATGAAAAAGCTTGAATGATAGAGCGGTGGACATGCTGTTCTCAGATGTTACTACCATATACATTTGTAGTATAGAGTCGTATGCCTCCTAACCCACTCTGGTTGACTTAAAGTTGTAATGTTTGAACATCACTTTTGGGTCCATGATATCAGGAAATGAAAAAGCTTGAATGATAAAACGGTGGACATGCTGTTCTCAGATGATACTACCATATACATTTGTAGTGCAGAGTCGTATGCCTCCTAACCCACTCTGGTTGACTTAAAGTTGTAATGTTTGAACATCACTCTGCTTGACTTTTCAATTTTCTTATTACAGCGATTCCACATTGCTCATTTCTGTAGTAGTTGTTTGAGTGCATTATAATTAAAAATTTCATATATTACATCTGTCTACTTTGACATGTTGCTATATGATTCATGTTTTCACATGTGGGGTTTGCAAATTTATAGGTTTCTGAAAAGGAAATTGCTTCTCCAGCAGAGCTTGCAAAAGCGTACATGGGGTCTAGACCATCAAAATTGTCAACACCCATAACTGGATTGCAGTCTTTAGCTTTTGGAGAATCTACACCTCTGTCAAGCAGTAGGCCGCCTCTGCCAAAGACATCAGATTTGGCACTTGCTCCCAGATCTATGATTCGGGTATCAGGGCTATCTGAAGATGGCTATAAGACTCCAAGGTCTCAAGGCAGATCTGCTATCTATAAGATGTCTCGCTCTCCCTATTTCAAAACTCAAACTTTGCTTCCTGCCAAGGTTTGTATTGCCTTTTATTGCTTGTAGTTCTATCATATAATTGTTAATTACATGTTACAACTTTATCTTTGTCCTCAATCACAAATAACTGCAGGGTATTGAAATTTCTGAAAATTCTGGAGCTCGAGCATATAGTTCCCATCAGTTAGTTCCTGCATATGCATCTGATGTCAAACAGGTAAAAGTCAACCTTATTTTTGACACGGCTTCATAAAAAAATGTCATCAATTGTGTCTCTAATTACAAAACTAATATCTTTCTATAAATTAATATCTGATTTTCTATAAAAAGTTACCACCTGCACGCTCTTATCTTGTGATTGCGTTGATTGACTATTAAAATTGATAATGCAAATTGACTGTGCATGGTTTGGATTGAGGCTTAGATGATGATGATGATGAGGCTAAATTACATATGTGTACTGACCGTATAACCTTTGGCCATACTTATCTAGGCTCTCGCCTAGGCCCTGCCTAGGTAGGCCACGTTAAACTGGGTGCCTAGCCTTTCAGATAATAAAGTGGATGCCTAAAGGATTTTAGGCCCAAATTAAGACACTTAAAGACCAAATTAGCATAGATTAGATCTGAAGTTGGTCAAATTAGATCAAGATTAGTTATGTTAGGCAGTGTTCTGAAAAGCGGTAATCGGTGTACGGGCGGATAGGGTACCGAATAGAGTATACACGGTATGCGAGAGTATAAGCGGGAGAATAATCGGTTTTCATTTGTTTTGATTTTTTTAAAATATTAGTTATAACTTATAAATATATATAAATTATATATTGACTATATCCAAGTTCTGTATGAGTCATATATTAGAATTGTACAACTAAAATTTGAGTAAAATCTTCTTGTGATATGAGATTAATCATGTCCTAAAAGGAGGAAGTTAAACTTCATTTGGATTGTAACTAAGCATAGATACAAACAAAATGAACTATATCTAAGTCATCAATATAAAGAATATGCATCTAAATTAATATTCAATATGGAGCAGCAAAGAAGAACAATTAATCAGAGATTAATATTACAGTAAATAAGTAATTAGAAACATTGATGATATTAGAGATGAAAACATCAATAATAAGAATCAATTCATTAAACATTAACTATAAACTTATTGAGGAAACATGGGGAAAAGACCAAATATGTGAAGAGGGGCAAGAGAATGTAATTGTAATGACCAATAGTAGGTTTTGAAAAAGTTACTGTAAAAAATATTATTTCTGTTGGGTTTAGAAAATTCCCGATTAATCGGCCCTGGACCGATTATAGGTCCGATTATGCATATGTGGGGCGGTAGACCTGGAAAACCGAATATTCGGCCAATTAGACCGATTTTCTGAACACTGATTTTAGGGAAGAAATCTAGGAAGCATGGACACTTCCCGGAGGTCTATGTGTCTGTGTCCAACACGTGTCCAACATGGACACACCTTGGACACGTGATGAACACTTATCAGATGTGTCCCAGACTCAAAGTCCCTCATTTCTTTTATAAGGAGTTGAACACGCCTTGGATACACTAGGACACATTTACAAGGGGAAACATCATATTGCACATAAACTTCCTCACCACACTCGATGTGTGTCTGCCCCTCAATACATCGTCACCTAGGTTATTACTCCTCTTTCTCCACCTATAGACTTTGGCCTCTCCTCTCTCTCCGCTCGTTGCCAGCCTCTCATCGTCCTCTTCCTCCAATACCTATGTTTAATTTGTCCACCACCACAACCACCACCACCACCACTAACCTCCTCTTCCCCTTCCTTTTCTTACCAAATCTGAATATATATCAATGTTTCACTTTCTTCTACAAATAACACCGTACCTCCTCTTTTTTCTTTGTTGTCCACCACCAATACTACATTTTACTGTCCAAATTTAGATGTGAAAATATTGTACTATAGGTCCATACTTGTAGTGCTTAACTTGTTATTGTTTGCTGAATAAAATTTCTATTACTTTGATTATGATTGTGTTTACAGTGTGGACTTGTTTGTGATCGTATGTCTTTGATGGTTTTGATTTCAAGACGTGTGCAATGTGTGTTTGAATGAAAATATGAAAGTGAATATAGCTTGGATGAAATGATCTTTATGTTTGAATGTGCTTGTTCATTTTTGTGTTTATACTTACAAATAATATATATGTATATGTTTTTTTTGTCGTGTCCGACGTCGTGTCCGTGTCCTATATTTTTTAAAATTCTCGTGTCCCGTGTCCGAGTCGTGTCCATATCCGTGTCTGTGTCCAAGCTTCCTAGGAAGAAATAGATTTGATTTAGGCCAAATCAAATGTGATTTGAGCAGATTAGGTCTGATTTGGGGGAAATAGGCCTGTTTCTGGGAAGTCATGTCTTGAATGCGGAATTAGGTCTGAGTTTGCCAATAGGACAAACTAGGGGAAGTTACATCTAAGTAGGCCATGTTACGTCACAAAATAGGTCTAACTTAGGCCAAATTATGGCATACTAAGTTAATTTCGGTCCAATTTAGATAATGATAGGTCAAATTAAGGCCGAAGGGGTCTAGCTTAGGCTGTGACAGGTGTGATGTAGGTGAAGTTATGCTTGATTATGTTTAGGAATAACAAATAAAAATATATATAGTGATGTATATATTTGAGTAAAACTTTAATATATATGCGAAATATAAACAAATATGAAGAACGCCTAGACCCTCGCCTAGGCTTCCTAGGCTTCCCTTGGGTGGGAAGGACCGCTTAGTCGCCTAGACAAATATGCCTATGACCCACTTTGTCCTATTTAAACGGCATTACACGAATGCTCTAAAAATGGTTTTTTTTTGCTTGAGGGCGGCGGGGGCATGAGGTTGTGAAAACCTTGAGGAGTGTCCACTTCTTCATCCATTGTCCCTCTATGTTCTCCTTGCTTTGCTATGCATCTTGTAGCTCCCTATTGCTCTTCCTCTCTGCTAACCCATGTGCATGGCATCATTGGATATCTCTACACAAGCGGCTAAACAACTTTGTCTTTCCACGTTGCCACCTCCTAGGTAGGAGTAAGTCTCATTATTGTCACACGCCTTGGCTGTTGAGCATTTTTGTGTGTGTGTTGGGGGGAGGTGATCGAGGGTTTCAACACAGAGAATATAAAAATACACACTCAATAGATGGTGTGTGGATGAGTTATTTTCAAATGGGATTGATCATAGATCAACTTCTACGTCCACAATGTAAGTGACTCAGTTGTTGATCGTATGATATTAATGATTCTGTGTTTCCACTCTGATGGGCTTTCCGCTGATACATGGTTAACTATAGGGATGGCAAAACTCCCCAGCAAACCCAAACCTCCATGGGTCCCAACATAACTTGACCCAATAATAATAGGTTATATGAGGACTGTTTTCCACCTAGAGGCCCAATGAGACCCACCTATACCCACAAATCTCGCTATCCACCCCCGATCCCTCTCTCGTCTCCCCACCCCTTTTTAGGTTCTTGATTGCTCAGATCGTTCATTGTCGCTCTCGCTGTTCCTGTCCCTGTTGGCGTCGACCTCTCCTCTCTAGCGAACAATGCTTGGCGTTGCCCCCTTTGCAAATTCTTGTGATGCCAGATCTGAAGCTTAACCACAATATGGATCATCGTTACCCCAATAAAGTCTTGAGTGGACAAGGCCGACGCGACAAGCAGAGGATCTACAATAAGAATGCCGCTGTCGACACACTGTCCTCCTGGCTCCGCCCTCTGCCGTGGTCGTTGCATGCCGGTCTCACGCCCTATAACTAGTGTCTCAGCGGGTTATGGCGTTTGATTTGCATGGTCGACAAGGAGGATATTGGCGGAGTGCGAGTGCGAGTGCGCACCTAGCCAGGTGACATGAAGTGTTTTTCGACATCAATCGAGTCAATGATAAACTTTGCAGCCTCGGTGCTGGCAGCAACATGATGAACCGGACAACAGAGCGTACGGTAGGTCCTGACGGCGATGACCTAATCGGGAAGGTTCACTTGATCAATGGTGGGCGAGTTACCCGGTCAGTGTTGTACCACCACAGTCTGTTCCCTTACTGTTGTCACTCGGTCCTAAAGGTGCGTGTTTACCATGACGTCACAATCTGCAACCTCAAGGCTTTCCTCATCTTTCATAGTTTATTGATTTCAAGGCTTTCCTCCTTGTCTTTGATAACACGCTCATGCTGCGTGCTATGAAGGTATTCTCCAGTTTGGTAAATAACCGTTTCCTCTGTTTTGATTATTGCATTCGTGGAATTGGAAGTTGAAGAAGACATTTGCAGGGTTTATAATATGCTGGGAATGATATGTAGATGTGTTATCTGATCTTGGTTGATAATTATGTGCATATCTGTTGATTAGCAGTTGTGTAACTTGTGTTGTATGTGTTATAGTGTGTAGTAAATTAACTGATTATGCTTTGTTGCAGATTCTCATGGGATTTACGTGTGTACGAGTTCTAAATAAAATAATTAAGTTGGACAAAGTACATATCAGCTACAATGATATGTGAGTTCACAATTGAAAAGGGCTGTTTTTAAAGTATTACATGTGCAGGGGTTCTGCATAATTTACGAAAGAGGGTATGGAGGGTCACTAACTTTACAATATTTTTAAATTTGGATATTTTATAGTATCTAATATATGAAGTTGGTCAAAACGGGTTGAAATGGGTTCCTAAGACCCATTGGAGTGTGTGTCTGTGTGTGTGTGTGTGTATATATATATATATATATATATATAGAGAGAGAGAGAGAGAGAGAGAGAGGAAGTGTGTACCGGCTGGTACATGCAACTTGTGTACCGGTCATAAAAATGACATATGTGAAATACATTTATTCAATCCAACCTTATGGATTGAATCAAAATTTAATAGATTAGATGTATTAAAAAAATCACCACCATACCTAATGTATATCATGAGATATAACAATATATCACTCAACGGTTTTTGCAATTTCTGCAACTTACCGTTGATTAGAAAATATGTATATTTTTCATTTGATGATCTAGGAACGTCAGTTTGAAGTGAGTTTTGATACACATGTTATCTAAAGGGTATACATCACATCCATAAGGTTGGATTGCTTTTTATACTTTTGTAGTCATCACAAATGAAGATGGATACATATAAGCTACTTGTACTCAGGTACACAATTCTTTTGTGTGTGTGTCTATATATATATATATGTATAGGTCCCATCTTTATTGCCCGCGCGGGTAGCTACCCGCCCACCCTTCCGATCACTTTTTTTCAAATTTTTTTTTCGCAATTGTAGAGGACTATTTTGTCTTGCTCTCCAAAAAATTTTAGCCAAAAATAATATCATTTGCCCCTCCAAAATAAAAAAACCCGTCTTTATATATATCTGCTGTATATTTTGTACAGAGTTACTTTTTTGGCCAACAGAGTTACTTTTTTGACACCATAGTTACTTTTTTTACAGCAGAGTTACTTTCTTAGCCAGAAGAGTTACTTTTTGGCTGCCGGGTAGCGAAAATCCAGGCTACCCGCGCGGGCAATGAATGAATGCCCATATATATATATATATATATATATATATATATATAGAGAGAGAGAGAGAGAGAGAGAGAGAGAGAGTCAGGCTAGAATACACTCGAGTGTATTCGGAGAAGAATACACTCAAGTAGTTTTTCACGATGCAATATTTTTTTCTTCAAAAATCTAATCCGTTGATCTTCTTAAACATCTTGTGAATAGCTCATACGCAAAATTTGAGCACATTTGGACATTTATAGGTCATGTTATAAAGACTGCAAAAATTATGCATTTCAAATTAATTTCGCGCGTCGATTTTGTTGCCCTGGGATGAGTGACTTACACTCATCCAAATGGGCTCAAAATTTGTATGTAGCCTAGTTATAGTATGACGGTGAAGATCAATGGTTTACATTTCGCAAAAAATAGTCTTGATATGCAAACACACGAGTGTATTCGTGCGATCTGTACACTCGAGTGTATTCTAGCCTGACTATATATATATATATATATATATATATATATATATATATATTCAAATGGGCGGATATGGTTTGGGTTAAAATTTGAATGGGTATGGGTTGGTCATACCACCCAAATATATATATATATATATATATATATATATATATATATATATATATATATATATATATATTCAAATGGGTGGATATGGGTTGGGTTAAACATAGCTGTTCACATATTTTCTCTCTTTCATTGGTTTTTGCTTAGTATCTTCTCAGTGAATTGTGTATGTAAATTTATATATTGTACTAGTAAGTTTATGTAATATGTGCTTACTACTTTTCCTATCTGTCACATGGTTTGTATCATGATATCTATGATTTTGTATTTTCCTTTGCATTGGTTTATTGCTTAGTATCTTCTCAATGAATTGTATCCAAATTTTTATATTGTACTAGTAAGTTTATGTAATATGTGCTCATTAGTGTTTCTGTTTGTCACATGGCTTGTATCATTAACTCTATGATTTTGTATTTTCCTTTCTGATGAAAATATGACTTGTGGACTACTCAATGGGTTTGTTTAACCAACAATTATCAGCTCTGTTGGCATACATACTTTAGACAAATAAGTTGACTAAATTTCTTGGCTACCAGGCATGTGTTTGCATTTCAGTTCCAATCCCCTTTTAACTGGTTTTTCAAGTCTCTTTTCAACAACTTCCTTGCAATTTTGTATTTATAGATTTATTTGAAAATTCATCATGTCAGTTGTAAATCATTGCATGCATTTGTAGTATTTGTACATTTTCCATTTCATTGTAGGTTTATAGCAATCATATCGTAGAAACTGTTTGTTTTCTAATTACTTTTTGTCATAGGTGCTGAAGCGAAGAAGTTCACCCATGGATAGTGATGTTGGATCTTTTGGTCCTATAAGAAGGATTCGGCAAAAGTCTAATGCAGTTACTCAAGAGAATGAATTGACTCGAAAATATCTTTCTTCTCCTGCTAATAACATGCTGGTGTCCACGTCTTCAATTCAGAAGCCGTTCCTTATGGATGCCCCAAGCCATAATTCTGTGTTAGGTGATACCCCTAGGAAATCCTCTCAGATGGCTGCAAAAATTTTCAAACAGCTTGACCTTTTGGGTTCGCCGCCTAAAGAGAAGGCTTCTGAACTTGACACAATTAACAAGGATGAATCTCCTATCAAATTGTCAA
The DNA here is from genome assembly GCA_963693085.1 of Alisma plantago-aquatica. Taxonomy (NCBI): domain Eukaryota; kingdom Viridiplantae; phylum Streptophyta; class Magnoliopsida; order Alismatales; family Alismataceae; genus Alisma; species Alisma plantago-aquatica. The sequence continues at coordinate 390,492,310 of OY856414.1, read as the reverse complement.
TTAATATGCTCCGTGGACAGGCTTCTATGAGTTTGAAAGATATCGACACATCTAAGCTATTTAACTTCGAGGAAAACAAACGTTGTTCAACTAGCACTACCAATGATCATACTATCTGTATATCCCAGAAAGTACAAACAGTTGAGAGTAATGGCCCCATATATTCTGCAGCTGGTACCAGTCGCGCTGGTGCACTTGATAAACCTATCATCACGGCGACTGCTATGTCTCAGAAAAAGCCTGGTTTCATGATGCAAGTACCTGAGGTATTGTATATTTGCGTCAAGCTTAATTTTGCAATTTAGGGTCTGAGCTATCTGCCGGGGGTGGGTGGGTGGGGTGAAAAGCTTGCTTAATGATTAATTGATGCTTTTGACAAACTTTTGGATCGTAGCTTTTTTCTTCTTCTGTATTTAAAGGCATTCCTTCATTTGGCCAGAATTTGTGTGGAACTTACAAGTAATGCAAGCAGAGTTGTTGGGCTATATGTATCTTTTCCCATTATATTTCTTTCAAGTTAGGTTCATCATACTAATCAATGGCAACTATTTTGTCAAATTTCATGAACTTGATTCTTAACCATATGGTCTTAAGCTCAAATCTACACCATAAAAGTTGCGGCTTGTATATACTTATGTTGCGTTGGTTGACATCTAGGTAATCAGATCCTTTGGTTGCTTTTGATGTCATTTCTGAAAAATATTTTGGGGTGTGGCTCTTGAGGATTTTCGCTGATGTCTATTTTGACTTTCTTTTTTGGTTACTGCAAATCCGATTTTTGTTGTGCACATCTCATTTTTTGTTTAGCTGTGATGATACTGTTGCACGATGGCGGGTCTTTGTGAGAAAAAGAAAAGAAAAAGTCTCATTTTCATTTTAGATTAAAGGCCATTTCTGAATTTGTTACTGATCGCATGTATACCTTGTCCCTTTGTTGCTCATGATGATGCTGGAAAGACATCTTCCGATGGTGATGCTGAGAACCCAGGGGGCAATGATACACGCAGCACATTGCATACTGGCGTGAAGTCTTCTATGCAACCATCAAAGGCCCTCACTTTTGAAGTATGCCAAAAGAAGCCTCCTCCTTCACCTGAAACTGAATCTAGTTCTGGTTTGGTTCTCATTAAGGAGTCTGAAAAGAAATCAGAACTTCCTCAAGTACCCAGACAAGATAATGGATTTTCATTTCCTGTTACATCTTCTAAATCCTCTCAATCTCAGCCACCTCCTACGCCAACCATGCCGTTGGCAACTTTGAAGCCACATGTTGAATCCCAGGGGGAAGTTTCAGAGCCTGTTTTCAGTTTTGGTTCCGGAAAGGCCACTTCCTTGACTTTTTCTGCTGTTGCTTCAGATGCTAATGCTACTGTAACTTCTGATCCAAATGCAGATATGTTCGTAAGGTAACTTCACAGCCTTAAAAGAGTTTTAATGATTTTTTCTTCTGTGCAGTTTGCCTTAGTGCTTCACCGCTTGTTTTTAGAGATGATCACGTTGTTCTAATTAATTTTGCTAAGAATGGCCGGCAATTATTAGGATTCATTTTCTGAGATTTATTCGATGTGTTTGCCTGCAGCATTTCAACGACAAGATCGACTCAACTGGAGCTGCCAAAGTTCACAAAGGGAAAGGATGCTGAAAATTCTGTGAAGCCTTTTCAGAATTCTACCTCAAGCATATTTTCGGGCGCATCAAGCCCAAGCTTCAATTTTGGTGGTTCTGCTTCTTCAGGCTTAAGTAATGGCTCGTTAAGGCCAGTGTCATCTATCTTCTCAGCTTCTGCTTCCCCAGTTATCCCCGTTAATGGTGGAATATCAGTTGCTGCGGCCTCGTCTAGCTTTTCTCCTACAGATAATGTAGGCAGCTCATCTACAGATGCGTTGATGTCAGCTCCTGCAGTGTCTTCAACAAGTACTTCAGTTGGGTTAAGCACCACTGCTGTCACTGGTACAGCTGAACTAGGGATTACAAAGTCTGCAACAAAGAGTTTACACGTGCAGTCTTCTAAAGAGACTTTATTTCCTATGAATAATGACTTAGCGGTGACAACTGCGGCTGCCTCTGCAAGTTCTGTAACCGGCATTTTTGGGTTGAGTTCTGCAGCATCTGCATCCACAGCTTGCTCCAATTCGGTGCAGTCATCTGGCTCTCAAAAGACCAATTCTCTCAATGGAGGCTCATTATTTGGCCAGAGTGCATCCAATGCATTTGGTGCAGTCGCTTCTTCATCATCACAAGTTAGCACCGTTACCACTCCTGCATTTGGATTCACTACCTCCAGCTTTGGATCGTCATCTACTTCTCCCAGTCCATTTTCTTTTGGGTTAAGTTCTGGGTCTGGACAAGATACCTCTGCATCTTTTCCCGGTATTTTTGGTGCACCTAGTAGTACTTCTCTAGCCTCATCAATGACCACGCCAAGCCTATTCGGCTCATCTGGTGCTTCCACCTCTCCAATGACTGGCTCCAGTTTATTCAGTTCATCTGGTGGCGCTCCGTTGTCCTCTGCTAGCATTCCCACGATGTTTGGCTCTTCTTCCCAGCCCGCAGCTTCATCTGTCTTTAGCTCTGGTGCAACCTCCTCTAGTTTCTCTTTCGGTCAATCACCCGTTGTTCCGTCCTCATTTGGTTCCTCAGGGACCACATTCTCTTTCACATCTGCTCCATCAATTGCTGCCGCTACCTCTCCTTCACCAGCCTCAATATTTGGAACACCTGCAGCTAATACTTGTGCTTCTAGCTCACCAGGGAACGACCAGATGAATGTTGAGGATAGCATGGCTGATGATATAGTCCAGGGTCAGATGGCCCTGCCCGCAGCTCCAGCATTTGGGCAAGCTGTCAAGACCAACACCCCTTCTACTTACAGTTTTGGATCTCCTCAGCCAAGTGGATCGGTACCTTTCCAATTCGGCAGTCAACCCAGTGCAGCGTTTCCTGCAGCCCAATCTCCATTTCAACCCACCGGTAACTTCGACCTTGGCGCTTCAGGTAGTTTTTCTTTGGGCAGTGGGGGTGGTGACAAATCTGCCCGAAAAATGATCAGAGTCAGGAAGGATAACAAAAACAGGAAAAAGTAGGCTTGCTTAAGGATCATGTTGGATTCGTTGAGGAATGTCTCTTTAATCAGACAATCGCCGTTGACATTGTATCATTTAGGTGGGTTCTATTTTACTAAATCAGACCACCCATCTCTTCTCCAGAGCAAACTGGTTTCCAGGTTCTGCTGAAGAATCTTGTTGTACGTGTCCTCCCATTTTTTTTTCTTACCTCTCGCAGCTTCTCTGCCTTCTTCTCTATCTCCTAATGCTGTACGTTTACAATTTTGGCTTTCATGTGAAACCATGTCTCCCTTTAGCATCCGCCTTCCCATGTAAGCAATGTACCTGTAAAAACAGAAAAGATCTAGATAAATATATATAAGCGAGGATGTAATTTTTTGCTACTGGCATTCGCTGTCTTGTTCTCCTAATATTTATGGCTATCTAGTTGCATTCACGCGGGAATAAATTATCCGGAAATGTAATTATTTTTAATTAGTGTATATCTTTGACAATCGAACATTATACCGAATCCCGTAGAGTCTACTAGTGATTTAAGTTTATGCTGTGCAACTATCTCATCATGTTTGTTATATATGCCAACTGGCGTTTGTAGTCCAGACAAAGGCTGTAATTCAACATTATGTTAGGCTGTAATTCAACATTATGGTATTACTTTGTTAGTGATCCTTTTTTTTACATATGCACGAAGCATAGAGCCTGACCACTACTGAAGTCCCCATTTATCGCATTGAAGGTGTTGATTTATTCTCTAACCAGTCACGTGGATTAAAAGTTTACTATGTCGATAATCTTTTAAAATATTGAGGAACCTCCCATATAATGCCACCTCATAGGACCCACTTTTAACAGAGTAAATCTCGGGATTAGACCGGTGTGCTTGTTAGGAAATTGCTTCTTGAGATTCATCTATAAAAGGACTTGAACCGAAGGCCTCTTGTTTGATGAAGCACCCTGTTTATCAGCTGAGCCAACTTTAATTTGCCGTATGTTGATAAATTGTGCTTATTCATTCAAGTTGTTGCGGCAAACCTTTATCATAGATGTGTATGAAAATTTAGATCAATGAAATGAAGACATGTTTGATGTCATTTCTGAAAATAAAATGAAGATCCATCTTTAAGATGCTTTGACTACCTCCAATCTGAATTAAATATTTCTTAGCGATACAGTTGACTTACGGAAGTATTTGAAATAATGATGCCAAATTGAAACTTGCACAAGGAATTACCTCCGTATGTGTAGCTTTTCCCACCTCTTCTTCCTCTACTTAAGAATGTCCCCGGAAACAGTTCAAGTCATTAACTGCCAATTATACAAATATATTTAAGACGCCATATTCAAACAGATACAGTCTTAACTATTTTGTCTCTTCAGGGTGAACAACAAAGAAGCAACTATCAGGTACTAATCAACTAGACTATCGGGAAATAAGAGATCTTGTAGCCTAAAAGAGGTGGAAGCCAAAATTCTGACGAGTAGAATCGAATTGAATTGAGAGAAAGACTCACATGGAAAGGTACTAACTGAATTGAGAGAGGCTCACATGGAGAGGTGCTAACTGAAAGAAATCTAACTAAACGAATTGGGGATGTGTTCATGAAGGTGGCTGACTAGTGTATCGGGTGAAGGGCTAACCAGAGAAAGAAATGATACAAAGGGCGCATAGGAGAGGGAGGACGAGGGTTCACCTCCGCTTCCCCACATTGACCTGACGTGGTGGTGGCCCTCAGTTCTACACTTCTACGCGAGCGCTGTGGAACGTACAATGCCATCTTTGTTTCCGGTTCAGTATTTTTTAAGCCTATATTTGTGAAGCGTCTCTGTAACTTAAATCTTAGCTGCGTTTTCTCTCGCTGATGATGAATGTTACTACAAAGAGTTGGACAGGTATAAGGTGAAAACCAAACACTGTAGTTAGTTAGTAGTGCACGAAAGGATCACAACTGGTTTTGAAAGGGGAATGTCATTCGTTGAATTTAGAAACTGGGATGAAATACCTATTCGAGTCTCTCTATCTCTCAGTCTTTCACCACTAATACAAGCAACTTCTGATTCTTAAACACGACATGCATTTCTATCCCACTTTTAACTAAAGTCATGCCAGCTTACCGATTCATCTTTAACACAATCCTCGAGGATATATTTCCAACTTTCAACTAATTGATAATACAAAAGCCACGACAACTCTCCCATTCATCTCTAACAAAATCCTTGACATTATACCCACCCAATTCATGCCTAGACATCAGTGATATCATCACATTTATCTTAATAGTATCTCTTTTAGTTTTTCACATATCATACCCAAAATCACGACCCTTAAGCAACAATTTTTCTACAGTGCGGGTGAGACCACGCCTAACCTCCAACACATCCTATCACCCAAACATCACACCTTTATAAACGTCGTTGATCACAATGACATAGTTGATCCACATGCCCGTCCCTCTCATGGTCGTTAAAATTTCCTAGAACATTGACCCTCCACATATGCAAATGGAGGGCCTTTGATGGAATGCTCCAGGGATCAATGCCTCCCACGATCGCCCTTACTTTCTTTCACATGTATAGAACTAGATTAATCACACATAAAAGGGACTAATGTATTACTCATCACATTGATCACACACAAAAACCTTTAGATTAACAAGATATTCAAAATTTTGATCTTACAGTCCAAGAACAACATCCTTTTGAGTATCTCTAAGAAAATCCAACTATTTTAGGTGGAAACAATTGATTATAAATAAATCATGGATGATCCATTTGATGTTTTGGGATTGGATGACCTTGAGTGCTCCTATAAAGCTCGTGACTATAAAATCCAAATAAGTAGTTATTTCCATCCCTAAGCCTCACCAACTATGTTTCATTTCTTTACATGATAGAGCTTATAGAATTTTATTTATAACATTGATGTATCACAACAATCTCTCTCATCATCAACTTTAATTAATCTCCACACACTCCATTTAACAAGGAGCATCTGAAACTTGTACCACAGATCTACCCACAATGACACATGTGTCCGCCGCCTCTTAGTGATAAATTTAGATAAATTTTGGAACGATATCTTGAACTTCTCACAACATAAAAGAAACAAAATGGGATTCCTTGAAAGAAGAGGTATGGTCAAAATCACTCACACATAGCACTATTTTATATTTCTCATAATCAATTGAACTCAGATATCAAAGTACTCTAACAAATCTTCATAGAAAGGCTTTTTTTGTACCATCACCATCTAAAGGTACCCCAAGGGAGAATATATTTAAACCTATATTCTAAACCTAAAAACTATTATTCTATAAAATGGAACCCATTAGGCTTAGTTCATGAGAAAAATCCAAACATGGTGCAAGATATACACAATGAATTTATAATAGAAAATTGAAGCAAACTATAACCTAACATACACCAATTGGCAATCTATACTATATAATACCTCACCATATGTGGATGGCCTTATCACCCTCCATATGACTTAGTGTATATATAAGGACTCATATATGAATAAAATGTTGGATTTATGCTGCTTTAGTACACCTTTGACTTCAACATGATGATAATATACATTATGTTAAGTAGTGCTTGGGTAAATACCATGGAAATCTTGCATAATAAACCCTAACTCATATGATGTAGAAAATTTCGCATGCCTAAGTTATAAACTAGATAATTACATATAATTTGAAGATCTACGTGATAATAGATGCCATGCCATGCATGGACACTTCATTTTTGAGTTCGCCAATTTTAGTTGCCAAACGAATGAAATCATGGAAAGTGTCAAAGAGATTGATTGAACAAATCAAATTGAGACATGCAACAAACTTAAAAAACAAAACAAATTTGGCAACAAACAATGGGAACAACCATATGCCCCAATATCAGAATGGGAGGCACTAGTGATCAAACTAGAATGAGAGGAATCAACAATATGGACATTTTATGTCCTTAGTAACGTCCCAAGGGACATCAAGACTCAAATAGATGATTCAACAAAATATTTCACAACTGCAACCGACCATCAGAATTATAACTAGATCTGTGATCAATTATTGAAATATAAATTGTTGAATAATACAATTGACAATAATCATGTAAAATAGTTGAAACATTTCCAAATCTTTCATGATTATAGGTCATTCACACTAAGAAATTAACATACCAATAAGTGTGAGGGATTTTGATCAAAGTAAACATATGATTGGTGGATGATCCATTATAGACTACCTTTCTTGGATGCAGTCACTGAGGCCCCATCCTAAGAGAATTCTATGACTTCGTCACCCAAGATGATCTATACACTTATAGACCCATGTGATGTACTTCAAACACACACCTTTATGTGATTCCTGATTGTATACAAGTTACATGCCACCAAAATTTTATCAAAACCATAGTGAAGACTAATGTCAAGTAGCACGAGCCCCACTTTGAGGAATGTACCCCATCATGAGTTGGTTTTGTTTACTTTGTTGGCTTTTTGGATATGCCACACTCAAATTTGATGATGCAAATATTTCCCAAATGTGTCACTAACACGTGTATTCAATATTTCAAGTGATCAAGAAACTAAGTCAAGATTCAATTACAAAGACCATAAAATTTTATATGTTTGGACGCTTGCGAAGCTAGTTGTACCATGAATATAATTGTACATGTGTTTTTTTTACAACTTGAAAGATATGATGTAAGGACAAGTGATGATCTTCTAAAACCTACCCAAAACCCTAACCCACACTCATACGAAGCCATTAGGGTGGATAGGTTTTACGAGAAAAGTCATTAGATAGTTTTTCCCACATTTGCGTATTCCTTCACAAAGTCTATCTCAGTTGAAATCTTTGTCGAATGAAATCCAATCGGTCAAAGACCCTGTGGATCGAGAGTTAGTTGTTACATACATTAATCCCTTGGTCATTCTTGGTCAAAGAAAATCTTGATCGAGAATATCAGTCAAAGTAAAGTTTGACTGACAAAGAGCCATTAAACCAGTTGGACCAAGAAGATAGACCAACACATAGCCGTTAGAAACATTTGCACTCATATCACTCCCGGTCGAACAAATTCTCAACCGAGACAGTTCCCGATAGAAGTATTTCTCAACTGAGAATGTTTTGCAGACAAAATCTGTTAATGTTCGAATTAGTTGTTGCAACCTAACTAATTTCTTCCTAATGGCTAGTTGACCACTAACAACAATCTAGACACTCCCCACAATTATCATAATCACTTGTAAACAATCCCTATATATATGAGTGGTCTTAAGATACCTCGAACACAACTTAAAACAACTTTATACAACTTTGCACAATAATTGACATACTCTTGAGAAGACATACTACTTGCAATCTTAGTCAACATACATACTACTTGCAATCTTAGTCAAAGTGCCTAGGTTCTACACTTCAAGTTGCCATCATTCAAGCCTAATCCTCAACTTAATTTTAGCATCCTCTCTACCAAATATAACCTCTCCGAAACCTATTATGAAGTGGGTCATCATCACTTGTCCATTAGTGCTCAATTGTACACCTTGTGAAGATCGTTGTAATTTTCTTTCTCCAATCTCACTCTACATTTCTGTATTGCTCTTAGATTAAATCTTGGAGTGAAGGTTGTCCAGGAGCTTATGAGAAGGAGTCTTCTCAAGCGGTGCTTTTTCATGGCCATCAAAGAAGAGGTGATGATCAATGCTCTTCCTTGCCTGTCAAAAAAGAGGTGTGGTTCGATGCTCTTCCTCATCCGTCAAAGAAGAGGTGTGGTTCGGTGATCTTACATGTACGTTAAAGAAGAGGAGAAGAGGGCGATCTTCCAGCGGCCCGTCAAAGAAGGTGGTAGTTCTCCTTGAGCTAAAAAGGAGGGCCTGTTTTGACTAACAAAAGATACTTGAAATTTTATGTGTTGTGTATCATTATATAAAAGGAATAAAATACATGGTTTAGAAATCTAGATTGGAAACAACTAGGTAATGGAAAAATGCCATTTGATAGAACCACTCTAAATCTGTGTGTTCTTATGTCTGTCTCTTTTGTCAACTAACTTGCTTTACATTTCCACATTCTTTAAGCAAAGTAATTTTAATAATTGGTTAAATTATTATAAAACTCTATTCATTCCCTAGTGTCATTCAATTGGTATCAGAACATGGCTTTAATCAGTCTTGAAGATGGGGAATAATGGATTGGGACAATTCAACATGGAAGGAGCTCATGTGATCCGACCACCTATGTTCGACAGATACAACTACACATACTGGAAGAGGAGGATGCAATTTTTCTTCTAAGGAATAAGCTTTGAGTTATGCAAGATGATTGGTAGACCCTACACACTTCCAACCACAAAGATAGAGTAAGGGGATATCGAAACGGTAAAGAGAGCTACACTTATTACAAAGGCTGTAAGTGTTCTTTATTGTTCTTTATCTTGTACTAAATTTAATCACATATCCTCCTCTGAAACTGAGTGTGAAATTTGGCATAAATTATCTGCAACATGTGAGGGTACTACCCAAGTTTAGAACACTAAAATTAGTATGTCAAAACACAAATTTGAACTATTTTGTATGCAACCTAATGAATGTATTGTAGAAATATAAGATTTTCTAACATTATCAACAACTTAGGTGATTTGGGAAAACTCATAAGTGAATAAGACCAAGTTTCCAAAATACTTGGCTCATTGCCACCCAAGTACAAATCTAAGTTCACTGCAATAGAGGAGGCAAATGATCTTACAACAATGAAGATGGAACAACTCATAAGGATCTTAGAAACACATGAAGTCACCCTTAATGAAGTATAAAAAGTAGAAGCCAAACAACTAAAGGAGAGAAGGAAGGATCTTAGTCTCAAAGTCACCACTGAAGCGTCATCAAGAAATATCATTCGAGAAAGCAGTGATACAAGTGATGAAGATGAAAAAAGCACCTTGATTGTAGATGGTAATAAATATATGATATTTTATTCTAACAAAACTCATAGTACTCATTCTTATAGGTTCTTTGAATGTGGAAAGGAAGGCCACTTGGTTTTTGAATGCCCAAAACTCAAGAAAGGTAAGAAGTCCTCATTCAAGAAGAATGAAAAAGACTACAAAGCTGCACGGGATCAATCAAGTGATGACAGTGAAAGCAACAAAGAGGAGGAGATAGAATGTTTCATGGATAAAGAAGATGAAGAATAAACAATGAGGTAAATATTTTGATTCATCTAAAGAAGAATTTGTTTGTAGTCTTGAAGAATTTCATGACAAATATATTGATTGTAAAAAACAAAAGAAGAAACTTGCCATAACTATTGATGAAATTAATGTTAATCTAAATAATCTTAGTTTTGGAAATAATGCTTTAAAATTTCCAAATAATGCATCAAAAGAATCTATTGAGAGTTATAAGGCTAAATTACTTGTTCTTGAAATAACAATAACCTTTTGTCTCAAGAAAAAGTTGATATGCTTGCTACACTAAATAATTTTGAAATTCAACATATTTTATGCACGTCATTTAGATTATGATGTTTTGGTAAAATAAAGAGATACTTTATTTTGGAATCTTTCTCAAGAAAATTTGGATATAACAAAAAAGCTTGCTGAAAATGCTGAATTACAAAAACAAGTTTCTAGATTAATGCAAGGACAAAAAGTCTTGATAACATCCTAGATAATGGTTCTAAACAAGTAGGAAGGATATATCTAGGATATGTGTCAAAGAATAAAAAGACATATGTTCCCAAGACTAGAACTACATATGTGCCTAAAAATGAAATTAGACTCTTAAAATGTTGAAAAGAGAAATAAAAATATCTTTTATCTCATGTCACTACTGTCAACATCCTGGGAAATATTACTTTTCATGGGATTATTAGAACAAAGGAGCCTTTGACATGGTTTGGTTTCCAAAATCCCCTACTTAAAATAAAAAGGGGAACTTATTTAGATTTGAATATGCTTATCTCAACATAATTTTATATATATGTACATATATTTTAACATATATTCATTTGCATATATTTTACTTAAATATGGATTCATTTGCATATCTTGCGTAAATTTTTAAAACATAATTTCTGAATTCTCCAGAACTCATCTTGCATACATAGTTAAAACTTATACTAATTTCTTGGTTTCTACATTTGACATGAATGCTTTATCATGGAAGTTTGGTTCTTAAATGACATTTTCTCTTATTTTATTTTATTTTTGAGCTCACATTACTTGGAATGAGATTAAGGGGGATCTCAAAATTTTTAAATGTAACTTGCATATCTCTTTAGCTCTTAATTGATTCTCTATATCAATAAAGGCTTAACATCCTTTGACATTTAGCTAAGAGATTCTTTTAGAGCTATTGTGATGATGCTTAATGGCTTCTCTATACCAATATGGGCTTAACATTCCTTATATTTAGTTTGGAGATTCTTTTGTTATTCTAATTTTGTGCTTAATAGATTCTCTAATCATTTCTGGGCTTAACATCCTTTGAAAATGATTGAAAAATCAGATATGGTTTTATCTTTTAATTTTTATGGCAATTCTCTTTATCATAAAGGACTTAACATTCCTTACATTGATATTGAAATATTATTTAGAAAATGGTATTTTTCATGGTATCTCTATACCATGGCGGACTTAACATTCCTTACCATTGTCTTAGAGTATCCTTTTAATAATTTGTGCTCATTGAGTCTTCTTATCATGAAGGACTTAACATTCCTCTCAATGGTAATTAGACAATATTTTAATATTGTTCCTTGATCATATATGGATTTTTAATTATGCCTTAATGTGATTAATGTCTATCTTTATTTTTTGTCTCTCCAAATCAATTGGTATTCTCTTTCAATTGACACCTTGAACCTAAGTTTTCCCTCTCCAAATTGAGCTATTTAGGTGGAGTATCTCACTAAGGGGGAGCATCACACTGGCGGGGGGTCATTTTAATAACTATCTAACATTTTGAGACGAGGTAGAAAAATCTGTGAGTTAAATTGTCTATCAACAAAGCAATTTGAAAGGGGAGACAATTTCATGAGATAAATTGGCTATCAAAAATGTGTTTTAAAAGGTATGAAGTTCTGGATTGGCTACTATCAATTTATCTTATGAAAAACCTTGTCACCATAAAAAAGGGGAGATTGTTGCATTTTTGGATATGCCACACTCAAATATCTATGATGCATATATTTCCCAAATTATGTCACTAACATGTGTATTAAATATTTTAGGTGATCAAGGAACTAAGTCAAGATCCAATTGCAAACACTACTACAGAACATGCCTTTGGTGTCGGTTGTTTATGCCCTTTTAGCGACGGTTCTATAGAGACGCCTATGTGGGCGCCGCTAAAGGTCAAACTCTTCGGCGTCAGTTTTATAACCGACGCCAAAAGACTTCGCGCCACCGAAAATGCGCCAGTAGGGCATTTATAAGCGTCGGTTATTTATGGTAAGCCGACGCCAAAAGGCTTCGCGCCACAAAAAGGGCGCCATCTAGGACACTATCTGCGTCGGTTTGAAACTACAAAACCGACGCCATATTCCCAGACGCCACGGCCGTGCTTCCCTGCACGGTCGTGTTTAGAACTATAGGCGTCTGTTTTGTACTAATAAGCGACACTATTTCCCGCCACGGCCGTACTTTCCTACACGGTCGAGTTGTTTGTCACATTAGGCGGCAATTTTATCCAATAACCGACACTGTAAGCCTTTGATGACGATGTTATATAAATAACCGACGCCTATGTTTTAATTTTTTTTTCTCTTATCAGTTTGCATGCCTGCTGTGGCTGGTCAGCAGGATGAGAACCTACAGTTCAGTTTTCTAAACTGCAGGTTTACGACATCCATTGATATCAGCCAACAAACATGCCACAAACCTGCAAAATCAACAAATTTACTTTTCACACAAGTAGATACATTAATACATCAATTCAATTCTCACATTCACACATGTAGAAACATTCAAATACATGTAGAAATATTCAGACATGTATAAACATTCAGAAATATTTATTTACAAAATATCATTCAACATCACTATCAGCATCCCAATTATATCTTACAGTCCCCACTATTTGTATGGCTCTTACCCATTCTTCTCTTACTTCATTTAATACTTCCATCGTATATGGAGCATGTACATCTTTTAAGAATTTACCTATAGTGTGGTCAATTTTAAACACCTGCAAAGAGAATGATGTATATATATAAGTAATAATATAAAAATAAGATTGATATATTTCATACTAACTAATGAGACTATATATAATACCTCATGTATGGTATCGATGTCCAATGCGACATATTGGACAATCATCTACATAAAACGCATCACATAGTATGCGCATGCCCATCCGTTGTCTTGTGTAGCGCACTATAAATTGAAATATACAAAATATTAAAAAATACAACTAAGCACAGTTCACATAAATAATATATACATTGGAGTCGGGAACTTACTTTCACATTCTCCCAAATTATTGGCTGGTTCTTTTTCCTGAGGACTTTTCCTCCAACCTTTTTGAATGCATCTAAACCCCTACATGTTAATGTAACATAGTAAATTGCATAATTAAATAGTAATGTAATAACAGATGTTAACAGATATAAAAATGAAATATTTTCACAAGAATAATGGCAATCTCATTACGTGTCCAATTTTAGTATTCAATGTACTCCCCACATGATCTAGATAATAAACAGTGAACGTCCTGGGGAGAATAACTAGTAACTCCCAATTCCTACCGCTAGAGGTAAAAAAGTTAAAAATTAATAACTCAAAATCCACAATAAAAATGTAATTTTCTTAAGTCCAAATTATAAGTAAAGTAAACTTACTTGACATTGAATGGAGCTATTATTATCGTCTTCTGTTGCTGACCGAAAATGGTAAAAGCATCTATATAGTATTGTTGAACACTATCAGGGTCTTTAGCTACCATACTAATCAATGATGGAATCAAAAACCCCACATGGTCAAATGCAAATTATTTATATTGATTTTCGACTAAGTAGCTGCAAAATATGTATTACGTATGGATTAATATATAAGAAACCAGATCACTGGATCTTACACAAGGTATATGGATGTATAAATAAGATCTCACCTTATCCATGTCTCTATCATTGATGTATTCAACCAATCATATATAAACAGCTCAATAATATCTTGTATAAATAAAGCTCTTTCGTATGATTGACATGCATAATTCGCTTCTAAAGCAACAATTATAGGGCAATATATATTATGTTCCCGTAGCCAACATGCCATTCCCCTATAAGCAGGACCTAACATGTATTTTAGGTCAGTTGGAACCCAACTTGGTAATGCAGGAAGTGGAGGTGGAGGCCTAGATGCTCCAGGTGTCTTCTTTTAACCTATATATAATTTCAGATCAATTGACCTCATATATATACATTAAAAATCTAAAGTAATGTAAATTTATCGTACAATTTCAGTAGTGTAGATGACATCTGCTTTGGACCACAATATCACCCCGCTTTCTGCCTCAGCAAGTGTATCAATATCCGGGTGGGCATATGGCAATGTAGCTTCCATCCAATCGGAGAATACACATATCAGGCTCACACGAACGTAGCCCTGTGGCATTGGAGTCCCGTGAAACGTTGCCCCAGGAAGGGATGGGTAAGCCTGCGCCTCTGCAACAACATAGTCTTGAATTCTTAAGCGACATTGCTTCAACGCCTACAAATTTACGTAAAGAATGTTATACATATATACATATCATCTTGATAAGACTAGCTACAATGTCATAAACAATACTTACAACAGATGTGTTAGGCGGTGGGTCTACATGATTACTCGCAGTCTGTGCATCAGGAGAAGAGTGGGTCGCCACAGGCTGATTGGAAGCCTGAGATGCCTGCCACCGCTACATTATATCCTCGACTTTCTTAGAAACTAGATCCTCGACTCTTTTATTCTCCTATACATGGATAAAAGAAACATTAGCTTCTTATTATTGAATTCCCTTTTACAGTAACATTCTAAAAAAAGAATAAGTTACCTCTTCTTGTGAAAGTCCCGCTCTGGGTTTGCACTGGGATGGCCTAAAGAATGCTTTGATGCTCACACCAGCGCCTGCACCCCTAACACGTCCAGGATACTCTGGGTTACCCAGACCAATTGTCAATTCATCCCTTGTACCCTGAGGGATGAACGTGCCTTGTTTCCTTTGCTCGTGCAGCTCCCACTAATCACCATCAATAGAAATTAGTAAGTTAACACCACAAATAATCAATATTCAAATGATTGCTCTAAGAGTTGTATTTTACCATTTTCGCAGCCGCCTCAGCAGTTACGGGCTTCTTTATTTCACCCTTCTTGTTTTGCCTCCCATCTATCCATACATCATGGCAAGGTATGGGTGTGGCAGATGTAGTAGAGGACTCCTGAGTAGCAGCAGACTCCGCCTGTAGTCTTTGGCGAACGCTTGCATAGCCCTTTGGACCCATAGTGTGGTCATGCACATTCAGTGCACGCCTTTCTTTTTACGCCTCACTTAATACCTTGAATTCTTTAGATTTTCTTGAAGCAACAAATGTGTCCCAATCTTCTTTGTCCAAGAAGTTCCACTGTTCAAGTGCTGACTTCTTCTTCTTATCACCATTTTTTATGTATTCTCTGTTGAGATTTGTCCTATAGTTCCTTAGCATTTTTCCAGCGCGTTGCATCATGTTTTTACGATGCAGCTTCTCATCCAATGCAAACATATTTTGTAAAATAGAATTTCTATTAACTAGTATCCAAAAATAGAATTGCAAATAATAGAATTTGTAATCTACAAAATAGAATTGCAAATAATAATAACTCATACATAAATCCTTCCATATCATGTCTTTCTTCGCCTGAGGAACTTTATGCCAATTATCATACTTAACACCACAATGGCTTCGAGTGACAACCCCAAGATAGTTTACAAAATTATTGCAGTTCACTCCAATTGCATTTCCTCCATTATCAAACTCGACATCCAATCTGGATCCACTGCCACTTAGCGCTATTAACTTCTTCAACAGAGTGGTGCCCCTTTTCTTGTTAAGTTTTTGGAGATGTGCATCAAGTTCCTCCAGTGCTTTAGTGGGTACATCAACCTAAAATTTGACAAAAATAAACACACTGAATTAGCCCAATATAGAAATATAGGATATATGGCATAACTAGAAGATAATGAATTTTATAGAAATACAAGATATGTTTTTAGAACTTACATTGGTATCCTCACCATGCTCATCATGGACAACATGCTCATCATGGACATCATGCTCGTCATGGTCATCCATCTGAAAATGTCATTAAAAAGGTAAACATTTAGCATTTGTAATAACTAGAAGATAATGAAACATCAAATCTAAAAATGATATTGATATTAAAAAAGCAAACATTTAGTTTCAATAAAAAATATAAACATGCATGCCTCTAAAATTGTGATCTTTTATCAATTAACAATCCTTCATTGTGATCTCCATGCACATATAAGTCATCATTAGCTTCAATATTTTGTGGAGTTGGCAACCCAACTGAGAATGGACTGGAGTCATCATACTTATCATAGTACTCTTCTTCATCTATAGGATCTTCAATAAACTGTCTTTTACCATGAAGAACAACCGGCCATTTATCATTTGCAGGATCATTGATATAGAATACTTGTTTCACCTGTGATGCCAATATAAATGGTTCACCCTTCTCGCCAATCTTTTCAAAGTTCCCTAAAGTGAAACCCAATTCATCCACTATAACTCCTTTGGTGTTATCAACCCAATTACATTTAAAGAGCGGAATTCTAAAATCTATGTAGTCAAACTCCCATATGTCTTCAATGATACGGTAATATGACATTTTAGCTTCACGTGGACTCTTATCCTTTGCACTTCCAAAATACACAGTCGACGCTTGAAGAGTGACCCCACTGTTTTGGACGACACTCTTATCATCATGGCACTTTGTGTAATATGTGAACCCATTAATGTCAAACCCTTCATAAGACATAACATTCAGTTTTGGTTTAAAGGCGAGGCATTTGATAGTTTCCGTAATATCATTTGGTGTTTGAGATAGTTGATGTAAGACTTTATCTTCAAACCACTTAGTAAAAGTCTTATTATGCTCTCTAGCAAGCCACATTGAACTTGCTTGAGGATGTTGTCTCTTAATGAAATTGGTATGTTCCTCGATATAAACACTCACTTCGTCCATGTTGTGTAAAATATACAAGTGAGCTTGTTCCAACTGCTCACGGATGATTACTTTCACCCGTGATCCCAAAATTCCTTTGCCCTCCTCAATATTCTTGTCATTAACAGGAGTGTTATTACCACTCAGAAAGTCATTGCAAAAATCCACAACCTCTCTCGCCACATAACCTTCAATAATACTCCCTTTAGGTCGATAACAGTTTCGAACATCACCTTTAAAAATGCTCATGTATCGTTCAAAGGGATACATCCAATGCAAGAAAACTGGTCCCAACATTTTCACTTCCCTAGTCAAGTGGACAACAAGATGTACCATGATATCAAAGAAAGAAGGAGGGAAATACATCTCAAGCTGGCATAGGGTAACAACCACTTCTCTTTGCAAATTATTGAGAGTATCAGGGTCAATAACTTTGCTACATAGACTGTTGAAAAAGAAACAAAGTCTGGTGATTGCAAACCTTACATGCTTCGGCAATATAGATTGAATTGCCACGGGCAATATTTGTTGCATTAGAGTGTGACAATCATGAGATTTAAGACCTATCAACTTCAGATTTTTCATTGATACCAATCTATAGATGTTGGATGAGTAACCCTGTGGCACCTTAACATTTTCCAAGCATTCACAAAAAGCTTTCTTCTCCTTTCTAGACAACGTGTAACAAGTGGGAGGTAAGTATGTTCTTTTATTACCCATTTCACGTAATTCTGTTAATTCTGACCTTATTCCTATTTCATGTAGGTCCAGTCTGGATTTTATCCCATCTTTAGTCTTACCTGGTATATTTAACAGAGTACGAATGATGCTATCACAAATATTTTTCTCAATGTGCATTACATCGATACAATATCTGACTGTCAAAGAATTCCAATAAGGAAGATCCTAAAATATTGACTTCTTCTTGAATGAAGAATTGTCACTCCGTGTGGCCATACTACATTGTGATTTCTTACCAAATTTATTAACAATGTCTTTTACTCTTTCATAAACAACATCCCCTGGTATAAGTTTAGGTGCACTCCGTTCATCATTCCATCCATTGAATGCTTTGCGCTTCCTACAATACGGATGGAATTTTGAAAGAAACCTTCGATGACCAAGATATACAGTCTTGCCGCCATGTTTTAGTCTTATTAAATCAATGTTTTCTTCACATATAGGACACGCTTTAGCTCCTTTGATACTATATCCAGATAAATTCCCATATGCTGGAAAGTCATTAATAGTGCAAAACAACATAGCGTGCAAACGAAATGTCTCTCTTACTGAAGCATCATAGGTCATCACACCTTCAGCCCAAAGTTTCTTTAAGTCATCAATCAGAGGTTCAAGATAAACATTTATATCATTTTCGGATTGTTTAGGGCCCGATATCAACAACGACACCATAACATACTTATTTTTCATACACAGCCAGGGAGGAAGATTGTATATAACAAGCATGACTGGCCAAGTGCTATGTTGGCTGCTCAATGTCCCGTACAGATTCATCCCATCTATACAAAGCCCAAGTCTTAGATTCCTGACTTCTTCACCAAATTCAGGGTACAATAGATCAATCTTCTTCCACTGTGGGGAATCAGACGCATGTCGTAGGATCCCATCATTATTTTTCTTAACATCTGCATGCCACCTCAAATTCTTTGCATCTTTCGGATTTACAAACAAGCGTTGAAACCGTGATATTATAGGTAGATACCACATCACCTTGGCAGGAGAATCAATTTTGGACTCCCCCGAAGTCGTCAATTTATACCGTGACCCACCACATTTTGGACAATCTTTTAAATCCACATAGTCCTTTTGAAATAATACACAATCATTCGGGCATGCGTGTATCTTCTTGGCCTCCATTCCCATTGGGCACAACAATTTCTTTACCCGGTATGTTGAGATTGGCAGCTCGTTTCCTTCAGGAAGAATTTCTTTCAACAAAGTCAACAATGAAGTGAAGCTTTTGTCGCTCCATCTATTGTTAGCTTTTAACTTATACAATCTCAACACAACGCTAAGCTTCGTAAACTTAGCACAGCCTGTGTATAATGGTATCTCAGCATCATGCATAATGTTTCTAAAGATAGGAGGTGGATCGGTGTGCTCTACCCTACAACTATCCATCATCGCATCAACGATGTCTACTGGAACTGGTTTGTTCACATCTACGTCATCGGAGGCAATTTCTTCTTCCACCCAAGCACTGCTATCGACATCCACTGGTTTTGAGTTTGAAATCTCTCCATGCCAGTGCCATTATGTATAGCCTTGTACAATCCCGTTGCACATGACATGACTTTTGATTTCGTCACCAGTGTTGACTTTCAAGTTGTTACCGCAATGCCTACATGGACAGTAGAACCTATCTCCAAGTTCTTTCCTATGTTCCTCAACAAATCTAATAAAATGATCAAGACCAGATATAAACTCTGGGGTGCAGCGATTGCGTATGGACATCCATGATCTATCCATTCTATGATCAAAGAGAAAACAAGTATATATTAGGACAAGATTAGGGTCTACGGTTAACAAATACGTGTGATGTCATTCTTATATATAATAAATATGTACCACCCATCCCATCTTTAAACACCTAATCTCACTAGTAAGTATATAATGTGTATTGGGTTTTTAAGAAAATTTCAGCAACATTTCCCCACTGTTCTCTAAGTACATATGTACTTAGAGAACAAACAGGGAAATGCTACTGAAATTTTCTCGAAAACCCAATACACATTTATACACTTACATCCTAAGTAAGATTAGGTGTTCAAGAACAGTCCCAAATCGGGGACTATCCAAGATTTACTCCTAATGAGTAAATCTTGGACGGGTTTCTAGGCCAACAAACACAATAATAGATATGTACATGTTAGGGTTTCATCACAATTGATGTTAGGGTTTCATCAATGTTAGGTTTAATCAAATCAAATTAGGATGCTAGAATGGACAAGTTTAAATATTATTTCAACATGCATCAAAATTTACCGAATTAGGTCAAACATTAGGATTAGAAGCATAAATATATGCAAGCAAAAGATTTGTTCGTATCCTAGGATTTACATAAAGCATTACATAAAAATTTGTTCATATCCTTACTAACAGCAAGCACGGCCATGCTATCTAGCACGACCGTGGTAGGCTAACACAACCATGGCTGTGCTTGCTGTTGGTAAGGAGCTAGGGAAAAGGAAGCAAAGAGGCTAGGGCTACCTGGAGCTAGCGTGGAGAAGAGCGGCGGCGAGCGGCGACAGTAGTGGTGGCGTGCAGGCGAAAAGCAGAGCAAAGCGGCGAGCAGCGGTGGCACCAGGAGAAGAGCAGAGCAGCAAAGAAGAGCAGAGCAGTGGCAGCGAGTGGCGGCAGCAGGAGAACCAGCAACAACGGAGGCGGCGGCGAGCAAAGGCGCACCAGCAGCAGCGGCGACGAGCAGCAGCGGGGGTCGTCGGGCGATTTTAGGCGAGCGACGGCGAGCAACAACACAAGAGAAAATTATCGCAATGAAATAGAAGAAAGGGGAAGACGATCGGGCGATACAGGTCTATTAAGTTTGTAAACAACGTCGGTTATCTATCATACCGACACCTTTTACCTTTAAGCATCGGTTGATACTAAACAACCGATGTCCAATTAGACAATCTTTACCCTAAATTATTTGGCAGGAACCATTATCCGCGTCAGTTATCAAAGGATAACCGACACCAAAAGTGGAACTTTTCACACAAATTTTCATCTTATATAGGCATCCGTTATTAGTTAAACAATCGACGCTGTATGTGCCACTTTGGGGCCAAATTTTTTTTGCTCGAAAATTGGATTTTGTGGGCGATTTTAGGCGTCGGTTTGTTATACCCAACCGACGCTGAATACAAAGCAGTACCTGTGTCTGGCTGGTCTTCGAATATAGACGTCGGTTTTCCTAAATAAACGATGTTGAATAGTATATGCGTGGGTTTTCCTAAATAACTGACGCCCAGAAAAGCGCCATTGAATGTTGTTTCTGTAGTAGTGAAAGACCATATAATTTTCTATGTCTGGATGCTTGTAGACCTAGTTGTACCATAAATATAACTATAAAAGTATGTTTTCATACAACTTGATAGATATGATGTAAGGACAAGTGATTATGTTCCAAAACCTACCCAAAACCCTAAACCATACTCATATGAAGCCATTAGGGTTGATAGGTTTTAGTAGAAAAGTCATCCAGATAGTTTTTCCCACATTTGCATATTCCTTCACAGAGTCTATCTCGATCAAAATCTTTGTCAATCACAATCCGATTGGTTAAAGACCCCCTGGATCGAGAATTAGTTGTTACATACATAGAGCCCCAGGTCATTCTGTAATGCCTGGGCCCACTGCCCAAGGCTCTAGCAGAGTTTCAGGAATGATGACTGGCCCCACAGGCCACAGACCACCACTAGCCTTAACTGCACGCCTTTTGTCCACTCACGCGTAAGCCAGGAACAACTTCCCGACTGGTCACCCATCCTAGTACTACTCCAAGCTGAGCACGCTTAACTATGGAGTTCTTTAGAGATGGGATCCTAGAAAAGGAGGTGCACCTTGGTGATATGGGTAGTCCAATCATTCCTTTTAAGATCATGTTATCCGAGGCCTCAAATCCTGGGATGTTACAATCTCCCCCACTTAGACTCTTGACGTCCTCGTCAAGGCTCAACTATATGACCTCATAATCTGACCCCATTTCAGTGCAGGCCCACAATGGCCCATGGACACCCAGCTCCCGTCCACGGATACCGGCGCAAGGGCGGCTCCATCTCGTCTCTACGAATAGCCCTTTTCAACTTGCCTGGACCGCACGACTCAAGACTGGCATGCCACATGCCCATGTGGCCCCCACCTACTGGAGGGGTTATGGCTCTGATACCATTTGTAATTCCTGGGCCCACTGCCCAAGGCTCTAGCAGAGTTTCAGGAATGATGACTGGCCCCACAGACCACCACTAGCCTTAACTGCACGCTTTTTGTCCACTCACGCGTAAGCCAGGAACAACTTCCCAACTGGTCACCCATCCTAGTACTACTCCAAGCTGAGCACGCTTAACTATGGAGTTCTTTAGAGATGGGCTCCCGGAAAAGGAGGTGCACCTTGGTGATATGGGTAGTCCAATCATTCCTTTTAAGATCATGTTATCCGAGGCCTCAAATCCTGGGATGTTACACATTCTCAGTCAAAGAAAACCTCGACCGAGAATATCAGTCAAAGTAAGTTTGACTAACACAGAGTCATTAAAGCAGTTGGACCAAGAAGATACACTAACACATAGCTATTAGAATCATTTGTGCACTTAGATCACTCTTGGTCAAACAACTTCTCAACTAAGATAGTTCATGATCGAAGTATTTCTCGAGTACAAATGTTTTGCAGACAAAATCTATTGACGATCAAATTAGCCACTGCAACCTAACTAATTTCATCCTAATGGCTAGTTGACCACTTAGAACACTCTAGACACTCTCCACAATTACCCAAATCACTTGTAAACAATCCATATATATTTATAGGAGTGGTCTTAGGATACCTAGAACACAACTTAATACAACTTTGCACAAGAATTGACATACTCTTGAGCATACCTACTATTTGCAATCTTACTCAAAGTGCTTAGGTTTTATGATTCAAGTTGCCATCATTCTAGCCTAACCCGAACGTCAATTCTAGTGTCCTCTCTATCAAATATAACCTTGCCAAAACCGATTGTGGAGTGGTTCATCATCACTTGTCCATAGTGCTCAATTATACATCTTGTGAAGATTATTGTAATTTCCTTTCTCCAATCTCATTCTACATTGTTGTATTGCTCTCAGACTACTTTTTAGAGTGAAATTTGTCCAGGATCTTATGAGAAGAAGGAATCTTCTTAAGCGGTGCTCTTCTATGGCCTTCAAAGAAGAGGTGAAGATCAATGCTCTTCCTTATTCGTCAAAGAAAAGGTGTGGTTCAATGCTCTTCCTCATTCATCAAAGAGGAGGTGTGGTTTTGTGCTCTTCCGTGCCCATTATAGAAAAGCAGAAGAGGGTAAACTTCTAGCGTCCTGTCAAAGAAGGTGGTAGCTCTACTTGAGCTAAAAAGGAGGATTTGTCTTGACTCACAAAAGACACTAGTAAATTTTAAGTATCGTCTATCAATATATAAAAGGAATAAAATACATGATTTTAAATCCAGGTTGGAAACAACTAGGTATTAGACTGACATCACCACTCTAAATCTACATGTTCTTGTGGTTACCTCTTTTGTCAACTAACTTTCTTTAAATTTCCACATTCTTTAAGCAAAGTAATTTTAATAATGGGTTAAATTATTATAAAAATCTATTCACCCCCTCTATAGTCTTTTTATGGGTATCAGAGTAGGGATTCAAGGAGCCTAACCAGTTTTGAAGATGGGGGACAATCGACTGGGACAAATCAATATGGAAGGAGCTCATGTGAGCTGACCACATGTGTTCGACAGATCCAAAGAAGAGAAGGATGTAGGTTTTCTTCAAAGGAATAAGCTCCAAGTTTTGGAATATGATTTCTAAACCCTAAACACTTTCAACCACAGAGTGATCAAAGGGAAGCCAAAATGGTAAGGAGATCTACACTTAATGCAAAGGTTGTAAGTATTCTTTATTGTTCTTTACCTTGTAGTGAATTTAATCGTATATCCTCCTGTGAAACTACGTACCAAATTTGACACAAATTATTCGTAACACATGAGGGTACTAATCAAGTTAAGAACACTAAAATTAGTATGTTAAAATACAAATTTGAACTATTTTGTATGCAACCTAACGAATGTATTGCATAAATGTATGCAAGATTTTCTAACATTATCAACAGATTAAGTGCTTTGGGAAAACACATAAGTGAAGAAGACCAAGTTTCCAAAATGCTTAGGTAGTTTCCACCCAAGTACAAATCAAAGGTCACTACAATAGAGAAGGCAAATGATCTTACAATAATGAAGATGGAACAACCCATAGGGAACTTGGAAACACATGAAGTCATCCTCAATGAAGAAGAAAAAGTGGAAGCCGAACAACTAAAGGAGAGAAGGAAGGGTCTTGCTCTCAAAGTCAGCACCAAAGCGTCATCAAGAAACATCATATGAGAAAGCAGTGACACAAGTGATGAAGATGATGAAAGTTCCTTGATTGTAGATGGTATGAAATATAATAGATTTTGTTCTAACAAAACTTCTAGTACTCCTTCTTATTCTTCTAAGTGCTTTGAATGTTGAAGATAAGAACACTTGGTTTTTGAATGCCCAAAACTCACAAAAGGTATTAAGTCCTCATTCAATAAGAAAGAAAAAGTCTAAAAAGCTGCATGGGATCAATCAAGTGATGAGAGTGAAAGCAATGAAGAGGAGGAGGTAGAATGTATCATGGCAAAAGAAGATGAAGAAGAAACCAATGAGGTAGATATTTTTGATTTATCCAAAGAAGAATTAGTTTGTAGTCTTGAATAATTCCATAAAAATATATTGATTGCAAGAAACAAAAGAAGAAAGTAGCCAAAACTATTGATGTACTTAATGTTAATCTAAATAATATTAATTCTGGAAATAATGCTTTAAAATGTTCAAATAATGTGTTAAAAGAATCTATTGAGAGTTATAAGGCTAAATTACTTGTTCTTGAAAATAACAATAATCTTCTTCAAAAAAAAAGGTTGATATACTTGCTAAACTAAATGATTTTAAACTCAAACTATTTTATGTACACATTCAGATTATGATGTTTTGGTAAAAGAAAGAGATATTTTACTTTTGAATCTTGCTCAAGCAAATTTAGATATAACTAAAAAGTTGGCTGAAAATGCTGAATTACAAAAACAAGTTTCTAGATTAATGTAAGGAGACAAATTCTTGATAACATCCTAGATAATGATTCTCAACAAGTAGGAAGGAGAGGTCATGTATATGTGTGAAAGAACAAAAAGACATATGTTCCCAAGACTGGAACTATATATGTACCTAACAATAGAATTGTAAGACTCTCAAAATGTTGAAAAGAGAAATAAAATATCATTTATCTCATGTCCTACTATCAACATCTTGCACAATATTCCTTTTCACGTGATTATCAAAAGAAAGGAGCCCTTGACATGGTTTGGGTTCCAATATTTTCAACTTAAAATAAAAAGAACTTATTGAGATTTGACATATGCTTATCTCAACCTAATTTTATGTACATGTGAATATCTTGTAACATATATTCATTTGAATATCTTTTACTTAAATAAAGATTCATTTTCATATCTCACATATATTGTTAAAATACTTTTTTTTTTGAATTCTCTAGAACTGTTCTCAGTCGACCAAAACTTCAACCGATGAACCTCGCGGTCAAACAACAGTCGACCAACAGACTGTCAGAAACTTATTTTCAAATCATTTCTAAATGTCTTAATTTCATCCTTTTGGTTTGGATAATATAAGTTCCATACATACCTATTTCTTTCTACTTTTATCTTATAGAACTTGTTGAAATATAATAAGAAAAAGGACAAATTTTCTAGAATGCTTGATTCCTTGAGTTTAGAACTAAATGAGCTTAAAGAACAAAATGCTTCTTTTCAAAATTAAGTCTTTGCATTAAAAGACAAGTTGCTTTACATTAAAATTTTATTCCTTACTTTTGTGCTCATATTGATCATACCATTATTCTTTAAGAAAATTCCAGTTTAAAAGATAGAACCATGTTTTTTTAATGTCCAAAACCACTCTCTAGATAATAAGTAAAAAGATCATGAGATCTATTTGCAAAATCCTTTTGATCTTAGTATGGAGATAAATAATATGTGCTATCACATTCATGCTTATTGTAGTTAAACTAGTTTTCTACAGCAATCTATGAGCATCTTGGTCGACTAACACTTGGACCTAACCACAACTCGGTTGAACACATTCTCCACCAAGATCTTATCAATGCCATAATTTATGGATCTCTTTAAACTTGATTTATAGATTCAAACTTTTACTAGAATTTTTGGTTTCTACATCTTCCATGAATGCATTATCATAAAAGTTTGGTTCTTGAATGGCATTTTCTCTTATTTTACTTTTTAGTTAACTTTACTTGGTATGAGATTAACAAAGAGCTCAAAATATTGAAATATAAGTTGCATATCTTTTCAGCTCTTAATTGATTCTCTATGTCAATAAAGGCTTGACATCCTTTGGCATTTAGTTTAGATATTCTTTTAGAGATGTTATTATGATGCTTACTAGCTTCTCTATACCAATATGGACATAACATCTCTTATATTTGGTCTAGAGATTCTTTTTTTGATCTTATTTTGTGCTTAATGAATTCTCTAATCATTTCTGGGCTTAATATCCTCTAAAACTGATTGAGAAATCCCTTTTGGTTTTATCTTTTAATTTTTATGGCAAATCTCTAAATAATGGATGGCTTAACATTCCTTACATTGATTTTGAGATATTCTTTAGAAATGGTATTTATCATGACATCTCTATACCATGGCAAACTTAATATTCCTTAGGATTCATTTAGAGTATGCATTTAATAATGTGTGCTATTGGGTTTTCTTATCACGAAGGACTTAACATTCCTCTCATGGATAATTAGACATTATTTTAATATAGTTTCTTGATCATATATGGCTTTTTGATTATGCCTTAATGTGATTAGTGACTATATTTATTTTTTGGATCTCCCCATCGATTGGTATTCTCTTTCAATTGACACATTCAACATAAATTTTCCCTTTTCAAATTGAGCATCATATTTAGGAGGAGTATCTCACAAAGGGGGAGTATCCCACTAAGGGGGATACATTATCATAACTTTGTATCTTTATGAGATGACAAAGGGGGAGAAAAATCCATGAATTAAATTGTCTATCAACAACGCAATTTAAAAAGGGAGAAAATTTCATGAGGTAAATTGGCTATCAACAAAAATATATTTTAAAAGGTATGAAGTTCTAAACTGGCTATTTTCAATTTATGTTATGGAAATATTTGTCATCATAAAAAAGGGGAGATTGTTGTCTTTTTTTTCATGTCACACTCAAATTTTGATGATGAAAATATTTTTTGAATTATGTCACTAACATGTGTATTAAGTATTTCAGGTGATCAAAGAACTAAATCAAGATCCAATTACAAAGACCATACGATTTTGTATGTTTGGATGCTTGTAGACCTAGTTTTACCATGAATATAATTGTACAAGTGTATTTTCTTACAACTTGATAGATATATTATTTTAAGGACAAGTGATGATATTCCAAAACCTACCCAAAACCCCACACTCATATGAAGCCATTAGGATTGATAGGTTTTAGTAGAAAAGCCATTAGGTAGTTTTTCCCACATTTGCATATTCTTTCACATAGCCTCTCTTGGTTGAAATCTTTATCTACCAAAATCCAATCGGTCGAAGACCCTGTGGACCAGGAATTAGTCATTAACTACATTGATACCTGGGCCATTCTCTATCAAAGAAAATCTCAACCAAGAATATCATTCGAAGTAAAGTTTGACAAAAAAGAATCGTTAAACCAGTTGGACCAATAATATAAATCGAAACATAGCCATTAATAGCATTTGCGCACTCAAATGACTCTCAGTAGAACAACTTCTCAAAGTTATTAGGTTCTACACTTCAAGTTGCCATCATTCTAGCCTAAGCCTCAACTCAATTCTAGCATCCTCTCTACCAAATATAACCTTGCCAAAACCTATTGTGGAGTGGGTCACCATCACTTGTCCATTAGTGCTCAATTGTACATCTTGTGAAGATTGTTGTAATTTCCTTTCTCCAATCTCATTCTACATTGCTGTGTTGCTCTCGGACTACTTCTAGGAGTGAAGGTTGTCTAGGAGCTTGTGAGATGGAGTCTTCTCAAGCGGTGCTCTTCTATGGCCATCAAAGAAGAGGTGAAGATCATTGCCCTTCCTTGTTCATCAAAGAAGAGGTTTGGTTCACTGCTCTTCCTCATCCGTCAAAAAATAGGTGTGGTTCAGTTTTCTTCTACATCCGTTAAAGAATAGGAGAAGAGGGTGACCTTCCAGCGGCCCATCAAAGGTGGTAGTTCTCCTTGAGATGAAAAGGAGGTTTTGTCTTGAGCCACAAAAGACACCGGTAAATTTTATGTATTGTGTATCTTTACAGAAAAGGAATAAAATACATAATTTAAAAATGCTAGTTGGAAACACCTAGCTAGTGGACTGATGTAATTTGATAAAACCACTCTAAATCTGTGTGTTCTTGTGGTTACCTATTTTGTCAACTAACTTGCTTTATATTTCACATTTTTAGAAAAGTAATTTAATAATTAGTTAAATTATGATTAAACTCTATTCACCCCCTCTAGATTCTTTCATACTTTAGGGTTATACATTGCTCATATCTTGATTGATGACTTCACCATTACATTCAGATGTATCTAAATTTTCTTTCGAGACCAGTTCACATCAACATGTACACTCAATCATTGAAATTCACAAATCCTAGTTTCATGAAATACAATTCAAAACAACACATTATCAAAAACGATAGATAGATTCTCACCTAGATTTCTACTGTAAATAATTTATAATGACTCTACGACTTGCAATACACTTAAATCGAGACTAGAATATTCTTGATTGATTAAATATGCACCTTTGTGTTAATTTATATAATGTAAGTCAAGGATTTCATCAACTAAGATTGCCCTGAGTCTATCTCAGACGATGAGTCATTTTGCCTAAGTCACACAATGCCATCAACTGAGTTACAATCTGTCATTGTGCCTCGACTGATGAGGCAAAAAACTTTTTTTGGCCTTTTGGATATGCCACACTCAAATTTCAGTGATGCAAATATTTCCCAAATTATGTTACTAGCATGTGTGTTAAGTGTTTTAGGTGATCAATGAACTAAGTCAAGATCCAAATACAAAGACCATACAATTATATATATGTTTGGTTGCTTGCAGACCAAATTGTACCATGAATATAATTGTAAAAGTGTGTTTTTGTATAGATTGATAGATATGATGTAAGGACAAGTGATAATCTTTTGAAACCTACCCAAAACCCTATCGCATACTCATATGAAGCTATTAGGGTTGTTAGGTCTTATTAGAAAAATTATTAGAGATGTTTTTATAATTTTTACATACCACTTTAGAGGGTTTTTCTCAGTCGAAGACTTTGTCGACCGAAACACACTCGGTCAAAGATTTAGAAAACCAAAGAAGAACTGTCATAATACATTGAGCTCTGAGTTAGTCTCGATCAAAGTTTGTGTCGATCAAAACCCACGTGATCGAAGACTTTATCGACCGACAAAGAAACTTTATAGATTGTTGACTAGGAACATCCACCAATACATAGCCATTAGAATTTAGAAGCATTTGGGCTCTCAGAACACTTCTTGGTCAAGAAACTGCTCGACTGAGATAGTCTCGTTCGAACTACTTGTCGATTGAAAAAGTTCTACAGACCAAATTCTATTAACGATCAAATTAGCCATTGCAACCCAACAAACTCTATTCTAATAGCTAGTTTCCCTAAACACCCCCCGTAGTTACCCTAACCACTTGTAAAACATTCATATAGGAGTGTAAGTAGGACACCTAGAATATGAATTTGCAAAAACAACTGACAATATACTGTAGCATACTACTACTTGTAGACTTACTCAAAGTGCGTAGCTTCTACACTTCAAGTTGCCATCAAGCTATCCTAAGCCTTAGATCAATACTAGTGCCCTTCTCCAACTAATACAACCTTCCCTAAACCTTGTGGAGTGGATCATAATCACTTGTCCATTAGTGCTTGATTGCACATGCTGTAAAGATAATTATAGTTTCCATCTTCTCTCCTTGTTCCTGTGCTATAAATTATTGCTACTTCTCACTATTTTGAGGTAGAAGGATGTGGTGAAGCTCTCTTGGTGCTACTTCTTGGTTGAAGGATGTGATAAAGGTGGTGGAGGTTGATTGCAATCATCTCCAAGTTGGTGGTCTCCCACATCTATTAAAGAAGAGGTGAGGTATGGTGCTCTTCTGCGTCTGTTAAAGAAGAGGTGAAGTGGGTGACCTTTCGATGGCCCATCAAACAAGGTGATAGTTCTCCTTGAGATGAAAAAGAGGGTTTGTCTTGCTCCTCAAAAGGCACCGATAAATTTTATGTATTGTGTATCCGTATAGAAAAGTAATAATATACATGCTTTAGAAATTATGGTTGGAAACAACTAGGTAGTGGACTAATATCATTTGACAGAACCACTCTAAGTCTGTGTGTTCTTGTGGTTGCTTCTTTAGTCCATTGACTTGCTTTAAATTTTTGCATTCTTTAAGTAAGTTTGAACTAAATGTATTTGTGTTTTAAAATTGAGAAAAAGTTCCTTTGACTCTAGAGTCTTTCAATGGTATAAGAGAAGGTCTTCCAAGAGCCCTAATAGGTCTTGAAGAATGGGGGGGAATGTGCTTGGCCACCTCAACCTTGAAGGGTTACATGCGACTAGGCCACCTGTGTTTGACAGATTCATCTACACGTATTGGAAGAGGAGGATGCAATTTTACTTTCAAGGCATTACCTTCGATCTATGGAAGATGATTGCTCATCCATATTTACTTCCAACCATGAAGTTAGAAACATGGGATTCTGATACGTTAAAGAGAGCTCTACTCAATGCAAAGGTTGTAAGTATTCTTTATTTCTCTTTATCTTATAGTGAATTTAATCGCATATCCTCTTGTGAAACAACATAGGGATTTGGAATAGAAGTGAAGAATACAAATATTAACATGCTAAAACACAAAGTTTCCATATGCAGCCTAACAATCTATTATAGAGATGTATGCTATATTCTCTAACAATTTCAATAGCTAGAGTGCCTTGAGAAACACATAAGCCAAGAAAACCAATTTTCCAAACTACTTAGGTCATTTCCACCCAAGTACAAATCAAAGGTCACCGCAATAGAGGAGGCAAATGATCTTACAACAATGAAGATGGAACAACTCATAGGGGAAACACATGAAGTAACTCTTAAGGAAGAGGAAAAAATGGAAGCTGAACAACAAAAGGGAAGAAGGAAGGATCTTGCTCTCAAAGCTTCCACCAAAGCGCCATCAAAATCATCACTCAAGAAAGTAGTAACACAAGTAGTGATGATGATGACAATGACTTGACAGTAAATGGTAAGACATATAGAGACGTGCCTTGAATGGGGAAAGAAAAGCCACATGATTTTTAAATGACCTATGATCAAGGAAGGTAAGAAGTCCTCATTCAAGAAGAAATACAAAGGAGACAAAGACTACAAAGCTGCATGGGACCAATCAATTGATGATAGTGAAAGTGGCAAAGAGGAGGAGGTAGAATGTCTCTTAGAGAAAGTGGATGAAGAAGAAACCAATGAGGTAAACATTTTGAATTATCTAAAGAATAATTAGTTAGTAGTCTTGAAGAATTTCATGCCAAGTATATTGATTGCAAAAAACAAAAGAAGAAACTTGCCAAAACTATTGATGAAATTTATGTTAATTTAAATAATCTTAGTTCTAAAAATGATACTATATGATCTTCAAAAAGTATATTAAAAGAATATAGAGAGATCTATGAGGCTAAAATAATTGTTCTTGAAAATAATAATAGTTTTCCCTCTCAAGATAAGGTTGATATGCTTGATAAAATAAATGATTATCAAATTCAACCTATTTTTTGCACTCATTCAAAATATGATATGTTAGTAAAAAAAGAGATACTTTGCTTTCAAATCTTTCTCAAATAAACTAGATGTAACCAAAAAGCTTGCTGAAAATGTTGAGTTACAATTTTTTTTCTAGATTAATGCAAGGAAACAAAAGCCTTGATAATATCCTAGTTAATGCTTCTAAACAAGTAGGAAGGATAGGTTTAGGATATGTACATAATAAAAAACCTTCACATATGGTTAAAACAAAAATGACATATGTTCCCAAAACTAGAACTACATATGTGCCTAAAAATAAAGTTGTAGCATTTTAAGATGTTGAAAAAAGAAATCAAATATCTTTTATTTCATGCCACTACTATCAACGTCTTAGACATTGTTCCTTTTCATGTGATTATCATAAAAAAGGAACCATTGTCACGATATTGTTCCAAAATCCCCAAATTAGAATAAAAAGGAGAACATGTAGAGATTTGACCTATTCTTAATTTTGATAAATATATTTCTGTCATATCTCAACCTAATTTGATGTACATGTGGATATATATTATTTATTTAAATGAAAATTCATTTTCATATCCTTTTTAATTCATTTGCATATCATTCTACACAAATTCTAGATTCTCCAGAATTGCCACTCGATCAATACAAATTTCGACCGAGGGGCCCCACAATCGACAAATTGTTTGACCAAAAATAAGATTGTAAGAAATTTAACTTGAAACTTCAAGTCATTCCAAGAAAACGTCTTAATTTCATATCTAAAAAATCTTTTTGGTTTGGATAATATGAGTTCCATTCATGATATCTATTTTATTATAACCATCATGGACTCTACTTGATTACCAAAACTCTTTCAACTTTTCATGATTGAGTGGTTGATAGTGAATGATCCAAGCATATGAGTTCAATACTAGTAACATTTGAGACATGGCACATAGTTGATTATGAAGGAGTACATGTAAGTGCACATGATGAAGATGAAGTTCAAGGTAATGATAAAGTTAAAAAATATAAGAAGAAAAAGAAGAAATTGTTTCATATGCTTGATTCCTTGAGTTTAGAACTAAATGAGCTTAAATAACAAAATGCTATAGACAAAAAGAGATCAAATGATCTTATTTCTAGAAATGATTCTTTTCAAAATAAGTTTTTTGCATAAAAAGAAAAGCTTCTTCACATTAAATCTTTTACCTCCTTTTTGTGCCCATATTGATCATAACACTATCCTTTAAGAAAATTTTGACTTAAACGATAGAATTTCTATGCTTGAAGAAGATATTGCTAGCACTAGACAATGCTTGATTTTTAATACTAAAGACAATCTATCTCTTTCTCAAAAAAGTGAAAAGTTGAAATTGTCTTTAGATCTATTCTCTAATAGTAGAAATGTGTTGAATAACATATCTTTTTGGAAGATTCAAAACTATGCATTCTCATGTCCTTTCACAAAGAAGAAGGATATCACCATGGTTTGGGTACCCAAAAAACTCTCTAATTATAAAGATCACGAGCCTTTTTTTACGAATCCTTTTGATCTTAATATGGATATATTAATATGTGCTATCACATTCATGCTTATTTAAATTAGTTTTCTACTATAGTATGTGAGCATCTCAGTCGACTAACACTTGGACTATGCTACAATTCGGCCGAACACATTATCGACCAATATCTTACCAGTGACATAATTTATTTGGATATTTTTAAACTTGATTTGAACTTTTACTAGATTTATTGGTTTCTACATATGGCATGAATGCTTTATCATGAAATTTGGGTTCTTAAATGGATTTTTTTTTTAATTTGAGCTCTTTTTACTTGGTATGAGATTAAGGGGGAGCTCAAAATATTTCAATATAACTTGCATATGTTTTCTACTCTTAATTAATTCTCTATATCAATAAAGGCTTAAAATCCTTAGAAATTTGATTTAGAGATTCTTTTAGAGATGTTATTATTATGCTTAATGACTTATCTATACCAATATGGGCTTAACATCCCTTATATCTGGTTTAGAGATTCTTTTGCTGATTTAATGTTATGCTTAATGGATTCTCTAGTCATTTCTGGGCTTAACATCCTTTGAAAATGATTGAGAAACCAATTTTGGTTTTATCTTTAGATTTTATGGAAAATCTCTATATCATGGAGGACTTAACATTCCTTACAATGATATTGAGATATTATTTAGAAAATGGTATTTCCATGGCATCTCTATACCATGGATGACTTGACATTCCTTACCATTGGTTTAGAGTATCCTTTTAATAATTTGTGCTAATTGGGATCTTATTATCATGAAGGACTTAACATTCCTCTCATTGGTAATTAGATAAATTTTAATATCATTCCTCTATCATATATGGACTTTTGAATATGCCTTAATGTGATTAATGTCTATCTTCATTATTGGCTCCCCATCAATTGATATTATTTTCCAATTGACACATTGAGTATAAGTTTTCCCTCTCCAAATTGAGCATCACATTTAGGGGTAGTGTCTCATTAAGGGGGAGTATCCCACTAAGAGTGAGTCATTTTATCTTCATAAATTTCTATCTTTTTGAGTTGACAAAGGGGGAGAAAAATCAATCAGATAAATTGGTTATCAACAAAGCTATTTAAAAAAGGGAGAAAATTTGTGAGAGAAATTGGTTATCAACAAAAAAGGTAGTTGAATGGTATGTAGTTCTAAAGTGGATACTTTGAATTTATATTATGGAAATATTTGTCATCATCAAATATAGGGAGATTGCTGGCTTTTCGGATATGGCACAATCAAATTTTGATGATGCAAATATTTCCCAAATTATGTCACTAACATGTGTATTAATTGTTTCAAGTGATTAAGGAACTAGGTCAATATCCAACTACAAAGACCATGCAATTTTATATATGTTTGTATTCTTGCAGACCAAGTTGTACCAGGGATATAATTATACAAGAGTTTTCATACAATTTTATAGATATGATGTAAGGACAAGTGATGATCTTCCAAAACTAGTACTCATATGAAGCCATTAGGGTTGTTAGGTCTTATTAGTTAAATCATTAGATAGGTTTTTCTAATTTTTGCATACCACTTTACATGATTTTTTCTTGGTCAAAGACTTTGTCAAACGAAACACATTGAGTCGAAGATTTAGGCAACCAAAGAAGAACTGTCACAATACATTGAGCTATGAGTCAGCCTTGGTTGAAGTATGTGTCGACCGAAACCCACTTAGTTGAAGACTTTGTTGACCGACAAAGAAATACTATACCTGTTGACCAGGAATATTGATCAACACAAAACCGTTAGAACAAGTTGACATATCTAGAACACTTCTTAGTTAAGAATCTACTTGATCGAGATAGTCTCAGTCAAACTACTTGTTGTCCAAGAAAGTTCTACGGACAAATTCTATCAACAATTAAATTAGTTGTTGCAGCCTAACTAACTTTATCCTAATGGCTAATTGACCACTAAAGACGCCCTAAACACCCCCCATAGTTACCCTAACCACTTCTAGAAAATTCCTATATATAGGAATGGTCTTAGGACACCTAGAACATAACTTTGCAACAACAATTGACATACACTTTTGTTGGTATGTATGCCCAGAGAGCCAATCATATGATGATTGTAAGAACATAACTTGTAAATGATTTGATTAATAATAAAGACATACTTCCAATTTATTCTATTTTATTCAATAATGCGATAATGAAGTAACATAATAAATGTCTAGAGATTGATATTACTCAATGACGTATGTCTTCAAGTACGTGACTTGAACAATGAGATGATAAAAATGTTAAGAGCATATACATTCTCATTATTTCCCTAGTAGGATGTTATTATGGAAGGCAGATAGACATCAATAACACATAAGACCAGACTATGTATTGGTTGATGACAGAATCTCATCGGCCATGATATGTAATATCAAATCAAGCACATATATACTTGTTAGAGAATAGTGTATTGGACAGACCCACCATGAACGTGACACATGGAAACCACGACAATGGTAGTTTAATTAGTTCTCATAGTGTTGGTGGTGATTGTAGTTCTTAGACCTGAAGTCACTACACTCATCACATGTCGTTAGCTGTACTTTGACATCATCCACTGTGATCCTGAATAAGGGTTTCCATAAAGGTGATGATGGGTGCACTGTGACACATGGGGATGATTGTGAGTGATGTAAATGGTATTTGTCTCTCCTATGGGTGTATGATATCATGTCTACTTGATTAGCAAGACGGAGAAGTGCATGGCCATGCACATGTGAGTCAATATGTGATATTGAGCTTACATATATGTCAGATAGTCTGCTATAACAAGGAACAAAGATTGGATGTAGAAGAGGATTACTGCTCCATGCCTCAAGTTCAATATGGATATTAGAGACAAAGGAACTATACAAAACTACAACACCAAACATATATTGTAGGTTGAAGTTGTTTCCATTTACTTGGGTAGAAATGATGTGTGACTAGGCACTGCTCTTTACTTGTGATGTCATAATTGGTTATGGACATTTACTGCCAACGTAATATGGGACCTATAGGGTCACACACATAGTAATTATCCTAGAAGTGGAGTTATAATCATGAATGATAATTGAACTGATTTCTAAAATGTTTAGGTATTCAATTCAAGCAAGAAATAAGCTGACTAAACTCCCAACTGATTGGTTCATGTGATGAAAGAAACTATTGGAGTGTAAAGTTGATTGAATATTGCATTGGCTAAATTCTGGATGAATCAGGGTTGAACCGACCAGTTCACATAGTGAAATGATTGGCTCATGGTCATGAGACAACATGTTCATGAGTGAACCGTCTGGTTCATATGTGCAATTTGATTGCACCAAGAATTATTTCTAACATCATGTCGTGCATGAATTGGATTAGAATTGCCAATACAATTACAATTGAGAAACATGTTGAAACGACCAGTTCACTGGGTGAACTGAATGGCTCACATGCCAACTGATTAGTTCACTAATGAACCAACTATTTCTCCTATAGAAGGTTGAAAAAATTTGTGAGATTAAGGTCCCTTCCACTCCCACATAGACTAGGAACCCTGACCCTAACCCTTCTTATAAATAGAGGGGTACTGAGAGCTTCCCAAAGACACAACTCAATTGCTTTTGACAATTGTCCTCCTCTCTAGTTGTGG
Organism: Alisma plantago-aquatica; assembly: GCA_963693085.1. Classification (NCBI taxonomy): domain Eukaryota; kingdom Viridiplantae; phylum Streptophyta; class Magnoliopsida; order Alismatales; family Alismataceae; genus Alisma; species Alisma plantago-aquatica. The sequence continues at coordinate 390,455,153 of OY856414.1, read as the reverse complement.
AAACCAATAAAAAGCCCGAGAAAGTCCTACCTAATAAAGGGAGGGATAGCAAGGGAGAACAATTGTGGAAGTGTGAGTTGGTGACTAGTACACCAATGAGAGGGACAACTCCTTCCTATCCATTCTAATAGGATGACACAAGTTTTAGGCGGTATGTGTGGACTTATATAGAGGCAAGGAGGTAGTTTCCTGCTGCTAGGAGGACAACATCGACCTCCTATCTATGGCAAAGTCTAGGAGGTGCAACTGATGTTGTCCCAGTGCAACTAGAAGACAACTGCACAACTACAACAATTAGGAGATTATTGCTGGACTTGCTCTAGGACTAGGTGTATCCTTGAAACCATCCTTTCCAATACATAATCATTGATGCAATCCATTGGTTTAATGGGAAATATGGTAGTAATTTTTTTGTCTTCACTGCCTACCTGATGCCATATTTCCCTACAGTCATATCTGAGCCATGTCAATCTACTATATTTTGGGACAACTATATGATCTGATTTTTGGTTTTATTGTTTATTTATTGCATACAATGTGAATATTAATGTCCAATCAAATACTACATATGAATACCAAACCTATATATATATGCAATCTACACATGTTTCCCAAAAGAAAGTTTTGATGGTGGATGTGTACCGTGGTAATGGCCAATAATCCTAATTATCTATGCATGGTGGTTGTGTGTTTATTTCCTGTTCTATCTCAGTTTGCATACCAAGCCTCCATCTTATCTTTTAATTGTAAATGTATTATTCTCTCCTACCTTTGCTCCCCTCAAATGTAACTCGATGTTTCTCTATAAATGATGTAATAGTAGGATAGTTTACTTTCTTGTTACGATGAAGAAGAACATGCTATGCAACAGGCCAACCGACTGTCTTGAAGGTTAGCCGACCGACTGGAGGACCGAGGAGGACCAGGGAGGACAAGCCAAACCGATCGACTGGAAAACCTGATTGATCAGCTGGAGGACCCAGAAGATGGTGGACCGTAGACCACCCGACTGATGTGATGACCAACTGACTATCCAGGAGGTGAGCCGACCAGTTCAAGGGTTGAGCTGGTCAACCCAGATTGGCAAGCACAAATCTTCATCAACCACATGTTTCTACATGAGATGTAGACCCTAGGTTGTGGTAATTCCTTGTGGATCCAAGGAATTACATTAGAATGTCCATAACCATCACTTTTGTTTATTGCATATTTTTGTTGTGGGATATAGCATGCATATGATACGTACTATATATGTGATGATTGGATAATGTATATATATTTATAAATCCAAACTCCCTCAAATAATATATCAAGTCTTAGATTGTTTCATGAGAAATACACATGAAAAGCTTGATCGACTAAGCATGGGCACTCCAAGTGGTCCGCTGTCTATCTTATGGAATTGTGATGATAATAAAGTGGGCTTGTTAAGCGGGATGCATTATTATTGTGTTGGCTTTTGGGTCAGACTTAACTGTATTTCCTTAGTGAGATTAAGCACCAGAAGCATGTAGATGACTATGTCAAATAGTTGTGCATATAATCTATCCAAGAATTGCGTATAATGCAATTGGCAAAAGTTTCCTACCTTAATAATTGACTATGAATGCTGGTGTTGGCTGGGTAATAGTTGAATTGTTTTAGCTCTTGGCTCACTAGAAGGTTGTATGCTGTAATATTCTGAATTGATATGCAAGGGATATCAATTTGAATAAAATAGTGGAAGTGACAATTAATTAAAGGCCTAATTAAATATCGTCACATAATTTTCAAATTAAATCAAATCGAAAAGGGTTTTTGACAAAATGCAAAATTTTCTCTTGTAGAATCAAATGTCAATCAAATCATCATTGTGATTGGTCCTTAGGAAGGACAAACTTAATGGGACAAATTTCCATGATTAGTTTTAGACTTTGAAAAGGGTTCTCAATGAAGAGTGCAAGCTCTATGTCCTAGAAACACCGATGCCAAAAATACTTGCTCTTAATGCACCTAGGGCTCAAGTGGATGCTTACTAGAAGCATGCCAATGATGCCTTAGACACAAAACACCTTATGATAAGCTGCATGAACTATGAGTTGCATGAGCAATGTGAAGACATGGGAATTCTTGAGATGCTAACACATCTTAGGAATGTGAACCATTATCTCACAAACCAAGAAAGGTACAATGTTTCAAAGGCACTCTTTGAGTGTAAGATGACAGAGGGAGACTCAGTTGAGAACCATGTGCTCAATATGATTGAGAATGTGGATCATCTAGAAGAATTGGGATTCTCTGTAAGCCAAGAGTTGTCTATGAATATGATTATGCAATCATTTCCCGAATCATATAGCCATTTTATTGAGTGCTGCCATTTGAAAAACATGGTCAAACCGCTATCGGATTTTCTTGGCTTGCTGATGAATGACGAAGCAAGAATGAAGAAGGACAAATCTGTGATGGAGATCATCAAAGTTGAGTCCAAATATGATAGCAAGACCATGAAGAATTCTGAGGCTAAGCCCAAATCTTGATCTTCAACACTCAAGACAAGGACAAAGAAAAGTACAAGAGGAATCTATCCTTTGTACTTGAAGGAATTCAGGAAAAAGAAGATGGGGATGGTGATCTCCACTTTAGGTATATACATTATTGAGATAAACCTATCTACTTCTTCATCTTGGGTACTAGGTACCTGATGTGGATCTCACATATGCTCGAATATGCATGATCTGAAAAGAAGTAGGCCTTTAAGAAAGGGTGAGGTTGAACTAATGAGTCGCACATGGAAAAAGAGTTGCTTCCATTGTAGTTGGAACCTATAGTTTATCTCTACCCACAAAGCTTGTAATAGAGTTAGTGAACTACTATTATGTACCTGTCATAAATAGGAACATCATGTCTATAGCTTTTATGGATAAGGATGCATATGAATCTCATATTAAGAATGGCCGATGCTCTATTTCTAAATATGGGATCTTTTATGGAAATGCACCAATGTCTTATGGTCTTTATCTTCTAAAATTAAATACATATGTTTATAACATAAATGACAAAAGACTAAAACTCAGCAACTCAAATAAAACATACCTTTGGCATGTCGTCTAGGGAACATAAATGAGAATCACATATCTAGACTCCATAAAGATGGTTACCTAGACTCTTTTGATTTTGAATCAATAGAGACATGTGAATCTTGTTTGTTGGGCAAGATGACCAAGACTCCTTTAGTGGTAACAATGAGAGGGATAGTGATAGATTAGGACTCATACATACTGATGTATGTGGGCCTTTTAGATCAACTACTAGGGGTGGGTATCGATACTTCATTACCTTCACTGATGACTTTAGTAGGTATGGTTATGTTTACTTGATGAAACATAAGTCAGAAGCTCTTGAAAAGTTCAAGGAGTTTATGAATGAAGTACATAACCAACTTGGAAAAAGTATTAAGGCACTTATTTATGATCAAGGTCGAGAATACTTAAGCCAAGAGCTTGAGGACCTTCTGCAAACCTGTGGTATCGTATCCCAATGGACTCCACCTGGAACACCACAACATAATGGTGTATTAGAAAGAAGGAATCACACATTGCTAGATATGGTGCGATGTATGATGAGTTTAGCTGAACTTCTGACTACCTTCTAGGGTTATTCTCTTGAAACCACTGCGTTTACACTAAACTAGTAGTGCTATAGACAAGAAAGAAAGCCTTATAGTATTTAGCATCAAATATATCAATAGAATTCTTGGTGTTCAAGATAAAGACATGCCAACCAAACATATGAAAGAAATTGATTTAAGGATTTAACGATGCCATAACTCATAGGGGGTTTTCTTAAGCAAAGGATGAGCAAACACTTGGTTTTGCATAAAACATGTGGTGCTAATGGCTTCAGCCCAAAAATTCTTGGGAGTGTCATACTCCAAAAGCATTTTTCTAGCCATTTCTTATAAACACATATTCTTCCTCTCAACTACCCCATTTTGTTGAGGCATATAGAGGGAATAAAAATTGTGCGTATAACTAGATTCTCCACAAATTTTCAAACAAGTCATTTTGAAACTCTTCCCCATGGTCATTATGGATAGATATGATACACCAAGAAGCTTCATTTTAAATTCATTTACAAAAAGTGGAGAATACATCAAGAGTAGCACTTTTTTAAACCAAAAAGGAATTCCATGTGAAATGAGAGAAATCATCAACAATCACAATACGATATTTACTACCATAAAGAAGTTAAGTTCTCATTGCTCCAATAGATCAATGTGAAGAAGTTTAAGAACCCTCTTGGTGCTAAGGACTCCTTTGGATTTAAAGAAGGATTTGGTTTGCTTTCCTTGGGCACAAGGTTGGCATTCCTCATCCATCTCAAAATCCAATTTAGAAAATCCTTTGACCAAGTCCATTTTTCTCAACTTATTCGATTGATGCATATTTTACATGACCAAGCCTACGGTGCCACAAAGATACATCATTTTTATCAACAACTAGACATTTACCAAGAATAGGTTTAAGAGAATCAAGAACAATAATGTAAATATTTCCACTTCTAGTTCCCTTAAATATGACATTGTAGGAGAGGGAATCTAGAAGCAAGCAATCATGTGAAGTAAAGAGAACAAGACAATCATTATCACAAAGTTGGCTAACACTAATTAAATTGTGATGTAGGCCATCGACAAGAAGAGCATTTTTATGCATAGTGAATCACCTACATCACCCTCACCTATTACTTTACCTTTCTTGTTGTCCCCAAATGTACTAAACCTCCTTTCTTCTTAGTAAGAGTGTTGAAGTGGTCTCTAACACCGGTCATGTGCTTTGAGCATCAACTATCAACAATCCATTTGCCTTTATTCTCACCTATGTCTTTGCTTGTTGAGGCCATGAGAGTAAGGTGAAACTCTCATTCATTTGATATAGAATCACTTGAGAAATACTCCTCCCAAGAGGCATGGGAAACATCTTTGCCTCTTCTTTCCTTCTTCTCCCTCTTCTTACTCTCCTTGTTGTACTCCTTGTTCTTCTTAGAGTTGCTATTGTAGTGGGACTTCTTTGCCTTGGGGCAATCATTCTTGTATTGTCCCTTTTGTCCACATTCATAGAATCTAGAAGTAAAAGAGTAGGAGGTCTTTCCCTTTAAGTGTTTTCCCTTAGAGTAGTGAGATTCGAGACATCTTCTCTAGAGGGAGGAGTAGGTCGGCAAGCAAGTTGTTGTTGAAGAACAATGGCCTCTACTTGAGCTTTGAAGGTTGCATCCTTTATCTTATTGGATTCCTTCTCTTCTAGCTTTTCTTCTTCTTCTTGCTTGTCAAGCCTCACTTCAAAATCTTTGAGATTCCGAGTGAGTTCTTTGGTAGAAATATCACCAAGGCTTCTTATTTCTTCAATGTAGGTCACCTTGGATTTCCAACTCTTGGGAAGAGATCTAAGAGTCTTTGAGTTGACCTTTCCTTGGTCCCTGGGTTTTCCCAATGATGTAAGCCCATTCATAATGGTGTTGAGCCTAGCATACATTTAAGCAATTCTTTCTTTGCATCCCATCTTGAAGTTCTCAACCAAGCCATTGAACATGTATACATTTGACTCCTTGACTTTCTTGGTGCCTTCATAGGTAACACAAACCTTATCGCATATCTCATGATCTATATCCCAAGTGCAAATATGATTGAATTCGGTGGGAGTGTGGGTTGAATAGATAATTCTTCTTGCCTTAGCATTGAGTTGAGCCTTCTTCATGACAACTTCATTCCAAGTATCCATGTCTCCCTCTGGTTCTTTGTATGGATAAACAACCACTCTTCACATCTCAGAGATCATCCCTTGAAGGTATAAATGCATCCTTCTCCTATAATAGAGGATGTTTGTGTCATCAAATGTGGGTTACACATGAAGAATCCTCCTTCTATGTTAAGGGACCCCAACAAATTCTCACCCAACTTCTCGTCATGTATTAGCACTTGGATTGGAGAAGATCTACTCTTATACCACTTATTGGATGAATAAGCTCTATAAGGGGGACTTTAATAGAGATAAAACACTTAAACCAAATTCATTAGACCCTCAAATTATATCAAGAGATAAGGTTGCATATATGGAATTTGAGTGCAACTAAGGATACATAGCTAGGATGAGGGAGATTAAACAAGCACAAGAACACAAGATATGTATATTGGTTCCAAACTCCAAACTAGGAGATGTACATCCACTACCAAGAGGGATCAATCTCTATGATTTGCAACCATTGCATACTTCTTATATTCCATTATAAGAGATATAATATGACCTTCCTTTTTAAGGACAAGGATATATAACCTTCCTATTAAGGATCAAAGTAGCCAATAACCTCAAAATGTATTACCCATCCTAGAGACAGAGCGTTATGCCTTCACAAGGGCTTACCCACTTTTGCAATGAGATAGCCACCTTCACTAAGGATATCTACTCTTTCAATAAGTTTTCATCCTTGAAGGAATTACTGACTCTTCTCTTAGATCTTCAACCTTCAACTTCACCTTCACTAAGGGGAAACTTTCACATCATACCTTGAGAGAAAGGGATTGGGAAAGGGAAGTTGAAAGTTTTACAAGGTGTAAAATGAAGCAACTCTCTCACAAGTAACCTATCTCACTAGGATTATTATTGATTAGTAGTAAGCTTGTCAGAGAAAGAGGCCCTTAGTAGATAACATTACTCAATTATAGCTAGGAGCATAAGAAGCAAACTTGTAATGAAGTCCAAGGGCACCTATGTATAGTTGGGGTGCCTACTATCTAGCAGATGCACTTAGATTCTAGCCGTTTGGGGTGTTGCAATGGATATTTTTTCGAGTTCTACAACACTCCAATGATTGTAAACACTTTTTCTACACATTCTGTTCAGTGTGGTCGGTAGAGTTTCAACAAAGGTAATTCGGCCGATGGCACTATGCGACAAAGCAATTTGATTTTTCAGACAAATTTATCCTAGATGAAATTCGGCCGACAGCTTAAAATTGATTTTCATGTGCAAGGGTGTCGATTGAGTTTGTCGTGGGGAAACTCGGTGGACGTTGGTAGTTACCAAGACCCACATAGGGTTGTCGGTCGAGTCCATGTGATGAATTTCGGAAAGTGCCATAAAAGTACTTATATATCTAATTTAAGTGCATTTTATGTTTTTCTCATCTTAGTTACAAGTCATAATATCAATACACGTGATTCACAAAATTTTTCTAAGTGTTTTAAGGCATTTTCCATAAAAATGCACTTGCATTGATTTTGGCTTGTTTTTGGTCAAGCTAGGGCTTGCTTAAATTCCTTCTTTTCATGTACCTAATACCTAAAATCAATCTCAAGTAGACATTTTAGATACATATGAATGGAATGGAAAGTCATCATTAAAATATGGATAACATATAACTGTTAGGTCAACAACATGGGCCTCAAGTAAATACGACCGCTACCTCCTGACCCTATAGTCTTATGCATTCAGGCATAGTCATTTCCTAATCCCATCAGTCTTATATACCTTTAATCCTCCCTACTTTACCTTATGATTGACTTAGGGCTATACCCTTCCTAGGGTTTTTTGAGATATTACATATTTAATCATTTTCAAGCACATTATTTTCTTATAAAATTCTTTAACCCAATTTTCCCCCATCTCTCTAAGGTACACATTATTCACTTTATGTCCCTTCACTGGACTCATGGAGACCTTCTCTTCCTAGGCTTGGCCTTTCATAGCGGTATTCCTTTCCCAGCTTGACCTATTAGTGACCTTCCTCTCCAGGCTTGGTCATTAGCAATTGCAATGACTTCCTCTCATATTGGCCTTCCTTTCTTGGCTTGTACTATTGGTGACCTTCCTATCTTGGCTTGATTACTAGTCATTGCAATGACTTCCTCTTATATCGGCCTTCCTTTCCTGGCTTGGTCTATTGGTGATCTTCCTATCCTGGCTTGATTACTAGCCGTGATAATGACTTTCTCTTATATCGACCTTCCTATCCCGGCTTGTCCTATTGGTGACCTTCCTATCCCAACTTGATCACGTCATTACACTAACTTTCCTTTTAACATCAGCCTTATTATCTTGGCTTGGCTGATATGTGACCTTCCTATCCTGACTTGGTCACCTACTTTCAACCACTTCCTTAATGACTTTCGTTGTGTCCCTTAGAGATGGCACACTTGGGTTCAACAAATGTGCTTTTATATTTTGCATAATTAAACCTTCACACTTTAGATGACATTCAAGGTTACCTCAATCCTTTAAACGAATTTGTGAACTCTCCCTTCTGGGGAAGGTCCTAACCTAGGGTGTCTTCTTGACTCACGAGAGGAGGTTACCCTATCTATACACAACCTGACCCTAGGGGTTTATGGTTTTGCCTCCCCCATAGGTCCTTCTCCCTCTCTTGGATTGACCACCCCCAGGCCGTGACACCAACCCTAAAAGTTGATTTTTTTTTGTAACCATAATATGTTGACCATACATTTTATATTATAACTTATCATCCCGTACTTGCTCAATATCTATGTTATACCCTCTCACTGGGAGGTATTCATAATCACTCCTTGGGAGTATTTGAATGATTTACCCAATCCATGGGTGATCTCCATCCATACCCACTCATTTGGGGTATTCACAACATAATACTCACTCGCTAAGAGAAATTCAATGATGTAATCACTCGCTAGGGTAATCTCTAATCATACCCACTCGTTGGGGGTGTCCATAATATCATACTTACTCATGGGGAGTAGTTCATGGAATACCCACTCGTTGGGGGTAGCACATCCACTCTCTAGGGGTTTATTTCAAAAGGATACCCACTCATTGGGGATGTCATACTCATTCTCTTAAGGTAATTTCAATAACATACCCATTCGATTTGGGTAGTTTTAATAGCTTACCAACTTGTTGGGGGTAGCACACCTACTCACTAGGGGTATGCTGTATCCATCCATCCCTCCAAAGATAGCATTAGAGCAATGAGAAAGTTATATTTATATATTTATATTCATTTATGACCATTGGTTATTTATATCTATCATGTATATTCAAATCTTTTCACATGCATCATGCATAAATTTCTCCACATTCATGCATGGAAGACTATGTCACATAGACTCATTTAAATTTTTATTAATTCTCTTTACTCTTACCCTAATTATGACTCATATGGGTAGGGTTTCTATTTTACCCATTCTACACCCATTTTGTGGGATTAGGGTTTAGGATTTGGATTAGAGATTAGACCCTGTCTCTTAGGGTTTTTAAGTCCCTTGACCCACTAGGGGTTTCCTAAACCAACCCTATATCCCATAAAAAATTATCTTTACTTTTATCATCATTTCCACATTACATGTACATTAATTAACAAAGGATGCCCCAATCCTACTTCTTCTAAAAAATCCTAACTTGAGATGTGGAGGGAAGTGTCTTTTAGGGTTTATTAAGTACGAGGATGAGAAGTGGATGAAGTTTGAGATGAGAAGACATAGAGGAACATAACTTTAGGCAAACCCTAGGTTCAAGCTAGGCGGGTATCACTATGGCTAAGGGAGTCCTTATAAACCAACTTAATGGTGTGAAGGAAAATACTGCCAACCCCCAAAGCCATGACCCCTTCTAGACACCATTACCATCAAGTCATGCCTTAATAAGTTTCCTTATATCTCTACTAATTACTTGAAATTATAAACTATTAAATATTATTTGAAAAATATGGGGCTCTGACATCAAATGGCGACCTAAATTTCAGCATCCCCCAATTAAAAAAGACCCAAAAAGTTGAGAGCCATTATCTAAAATTCCCAAGGATCTAGATTTAACCAAATAACAAATAATAGCAAATAATTTCCATTAAATCTTGTTTACTAGATGCTCCTCTAATGATTTTTATGAATTTATACACAAGAACTGTACATATGAGAAGAAGTATCTATCTAATCCTCCTCTACTTGGCTATAATACCTTCAAGTAGATATTAGTGTTACATCATGTCTTGTCATCTTCATATATTTAGCATGCACCTAAAACAACATGAAACAAAGCACAAAATAGCATATAAAATATATTGTGTACATGGGGCATGCAGGAGTGTGCAAGTAAGCTAACAACATATATCAATCAATTACTTGCAAATATGAACTAGCTTTTTCATTGCATATTCTAACACAAACTTGATTTTCTATATCAGGTGTGACCATTATCCCTCTAGGGCTCATGTGTGTCACCCCTCCATGCATGTCATCCTAGGGTTTAGAATATGATTTCATTATTTTTGTGACACTCGTAGTGTCATTATAATTGAACACAAAGTAAATAAACAACCAACAGTTTAATTATTCAATCCTCAAAAAAACCTTGATAAACACCAGCAAGCTATATTATGGGTAGTCATAAGCATAACCATGTACCTCAATGGTGAGCCCTGCAGATTATGCAATTATACTTCAAGTGTGTTCAAGAACTCCAATCAACAGTCCAATTAGTTCAATATTTGATTTGCATGTGTAAATTCTAAAGTTTTACCATCACATTAATCACATTAAACCCTGCTCGGGTCCTAGTCTAGGGTTCAGGGTCATGCTCAGGTTTATATGAGGTATAAGGGCACAAACCTTAGTTCCAGCATATATTAAACATTAGGTGAAGACCCTAATAATTAGTTCCATAATACCCTTTACTTAGATCACATTGAGTTCATTAACAACATGACAAGTTAAGATCTTTAACCCTAATTCTTGGCATGCATTATTATTCACATCAACAACTCTAATTATCATTAGTGTGGTCATAATCATGTTGATACATCATTATGTTCCACGTTATCATATTACATCTCAAAGAATCATGTTTAACATGATTAATAGCCTATTCATCAAAACTAGGGTTTATATGTATTAATCATCCTTTTAATAGATATTAGCATTACTTTTAGAATTGGGATCATATTAGGCATCAATGGTATTTTATTCACATTCCTCTCATTTTTGTAATAAATTTTCATATATAGTATGTCTAAATTTGAGTTACCAATAACTTTTTAGAATATTTGAATGATTAATGTATTAAGGACTATCACATGTTGACATGTCAATCAACTTACTTATTTCCTTTTTTATAGTTGGGCATGTTGGTATGTATGCCCAAAGAGCCAATCATATGATGATTGTAATGGCATATCATATAAACGATTTGATATAGGCAAGCTTCCAATTTATTATGTTTCACTTAGTTATGAGATAATGAAGAAACATAATGAATGTCTAAAGAATGATATTACTCAATGATGTATTTCTTCAAGTACGTGACTTGAACAATGAGACCATATAGATCTTTATAGTATGTACATTCTTACTATGCCCCTAGTCAGATGTTATTGTGGAAGGCTAATAGACAATGGTAACACTTAAGACTAGTGTGTGTTGGTTGATGACAAAATCTCATAAGCCATGATATGTAATATCAAACCAAGCACACAGATACTTGTTGGGGAATAGTGTATCTGACATACCCACCTTGAGAATGACACATGGAAACCATAATTGTTGGTCACATTCATGTCTCATAGTGAAGGTGGTGATTGTGGTTCTTAGACCTAAAATCACTACACTCATCACAGGTCGTTCGGTATGCTTTGACATCATCCATCGATCCAAAATAAGGATTACCATAAAGGTTATGATTGGGTGAACTGTGACACATGGGGATGGATGTGAGTGATGTAGATGGGATTTGTCCCTCCTACTAGAGTTTGATATCCAGGCCACTTGATAAGTGAGATTGAGAAAAGCATGTGCATGTACATGTGAATCAATATATGATATTGAGGTCACATATATCTCAGACAATTCACTCTAGATTTATGGAACGAGGATTGAACATTGAGAGGATGATGATTCCATGCCTCGAGTTCATTCTGAATATCAGAGACAAAGGAATTAGACAATCATTGTACCATGACATAGATTGTAGGTTGAAGTTGTTGTCCAACTTTCCATTTACTTGGGTAGCAATGATGTGTGACTAGGCACCGCTCTTTACTTGTGATGTCATAAAATAGTTATGGACATTCACCGCCAATGTAACATGGGACCTATAGGATCACACACTTAGGATACACCTAGAAGAGGAGTTTAATCATGAATGATATTTGAATTGATTACTAAAGTGTTTAGGTATTCATTTTGACCAACAAATACTCTGACTAGACTCCCAACCGATAGGTTCAAGTGTTGAACTGACCTGTTGGGGTGTTAGGTTGATTGGATATTGCATTGGTTGAGTTTTGTACAAACTGGGGCATGAACTGACTGGTTCACATAGTGAATAAATCGATTGAAGGTTGTGATATGGCCATTTTGAGAAGCAAAATGCTTGATTCATGGTTCAATTCGATTGAATCGATGATTAGTGTTGACGTCATGTCGTGCATTAATTGGAATAGAATTGCCAATTCATATGCAATCGGGAAACATGATGAATTAATGGTTTTCTAGGTGAACCGATCGGATCTCATGCCAACCGATTGGTTCTCCTAGTGAACTGACCATTTTTCCATTTACAGGTTGCAAATTTTGTGAAATTCTGATCCCTTGCACTCCCACTCAGAATGGGAACCCTAACCCTAACCTCCTATAAATAGAGGGTACTGGGGCTTCTCAAACACAACTCAATTGCCTTTTGAAAATTATTTGTCTCATATGGTTGTAGTAACTGAGAGAACCTAATCAAGTCCTACCTGATAAAGGGAGGGATAGCAAGGGAGAACAAATGTGGGAGAGCAAGTTGGTGATTAGTACACCAACAGGAGGGACAACTCCTTCCTATATGTTCTACTAGAACAAAAGGAGTTCTAGGCGGTCCCTGTGGACTTCTCTAGAGGCATGGAGGTTGTTGCCTACAACCGGGAGGACAATGTAAGCTTGTTGTCAGTGGTGTAGATAGAGAGCTACAGAAGACATCTTCCCAGTGAAACTAGAAGACAATTGCACAACTGCAACAAGGAATAGTCGTTGGACTTTCTCCAAGACCATGTATAATCTCGTTAAACCATCCTTCACATTACATAGTTGTTTATGTGATCTTGTTGTTATAGGGAATATGGATAGCAAATTTTTGTTTCCACTGCCTACTATGTGTCTGTAACACCCGGGCCCACTGCCCAAGGATGTAGTAGAGTTTCAGGAATGATGACTGTCCCCACAGACCACCACTAGCCTTAACTGCATGCTTTGTCCTCACTCACGCGCATGCCATGATCAACTTCCCGACAGGTCACCCATCCCAATACTACTCCAAGATGAGCACGCTTAACTATGGAGTTCTTAGTGATGGGATCCCGGAAAAGGAGGTGCACCTTGGTGATATGGGTAGTCCAATCATTCCTTTTAAGATCATGTTATCCAAGACCTCAAATCTTGGGATGTTACAATCTCCCCCACTTAGACTCTTGACGTCCTTGTCAAGTCTCAACTATATGGCCTCATAATCTGACCCCATTTTAGTGCAGACCCACAATGGCCCATGGACACCCAACTCCCAATCACGGAATACCAGCGCAAGGGTGGCTACGTCAACCATGGACAACCCTTTCCTACATGCCTAGACCACACGACTCAAGACTGGCATGTCACATGCCCATGTGGGCCCCACCTATTGGAGGGGTTATAGATCTGATACCATTTGTAACGCCTGGGCCCACTGCCCAAGGATGTAGTAGAGTTTTAGGAATGACGACTGTCCCCACAGACCACCACTAGCCTTAATTGTGTGCTTTGTCCTCACTCACGCGCATGCCAGGATCAACTTCCTGACAGGTCACCCATCCCAATACTACTCCAAGATGAGCACACTTAACTATGGAGTTCTTAGTGATGGGATCCCGGAAAAGGAGGTGCACCTTGGTGATATGGGTTGTCCAATCATTCCTTTTAAGATCATGTTATCTGAGGCCTCAAATCCTGGGATGTTACAGTGTCATATTTCCCTATAGGGTTGGTCAGGTAATTGGGAAAGTAATTCTTTGCCCTTGCAATTTATATGTAAATGAGAGGATAGATTTGTCCTTAGCGTGTGGATCTCCTTCTTTGTCATGAAGGAACCTGACTGTGGCCACGACACCTGTCGTTGGGTCACCTGCCTCAGCTCTCGAGACCCTAGGGACAAGAGGCACTTTGGTGGTCGGAAGCTAGGGATTCACCCTCTCCCAGGATAGGTAGGGGCATAGTGCAGGCAATGGAGGAGAAGAAGGATAAGGTAGATGTAATTCAGGAGAGAGGCAGGCATGGAGGACTACCAGCTACCGGGGTTGAGTAGGCCTTGAGTAACTCTTCCAGATCCTCCAAGGTGACGTCGTGGTATACCATGTTGTCATTCTTCCTATGTCTTCCACTTTGAAGGAGTGGCCATTGACAAAGTGTCGTTGACTACCATTTTCTCTTGGTCAGCATCATCTTTCCTAAATGTTGGCCAACACCATGATGTGATATTGTTGTCTATCACTCTAGCCGCATGTAAGGAGGGGCCAAGTAGACACCATCCATGCTTCTTCCAATCGACATGGGTTTTGCCATGGTTTTGTGTATAGTCCCTAGGAGGGTTATAGGGTTGGAAGAAGGAGACCGATGAATAAGGAGGAGGGTTATGGACACTGACCAGTGTTTCCCTCTACCAATACTTTAAGATTTTAGGGAATCAGGGTGTCGTACTACCCTTTATATTCTATTATAAGTGCGGGTTGATAGTTTTGTTTCCCTTATAGAATTGAACGTAAATGGCAAGTCAATTAATACATATTCATCCCCCTTCCCTTATAAAGGAAACTTTGGTTATATTTTACATAAACCCAATTTCTACATAGGAAAACCCCACTTCCCATAAAAACTTGGATTTGGTAAATCCTTTATGTACAAGGGAAATTGGTCAATACCTTTCTCAATTTATAGATATGGATTGGTTTCCATTTTGTACATGCATCTATTTTAGGAAGTAATTAAATACATTCCCCCTCCCTATAAAAATCTCTTAGTTTTTATCCTATAATCCAAAGGTCAAGACACCATCACTTTCTTATTAAAACTTGTTTTGGAAATAATAAGCCATTAAGGAATATTCTTAACTATATGGTGCACATTTAATAATTGGTCACTTAATATATTTAGGAAACACTTCATGACTTGAATTTTAGATTATTCTTATACCTCTCTCTTTGATATATTCCAATGAATTAATCATCCTTATTTAAAAAATAATACATTTTCCAAGTTAAATTTAGTAATTGGGATTTATTGGGATGTCTTTCCTAAAACTTTCTCCTTCTAAACATTATATAAAACAATGTCATTATCTCATGGAATATTCTTTTTATCCCAATTTCTAGAATTATCTTCCTTTCCTTATTATTATCAAGTATACCAAAAGTTAGATCAAGATTATACTAATTGATGTCTAAAAACATGTGTTGCCAAACAGGCTAGATAATTACTCTTTTAATTATCTAAAACATCACACATATTATTTTCTTTTAAAAACTTGCTTACTATCCCATAATTCTATTAGTCAACAATTCATTAAGTCATTACTATTTATTTATGCACACAATCTCTTATTTCTTTATCTTGTGCTCTAAGGACCTATTTGCAAAGCAAATAGTCTCATGGGCCTTTATATGGGTCATGGGTTGCATCCATTCCACAAAGATGATTTTATTATTTAATCGATAATAATTCAAGAATTTGTGTATCAAACCAAGTCTTATATCAAATTTACTAAAAATTGAGGACATTATATTCACCCTCCTTAAAAGGAATTTTGTCCTCAAAATTCAAACTTAGTAAGGTTTAGGTGATTGATAACTCATCTTAGTTTCAAACCTTAGGGTTAGCAACCCTACATAGATATATTTAATAATTTTTATTGATATGCAAATTCCTCATACTATGACTAAGTTTAATACATGAATTCAATTCAAGGTATATCCACATCCTTAATATTACATGATATCATCTCTTGGCGATAACATTTTCATTAGTGATCTCAATTTCATTTGGTGACTACCTTCACCTAGATTTCCAACCTATGATTCATTTATTCTTGCATAAGGGTGAGGTAACACCTCAAACCCTAGATCACGTCATTAACCTCAATTTAGGGTATTCCTTCTTATATGTCAATTTTAAGCATAACATGTGTCTACCCAATATTTTTCACTCATAATAAGATGAATTAAGTGTTTGATTGGAGCCCAAACACAAAGTTCATTCCATTCCAACAACAGAGATGGTTTACCCACACATTATCTCAAAATTTCACCTTTTATGTTGAATCATTCTCAACATGACTCCAACCCATAATTACTTTTGTATTTCATGAAGTCAAGTGTCTTTCTCACTCTAGGGTTTGTGTACAACTTCCTTTAATACTTCATTTTAACATGATTTCGTATATCTTTGACCTTTACATCTCATGTCTCATCAGCCTTAGTCATTTCCTCAAGGTCTCTAGGGATACATGTACCTTTGGAGTGATCTCATCCTTATGAATGTAGGGAGTGCCTCTCATATTTACCCCTTGGGCCTCATGAACTCATGAAGTTGGCCAATCTCTTGACCCATGGGCCTTAAGGAAACATGATTTTCTACCTCCTCATCCTATGATCTTATGCATTCAAGGCACAATTATCTCCTAATCTCATCGATCTTATGTACCTTTAATCCTCCCTACTTGACCTTAGGATTGAATTAAGGCTCTGCCCTTCCTAGGGTTTATTTAGATATCACATATTTAATCATTTTCAAGCACAATAGTTTCTTATAAAATTCTTTAAATCAATTTTCCTTCATCTCTCTTGAGGTACACATTATTCAATCTATGTCCCTTCAGTGGACTCATGGCGACCTTCCCTTCCAGGGCTTGGTCTTTCTTAGCGGTCGTCCTTTCTCAATTTGACCTATTAGTAACCTTCCTCTCCCAGCTTGGTCATTATCCATTGCAACCTCTCATATTGGCCTTCCTTTCCCTGCTTGGACTATCAATGACCTTCATATCCTAGCTTGATCATTGATCATTGCAATGACTTCCTCTTATATTGTCCTTCCTTTCCTAGATTAGCCTATTAGTGATCTTCCTACCCCATCTTGATCATTATTCTTGGTAATGAATTTCTCTTATATCAACCTTCCTATCCTGGCTTGGTCTATCGGTGACCTTTCTATCCCGGCTTGATCACTAGTCATTACACTAACTTTCCTTTTTACATCAGCCTTCCTATCCCGACTTGGTTGATTTGTGACCTTGCTATCTTGGTTTGGTGACCTACTTTAAGACACTTCCTTATTGACTTTCCTTGTATCCCTTAGATATGGCACACTTGGTTTCAAAGAATGTGCTTTTATATTTTGCATACTTAATCCTTCAGACTTTAGATGACATTCAAGTTTATCTCAATCCTTTAAATGGATTTGTGAACTCACCCTTCTAAGGAAGGTCCTAACCTAGGGTGTCTTATTGACTCATAAGAGGAGGTTAGGCTCTCTAGCCACAACTTGAGCCTACAGGTTTAGCGTTTTGCCTCCCCCATAGGTCCTTTTCCCACTCTTGGGTTGACCCGCCCCCACGTTGGGACACCAACCCTAAAAGTTGAATTTTCATTTTTTTTCTATAACCATAATATGTTGAACATACATTTTATATTTACATTACAACCTATACTTGTACAATATATATGGTATACCCTCTCACTTGGAGGTATTCATACTCACTTGCTGGGAATAATTCAATGATCTACCCACTCTCTAGGGGTGATTTCCATCCATACCCACTCACTGGGGGTATTCACAACATCCTACCTACTCGTTGGGAGTATTTCAATGATGTACCCACCCACTTGGGTAATCTCTAATCATACCCACTCATTGTAGGTGTCCATAATATCATTCTCACTAACTGGGAGAATTTTAATGGCATACCCACTCAGTGGGGGTAGCACACACCCTCTGGGGGTTTATTTCAATAGCATGTCCACTCGTTGTAGGTGTCATACTCATATCCTGGAGGTAATTTCCATAACATACCCACCCGTTGGGGTAGTTTCAATAGATTACCCACTCACTTGCGGTATGCCTTATTCATCCATTCCTCTAGAGATAACATTAGGATGATGATCAAGTTATGTTTATATTGTTATTTTTATGTCTGACCATTGGTTATTTTTGTCTCTCATGTATATTCAAAATTTTTCACATGCATCATGCATAAAGTTCTCCACATTCATGCATGTAATACTGGGTCACATAGACTCATTTATATCTTTCTTAATTATCTTTATTCTTACTTTGATTAGGGTTCATATGGGTAGGGCTTATATTTTTACCCATTCTACTCCCATTTCCCAGGATTAGGGTTTAGGGTTCATGTTAGAGACTACAACCTGCCTCTTAGGGTTTCTATGTCACTTGACCCACCAGGGTTTTCCTAAAACAACCTAGCTCCCACAAACATTTTTCTTTAATTTTATCATCATTTCTACATTACATGTGCATGAATTGGTGGAGGATACCTTAATCCTACTTATTCTTAAAAACCCTAACTTGAGATGAGGAGGGAAGTGTCTTTTAGGGTTTATAAGAAAAAGTATGACAAGTGCATGAAGTTTGACATGTGAAGACTTAGAGGAAACATTACTTCAAGAAAACCCTAGATTCTAGCCAGGAAGGTATCATTGTGGCTAAGGGAGTCTTCATTAAGCAACTTAATGGTGTGGATGAAAATATTGTCAGCCCCCAAAACCAAGACCCCTTCTAGACACCATTACCGTCAGTTCATGCCTTAATAATTTTCCTCATATTTCTACATATTACTTGAAATGATAAACAATTAAACTTTATTTAAAAAATGTGGTGATTTGATACCAAATGTAACGACCTCACTTTTCATCATCCCCCAATTAAGGAAAAACCCAAACAGTTGAGAGACATTACCTAAAATTTCGAAAGATCCAAATTTAACCAAATAACAAATAATAGCAAATAATATCCATTAAATCAAATATTATTTACAAGATGCTCCTCTAATGAGTTACACAAATTTCTTACACAAGAACTGTACATAAGAGAAGAAGTGCCTATCTAATCCTCCTTTACTTAGCTTTAATACCTTCAAGTGAACTTCATTGTTACATCATTTCTTGTCATCTTCATATATCTAACATGTACCGAAAACAACATGAAACAAAGCACGAATCAGCATATCAAAATATACTATGTACTCGGGGTGCATGCAAAAGTGTGCAAGTAAGCTAACAATATATAATCAATCAATTACTTACGAATAAGAATTGGCATTTTCTTTGCATATTCTAACCCATACTTTATTTTCTATCTCAGGTGTGGCCATTGTTCCCCCATGACTCATGTACCTCATCCCTTGATGCATGTCATCCTAGAGTTTAGAATATGATATCATTATTTATGGGATACTCATAGTGGTATTGTAATTGAATAAACTGTAAATAAACAACCAATAGTGCATATATTCAATCCTTGAGAAAACCTTGGAATACACTAGCTAGCTATATTTCAGGTAGTCATAAGTGTAACCACATACCTCAATGGTGAGCCATGCAGATTATGCAATTGTACTTCAAGTATGTTTAAGAAATCCAATCAACAATCTAAGCAATTCAACATGTAATATGTATGTAAATCCTAAAGTGTTACCATCACATTAGTCACATTAGAGCCTACTCGGGTCCTAATCTATAGTTTAGGGTCATGCTCAGGTTTAGATGAGGGATAAGGGCACAAACCCTTATTCCAATGTATATTAAACATTAGGTTAAGACCCTAATCATTAGATCCATAATATCCTTTACTTAGATCACATTAAGTTCATTAACAACATGACAAGTTAAGATCTTTAACCCTAATTCTTGACATGCATGATTATTCGCCTTAGCAACTCTAATTGCCATCATTATGATCATAATCATGTTAAATCACCATTATGTTCCACATTATCATATTACATTTCATATATAACATGATTAACAACTTGTTCATCAAAACTAGGGTTTATATGCAATACTCATCCCTTTAACACATATTATCATTACTTTTAGCATTAGGATCAGGATTAGTCACATTGCTATTTTATTCATAGTCCTCTCATTTTCTAATAAATTGTCATAAATAATATGTCATAATCTGAGTTACCAATAATTTTCTAGAATATTCACATGATTAATGTATGTAATCCAATCATACGTTGACACGTCAGCCAACTTACTTGTTTCCTTTTTTTGTAGTTGGGCCGGCTAGGGAATTCAAAAAGTACTTCTTTGCCCTTGCACTTTATACTTGCATGAGAGGACAAAACTATCCTTAGCCTGTGTTCTCCTTCTTTCTGATGAAGGAACCTGAGCACGACCACGTCACCTATCGTTGGGTCACCTGCCACGACTCTCGCGACCCTAGGGACATGAAGCAGTTTGGTGGCCAGGAGCCAGGGATTTGTCCTCTCCCAGGCTAGGTTGAAGCATGGTGTCAGTCGTGGAAGAGAAGCAGGCTAAGGTAAATGTACTTCTGGAGGGAGGCGGGCGTGGAGGACTACCAGCTGCCAAGGTTGAGTAGGCGTTATGCATCTCTTCCGGAGACTCCTTGGTGACACTATGGTATATCATGTTGTCATCCTTCCTCCACCTACCGATTTGAAGGAGTGGTCATTGACAGAGTGCCGTCTGCTACCATTCAGTCAGCATTGTCCTTCTTGGATGTTGGCCTGCACCGGGATGTGATGTTATTGTCCAACACTCTAGCCGCAAGCAAGGAGGAGGGGTCAAGTAGCCACCATATGTGCTTCTTCTGATCGACATGGGTCTTCACATGGTTTCTCATATAGTCCCCAGGAAGGTTCTAGGGTTGGAAGAAGGAGAGCAATGAAGGAGAAGGAGGGTTATGAGAACCAACCAATCTTTCCCTCTCCCGATACTCTAAGATCTCAAGGTATTGGGGTGGCATACTACCCTTTGTTGATAGTTCTATTTCCCTTATAAAATTGATGGTAAATGGAAAGTCAACTAATACATATTACTCCCCTCCCATATAAAGGAAACCCTGGTTATATTCTACATAAATCCAATGGCTACATAGGCAAACCCCACTTCCCATAAAAACTTGGATTTGGTAAATCCTTAATGTACAAGGGAAATTGGTCAATACCTTTCTCAATTTATAGACATGGATTGGTTTCCAAATTGTACATGCATCTCTTTTAGGAAGTAACTAAATACATTCCCCCTCCCTTCATAAAAACTTTTAGTTTTTATTCTATGATACAAAGGTCATGATACCACTACTTTCTTGTTAAAACTTGGTTTTGGCAACTATAAGCCATTATGGAATATTCTTAACTTTATGGTACACACTGAATAATTGGTCACTTAATCTATTTAGGAAACACTTCATGACTTGAATTCTAGATTATTATTCAACCTCTCTATTTGATATATTCCTCTGAATTAATTATCCTTATTTTAAGGAAATTCCCTATTACCTTTTCCAAGTTATATTTACTAATTGGGATTTATTGGGATGTCTTTCCCATACAAAACTTGCTCCTTTTAGAAATTACTAAAACCAATGTAGTTAGGTCAAAATAATACAAATTGATGTATCAAAACATGTGTTGCCAAAATGGCTAATGATTACTCTTTTAATTATCTAAAACATCACATATCTTATTTTCTTTTGAAAACTTGCTTACTATCCCATATATGTATTAGTCAACAATTCATTAAGTTATTGTTATTTATTTATGTTACAACCTCAATTTTGCATATGTTTTCATAATTGAATTATAAAGATGTTGTGAATATGGACTTAATTTAAAAGGTTGTATGCTTTGCTTCAAAAAATGGATTTCTTTGCAAATATCCCTTTGGATAGGAATTTCGTGATTCCTATTATTAGATTAATCCATTAATGGATATAAAAGAGAAGAAAAGAAGAAAAGTCCAAATAAAAGGAAAAGATATAAGATAATGGATATTAAGAAAAGTAATTATGAGAAATACATAGAAAAATCTAGAAAATGGAGTTAATGGCCACAATTAAATAAATTTCGTTTCTATGTGATTTCTAATAAAAGAAATATGAAAAGAGGAAAAAGGAAATGAAAGATAAAGAGAAATCCTTAAATATCTTAATAAAGAAATAAGATAATGAAAAATGAAGAATGTGGATGCATCTAGAAGGATAATAAGAATCCTTCAAAAAGGATTTCGAAATCTCAGGATTTCTTGTGGGTCCAAGATTTCAAAAGAGAGAGATAAATCAAAAGAAAACAAAAAATAAACAATTAACCAAGAATATTTGAAATAAATGAGATAATGCAAGAAATAAAGAGAGAAGAGAGGGTTTGTCCATAATGGGTGATATTTCGAACCCCACTTGCTTTCCTGCATTTCAAGGAATAGAAATAATGGGAAATAAGGAAATAAGGAAGAGAAAAGATGTGAGAAATAAGCCTAATTGAATAATATCTTGCACCTAAAGAAAAGGCACGTTTTATTTTATATAATGAGCCCAAATTTGGAAGAGAGGTATATCAACTCATTATTAACGTTCCCTCTAAATTTGGTATCAATTGGATAAACGGTTTAGGAGATATGATTTTTACAAACTATAGAGGAAATTATTAAATGTAAATGATTTTTCCAATATATCAGAGAAAATGTTCTTGGTGCATGGTTGATAGCCGTTGGATCTAGGATCCAATGGTGGCTACACCTAGACTCAGATCAGGAAGGGGGAACAGTATGAGGAATCTTCCTGATCGTTTTACTCTGCACACAATTAATGTGCAAGTTGGGGAAGTGCTCCATTAGTTTCAAGAGTCCAATCCGAACTAAAAGACCCCTTGGTTCTGTCGATTCCATGAAGGATTTGGTTTTTCCCAATTTCTAGGCTGGGGTCAAACTCCCTTGAAGATAAGAATGATCATGTTGTCCCTATGCTATATAAATAGGGGTAAGAACCCCTCTTAGAGATCAAAGCGTATGATAGGTGCCTGAGACCCTCCTTCATGGTACCCTAGTTGGGCCATCAGCCGCGGGCGAGATGCCCTATTTCTGAGCAGACGCCGGCTAGTGGAGAGGACAACCTTGACCACCAATGGAGGTGGGAGGAACTTCTACGAGTCCATGGAAGGAAGGCAGAGGGTAGGGAGCCTTCGCCTAGGCACCAGGACCACCGGAGGGCGGAAGTCAACTCTATTGTTGATCGTCGGGCAAGTTTGGATCGCGAACAAAGGGAATCATGAGGTTGAAGAAGGTAAACAATTCAATTACTAAAATGCCCCAAGTGTGTTACTATTTACCTCATCAACACAGGGACATGGAGGTCATTGCGTGCTTAACTGAAGTTGCCAATAAAAAGGGGGCCGATCGGCTGACGTGGTGGCCAGTGATTGGCCCAAAAGGTATTTTCTTCACAAATTCGTAATTAATTATTTGTAACTCTGATGGATAAAGTCAAAATATGAAAATTGATCCTCAGAACAAGAGGAACATAAATAAATTATATTTGAATCTTAATTCTTCTTGAAATTCAAAAATTATGTAAAGATGCTATCTTTAATGGTTTAATTGATGAAAAACCCTAATCTTTGATGATTAATGAATTAGGAAGGGTTTTATGGATGATTAGAGTTGATATTAGCCTATTAATTATAAAAATGTACATTAAGAATAAAAAGGATGAACTTTGTATGTAATTGGATAATTTAGAATTCCATGTACATGAATGAGCTTTAATGGGCATTGAAACCCTAAATTTAGTAATTGTGACTCTTAATGGCTTTAATTATTCAAATGCATGAATAAGGCTGAGATCTGATGATTCAAAGCTATTTCGAGTATAAAAGTTCCTAATTATGGATAAATACCCTTAATGTAGTAATTAGGGTTTTCTAATGGACAAAGGTGGAATTAATGATAAATAGAGTTCATATGTGAATTAGAACCTAATGAACTATGAGTTGTTAATTTGAAAGGAACCAAAGATGATAATTAGGCTTAATGATCTTGTCAGGAATTAAAAGGATAAAAATGGTAGTTTTAATGTAAAAGAGCATAATGGACTTAATTGATGTTTAATTGTTCCTTTAATCCTAAATTAAGGTTATATGTTGTTAAAAGGTAGCCTTAATATCTTTCATGAGGAATAGATGATATAATTAGGGTTTGTGAGTAATTTCATAAGATTAGGGTTTAAAATAGTATAAATGAAGTGAAACCCTATTTGTAATGGAAACCCTAAAATTGGACTAGAAACCCTAGAAGCGAGCTAGGTTTAATAGATCTTGATGGCATGATTAATGATAGGAAAATTGGATGCATATTTCAGGATCAACTTGTGTGTGCTTGCATGGTTTCTTGCTTGGTTGAATTATTTCTGCACTCAAATCATCTTGACAGGTATGTGGTTAATTATGGTTAATCACATTAGTTTCCCAAAGTTTTCCTGGATGATTAATCACATTGAATGCAACCTATCAGTTTGGATGTTCATACTTGCAAATTATAAAGTCACTATAATTATCACAATTGTAAAATAAGTGTGTATTCTTGCACCTACATGCCTCCCTGATGGATGATGTAAAAAGGTCAAGCCCAGGAGGGAAGACCAATGGGCACCATGAGAGGTGACCCCAGACACCAAGCTCAAGAATGAGAAGGTGGTCTATGTTGCATGGCTAATGGGCACCGTGAGAGGTGACCCCAGGCACCAAGCTTGGGTTTGAGAAGGTGGCCTTAAGTCAATGGCAAAAGAGAAACCCTAGAGGGGGTATTCCAGGGTTAGGGCAAAAGTGGTGGAGAATGACACATTGAAAATGTAAATTGGCTTGTTAATTACCTTGATTGTGATAATTAGGTTGTTAGCCATATTTGTGAAATTTTGGTTGTCCCCACATACCGACATATTTCGATATGCTGACCAACGTTTTATTTATCGGCATTTTAGGTACAACCCTGAAAAGCACAAATAGTAAAGTGACACATTGTGAAAATAAGAAATAAAGTGTAAGGAGGATTAGATAGAAGATATTCAAGTTGTGGATAGAAAATAGATTTCCAAAGTTTTTAAAAGGTATGCAAAGTTTTATTTTATACCAGATCTCAGTTTAGTTGGTAGAATTTCATAATAATGATTGATTAATTGTTGAACCTTTGATCCTGTTAATTGTGATAATGACTCTGACCTTCGGATCTCCCTTAATTGGTGGTTACCGGGAGGCGGGGTTGTTACATTTGGTATCATAGCATAGGTTCCTCGCTTAATCTTTAATAATTATTAAATTTTACAAACTCTATTGAACCCAAGGGAGTTATTAGAGGATTTTCTAAAAAAATAGAGGTGTCTAGAAAAGGATCACGCCCGGGGGCTGGAAATATTTTCCTCCGCACCGCTAGTTGGAATATGAGGACTCCCGGATTTGTGTGACTACCTGGCCAATGTCTCAGGATTTGAATCGAAATAAGATACCTTTAGGACTCTCTCATCTTGTTCATCCCTTCACAACTCAAATGTTGTTAAGGATTATAAGGATTAGGGCTTTCTTTCTTTCCTCACCCTCTCAAGGTATGGGTAAAGCTGATAAGGTTTAAGGAATCCTCCACCAAATTAATGAAAAGCATGTAAATAAGATGTCATGGACAAAAGCTTAATAGTTTAAGTGTAAACTAAAGAATAGCTGCATGCTTAGGTCGTATGACATGAGTTCTCATGCCCTCAGGAGAGACCTAAGGCTAGACCTTCTTGTCAGGAGGATGAGTAGAGAGAGTTAGTCTTAGAGGTAGAGACCTCCATTATAAGTAGAGACCTGGCACATCCTCTAATGATGATACTAACCCTAACCCTAAGTGTAACGACCCTACGTCTCGGTAACCCCCAATTAAGGGAGACCAAGAGGTCAGAGCCATTATCCCAATCAACAGGATCAAAGGATCGACAAATAATCAATAACAACTATCAAATTTTACCAACTAAACTGAAAACTGGTATAAAATAAAACTTTGCATACCTTTTCCAAAAATAGGGTTATCTACTTCTATCTGCATCAGTAGTCCATTATAACTAATCCTCCTTTGTAATTTAATTCTTATTTAATTCCACACGTGCCACATTACTATTTGTCCTTTTCAATCTTGTACCTAAAATGCCGACAAACAAAACATCGGTCAGCATATCGGAATATACTGGTATGTGGGGACAACTGAAATTTTGCAAATATGGATAACAATCTAATTATCACAATCAAGTTAATTAACAAGCTAATTTACACTTTTCAGTATGCCATTCTCCACCGCTTTTTCCCTAACCCTGACATACCCCCTTTCAGGTTTCTCTTTTGCCATTGGGTTAAGGCCACCTTCTCAATCCCGAGCTTGGTGCCTGGGGTCACCCTTCATGGTGCCCTTTAGTCATGCAATATCATAGGCCACCTTATCAATCCCGAGCTTGGTGCCTGGGGTCACCACTCATGGTGCCCATGGGTCTTCCCTCCTGGGCATGACCTCTTTGCATCATCCATCAGGGTGGCATGTAGGTGCGAGAATACACACTTATTTATAATTGTGATAACCATAGTGACTTTATAATTTTGCAAGTATGAACATCCAACTGTTTAGGTTGCATTCAATTCCAGGAAACATTCAGAAAACCCTTGGGAAACTAATGTGATTAACCATAATTAACCACATACCTGTTCGGCTGATTTGAGATAGAATAGTCCAATCAATCAAGACATCCAATCAAGCAAGTACAAGAATCATGAAATCACATTCAATTCCTTTTTATCAAAATCTACCCAAACCATCTTGCTACTTAAGGTTTCTATTCCTTTTTAGGATTTCTACCTCTTTTAGGGTTTACTTTTACAGTTAGGGTTTTACTTCATATTACCCTTTTAAACCCTAATTTTCTCATCTATCCTTCACGAAAATTATTAAGGTTACCTTTTAACAACACATAACCTTAATTTCAAATTATAGCACAATTAACCATCAATTAAGTCCATTAAGCCTCTTTTTCATTAAATCTACCATTTTTATCCTTTTAATCTATGACAAAGTCATTATGCTCATTTATCCTCAATTCATAGTTCATTATGGTCTAATTCACATATGAACGTTATTTATCATTAATTCTACATTTTATCTACTAGAAAACACTAATTTCTACATTAAGGTATTTATCCACAATTAGGAACTTTTATACTTGAAATAGCTTAGAATTATCATATCTCAACTTTAATCATGAAATCGAACCATTAAAGCCATTAGGAGTCACATTTATTAATATTAGGGTTTCGAGGCCCATTAAAGCATATTTATGTGCATGAAACTCTAAATTAACCAATTATGTACAAAGTTCATTCATTTTTTTCTTAATATATCGTTTTGCAATTAATAGATTAATATCAACTTTAATCACCCATTAGACTCTACTAATTACATTAATCATCTCAAAGTAGAGTTTCTTAATCTTTAATTCATTAAAGTTGATAACTTACACTACTTTTCGAATTGCAATTAGAAAAAGGGTTCAATTATATTTTTATTGCATTCCTCGTGTTCTGCTGAGAAAAATTCATATATTATGTGTATCCATTCGAGCTACGGTTAAATAGATATGAATTTTGCAAATTTAACTTACTTTGGGCCAATAGGGGGCTGCCACGTCGGCCTCTTCCATGCAACATGCTCTTTTGGAAACATAACTGAATTACATTTCCACCCCTGTGTAAGTAAGTGGCACATCAGCTCGTGAAGGGGCATATCTGTCCAACGTACCTCCACCCATCTTCAACCTTGTGCAACCCGATTGCTGCCACCCTAGCCGCTGAGCGCAGCCCTAGGCGTGGCTCTTGCTCCCAGTTCTGGACCCGAAAGGCAAGACGACTCCTTCCCTTACCTCCGTCTGACCTCTGCGCCCCTCTAGGTTCCCTCACCCTACGGCCATGGTGGCTGGTTCGGGCTGGGAAGGCCTGTAATGTGCGACCATCTAAAGCAGTCGTGCTGCTGCTACTACGTTCAGGCTAGGTTGGAGGAACGTCCATCGAGCTTCCCCTTAACATTGTGAGAGCAGCACACTCCCTCCGTAACTCCTCCACGGCCACACCTTGCCCTAGGATTTGAACTAGCCTCTTTTCTAGGGTTATACGTAAGGAATAAGGAGAAGAGAAAAGGACGTGTGGGTTTCTCTCAAACTCGGGCCAAAGGCTCTACCCCTTATATAGGGGAGGGTATCCATGCCCCAAGACGTTTGTACAAGGGAAAACACATTCCTCATCTAAAAGGAAACCACATTCCTTCATCGTGAAGAAATCTTCTCTCTCTTCTTTTTTATATCCTTTATTATTTGGATATTTAGGAATTCAAAAATCCTTTCCATTATTCTCTTTATTCTTGGATTTTAATTCATCGGCCATGAAATTTATATATCTCCTTAAGTAGAAAATACTTCCTTTTTAACAATACCACATAATCCATTAATTATGTATTCACATTATCTTCTTATTTTCTATGATAGGTATTTTATCTTTCTTTTTCTTCATTGGGACTCCTTGTATCCCAAGAAACTCAAATATTTTGAAATCCTTTTTAATGGATACTCATTATCCTTCTAGATGCATCTATATCCATTATTTCTCATTATCCTATTTATTTCTTATTAAAATATCTCTTTTTGAGGATTTCCCTTTATCTTTCTTTTTGTTTTCCTCATTGGCATTCCTTTTAATCATTAGGAATCCTTGGGATACGAAATTCCACCAAGGATAACTCAATTATACCTCTTTCCACTTATTTTCCACATTTTACCATTGTTTTCAATTTCTTTCTTAATAAATAAATACTTAATTGATCTTTTCTTTTCTTATTGCATTTTCTTTGCAACTTTGGACTCCTTGGAACCCAAGGAACCCAAGAGGCACGAAATTCAACTTTTGGATCATATTCTTTTGCCTTCTAGTGGTTTCCACTTTTTTCTTTTCTCCATTTTCTTATTTACTAAAAAAAAGAATTTCTTTTGTCTTTTTCTTGTTATTGGACCCAATAGCCAATAAAGCCCACAAAACAACCAACAAGGCTATTGTAAACGAAACTCATTTATTCAAAACAATTTATATCATTATTTGTTCCAATATCTTTATTATTAGAAATTACATTTCTCTCCAAATGAACCCAAAAAATTGGGGTTGTGACATCCTTCCCCTCTTATAAGAATTTTGTCCTCAAAATTCCATCAAGCAAACAAACAAACAGGTTAAGACTTTCCTATGTCCATCATGGCTCCCATGTGGTCTTATCCCTTTCGATGGTGCTTCCCAAGAACCTTCATCATCTCATATTCTTCCATCTGAGTTCTTTTTTACCTTGGTATATCGTACCCTCATAGGTGACTCAGGACATTTCAGCCTCTCATAAAGCTGAATAGGTTCAGGGCTCAACACATGGCTTGGGTACCTCACATAGTGCCCTAGACCAGACATATGGAACTCATCACACCTTACTTATCCTAAGGGGAAAGGTCGAACATAACCTTCTCCACCAATCCATCTCAAATGGAACCATATATCGGGGACTCAACTTTCTCAGCTGTAGCTTAGAGGGGTTAGATTTTCACATCACATACTCTCCCACAGTGAACTGCATGTCAGTCTGCTTTGCATCATCTCATGACTTATGTCGCCTCTGGGCTCTCTCTCAGCCATTGCACGATCAAAGTGACTTCATCTACACACACTGTGGTTCTTTTCTGACCTTTGTGAGGCCTCCTTCACCAACATCATCTTAATGAAGTGGTGACCGACACAACCTCCTTCACAGAGCTTCTTTACTTCCTGATACTGGCTAAGGTGGTTAACATCACATCTTACGAAAGACAAGAATTATCTCCATGTATCACTCTGAATGAGCACACATGCTCTCATCAGACCCTCTGGTCTAGATCATACTAACCATTAGTTAGGGGTGATAAACTGTACTAGCATCGAGTTCTTCATGTATCCACTTCCACCTTATGGAAGTGAGCCTTTAGGTTATACTAAAAAACTTTTGAACTTGCATCATGGTGTAGTTGAACCATCTCTTTCTCTTATAAGTAGTTCAACCCGACCTGTCCCTTGATAATACTCTTTCTTTCTCGTGTCATCTAGGTAAGGCGAGCTACCATAACCCATATTGGATCTTGACCTTCCTTGGTCTAGGGGAGACCTACCACCACATCCATACTGATGAAATCCCATTCCCTCTCGGGGACTCTTTATCTACTATAACAAAACACTGGGTTACGAGTGTTCGTCCTTCACCTCCTGTCATGCATGGCAGCATACCACATGCAACTTCATCCAAAGTATTATTGCCACTTATTATCTTTGTAGTACTAAGGTGTATCATGATCTCCTGCATGTCATGATTCCTCAAGATTGATTCCTCAGAAACCCTAAACCACTCTAGTAGGGGTTTCATCTCCTTCTTTTCCAAAGAAGTGCATCTGAGGTTCTTCAACCATCCTTTTGTCATGATAAGCCCTAGACTGGCTAACTAAGAAACCACTAACTTGCTCAACCGATTTTGTTACATCTAAACATATCTACCATTTCAAACTTAGAGCTAACCTGGAAACCTCTTCTAGCATCTAACTAAATTAGGTAGCTGCATCTTCAACCAAAGAATCCATTACCACTTCACATCCTTAGGTGTTAGGTAACGTTGAAGACATCCACCTTCACTTATTATTTCAGCTCAACTCTGAGTCTATCTTTATCAAGAACACTTTGAGCTCATCCTTTTGGTTTTCAAACTCAACCTTGTATAACTCATAGATCATGATAAAACATTCTCACAAGATGATTACCTTAATACTCTTATCATTTGTACATATCATTCACTTCATAAGGGTATTTTATCGTCTCTCTCCTCATACCTCATAGCAACGTTCCAACTCACATCATCTTTATCCTTGGTGTAAGGCATGCTACTGTCCTATCTCTCACTCCCATAACAAGAGGAAATAAGAATTTGGAAGCCGTCCAAACTCAAAGTTCTTCATGTTCCAAGAGTAGAGATGGTACATCCCACCTTGCCAGTACACCTTAAAATCTAAGTTGAAACGTGCAACTTATGTCTCTACTTCACAAACATCATGATATCAAAAATTACTTCCATGGAAAACTGGTCTCGGACCTACTGGGGTTTACACACAATCTTTGGTCATCTCCTCTAGATCTGTAGGGTGCTGACACTTTTAGGGTCATCCTTCTTCCCTTATGCATCCAGAGAGTGCCCTACTCATATGCTCTTTGGGTCCCATGAGTTCATGAAGGTAATCAATCTCCTAACCCACGGCCCTCAGACAATGATAGTTGTTACCTCCTGACCCTATGGTCATGTGCAACTAGGGAATTAGGAAACTCCCAATTCCATCGGTCTTATCCCCACCTGACCCTAGGATAGACTTAGGATTCCATTATAATACATTCCCAACATAGAACCATACCGAAGCCTTCATCATCTCTCTCTACATTCTTGGGCCGTCTTTCATCCTTTCACAGGGGTCATGGTGACCTGCCTATCTTGGTCAGGCCCCATACCAATTACCTCCATGTTAACACACCCACATGCACTTAGAGATGGTTATCTATGAGTCTACAGGTTCATTCTCTTACCATGTACTCTTCACTTAGCTTCTCAAGATCATCTAAAACCTCTTTAGGTTACCTCAAAATCAACAAAACTGGTATACACCCTACAAAAAGGGTCCCTCTCTCAGGATGGGAGGAAACTTCCATCGGTCTTATCCCCACCTGACCCTAGGATAGACTTAGGATTCCATTATAATACATTCCCAACATAGAACCATACCCAAGCCTTCATCATCTCTCTCTACATTCTTGGGCCGTCTTTCATCCTTTCACAGGGGTCATGGTGACCTGCCTATCTTGGTCAGGCTCCATACCAATTACCTCCATGTTAACACACCCACATGCACTTAGAGATGGTTATCTATGAGTCTACAGGTTCATTCTCTTACCATGTACTCTTCACTTAGCTTCTCAAGATCATCTAAAACCTCTTTAGGTTACCTCAAAATCAACAAAACTGGTATACACCCTACAAAAAGGGTCCCTCTCTCAGGATGGGAGGAAACTACACCTTGATAACAAAGGTCATAAATGTCCTTATGTTTAGGGTCTGCATCCACATGAGCATGCTTAGACCTAGCAAGCTACTAAGGCATAAGAAGACACCTACAAAACTATGCTAGGTCACACTTGTTCTCATTCCTCAACGTTGAACCAAGAACCAACCTTCTCATGCCACCACCTTGGTTGTGAGGGATTCATCAAACATACCTTAAACTTAAGGGGTTTCCTTTTCCTCTACACATGAGGAGTACCATGCTTGAAACTGTAGAGACTCAAAATCTCATCATGAGCACCAGGTACACTACTTTCCCTCTTAGGCCTAGGAACCCTAGGATCACCTTTGGGTGTCGAACTACATACTCAATCTCTTAACCATGAATCAAGCATGTCCAAGGTATGTCATGTACTCCCATGCTCCTTTTATTCGAGCATCACCTTAGAGTTGAGTCCTCCTCAAGGGCAACCAACAAGGTATAAGGCCTCACAACTTGCTACTTAAACCTCCTCAGGGTCTAAGGCACTCTTTGTCTCATCTCAGTAGGTCTATACTATAGGCACATAGGTTCCAGAAGCATCATCCTTTCTTTAGGGTTTGGTTCTTCTAAATGCCTCCAAGATATCATCAGCCTCTAGGGATCAAGCACGAGGCAACCACTATCATCCATTTAGGTCGCATCATCCTCAACTCCCCACTGTTCCTCATGTCTCAGAATCTAAGCTTCCAACCTTCTTGCTTGAGTCCTGCTTTCTCCCTCTAGAGCTAACTCCACATCCAGCCTCACTACTAGAGGTCTCCATGAAGGATCAAGCTCACAAGCATACCTCTACATGGGTGAAGCCTATGCTCGAACTTATGTTTTCTCGGGGTTATTCATAGCTCTTTATGCTTATCTCATAAGATATCCATCATACTTACTGGCCAGGGTTTCAACCTATGCCGCACTACTGACGTACTCTGGGTGCATGTTATCCCCTACCTGCATAAGCCCATATGGTTTCTATAGGTTCTTCACTAACCTCATCAATAAAGGAGCTATCCTTCTCTCTACCATGCATGACCCTTTCCAGGGTTGGGTCGCCAAAGGTACTAGGTCATCTAACCTCTCACGGCTCGTATGGCATCCCAAGGCGTGTCCATCCAAACACTCATTCAACCATGACATCTAACTCATCATGTCATCTCTCTCCAACCACCACTTAGGGTTAGGGTTAACATCATCCTTAGAGGATGTGCCAGGTCTCTATTTATAATGGAGGTCTCTACCTCCAAGACTAACTCCCTCTCTACTCATCCTCCAAACAAGAAGGTCTAGCCTCATGTTGCTCCTGAGGGCAATGACAACTCATGTCATACGACCTAAGCATGTATTTATTCTTTAGTTTGTGCTTAATCTATTAATCTTATGTCCATGACATCTTATTTACATGCTTTTCATCAATTTGGTGGAGGATTCCTTAGACCTTACCAACCTTACCCATACCTCAAGAGAGTGAGGAAAAGAGAGAAAACCTTAATCCTTAAGGTCCTTAACAACATTTTGAGTTGAGAAGAGATGAACAAGATGAGAGAGTCCTAAAGGTATCTTATTTTGAGTCAAGTTCTAGGACATCGGCCAGGCAGTCACACAATCTGGGAGTCCTCGTATTCCGACTAGCGGTGTGGAGGAAAATCTTACCAGCCCCCGGACGTGATCCTTTTCTAGACACCTCTATGTTTTGGAAAATCCTCTAATAACTCCCTTGGGTTCTATAGAGTTTGTAAAATTTAATAATTATTAAAGATTAAATGAGAAACCTATGATCTGATACCAATTGTAATGACGCCGCCTCCCGGTAACCCCCAATTAAGGGAGACCAAGAGGTCAGAGCCATTATCCCAATTAACAGGATCAAAGGTTTGACAAATAATCAATAACAATTATCAAATTTTACCAACTAAACTAAAAAATGGTATAAAATAAAACTTTGCATACCTTTTCCAAAAATAGGGTTATCTACTTCTATCTGCATCAGTAGTCCATTCTAACTAATCCTCCTTTGTAATTTAATTCTTATTTAATTCCACATGTGCCTCTTTACTGTTTGTCCTTTTTAATCTTGTACCTAAAACGCCGACAAACAAAACATCGGTCAGCATATCGGAATATACTGGTATGTGGGGACAACCAAAATTTTGCAAATATGGATAACAATCTAATTATCACAATCAAGTTAATTAACAAGATAATTTATGTTTTTCAATATGACATTCTCCACCGCTTTTGCCCTAACCCTGGCATACCCCCTTTTTCCATTGACTTAAGGCCACCTTCTCAATCCTGAGCTTGGTGCCTGGGGTCACCCTTCATGGTGCCCTTTAGTCATGCAATATCATAGGCCACCTTCTCAATCCCAAGCTTGGTGCTTGGGGTAACCACTCATGGTACCCATGGGTCTTCCCTCCTGGGCTTGACCTCTTTGCATCATCCATCAGGGTGGCATGTAGGTGAGAGAATACACACTTATTTATAATTGTGATAACCATAGTGACTTTATAATTTTGCAAGTATGAACACCCAACTATTTAGGTTGCATTCAATGCGAGGAAACATTTAGAAAACCCTCATGAAACTAATGCAATTAACCATAATTAACCACATACCTGTTAGACTGATTTGAGATAGAATAATCCAATCAATCAAGACATCCAATCAAGCAAGTACAAGAATCCTAAAATCACATTCAATTCCTTTTTATCAAAATCTATCCAAACCATCTTGCTACTTAAGGTTTCTATTCCTTTTTAAGATTTCTACCTCTTTTAGGGTTTACTTTTGCAATTAGGGTTTTACTTCATCTTACCCTTTTGAACCCTAATTTTCTCATCTATCCTTCACAAAAATTATTAAGGTTACCTTTTAACAACACATAACCTTAGTTTCATATTATAGCACAATTAACCATCAATTTAGTCCATTAAGCCTCTTTTTCATTAAAGCTACCATTTTTATCCTTTTAATCCATGACAAAGTCATTATTCTCATTTATCCTCAATTCGTAGTTCATTATGGTCTAATTCACATATGAACGTTATTTATCATTAATTCTACCTTTTATCCACTAGAAAACCCTAATTTCTACATTAAGGGTATTTATCCAGAATTAGGAACTTTTATACTCAAAATAGCTTAGAATTATCATATCTCAACTTTAATCATGAAATCAAATCGTTAAAGCCATTAGGAGTCACATCTACTAATATTAGGGTTTCCAGGCCCATTAAAGCATATTTATGCGCATGAAACTCTAAATTAACCAATTACATGCAAAGTTCATCCTTTTTGTTCTTAATGTACCCTTTTGCAATTAACAGATTAATATCAACTTTAATCACCCATTAGACTCTACTAATTACATTAATCATCTCAAAGTAGATTTTCTTAATCTTTAATTCATTAAAGTTGATAACTCACACTACTTTTCGAATTGCAATTAGAAAAAGGGTTCAATTATATTTTTATTACATTCCTCGTGTTCTACTGAGCAAAATTCTTATATTATGCGTATCCATCCGAGCTACAGTTAAATAGATATGAATTTTGCAAATTTAACTTACTTTGGGCCAATAGGGGGCTGCCACGTCGGCCTCTTCCATGCAACGTGCTCTTTTGAAAAAATAACTGAATTACATTTCTACCCCTATGTAAGTAAGTGCCACATCAGACCACAGAGGGGCATATGTGTCCAATGCACCTCCACCCTTCTTCAACCTTGTGCAACCTGATTTTTTCCACCCTAGCCGCTGAGCGCAGCCCTAGACGCGACTCTTGCTCCCAGTTCTGGACCCAAAAGCCAAGACAACTCCTTCCCTTACCTCCATCTGACCTCTGTGCCCCTCTAGGTGCCCTCATCCTGCGGCCACGGTGGCTGGTTCGGGCTGGGCATGCCTGCACTGTGCGGCCGTCCAAAGCAGCCGTGTTGCTGCTGTTGCGTTCATGCTAGGTTGGAGGAACGTGTATCGAGCTTCCCCTTAACATCGTGAGAGCAGCACGCTCCCTCCGTAACTCCTCTACGGCCACGCCTTGCCCTAGGATTTGAACTAGCCTCTTTGCTAGGGTTTGTATGTAAGGAAGAAGGAGAAGAGAAAAGGACGTGTTGGTTTCTCTCAAACTCAGGCCAAAGGCTCTACCCCTTATATAGGGGAGGGTATCCATGCCCCAAGACGTTCGTACAAGGGAAAACAAATCCCTCATCTAAAAGGAAACCACATTCCTTCATCGTGAAGAAATCTTCTCTCTCTTCTTTTTGATATCGTTTATTATTTGGATATTTAGGAATTCGAAAATCCTTTCCATTATTCTCTTTATTCTTGGCTTTTAATTCATTGGTCACAAAATTTATATATCTCCTTAAGTAGAAAATACTTCCTTTTTAACAATACCACATAATCCATTAATTATGTATTCACATTATCTTCTTATTTTCTATTATAGGTATTTTCTCTTTCTTTTTCTTCATTGAGACTCCTTGGATCCCAAGAAACTCAAATATTTCGAAATCCTTTTTAATGAATACTCATTATCCTTCTAGATGCATCTATATCCATTATTTTTCATTATCTTGTTTATTTCTTAGTAAAATATCTCTTTTTGAGGATTTCTCTTTATCTTTCTTTTTGTTTTCCTCATTGGCATTCCTTTTAATCATTAGGAATCCTTGGGATACGAAATTCCACCAAGGATAACTCAATTATACCTCTTTCCACTTATTTTCCACATTTTACCATTATTTTCAATTTTTTTCGTAATAAAGAAATACTTAATTGATCTTTTCTTTTCTTATTGCATTTTCTTTGCAACTTTAGACTCCTTGGAACCCAAGGAACCCAAGAGGCACGAAATCCAACTTTTGGATCATATTCTTTTGCCTTCTAGTGGTTTCCATATTTTTCTTTTCTCCATTTTCTTATTTACTAAAAAAAGAGTTTCTTTTGTCTTTTTCTTGTTATTGGGCGCAATATCCAATAAAGCCCACAAAACAACCAACAAGGCTATTGTAAACGAAACTCATTTATTCAAAACAATTTATATCATTATTTGTTCCAATATCTTTATTATGTGAAATTACATTTCTCTCCAAATGAACCCAAAAAATTGGGGTTGTAACACTAAGTGAAGGTTAGAGAGAGAGAGATGACACAATGAGCTAGATGTCATGGTAGACCAGGTGTGTGGGTGGACATGCTTGTGGATGACCATGAAAATATGATCCATGTGAGGTTGGATGACCTAGTACCTTTGACGACCCAACCCGGGAAAGGGTCATGCATGTTAGAGTGAAGGATAGCTCCTTCAATGATGAGGTTAGTGAAGAACTTATAGAAACCCTATGGGCTTGTGCGAGTAGGGGATAACTTGCACCCAGAGTATGTTAGTAGTGCAGGCGGTAGGTTGAAACCCTGGCCAGGAGAGTATGTTGGATAGCTTATGAGATAAGCATAACGGGCTATGGATAATCTTGAGTAAACATAAGTTTGAACATAGGCTTCACCCATGTAGGGGTACGCTTGTGAGCTTGATCCTTCATAGAGAGAGGACCTCTAGTAGTAAGGTTGTTTGTAGGGTTATCTCTAGAGAGAGAGAGTAGGACCGAAGCAAGAAGGTTGGAAGCTTAGACTCTGAGGCATGAGGAATAATGGGGAGTTGAGGATGATGCGACCTAAGTGGATGGTTGCGGTTGCCTCATGCATGATCCCTGGAGGCTGATGGTATCTTTGTTGCCTTTATAGGAACCAAACCTTGGAGAGAGGATGAGATTGCTAGTACCTATGTGCCTATGGTATAGGTGTTTACCTTTTGAGTTAAGAAGAAGAGTTCCTTAGACCGTGAAGAGGGTTAGTAACAAGTTTTGAGGCCTTATACCTAGTTAGTTGTCCTTGAGGAGGACTCAACTCTGAGGTGTTGCTCGAGTAAAAGGATAATAGGAAGTGCATGACATACCTTATACATGCTTGGTGCGTGATTAGAATGTTGAGCATGCAGTTGGACATCCAAAAAGTGAACCTAGGGTTCTTAGACCTAAGAGGGGAAGTAGTGCACCTGATGCTCATGATGAGATTTGAGTTTCTATAGATTCGAGCATGGAACTCCTCATGTTGAGAGGAAAGGGAAATCCCTTAAGTCTAAGGTATGTTTGATGAACCCCTCACAGATAAGTTGGTGACATGGAAAGGTATGTTCTTGGTCCAATGTTGAGGAATAAGAACAAGTATGACCTAGCATGGTTTAGTAGGTGTTCTGCTTGTGCCTTAATAGCTTTCTAGGGTTAAGCATG
Organism: Alisma plantago-aquatica; assembly: GCA_963693085.1. Lineage (NCBI taxonomy): Eukaryota > Viridiplantae > Streptophyta > Magnoliopsida > Alismatales > Alismataceae > Alisma > Alisma plantago-aquatica. The sequence continues at coordinate 390,416,646 of OY856414.1, read as the reverse complement.
CTCATGTGGATGTAAACCCTAGACCTAAGGTCGTTTGTGACCTTTATTATCAAGGTGTCCTGGGAGAGGGACCCTTTTGTAGGGTGTATACCAGTTTCTGTTGGTTTTGAAGTAACCTAAGGAGGTCTCATAGGATATTGAGAAGATAAGTAAAAAGTACATGGTATGAGAATGAACCTGTAGACCCATAGATAACCATCTCTAAGTGCATGTGGATGTGTACCATGGAGGTAACCGATATGGGGCCTGACCAAGGTAGGCATGTCACCGTGACCCCTATAAAAGGATGAAAGTCAGCCCAGGAATGCAGAGAGAGATGATGGAGAATTGGGTAAGGTTCTAAGTTGGATAGGTGATAACACCAAATTTTGTGATGTTTTAGACTGTTATTCTGTTATCAAAACTGCCTTTTTCAACTGTTTTCCTCTATGTTTATATGTACTTTTGCAATAATTGGCCAAATGACGCTCTTAATTCAATATTTCCGTATTTTGCAGTGTTTTCCTCCAATTTTGACCCATTTATCGTCAATAAGGCCATCCCGGCCCACAAACAAGTTCCACCTGCATCGGCCTTCCAGATGGCCGATACGATCACTGCCCGACAGGATAGAACCACACACCGACGTGCGACATAAGGATGCCGCACAAGAAGAAACTAGCAGGCGATACGTCTTCTACCTGACAGGGAGCCGAGCTCGCTACGACAATAAAGCTTGTCGCGTGGCACAGGCCACCCACCGGAAGGCGCCGCTCGTCATGTGACTGACATCCGACAATCCTTGTGACAGGCGATACTGATATCGGTCGTCCATTGACTATGCAAAGACAAGGAGGACACATGGTGCCCTGTGCACCATAACTCCCCCAACCGCTGCCTATAAATAGTAGTTACAGGAAGTCGAAAAGACAGGTCGGAACCTTGCGCGAATCTTCCCAAGGAACGCTACAAGAGCAAGAGCATCGTGCCTCAGTGGTTGTGACGAGCGACACTAGGTGAGCATTTCCCCGTCCCGAGAGGGAGGGAATGGTTCACTTAGTGTCGTCTCGAGCACCACTGTAGGCCGATATCGGCCGACATAACGTAGATACAGGATACAAGTGATCGATACTAGACACACCTCACTTTAGCCCAGCACGATACTAACCCCGATATGTGTCGCCCGCCGTGGCGTGTCGCCCGAGAGGGTGCCGCCCGACATGACCGTATCGGGCCAGGGTTCTCGCACGATACAACCGGCCCATCACCACGTGCCGCATGAGAGGGTGTACCGCCCGACATGGCTGTATCGGGCTAGGGTCCTACCCGGTATCGGGCCGGAGGGTCAGCTATAGCCTGTCGACCTTCTATATCAAGAGGGCGACGTTTATCCTTTATTTCTGTCATTTATTTCTTTTACTTCTGCAATGTAATCAATCCTTTATATGTTAATAGAAATAGAAGAGTTTAATTATCTACTGCTTTATGCTTGGTACCCTGGTTGGATGAATGCTATGTTTAATATCCGAACTCTAGCTTGTACGTTGGATCACGTTTCGATTAGCTACCGAATCGTGTTTTCCCGTTGCAACAGCCTTGAGAGAGGTGTTGTGGATCTAGTGTTTGGTCCGATTCTGGAGTACGAGAGTGCCCAAAATCGGAGTTGTTGTAGTAACCTTTCCACTCTAACCTAAGTCCAGCAACCTCGAGAGTGGTGTTGATGCTTGGTTAGAGGTACCCGCTCTGAGAGGAGGGGTACAGGATGTTCCTGTTGCCGCTTGTTTTACTGAAGTTTTTCTCCTTGGTACCTTACTTTAGCTTGAGTACTATCTCTCTGTTTCTGTTGCACGAAAAATCCCTAAAAACTGCTAAATGCTTAAAACCTAAGTTTTCCTTGTAACTCCAGTTGGAGATAGGGTTTTCTTTTGCTTTATTGATCTCGTTCTGCTGTTCCCTTTTGGGAATTTTATCATCTCTTATCCTTGTCGGAGTGTAGCGTGTCGATTCTGAGTTCTCATCACTGCCACCCTTGTCCCTGTGTTCGACCCCGTATATCTACTTTGACCCCGTAAACAAAGTTGCGGGGGCCTAGAAGGATTCGAGTTATAAATGAAAAAGCTCGACTACCTCAAATCCGCCTTCAATTTTGGGACGCGCGATTTAAGCCGGTCAACTTTTTGGCGTCGTTGTCGGGGACAAGGCAAAATGGCACTGTTGACAAATCTGAATGCACTAAATACATTCTCGTGCCTCAAGCTTAGAAATAAGCTTGACATCACTCTTTTCTTTTGTTATTATTATTATTATTATTATTATTATTATTATTCTTTGCCTAAAATCAATAATTCTATTTTCTAAACTTGATTTCTCGTGCCATTTCAGGAACTCTGAAGAACGGTGACCCGTTCCCCCGAGCTCTAACACCATGTCTCGCTGTGAGCAACCCCTGTCTGGGGGTGAATGTCAAGGCAGAGATGATATTTCGCACCAACCCAGTTTGGTTGGTCAGCTGTTTGCTTACATAAAAAGGCAAGACACTATCATCAACCAATTGGCGTAGCGTGCGCTTCCCAGTCCTGGAGCTTTGAACTCGATGCAATATCAGATGGCAAGCTTGCAGATGCGCCAGCACGAGGTCGATCAACGGCTGGCCCAGATGGCCACTCTGATGAAGGACCCTGCAGGAAAGACACTCTCCTACCCTGAAACTGCCAGAATGGCAGTACTAAGATCTGGGAGGACGGTAGAGCGCACTGATGAAGCCAGACCAGAGCCTGAGCCAACGCCTGAGGGTGCAATTCCGGCAGAGAATGAAGGTAGACAAGCAGAAGCTCGAGAGCCTACACAGAAGTCTCCAGAGGAGCTACCAAGTGGGAGGAATCCTTATGCTCCCAGGCTACCGTTTCCGTATAAACTGATAAAGGCAAATCTGAAAAAGCGTCATGAAAGGTTCATGGAATCGATCAGGAAGCTGCATTTTGAAGTGCCCTTCCTTGACGCCTTGGAGGAGATGCCGACCTATGCCAAGTTCCTCAAGGATCTTATCACAAAGAAAAGAAGAGGAGGAAGGGTTGAAACCGTGCACCTAGCATCTGCCTCCTCAGCTTTCATGAAGCCTGACCTGCCAAACAAAAGAAGGGACCCTGGAGCTTTTACGATCCCGTTTGCCATCAGGGATAACGCCGAGCGAAAAGGTCTTGCCGACTTAGGGGCAAGCATCAGCCTCATTCCCATGAGTTTCACGCAAAGGTTGGGTTTAACCGACATAGTTCATACCAATATGAGGATTGAACTGGAAGACCATACCTTCAAGAGACCAGTCGACGTTGTTGAAGATGTGCCGATCAGGGTTGGTAATTTCTTCATTCCTTGTGACATAGTAGTCATTGACACAGCAGAAGACCCCCGCTGCCCGATCATATTTGGACGTCCTTTCCTGGCAACAAGAAGGGCGTTGATTGATGTTTGTGATGGGATTATCACGCTGAGGGTCAGAAACGTCCGCCTGGACTTCAAGCTGAAGGAGGCGATGAAAGGTCCTTCCCTGTCTGAATCTACATGCTTTGCGGACAGCTATGATAAATTCTGCGAGGATATAGAAGAGGACTGTTAGCTAAATTGACATTAGCATAATCCCTTTTGTTTTGATAATGACAAACATTTCATTCTTGTGGATTTAACGTGCTATTTGAGTATTTCAGGAACAAGCATATAAGGTGGTGGATAACAAAGACTTGGAAGAAACAATTTGATAAAATCGCTTTATTTTCATGATTGTAATAAAATGTAAATGCTTGTACAAGTATATAATGTACAAGTAATTAGATATCATGTAAATCAAGCGTTTAGATCTTCCCTATCCACTCACAACACTTAGATAGGCCATTCCCCAAGATAGTGTCACAATTACACATTGATACAAACACTTAGTAAATGAATACATTGAGTCAGTAATATTCTCGGTCGACAAATCGTCGATCGAGAAAATATCGGTCGACAAATCTTCGACCGAGAAACTCTCGGTCGACAAAATCTTCGATCGAGAATAGACCCTACTAGCCGTTAGACCCAGCAGACAAAGTGGTTGGGAGTTGGAAATGAACGTTGTAAACACTTGCTCCAGGAGGTCCCTCGGTCGACAAATCTTCGACCGAGAAGGACTCTCGGTCGACAAATTGTCGATCGAGAAAAGTTCTGTCTGCACTTTTCAGGGTCAATTAACTAGCCGTTGCAAATGCAATTAGTGGACACATAACGGCTAGTTGAGCACTAAGAACCCCCTAGAAAGTGTCTAGAATGTCCTTAAGCACTTGTAGGTCATTCCTATAAATAGGACATGTCTTAGGACACCTAAACTCACCTAAGCTACACGTGTGCTACACTTGAGATTGAATACTCATTGGCAATCTGTTTTGAGCAATAGAGAAATTCCTACATTGGTTATTCATTCCCATTGCTCCAACTTCGTGTCCTATAGGCTAGTATCTCCTATCCACAACACTTACACTTCTAAATACATTGGTTAGGAGATCAAAACGCTTGATATAGGAAATCAAGCCTTGAGCTACAAGTGGTATTGTAATTTCTGTTTTCTTTCTTGTTCCTTTGTATCTTTTGTATTCTCCTTGCTACTCCTAGGGTTGGAGGCTGCGGATTGGAGAAGGTTCTTCTCGGAGGAGAAGGTGGACTTCAAGCTACTTCAAGAAGGCTATCGCAACGGGAAGCTACTTCAATAAGGTTATTGCAACGGGAAGCTACTTCAGGAGGAAGGCTGCTTCAAGGTTGGTGCAATTGCTTCTAGGTGAAGGCTGCTTCAAGGTTGGTGCGATTACTTCGAGGTGAAGGCTGCTTGAAGGGTTTAGGGAGAGAATTGTAATTTTATGTAAAGTCCTTGCGAGGTAATAAAATTAAATTCTTTCCAAATCCCGGTTGGGTAAGCAACCGGGTAGTGGACTGACTGCCTTAGTATTTGCTAAGGTAGGAACCACTCTAAATCCTTGTCCCCTTGTCCAATATTTTTGTGATTGGTTGTTTGAGTTAAATAATTGTTTAAAATTGTTTAAAACTCTATTCACCCCCCCTCTAGTAGTTTTCAATTGGTATCAGAGTAGGCTTCAAGGAACCCTAACCAGGTCTTGAAGAATGAAGGGTGGTGGTGACTACAACCGCAAGCAAAGGAGAAACTTGGACCAACCTTCAACAAGTTGCAATTGGTGTTTAGGAACAAGCCACACAACAATCGGTTGTCCTTGGAGAGAAAATAAGAAAGAGGTCCACAAAAATTGTCTCATTGCTACAACCAATGAAGAAGAAGAAGAGGTAAGCCTTCTTGATTTATCAAAAGAAGAGCTAATTTCTAGTCTTGAAGAAACACATAATAAGTATATTGAGTGCAAGAAGAAATTAAAGAAATCTAATAAAACAAATGATGAGTTGAATGCTAGACTTCTTGCTCTTACATCTGAAAATGAAGATCTCAAAAACGTTATTGAAGATCATGATATTAAGCTAAAATCTGTAGAAGCAAATTGCAATCTTCTTTTCCTAGAAAAGTTAAATTTGCAAACTCAAGTAAATGATCTTCAAAAACAACCTATTTTGTGTACACATCTAGATTATGATATTATTGTGAAAGAAAGAGATTCTTTATTATCTAATCTAGATCAAGCGAAGATGGATATCAAGAAGAGAATGGATGAAATTGTTAAGTTACAACAAGAAATCAGTAGCTTGAGTAACAATGATATTCTCGATAAAATCTTAAGTGATCCTTATCGTCAAATTGGAAGGAGAGGACTAGGTTATAAGCCTAAAGGAAAATCTCATCAAAAACCTAGTTGGAGAAGGACACAAGCACTAGAGAGTCAATCCATGTATGTACCTAGAGGCAAATATACATATGTACCAAAGAACAACCTAGAACAAAAACATAGAAAGAGACTTGAGGTTGATTCTATATGTTGCCATTATTGCTTACGTCTTGGACATTACTCCTTTTCATGCCCATACAAGAAAAAGGATGTTGAGTTGGTATGGGTTCCAAAACCTCCAAACTAAATGAACGGAATTAAGTTGAGATATGACCCAGGACCTTAGTTGCATATTTCTATGTCTATCTCAACTCAACATAATGGGATAATAAATTAATTCAAGTTTTTAAACACCTAACTTGGATATATACAAAATCTTTCAAATTGCAAAAATAAAATTTTGCCTTACTCATAGCTAAATTGTTAATAAAGATTTGGATACAATTAGTTGGGATTTGATCTAAAAGTTCCTTTGATGTTCATAAAGTCTATCTCAACTAAATTGAGTCTTCAAATTGTTTAATTGAGTAAATAACCATTCATGATTTACTTATAAACAATTACTGAAAATGGTTCTGAAAACAATACAGAAACCTGATCGGTCGAGAAATCTTCGACCGAGCAGTCAGTCAGTCGAGAAATCATCGACCGAGCATGTTACTGATGTCAGTCTGAAATAAGTCTGCTGAATAATTCTACAAAGGATCAATGTGCTATCTATTTGCTGTTAATAACTGTTTTACATGCACAAATTATGGAAATCATCTTTGGAACACTTATATGAGATCATTTTTATCTATGAATCATATTTGATTTAAGTTAAGGGAAAATTACTGTTTTCATGGTAACCCTTGGAATATCTATACATGAACCATGTGTGTATTGAACTTTGTTTTAAATGATCATAATTATTGCATTTATATGCTGATCATTGTATATGCTTCAATTGTTCTATCATTACACCATGAATATGCTTCATCATAATCGTTATGTTTCATTGGTTTGTCTAAAATAATCTTTGATTCATATATACAAACCATGAATGGATATCATTCTTGATCATTGTGATTCAGATAAATTGAAAATGCCATTAGCATAAAAGCATCTTGACATAATAAACAATGATTGTGGACATAGCTTGTGATAAAATAATGATGTTGCTATGACAAGCCAAACGGTGCCTCTTAGAACAAAAATATTAATGTTTTTATCTATTTCTTTGTTCTAAGAAATCAAAAGCAAAAATCTTGACTTTAAGATATTAATCTTGCTTTCAGAATATATGTCTCTAAAGAATCTTATGATTAATATGAAAATAAGGGTATAAGAAGAAATGTGATTTAATATGTACCCATAGCAAAGCTTATGAAAACATCATTCACAATGAATGTAAAACATGCGTTCTAGAAAAATCAAGGACAAAGACTTCACTATGATGCCCATATTAAGTCTTCATAATAGGTATATCTTAATATGCTTCAAATAGATATTTATTTAAAGCTATCTGCAGAAATTATACTTCACATATGAATGTTTAAATTGGAAATCTGCAGAATTTGCCTCTTGGTTGAAATTAAAATTGACCAAGGGGTGCTATGGTCGTAGTCAAGGGCGACCTAAAATAAGCTTTGACAAAATGCTTATATTGACATCATTTTATTGTACTTAATCTTAGTATACGTTTGATAAAGGTCAAAATCAGAATTTAAAATCATTTGTGACCTTAGAAGCCTTAAATTGTAAGATTAAGGGGGAGCTCATAAAAACAAATTTGATTATTTGATTAAGAAGCGTACAAAAATATTGTAAACATCATTTGAAGCCTATTATGACCTTAGTATTTTTACTCTTAGTTATGAAGAAATCAACAAATTTCATAAAATGATATATCTTGTTCTGAAAGGAATTCTCTAGACAAATTAGGGGTTAACATCCCGTGCATTTGGCTAGAGAAATTTTTATGTACTCTAAGATTAAAGAATTCTCATTTCATTTTTAGGGCTTAACATCCCTTGTAAAATGGATGAGAAATCAATACACAAATGCCATGAACCTAAAAGGAACTCATATCATTTCAAGGCTTAACATACATTGCAAATGAGTGAGAAATAAATTATAGCTAAATTTAACAATCATTGCTTTGCTTTAATCCCTTGTTTTCTAATTGAATATCTCTTTAAGGGGGAGCATAGCATAAAATTAAGGGGGAGAAATAAAATCTATTATATTGGATATCTTTTTGAAATGACAAAGGGGGAGAAATAATATAAAATCAAAAACATAAAATAAAAATATGAGTTTCATAATCTCTCGGCCAACATCCACTTGCAAAACAAGAATGGCTACAAAAGGTAATCTTCAGGTATGAAACTCACATGATTTATATTTCCTTATTATATATTTAGGAAATGTTTGTCATCTTCAAAAAGGGGGAGATTGTTGGCTAAATTGACATTAGCATAATCCCTTTTGTTTTGATAATGACAAACATTTCATTCTTGTGGTTTTAACGTGCTATTTGAGTATTTCAGGAACAAGCATATAAGGTGGTGGATAACAAAGACTTGGAAGAAACAATTTGATAAAATCGCTTTATTTTCATGATTGTAATAAAATGTAAATGCTTGTACAAGTATATAATGTACAAGTAATTAGATATCATGTAAATCAAGCGTTTAGATCTTCCCTATCCACTCACAACACTTAGATAGGCCATTCCCCAAGATAGTGTCACAATTACACATTGATACAAACACTTAGTAAATGAATACATTGAGTCAGTAATATTCTCGGTCGACAAATCGTCGATCGAGAAAATATCGGTTGACAAATCTTCGACCGAGAAACTCTCGGTCGACAAAATCTTCGATCGAGAATAGACCCTACTAGCCGTTAGACCCAGCAGACAAAGTGGTTGGGAGTTGGAAATGAACGTTGTAAACATTTGCTCCAGGAGGTCCCTCGGTCGACAAATCTTCGACCGAGAAGGACTCTCGGTCGACAAATTGTCGATCGAGAAAAGTTCTGTCTGCACTTTTCAGGGTCAATTAACTAGCCGTTGCAAATGCAATTAGTGGACACATAACGGCTAGTTGAGCACTAAGAACCCCCTAGAAAGTGTCTAGAATGTCCTTAAGCACTTGTAGGTCATTCCTATAAATAGGACATGTCTTAGGACACCTAAACTCACCTAAGCTACACGTGTGCTACACTTGAGATTGAATACTCATTGGCAATCTGTTTTGAGCAATAGAGAAATTCCTACATTGGTTATTCATTCCCATTGCTCCAACTTCGTGTCCTATAGGCTAGTATCTCCTATCCACAACACTTACACTTCTACATACATTGGTTAGGAGATCAAAACGCTTGATATAGGAAATCAAGCCTTGAGCTACAAGTGGTATTGTAATTTCTGTTTTCTTTCTTGTTCCTTTGTATCTTTTGTATTCTCCTTGCTACTCCTAGGGTTGGAGGCTGCGGATTGGAGAAGGTTCTTCTCGGAGGAGAAGGTGGACTTCAAGCTACTTCAAGAAGGCTATCGCAACGGGAAGCTACTTCAAGAAGGTTATTGCAACGGGAAGCTACTTCAGGAGGAAGGCTGCTTCAAGGTTGGTGCAATTGCTTCTAGGTGAAGGCTGCTTCAAGGTTGGTGCGATTACTTCGAGGTGAAGGCTGCTTGAAGGGTTTAGGGAGAGAATTGTAATTTTATGTAAAGTCCTTGCGAGGTAATAAAATTAAATTCTTTCCAAATCCCGGTTGGGTAAGCAACCGGGTAGTGGACTGACTGCCTTAGTATTTGCTAAGGTAGGAACCACTCTAAATCCTTGTCCCCTTGTCCAATATTTTTGTGATTGGTTGTTTGAGTTAAATAATTGTTTAAAATTGTTTAAAACTCTATTCACCCCCCCTCTAGTAGTTTTCAAGGACATCTAGATAGTGGACCCCCTTTGTGAGGGCTATAAGCTGTCAGGATTCCGACTTCGAAGATCCAGAAGTTGCGAAGTATCTCGACCTTTTTGTCCTGTCTGACGAAGATCGACACAAAGAGGATGAGGTGGTGGAGTCCGTGAAGTATGCCTCTCTCGAGGAGGAGCCTCAAGAGAAGGCATCCAGAGCAAAGCCTGAGTTGAAACAGTTGCCTGAAGGTCTGAAATATGATTTCTTAGATGAAGAAGAGAGAAACCATGTCATCGTAAACGTCAATCTTTCAAGAAACCAGTTGGACTGACTTCTTGAGGAGTTGAGGCTCCACGAGGGGGCTATAGGATATTCAGTAGAGGACATCAAAGGCCTTAGCCCCGCCTTATGCATGCATCACATCAACTTGGGAGAATCCTCCAAGCCTCTGGCACAACCCCAGAGGAAGCTGAATCAGATGCTCAAGGAAGTCGTCAAGAAAGAGGTAATCAAGCTAAGGGATGTGGGGATCATTTACCCAATCAGCGATAGCAACTGGGTAAGTCTGATCCACGTGGTACCCAAAAAGGGAGGGATGACAGTGGTGAAGGGAGAAAAGGGCGACGAGGTGGTGGTTAGGACCGTCACCAGATGGCGGATGTGCATAGATTACAGAAAGCTAAACCAGGCTACCAAAAAAGATCATTTTCCGCTACCTTTTATTGACCAAGTTCTTGAAAGATTAGCGCATCATGACTTTTTCTATTTCCTTGATGGCTTTTAAGGATTTTACCAGGTACCCATCCTGCTCGACGACCAGGAGAAAACAACATTCACCTGCCTCTATGGCACTTATGCTTTCAGAAGGATGCCCTTCAGACTATGCAACGCTCCCGCCACATTCCAAAGATGCATGATATCAATGTTTTTAGATTTTCAAGAAGATATCGTAGAAGTTTTCATGGACGATTTTTCAGTCTATGGAAAGGACTTCGATACCTGCCTAAAGAATTTGTCCTTGGTTCTATAAAGGTGCGAGGAGAACAACCTAGTTTTAAACTGGGAAAAGTGCCATTTCATGGTACGAGAGGGCATTGTTCTGGGGCATAAGATCTCAAGGCATGGAATTGAGGTGGACACCAGTAAGGTCGAAGCCATATCCAAGCTTCCTCCCCTAAATTCCATGATGGGAGTGAGGAGCTTCCTCGGTCACGCCGGCTATTACCGTAGATTCATAAAGGACTTCTCAAAGATTTCAAAGCCTTTGTCCAATCTGCTGGTAAGGGATGTTGAATTTGTTTTCTCTGATGACTGTCTCAATTCTTTTCAGGCTTTGAAAAATGCTTTGGTATCCCCACCCATCCTCCAAGCGCCAGATTGGGATTTACCGTTTGAGCTGATGTGCGACGCTAGTGACTATGCAGTAAGAGCAGTCCTGGGGCAGAAGAAAGATAAAAAGCACTATGTGATCTGCTATGCTAGTCGCACATTGGATGAAGCTCATGTAAATTACACAACCATAGAAAAGGAGATGCTCACGATCATCTTCGCATTCGATAAGTTCAGGTCGTAACTCATTGGAGCAAAGGTCAAGGTATATACAGATCATGGGGCAATAAAATACCTAATGCAAAAGAAAGACACAAAGCCTAGTCTGTTGAGGTGGGCCTTATTGCTACAAGAGTTCAACCATGAAATTATCGACAAGAAGGGTGCAGAAAATGTGGTCGCCGACCACCTATCGAGGATCGTAGCTGAAAGACAAGGGGGACCTCTGATCAATGATGACTATGCCGATGAGGCTCTTATGTTGGCTGATGCTAAAGAAGAAGACTTACCTTGGTTTTCAGATATCTGCAACTATCTTGCTTGCGGAGAGCTTCCTCCTGACATTACTTACAATTAGAAAAAGAAGTTGTTCGCGGATGCTAAAAATTACTATAGGGATGATCCCCTCCTCTTTAGAAGATGCGCTGACAATTTATACAGGAGGTGCATCCCCGAGGAAGAAACCACAAACATTCTGAAAAAGTGCCACGCCTCCCCCTATGATGGACACCTGGATAGCGAAAGAACTACTGCAAAAGTGCTACAATCGGGATTCTACTGGCCCTCCTTATTCAAGGATGCTGCCCAGTTTGTAAAAGTCTGTAAAGAATGCCAATCAAAAGGCAATATAGGGCGGAGGAATGAAATGCCGATGGCAAGTTGGATTGAAGTAGAAATCTTCTACGTGTGGGGGATTGATTACATGGGGCCATTTCCTCCATCCAGGGGGTATCAATACATACTAGTGGCAGTGGACTATGTATCGAAGTGGGTAGAAGTCGTAGCAACCCAAACATGCGACGCCAAGTCAGTAATCAAGCTATTCGAGAAGACAATTTTTTCTCGGTTCGATGTACCACACACTGTAATAAGCGACAGAGGGTCGCACTTCGGAGAGAGATAGTTTGAAGCACTCCTACGTAAGTATGGAGTGAAACACAAGATTGCTACACCCTATCACCCACAGACCTCAGGATAGGTAGAGGTTTCAAACAGACAAATTAAGCAGATCTTGGAGAAAACTGTCAGCCGAACGAGGAAAGACTAGTCTATGAAACTTAACGACGCACTATGGGCCTACAGGACCGCCTACAAAACGCCCATTGGAACCACCCCCTACAGGCTGATCTATGGGAAATCCTGCCATCTACCTCTAGAATTGGAACACAAGGCCCTTTGGGCAATCAAATTCTTAAACATGGACCTTGAAAAAGCAGGAGAAAAGATATTTTTGCAGCTACAAGAGCTGAGGATGAACGCCTATGAGAATGCAAAAATCTACAAACAAAGGACGAAGGTGTGGCATGATGCCCACCTAGAAAGGAAGGATGTGAGCGAAGGGGATAAGGTTCTATTATTTAAATCCTCCATTCGACTCTTTCCTGGAAAGTTACAGACAAGATGGTCGGGACCGTTTATTGTGTCAAAGGTATACCCATCAGGAATGATGAAGCTCTACGACAAAGATGATCCGACCAATGTCTTCAAGGTGAATGGGCACAGAGTAAAGAAGTATTATGAAGATGAAGCTTTTGTCAGGAGAGCAGAAATCAACTTGCGAGATATGGGTACAGTCGAAGGCTGAACTTGAAGAACCTACACCAGTCGAGCTGGCGACACAAACTTCAGCACTCCTCGGGTGGCACCCCGAGTTTTTCTTTCTTTCCTAGAGTAGGATGCTTCCTTGTAAAAGCGAACATTATGGACTATAATAAGGCCCGAGTAAGTGCACACGTCGGGCGTACTGACTCTTCTATTTTATGGGCCACCGCTGTATTTTACGAAGCTTTGAGGAGTAATACCTTCTGAGATCGGGAGCTTAACCCCGATGATGTTTTACCCCTTAATCGCTTTTTCCTCACCTTGTCTTTGGCCGCCTGTTATTAACCATATCGTGCATGCGAGTAATTGCCCTTAACGGGACTGATGGGACCGTCGTCTCGGGAATGGCATGTCTCAACGGTCGATGCACGCCCCAGAACTTCCCGTTTTACCCCCGGCTGAGTTTGCTATATATAGTAAGAAGGGTTCAACGTGTCGGGCTACTACACTTACTCTTTCAGCCACCTGTACCACATGTAGTAATCCACCTTTTCCTCGCATGTCGGGCAGCTCGCCTTCGCCCTCGTGTCGAGCGAGAACTTTTAAGAGAAAAGGTATATCCCGACAGTCTGCTTGCCGACATAGGTTTCATATCGCGCGTCACGTATCAGGTTGACGAACTCAGATGATTTTTCTTGTATCACCCGACACAGTGACGCATGACACATCGGCCGATAGTGTTTGCTCGATACGCCATAACGGGCGACACGTTTTTCTAACGTGACGTCCTGTCGGGCAGTTGTTTCATGCGACCTTATCGCCCGATATCCCTATGTCGGGTAGCATGTTGTGCCGCGCAGTTCTCCCCGTATCGTCCGGTCTCGTATCGCCTCAGATTTTCTTTTGATGAACGATACCCAGGCTTTACAACGAGACTAGTTTTATCGAGATATCAGTTTTTCTTACCTAACATTTAATTGATCTATGAACTTGATAACATGTATGGATAATACACAGCAAACCTCCAGAAGAGTGGACAAACACCGCAGAAGAATCGACACTGTGGCTGAAGCTGAAGCAACAACAGTCGGACAGAAACGCCAGAATCCCGATACAGCTGGGGCACCAGCCGCCGAAAGGAAAGCAAGAGAAGTCCATTTCCTTATCACAGTCTGTCTTCTGCAGTGGTTTAGGAACATCTCCAAAAGAGAAAGATAATAAAAATAGAGAGGACCTCCGGATGCACCCTCCTGGGAAAGAAAATGGACTCAAGTGGACTGAAACTGGGATTGAAGATCAGTCCTTTTGTTCATGTTCACAACGGAAGTACCAGGATTAAGGGGAGGCCAAATAATTTTGAGAGTTTTGCACTTGTTCCGGCTGCATCCAGCTGGGAACAGAAATGGAGACTGCAAATAAGAAGAATGTATTGCAGCTTCTCCAAGGCACAAGCACAACCACCAGCTAACCTTCACTTGGCTAACATGACCTCACCCTGTCCTCTTCACTACTCTGGGATAGAGAGTGGAGTAAGTTTGGGGGGGGCACCCATGTACCAGTGAGGGAGGTATAAAAATTTTCTTCTTTACCTCCACCCTTTGTGTCATTTCATTCTTCTCTTATATCATGTGTATGTACCCTTGCTAGTACAAAATGCCATGCTCATATAAAAATTTTGAAAATTTTTGCTTATTTTGTTCCCATACATATGTACAATGTCGCTATATTAGTAAAAACATGATGTGACTTATTGCCAGTTTGTTTCTATGTGCTTAACGAGATGCAAGTTTTGTTATATCTTTCTGATAATGCTACCTCAAACAAACAAAAGATTACGTTTTTCTGTGCCAAAAATTTCGAAAAAAATAATAATCTCACAACAGCTAAGAGACGAGTATGGAGAAGAAAAAAGCTGCCCAAACAGAAAAAATCTCTCGTGTTTCCCCTTACCCAACAAAAATCCCAAAAAGAGAAAGCAGCCTTATGAGGGTGAATAAAAGCATGAGAGTTGTGCCCAATAAAAGAAAAGAAATATATATATATATATATATATATATATATATATATATATATACACTTGTCTTCCAAAAGTACCCATCTTTAGGCATGGTAGATCCGGGGCAGTGGTACGTAGGATGTGAAATCACTGCTCTAAAGCCAACTGGCTTGGACTGCAGGGACCACTTGCCCGTTAACGGACCCTTACCTGGATGGACTGATGGGAAACAAGAAAAACCCCAAAAAGCCTCAACCTACCCAACACACAACTTTCTTCCCCAAAAATAAGCTGTTTGGTGTGAAAGCTAACTTCGGAATCATGCACCAAAGTCTCACTGAAGCTGTAGAGAAAACTTTTACTGAAATAATAAAGCAGAAAACACAAGGTCTTTTGTTCGTTGTGGGACAACATTATCTCTAAAGGCATCACAATTCTTGTTTTACCTCTTGAGCTGAAAACTAAACCGAGCAAGAAGAAGCATCACAAAATAAAGTTTAAATATTGATTGAGGACAATCAAAACGCTAAGTTTGGGGGAGTTGATAACACCAAATTTTGTGATGTTTTAGACTGTTATTCTGTTATCAAAACTGCCTTTTCAACTGTTTTCCTCTCTGTTTATATGTACTTTTGCAATAATTGGCCAAATGACGCTCTTAATTCAATATTTCCGTATTTTGCAGTGTTTTCCTCCAATTTTGACCCATTTATCGTCAATAAGGCCATCCCGGCCCACAAACAAGTTCCACCTGCATCGGCCTTCCAGATGGCCGATATGATCACTGTCCGACAGGATAGCACCACACACCGACGTGCAACATAAGGATGTCGCGCAAGAAGAAACTAGCGGGCGATACGTCTTCTACCCGATAGGGAGCCAAGCTCGCCACGACAACAAAGCTTATCGCGCGGCACATGCCACCCACCGATAGGCACCGCTCGTCATGTGACTGACAGCCGACAATCCTTGTGACGGGCGATACCGATATCAGCCATCCACTGACTATGCAAAGACAAGGAGGACACGTGGCGCCCTGTGCACCATAACTCCCCCAACCGCTGCCTATAAATAGCAGCTATAGGAAGCTGAAAAGACAGGTCGGAACCTTACACGAATCTTCCCAAGGAACGCTGCAAGAGCAAGAGCATCGTGCCTCAGCGGTTGTGACGAGCAACACTAGGTGAGCATTTTCCCATCCCGAGAGGGAGGGAATGGTTCACTTAGTGTCGTCCCGAGCACCACTGTAGGCCGATATCGGTCGACATAACGTAGATATTGGATACAAGTGACTGATACTAGACACACCTCACTTTAGCCCGGCACAATACTAACCCCGATACGTGTCACCCGCCGTGGTGTGTCGCCCGAGAGGGTGCCGCCCGACATGACCGTATTGGGCCAGGGTTCTCACACGATACAACTGTCCCGTCACCGCGTGCCTCCTGAGAGGGTGTACCGCCTGACACGGCTGTATCGGGCTAGAGTCCTGCCCGGTATTGGGCCGGAGGGTCAGCCGTAGCCTGTCGACCTTCTATATCAAGAGGGCGACGTTTATCCTTTAT
Organism: Alisma plantago-aquatica; assembly: GCA_963693085.1. Lineage (NCBI taxonomy): Eukaryota > Viridiplantae > Streptophyta > Magnoliopsida > Alismatales > Alismataceae > Alisma > Alisma plantago-aquatica. The sequence goes on along the minus strand of OY856414.1, from coordinate 390,400,306 downwards.
TTCTGTCATTTATTTCTTTTACTTTTGCAATGTAATCAATCCTTTATATGTTAATAGAAATAAAAAAGTTTAATTATCTTCTACTTTATGCTTGGTACCATGGTTGGATGAATGCTATGTTTAATATTTGAACTCTAGCTTGTACATTGGATTGCGTTTCGATTAGCTACCGAATCGTGTTTTCCCGTTGCAACAGCCTTGAGAGATGTGTTGTGGCTCTAGTGTTTGGTCCGATTCTGGAGTACAAGAGTGCCCGGAATCGAAGTTGTTGTAGTAACCTTTCCACTCTAACCTAAGTCCAGCAACCTCGAGAGTGGTGTTGATGCTTGGTTAGAGGTACCTGCTCTGAGAGGAGGGTTACAGGATGTTCCTGTTGCCGCTTGTTTTACTGAAGTTTTTCTCCTTGGTACCTTGCTTTAGCTTGAGTATTATCTCTCTGTTTCTGTTGCATGAAAAATCCCTAAAAATGCTAAATGCTTAAAACCTAAGTTTTCCTTGTAACTCCAGTTGGAGATAGGGTTTTCTTTTACTTTATTGATCTCGTTCTGTTGTTCCCTTTTGGGAATTTCATCATCTCTTATCCTTGCCGGAGTGTAGCGTGTCGATTCTGAGTTCTCAACACTACCACCCTTGTCCCTGTGTTCGACCCCGTATATCTACTTCGACCCCGTAAACAAAGTTGCGGGGGCCTAGAAGGATTCAGGTTATAAATGAAAAAGCTCGACTACCTCAAATCCGCCTCCAATTTTGGGACACGCGATTTAGGCCGGTCAATAGGTACTATATTAGAATCCTAAGTCTATCCTAGGGTCAGGTAGGGATAAGACTGATGGAATTAGGAGTTGCCTAATTCCCTAGTTGCACATGACCGTAGGGTCGGGAGATAACAATTATCATTGTCTGAGGGTCGTGGGTTAGGAGATTGATCACCTTCATGAACTCATGGGACCCAAAGGGAAGATGAGTAGGGCACTCTCGAGATGCATAAGGGAAGAGGGATGACCCCAAAAGTGTCAGCACCCTACAGACCTAGAGGAGATGACCAAGGATTGTGTGGTGACCCAAGTAGGTTCGAGACCAGTTTTCCATGGAAGTAACTTTGATATCGAGATAATCGTAATGTAGAGACATATGTTGCACATTTCAACTTGGATTTGAAGGTGTATTGGAAAGGTGGGATGTACCATCTCTACTCTTGGAACAGGAACAACTTTGTATTTGGACTGCAACCAAATGCTTATTTCCTCTTGTTATGGGACTGAGAGATAGGTCAATACGCATGCCATACACCAAGGATAAAGATGATGTGAGTTGGAACGTTGCTATGAGGTATGAGGACAGAGATGATAACATACCCTTGTGGAGTGAACGATATGTAGATGGTTTACAAATAGTAAGAGAAATAAGGTAGTCATCTTATGAGAATGTTTGTATTATGAACTATGAGTTATACAAGGTGGTGTTTGAAAACCAAGAAGATGAGGTCTGGATTATCTTGATGAAGACAGACTTAGAGTTTGAGATGAGAAAATAAGTGGAATACATGGAGGTGTATGTTTTCAACTTTTCCTTACACATAATGATGTGAAGTGGTTGAGATGCAGCTGCCTAGTCAGCTAGAGGCTAGAAGAGGTTGTTAGGTTAACCCTAAGTTTGAAAAAGGAGAGATGTTTGGGCTAATACTCAGATGTAATGAGATCTGTTGAATAAGTTAGTAGTTGTTTGGTTAGCCAGTCTAGGCCTTGATGCAATAAAAGGATGGTTGTAGAACCTCAGATGCACTTCTTTGGAAAAGAAGGTGATGAAACCCGACTAGAGCAGTTTAGGGTTTCTGAGGAATCAATCTTGAGGAATCATGACATATTGGAGATCATGATTTTAAGATCATCATACACCATGGTACTACTAAGATAATAAGTTGCAGTAGTACATTGGATGCTTAAGATGAAGTTCCACGTGGTTTGTCGCCATGCAAGCCAGGAGGTAAAGGACAAACACCAGTAACCCAAAGAGTTTATGTAGAGGATAAAGAGTCCCTGAGAGGGAATGGGAGTTCATCACTATGGATGTTGTGGTAAGACTTCCCTAGACCAAGGAAGGTCAAGATGCAATATGGGTTATGGTAGATCGCCTTACCTAGATGACATGAGAAAGAAAGAATACTATCAAGGGATGGATCCGGTTGAACTACATATGAGAAAGAGATGGTTCAACTACACCATGATGCGAGTTCAAAAGTTCTTGAGTATAACCTAAAGATTCACTTCCATGCGGTGGAAGTAGGTACATGAAGAACTCGATGTTAGTACAGTTTATCACCCCTAACTAACAATTAGTATAATCCAAAGTAGAGGGTCTGATAAGAGCATGTGTGCTTGTTTAGAGTGATACATAGAGACAGTTCTTGTCCTCTGCAAGATGTGATCATAACCATCATAGCCAGTATCGGGATGTAAAGGAGCTATGTGAGGGAGGATGTGTTGGTCACCACTTCATTAGGATGATGTTGGTGAAGGGACCTCGTGAAGGTCATAAAAGGACCACAGTGTGTGCAGATGAAGTCTCTTTGATCGTGCAATAGCTGAAAGAGAGCCAGGGGCAACATGAGTTGTGAGTTGATGCAAAGCAGACTGACATGCAGTTCACTGTGGGAGAGTATGTGATGTGAAATACGACCCCTCTAATTTATAGCTAAGAGAGCTGAGTCTCGACTGCATGGGTCCATTTGAGATGGATTAGTGGAGATGGTTATGTTTAGCCTTACCCCTCAGGATAACATGATGTATAATGTGTTCCATGAGTCTGATCTAGAGCACTATGTGAGGTACCCAAGCCATGTGATGAGCCATGAACCTATTCAGCTTTATGAGAGGCTGAAATGTCCTCAGTCACCTATGAGGGTATGAGGTACTAAGGTGAGAAAGAACTCAGATGCAAGAATATGAAATGATGAAGGTTCTTGGGAGGCACCATGGAGAGGGTAAAACCACATGGGAACATGATGGACATGAGGAAGTCTTATCCTATTTGTTTGAATATTTGAGGGAATTTTGAGGGCAAAATTCCTATAAGAGGGGAAGGATGTTACAACCTCAATTTTGCATATGTTTTCATAATTGAATTACAAAGATGTTGTGAATATGGACTTAATTGAAAAGGTTGTATGATTTGCTTCAAAAAATGAATTTCTTTGCAAATATCCCTTTGGATAGGAATTTCGTGATTCCTATTATTAGATTAATCCATTAATGGATATAAAAGAGAAGAAAAGAAGAAAAGTCCAAATAAAAGGAAAAGATACAAGATAAGGGATATTAAGCAAAGTAATTATGAGAAATACATAGAAAACTCTAGAAAATGGAGTTAATGGTCACAATTAAATATATTTCGTTTCTATGTGATTTCTAATAAAAGAAATATGAAAAGAGGAAAAAGGAAATGAAAGATAAAGAGAAATCCTTGAAAAGAAATATCTTAATAAAGAAATAAGTAAGATAATGAAAAATGAAGAATGTGGATGCATCTAGAAGGATAATAAGAATCCTTCAAAAAGGATTTCAAAATCTTAGGATTTCTTATGGGTCCAAGATTTCAAAAGAGAGAGATAAATCAAAAGAAAAACAAGAAATAAACAATTAACCAAGAATATTTGAAATAAAGGAGATAATGCAAGAAATAAAGAGAGAAGAGAGGGTTTGGCCATAATGGGTGATATTTCGAACCCCACTTTCTTTCCTAAATTTCAAGAAATAGAAATAATGGGAAATAAGAAAATAAGGAAGAGAAAAGATGTGAGAAATAAGCCTAATTGAATAATATCTTGCACCTAAAGAAAAGGCACGTTTTCTTTTATATAATGAGCCCAAATTTAGTAGATAGGTATATTAACTCATTATTAACTTTCCCTCAAAATTTGGGATCAATTGGATAAACGTTTTAGGAGATATGATTTTTACAAAGTGTGGAGGAAATTATTAAATGTAAACGATTTTTCCAATATATCAGAGAAAATGTTCTTGGTTCATGGCTGATAGCCGTTGGATCTATGATCCAACGGTGGACGCACCTCAACTCAGCAGGAAGGGGGAATAGTATGAGGAATCTTCTCGATCGTTTTACTCTGCACACAATTAATGTGTAAGTCGGGGAAGTGATCCATTAGTTTCAGGAGTCCAATCCAAACTAAAAGACCCCTTGGTTCTGCCGATTCCATGAAGGATTGGGTTTTGCCCAATGTCCAGGTCGGGGTCAAACTCCCTCAAAGATAAGAATGATCTTGTTGTCCCTACGCTATATAAATAGGGGTAAGAACCCCTCTTAGAGATCAAATCATATGATAGGTGTCCGAGACCCTCCTTCGTGGTACCCTAGTTGGGCCATCAGCCGTGGGCAAGATGCCCTATTTTTGACTAGACGCCGGCTAGTGGAGAGGACAACCTCGACCACCAATGGAGGTGGGAGGAACTGCTGAGAGTCCGTGGAAGGAAGGCAGAGGGCAGGGAGCCTTCGCCTGGGCGCCAAGACCACCAAATGGCGGAAGTCAACTCTATTGTTGATCGTCGGGCAAGTCTGGATCGCGAACAAAGGGAATCATGAGGTTGAAGAAGGTAAACCATGCGATTACCAAAATGCCCCAAGCGTGTTACTATTTACCTCATCAACACAGGGACATGGAGTTCATTGCGCGCTTAACTGAAGTTGCCAAGAAAAAGATGGTTGATTGGCTGATGTGGCGGCCAGTGATTGGCCCAAATGGTATTTTCTTCACAAATTTGTAATTAATTATCTGTAACTCCGATGAATAAAGTCAAAATATGAAAATTGATCTTCAGAACGAGAGGAACACAAATAAATTATATTTGAAGCTTAATTTTTCTTACAATTCAAAAAGTATGTAAAGATGCTATCTTTAATGGTTTAATTGATGAAAAACCCTAATCTTTGATGATTAATGAATTAGGAAGGGTTTTATGGATGATTAGAGTTGATATTAGCCTGTTAATTATAAAAAGGTACATTAAGAATAAAAAGGATGAACTTTGCATGTAATTGGATAATTTAGAATTCCATGTACATGAATGAGCTTTAATGGGCATTGAAACCCTAAAGTTAGTAATTGTGACTCTTAATGGCTTTAATTATTCAAATGCATGAATATGGCTGAGACATGATGATTCAAAACTATTTTGAGTATAAAAGTTCCTAATTGTGCATAAATACCCTTAATGTAGTAATTAGGGCTTTCTAATGGATAATGGTGGAATTAATGATAAATAAAGTTCATATGTGAATTAGATCCTAATGAACTATGAGTTGTTAATTTGAAAGGAACCAAAGATGATAATTAGGCCTAATGATCTTGACAGGAAATAAAAGGATAAAAACGGTAGTTTTAATGTAAAAGAGCATAATGGATTTAATTGATGTTTAATTGTGCCTTTAATATGAAATTAAGGTTATATGTTGTTAAAAGGTAGCCTTAATATCTTTCATGAGGAATAGATGAGATAATTAGGGTTTGTGAGTAATTGCATAAGATTATGGTTTAAAATAGTATAAATGAAGTGAAACCCTAATTACAATGGAAACCCTAAAATTGGACTAGAAACCCTAGGAAGCGAGCTAGGTTTGATAGATCTTGATGGCATTATTAATGATAGTTAAATTGGATGCATATTTTAGGATCAACTTGTGTGTGCTTGCTTGGTTTCTTGCTTGGTTGAATTATTTCTGTACTCAAGTCATCTTGACAGGTATGTGGTTAATTATGGTTAATCGCATTAGTTTCCTGAAGTTTTCCCAGATGATTAATCACATTGAATGCAACCTATCAATTTGGATGTTCATACTTGCAAATTATAAAGTCACTATGATTATCACAATTGTAAAATAAGTGTGTATTCTCGCACCTACATGCCACCCTGATGGATGATGCAAAAAGGTCAAGCCCAAGAGGGAAGACCAATGGGCACCATGAGAGGTGACCCCAGACACCAAGATTGGGAATGAGAAGGTGGTCTATGTTGCATGACTAATGGGCACCGTGAGAGGTGACCCCATGCACCAAGCTCGGGATTGAGAAGGTGGCCTTAAGTCAATGGCAAAAGAGAAACCCTAGAGGGGGTATTCCAGCGTTAGGGCAAAAGCGGTGTAGAATGATACATTGAAAATGTAAATTGGCTTGTTAATTACCTTAATTGTAATAATTAGGTTGTTAGCCATATTTGTGAAATTTTGGTTGTCCCCACATACCGACATATTTCGATATGCTGACTGATGTTTTGTTTGTCGGCATTTTAGGTACAACCCTGAAAAGCACAAACAGTAAAGTGACACATTGTGAAAAAAAGAAATAAAGTGTAAGGAGGATTAGATAGAAGAGATTCAAGTCGTGGATAGAAATAGATTTCCAAAGTTTTTAAAAGGTATGCAAAGTTTTATTTTATACCAGATCTCAATTTAGTTGGTAGAATTTCATAATTATTATTGATTAATTATCGAACCTTTGATCTTGTTAATTGAGATAACAGCTCTAACCTTCGGGTCTCCCTTAATTGGGGGTTACCGGGAGGCGGAGTCATTACAATTTATGTCTAAAATCTCTTATTTCTTAAACTTGTGCTCCAAGGACATATTTGCAAAGCAAAAAGTCTCGTGGGCTTTTATATGGGCCATGGGTTGTATCCATGCTACACAAAGATAATTTTTTTATTTAATAGATAATAATTGAGGAATTTTTTCATCAAACCAAGTCTTATATATTTCAAAATTACTAAATTTGAGGATATTACACTTCCCATTAATTGCTTAAACCCTAATTGCCATCTTGCTCATTAACACTAGCTTACTTAGTTGATTTACTTTCTTACTTAGTTAATTGTCTTGTTCATGGTATCTAAGCCTAGCTAGGTTAGTTGGTGACAATTAGTGCTTGTTTGTGCTTGCTCTAGTTAGTTAGTTTATATCTTAGTCCTTTGCTTGCCCTAGTTTCTATTTTCTAGTCTAGTTCCTTTCTTGCTTAGTTTATCTAGTTGTCATCTCTAAGTTGTCAATTAGAATTGCTTTGCTAATATAATGTGAGTGTTAGCTTTTGCCTTGCTTGCCTTAGTGTAATTTGTTCTTTTCTTACTTAGCTTGGTTTTTTGTTAACTATAATTAAACTATCTAGGGTTAAAGTGGGTTTTGTTCTTGTTTTCCCTTAATTTCTTGCTTGAACCAATTAGTGTAATCAAACAAATCCAAGTCAACCCCTTCAACCCTATACTCTTCTGTTGGAACCTATATTTTTTTTCGATAATGTGGGAACCCTCCCCAAGAACACGCCACAATTGTGACCTGCCCTGGCAAGGTAAACCCCTGGAGACTCATAACACCTGCATGCCGGCATCTCAAACGGTCGCATCAGAGGTCGACTAACACTATGGGGAGCTAATTGCCTAACAGCACTATGGGGAGAATCGAACCCGGGACCCTTCATGAGAGGTGCCCATGCTTGACCACCAGAGCTACTGCTCATCGGCTATTGGAACCTATATTAAACAAACATAGCTCTAGTGCCCCCTCTATCCCTTGGGTTCGACCTCAACTTACCGCTCTTATACTACTCCCGAGACCATGCACTTGCATATTTGCTTAAGAGTGTGTCCAATGGGTCCTATAAATTTAAAAGACTATGTTGTGTACCGTAATGTGCATCCAGTCAAAATTCAATTGATTGGGTGTGCACCTTAGGGAGATACATTAGTTTTCGAGAAGAGAATCATCAATCAGCTTTTCACCGCTATCACAAAGATGAATATGGTTGAGATGATCAGCCAACACTTCTTGTTTTCCTTCTTATCAATTTCCAAATCAAATTCTTACAACAATGGGACCCACCAAATCAATATTGGCTTGGTATCCATCTTTGTCATCAAATAACAGATGATTGTGTGGTGGGTGTAAACAATCACTTTAGAGCCTACAAGAAGTAATTTGAATATGTTGAAGGCATACACAATGCAAAACAACTCCTTCTGAGAGTGTGGTGTACTTTTGTTGTGCTTCATCTAATGTATTTGAAGCATAATATATGCATGATGCCTTTGTCAGTTTGTTTTTCAAGAAGTGCTCTTACTGCATAGTCACTAGCATCATACATGATCTAAACAATGAGATCAATCCATTAATTGGATGTTAGGTGTAGTGGTGAGAGCAACTTTGAGATTCATGAAACTTTACATGCAAGTGGCATCAAAGTAGAAGATAGCATCCTTAGAAGAAGACTTGTAAGTGGCTATACAATTCTTGAGAAATACTATATGAACCTGCGATAGATACCTACATGGCCCAAGAACACACAAACTTCCTTCAAATTAGATGGTGGTTCTAGTTTGGTAATGAATTCAATCTTCACCTTGTCTACTTCTATTCCCATGTTTCTCACCCTGTGGTCAAGTATAGTGCCCTCCTTCACTATGAAGTGGTGCTTCTCTCAATTTAATACAAGATGTGCTTCTTCCCCTTTTACTAGCACAAGAGAAAGGTGATGCATACAAGAATCGAAGTAGTCACCATATATAGAAAATTCATCCATAAAAACTTCCACCATAGTTTCTGTCGATCCTACAAAAACAGCTTCCATGCAACACTAAAATGTAGCGGGGCATTGCACAACCCAAAGGGCATCCTCCTAAAAGCATAAGTGCCAAATGGATAGATGAAGGTGGTCTTCTCTTGGTCATTGGGGTGAATAGGAATCTGATAGAAATCAGAGTAACCATCTAAGTAGAAAATGAATTCCTGATGTGCCAATTGCTCTAAAACTTGATCAAGGAAGGGGGGACATAAGTGGTGCTTCATTGTGGCCTTGTTCATCTTTGTGTAATCAATGCACGTCCTCCACCCCATGAATGTGCAGGTCGGGATGAGCTTGTTCTTCTCATTCCTCGTAATTGTAGTGCCACCCTTCAGTAAGACATATTGCACAAGACTTGCCAACAAGAATCTAAAATAAGATAGATGATTCCTATAGTGAGCAATTTAATAACCTCTAGATAGATTGCCCTTTCATGTTGGGGTTTGATTTGTGTTAGGGTTCCCTAGATGGCTTGTAGTCTTCCACCACAGGGATCTTGTGCATACACATAGCTTGATCGACACCTATCAAATCAATCATCTTGTACCCCAATGCTGCTTTTCTTTTTGTTGGCTCGATCATAAACATGTCTTCTTGGTCCTACTAGAAATCCGAATTTATGATCATGGGACAAACCTCCTACTCATCAAGGAACACACATTTCATCCCCTCTAGTAGGGCTTTCATCTCTGGTGTGTTGGATGGTTGTGCCTCTTCTTCAACCACCAATGTCATTTTCAACTCTTCAAATTCAAAATGTGCTTCCTTTTTGTAGGTGTCCAAGTGAAACTGACATTGGCTAATGATGAATGCATATTCATCATGGAATTCAATTATCACTTTGGGACAAATTCAACTCTATATATATTGTTTCACTCATTAAATCTCAATATGAATCATAATGTGCAAAACTACTTAATTGATTCGATTATCAAGGTTTTAACTAAATATTGTTGATTTGATGCAGGTTTTAACAAAGCTGAACAAGTAGTTGGGGTCCACCTTCACTCACCTCTGGCTTTGATCAAGACCGTTTGACCGAATGGGCTCAAGACCGTTTGAGACCATTCGGTCTCAAGACCGTTTGAGCCCATTCAGTCTCAAAACCGTTTGAGCCCATTCAATCTCAAAACCGTTTGACCAGCAGATACCAATTGGAGGCATAACCCAACCGCGAGGGATTGAGCATTACATGAATTCAAGACCTAGAAGATGAGTCTTGACCATGTCCATGGTGGCTCAAAACGACCGTGATCTACTATCATCACCACGACCGTGTGGTGAGGCCACGGTCGTGGTAGATCATCCCCAACGCTTGAGTTCTCACTCGCCACGACCCTGATCGCCGAGCCACGGCCGTGGCACCCGACCAGCATCGACCCTCTCTCACCCGCCACACCCGTGTGAGGCAGCACGCCCGTGGGGTAGTATGATGCATGCCATTCTGGCATTAATTTTGGATAATGTTGCACTCTTGATTTCATAGATTTTCTTTATTAATCGACTGACATGCAATAAAATAATTTCTACCTATATCTATCACAAATAAATTGTACTTTGATCCTATCAATATTATTTTTTTGAATTCTTATAATATTTCCCTCAATTTTTAGGAATGAATGAAGATAAGAAGAGATGAAGGTAGGAGGCAATTCAGTTTCCAGCAGTGCTGACTTAAATACATACCTTGCACCAAAATTGGCATAACTCTCGCATTCCAAGGCATAATTTAATGTTCAAATATGATTTGGAAAGGAAATGCAAAGGCCTACAGGAAAATCATATTTTTGGGCGCACTTTAAATTCTATGGACAGCGGAAATTCGTTCGAAATCTCTGCTACGAGAATCCACATTAAAGAAAGACAATCAAGAGTTTGTTGACTAGATCTAAAAATTCAAACTGATGGTTCCCCCTCTTTTGAGGTAAGCCTACCCTCACCTTCTCCTATAAAGGGGGGGGGGGTTCTACATCTTTGGGCATCTCATTTTTGTACGGAGATTCTGGATATTGTATCTTCTAGTTCAATTTAATAAAGCAAGATTTGGAACATTGTTCGTGTTCTTCAGATTTAGTTTCTTTAAGTTGTTCTTCCTTCCTTCGGATCGTTCGAGTTACTATTGGAGTTCTTCATCGACCTCCTTCTCCGCCTTCTTCCTTTTCTCGATATAGTCTAGTTCTTCTTCTTTACCCCCCTTCTTTAGATCTGGAGCAAGGGACTAAGCGCTAGCCATTTAATTGTCTCTAGCATATGGATTCGTCTCCCTTCTAAGACTAGAATATGGCTCAAATGCTTTCTTTCTCCGCCTCCTTTTACTCCTCAAGAATGAGTGAGTAGTCCTTTATCGAGGCAAGGGGACTAGCCCCTTATCCATGGTTTTAATTCGAAATTTCCTCGATCGGTTTTATTAGATGGCATTTGATTTAGATAATCGATGATGTAGCGAAGTGATTGCTCACTAGATGCATATGTTAATCCGGATGGAAATGACCATAGAAATCCAGATTTAGAATGATTAAATCATTTGCATAGGGATTTTGAAATGACCCTGTATTTTTCCCTTTCCGGATGACGAACTAGGAAGCATGAGCACCAGGACCAATGGGCTCATGTGGAATTCATCTTCTGTGGATTTATAATCCACATGCCGTCATCTAAATTATCGATCAAGTTGATTCATTTCTCGCCATGACTAAGGTGGTGAAAACCCCTTAAAGCCTTGATGTTTTAAATCTGAATTCAATCTTCTTCACAACCAAGAGTAACTCATCTTCTTTATTGTGCTAACATTCTTCTTCTTCTTTTCATTTTAACAGGATGTGCAATCTTTACTTTTGCATTTAATTCTTGTTGTAGTGTAACTCTAATTCTTGTTGTTTGGTTCTTGCCTTAGATAAACACCCAACCTTCAACTGGTTTTTTTACTTTCTGTTCATTAAAAATGAAAGTAACAAAAATAAGAATCAACTGCTTGGGATTAGAGAAACCTTTCTTAATCATGTTATTCCTTGGGACCGACCCTTCTATGCTACCCTTAACCAGAGAGTAAAAAATGTTAAACTCTAGGATAATTATCTTAGTGATTGAGAGTGCAAAATAACGCATTATCAATTTGGCGCCGTTGCCTGGGACAACGGAAAGTTTTCTCGCACCCCAAAAAATTTTCAAAACTTTATTTTCATTTTTTATGCCTTCCAAGTAACATTCAGGAAGTGTTATTCCTCTTTCTGCCGAGTTTCCATTCCGGCAGTATGTTTTTTCTGCACACGATTAACTATCATTTATTTTGTGCATGTGACGTTCAAATTCTGGATTTTCACTGCTACGCTTAAATATCGGGTTCTCACTCGATTTCGACCCCAAAATAGATAGGACCTTCCACCGTTTGAGCCGACAAAACCGTACAATGATGAATGAAGAGGAAGTCACCGCTAGGATAAACCAAGCCTTAGCCACTCAAAAAGAGCACATCCTAGGTGAACAAGTGGCCTGAGAAGCCACCATCCGTGAAGCCTACATGGCCGAATACGAAACCTTAGAAGTTGCTAGGAGGGAAGCCGAAAGGCAAAAACAATTAAAAGATGTTTTCGTCCCTAAAACAACTTACACCCAACATCCGGTTGTGCCACCCGCCATCCAAGCCCCCCATTTTGAAATCCAAACACAATGGATCACCATGATCCAGGCCAACCCTTTTTTTGGCAACAATGGAGAGAGTTGTCAAGATCACCTACAAAGGTTCATAAATCTTTGTTCCTTAAACAAAATTCTTGGTGTCTCTGAAGATGTCATCCACCTTAGACTCTTCAAATACTCCCTCACCGGTCAAGCTAGTAGCTGGTACAACACCATGGAGAGTACGGATATTGTCACCACTTGGGATGATTTGCAAAATAAATTCCTTGAAAAAATTTACCCCCCATCACTCACTTATGAAATTAGGGGTCTAATCACCCATTTTTCTATGTCTCCAGGAGAATCCTTAGGAGAAGCTTGGGAGAGGTTCAAAGACCTCCTTAGAAAATGCCCCCACCCTGACATTTCCCAAGCCCAATTGATAGAGATCTTTTACTGTGGTGTTGATAATGACACCAAGTTCTTTCTTGATTCCTCGTATGGAGGAAATTTCATGCATCAGAGCCTAGATAATGCTTGGGAGGTAGTCAAGCGTGCCTCAGAAACTAGAGCTAGACGAGGAACTGGTGGGGTCCTCAAGGTAGCCAAAGTTGAAATCAATCCTGACATTCAAGCCATTGCTGACACTCTTAAGTTGATCTCCCTGAAACAAGATAGGCTAGAATCAACCTTTGGAGCCTATAGAGAGCCACCCCAACAAATTAAGGCTGTAGAATCCCTTTGTGGTATATGCCAAGGATTTGACCACACCACCCTTCATTGCCAATTCATGTTCAACACCCCCGCACCATTAGATCTAGGGCCGCAGCTAGAAGACCTTAACTCCATCCATACCATTCCATTCCAAGGATACTACAATCCCAACCAAGCTAGGAATCATCCTGGCCTTCAGTATGGGAACCCCGCAAGAGCTGAAAATTCAAACCAAATCCTATCCCAACAAAGACAACCATACCCCCAAGCCCATAGTAGACCACCACCTAGCTTCCCATACAACAACCAAAGAAATTTTGGGAACCAAGGGAACAACCGAGGTAACTACCAAAATTGACCACCCTACCAAGGACAACAATTCCAAAACCTCAACCTTCCACCTCCAAACCTTAATCAACCAACCCATCAACAATTCCACAATCAACCTCCCCCTCATCAAACACATCATGCACCCCCTCCTCCAAAAAATGATAGGATGGCCACTCTAGAACAACTCATCATTGCACATCAGAAACAAACTGATGCACAGTTCGCCCGCCTATTCGCCCAACAAAAACCTCATGCCAGCACTTTTGCTGGGCATCCTAAAAACAACCCCAAACACCCTGAGCAACTCAAAGATGTCTCTACACGCTCAGGAAAAGCACACTCTCCTCCCATTCCTCCACAACAACCTTCATCCACATCCTTAAATTTTGAAGACGGAGACATGGTAGTAGTGGAACCAAAACCCATCCCAGAATCATCTATCCCTACACCTACTCAAGAAGAAGTGGAAGAACATGTCTACAAACCTAGACCTCCCTACCAAGCTCGTTTAAGACAAACTAGGCTTGACACTCGATTCATGAAATTTAGGGAGGCCATGAAGAAGTTACACGTTGACATCCCCTTCTTAGACGCCCTAGCCGACATGCCTGCCTGGTCTAAATACATGAAATCTCTCTTGACTAGGAAGTATACCACTGAAGAATATGAAACTGTAAAGCTAGCTAGAACCACTTCGGACATTATCCAAAGTAAGATTCCTAAAAAACAGAAAGACCCCAGTTCTTTTGGGATAGGGTGCTACTTAGGTGACAATGCATGTAGAAAGGGTCTAGATAACTTAGGAGCTAGCATTTCCATCATGCCCTACAACCTCTGCAAAAGATTAGGGTTTACCGACATGTCACCCACGGCCATGACAATCCAATTAGCTGATTCTTCCATGACCAAACCTATGGGTATCATAGAAGATGTTCATGTCTGGGTTGGGAAAGATTCCTATGTGCCATGTGATTTCGTGATCATGGACATAAAGGAAGATCTTTGCTACCCACTCATCTTCGGCCATCCCTTCCTAGCCACCACCCGAGCCTTGATTGATGTTGAGGCTGGAACCGTTTTGCTGAGACTAGGAAAATAAAATCTTGAGTTTCGGGTGTTCCAAAGCATGAAAGGACCTAGTTTCTAGGAAGAAGTTTTCCTCCTTGACTGTGTTGAAAAGTCATCCCAACTTAGACAAGAATGGGAATTAGTTGATGATCCTTTACACACAGTCCTTACTGCCCCAAATGAATGTGAAATTGATGATGAGAAATTGGACCAAATTAGAGTTCATTTAGATGATTTTGAGGAGATTTCTGATGCTATATTTGAGGAACTTAAAATGATCTCCATAGGTGAAGAAAAGCTTGAACCACCTAAGGCCCCCAAAATGAAACCCCTCCCCATAGGGTTGAAGTATGTTTTCCTTGACCAAGAATAAGTGTGCCCTTTCATCATAAATGCTAACCTTACACTTGAACAAGAAACCAAATTTATGACGGAACTTAGGAAGAGAAAAGGAGCCCTTGGTTACAAGATAACCGACCTTAATGGGATAGACAAATCAATTTGCATCCACAAAATCCCTATGAATGAAAACCATAAACCCTCCCGTGATCCACAATGGAAACTGAACCCAAACATGAAGGAGGTTGTCCGCTTAGAAGTTATCAAACTTTTGACTGCAGGGATCATTTACCCCATCTCCGATTCATCATGGGTTAGCCATGTTCAAGTTGTTCCCAAGAAGGGAGGTACTACTGTGGTTAGAAATGACAAGGACGAACTCATCCCCACTCGCACCGTCACAGGATGGCAAATGTGCATTGACTATAGGAAACTTAACACAGCTACTAGGAAAGATCACTTCCCACTCCCATTCCTAGACCAAGTCCTTGAGTGCTTAGCCCATCAGCAATACTTCTGTTACTTAGATGGTTATTCAGGATTTTACCAAATTCCCATCCATCCCGACGACTAAGAAAAGACCACCTTCATATGTCCCTTTGGCACATACGCATTTAGGAGAATGCCCTTTGGCTTGTGCAATGCACCGGCCACTTTCCAAAGATGTATGTCAGCCATTTTTCGTAGGATTAACCGAGACAATCATGGAAGTGTTCATGGATGACTTCTCCATCTATGGAAACAGCTTCGACTCTTGCCTCAAAAACCTCTCCCTCGTCCTTGATAGATGTGTGGAGTCTCACTTGATCCTTAATTGGGAAAAGTGTCACTTCATGGTTAAGGAGGGAATAGTCCTAGGCCATAGAGTTAGCAGTGAAGGAAAAGAAGTCGATAAGGCTAAAATTGAGGTCATTTCCAAGCTCCCAACCCCAGCTTCAGTCAAGGACATTCGTGCTTTCCTAGGGCATGCCGGTTTCTATTGGAGATTCATCTGAGACTTCTCCAAGATCACCAAACCTCTCACCAACCTCCTCCAAAAGGAGTTACCCTTCATTTTCGATGAACAATGCATGGAGAGATTTTTGTGTCTGAAAAATGCCCTTACCACGACCCCCATCATTCGTGCACCTGATTTGTCACTTCCTTTCGAGATCATGTGTGATGCTAGTGACTTTGTCGTAGGAGAAATCCTAGGGCAACGTGTTGACAAGAAACATCACATCATATACTATGCATCCAAAACCCTAGATGAGGCACAACGCAATTACACTGTCACAGAAAAGGAGATGCTTGCCATTGTGTATGCCTTTGACAAATTTTGTTCATACCTAGTTGGCTCTAAAGTCATTGTCTACACTAACCATGTAGCTATCCGCTACCTCATGACTAAAAATGATGCCAAGCCCAGACTCATTAGATGGATCATGTTATTGTAGGAATTTGACCTAGAAATTTTGGACAAAAAGGGGACAGAAAACGTCATAGCTGATCATCTAAGCCGCCTTAGCTATATTCATCCTGATGATACCCCCATAAATGAATCCCTTCCTGATGATCAATTACTTAGGGTAGCTTCCCAATTTCCATAGTTCGCAGATTATGTATATTGCTTAGCTACTGGTGTACTGCACCCTGAATACAAGGGACATTCTAAAGCTAAGTTTTTACATGATGTTAAAAACTATTATTGTGATGAACCTTATCTGTTTAAGCGTTGTGCTGACGGTCTTTATCGTCATTATGTTTCCTAGGAAGAGAGCATTGACATTCTGGAACAATGCCATTCCGGTCCCTATCGGGGGCACATGAGCTCCCAGAAAACCGCTAGGAAAATCCTCCAGTGTGGGTTCTTTTGGCCCACTATCTTTAAAGATTCCTACGAGTTTGTTCTTAGCTACGATCAATGTCAAAGAACCGGAAACATTTCTAAACGTGACCAAATGCCCCTAACCTCTTGGTAAGAACTAGAAATTTTTTATGTTTGGGGCATTGACTACATGGGCCCCTTCCCTTCCTCTTATGGGTACAAGTACATCCTGGTCACCGTTGACTATGTGACCAAGTGAGTCGAAGCCATACCCACCAAGACTTGAGATTCTAAACCTGTTAAAAAAATGTTCAAAGATATCATTTTTTTGAGATTTGGGGTCCCACACACCGTTATTTCTGACGGGGGATCTCATTTTTTAGAAAAATGCTTTGAAACCCTTCTGAAAAAATATGGAGTCCACCACAAGGTCTCCACACCCTACCATCCTCAGACTAGTGGGCAAGTAGAGGTTTCGAATAGGCAAATCAAATCCATCTTAGAGAAAACCATCAACCGCACTAGGAAAGATTGGGCCTCTAAAATAAATGCAGCATTATGGGCCTACAGGACTGCCTACAAAACTCCCATTGGCACTACACCCTTCCAGCTTGTCTATGGAAAATCATGTCATCTCCCCATTGAACTTGAACACAAGGCCAGTTGGGCCATCAAAAGCTTGAACTTTGATCTTGCCGCCGCAGGAGAAAAACACCTTCTCCAAATAAATGAATTAGATGAACTTAGGATGACTGCATATGAAAATGCGAGAAACTACAAAGACCGTACCAAAATGTGGCATGACGGTCATATAAAACGTAAGGATATCAAAGAAGGTGATTTAGTTTTAATGTACAACTCTAGGTTAAGGATTGTTCTTGGAAAACTTAAATCTAGGTGGTATGGGCCATATACTGTGAAGTCTGCTTACCCAAATGGCACATTTATCTTCTGGGATAAGAATTTAGGTGAATTCAAGGTGAATGGGCCCGTCTCAAAAGATACTTGACAACCAAAGATTTTCTTGCCTCTGAAACAAATAAACACTCTTTATCGGATGATCTCACCTTGACCAATCCACCAACCGCTTCTGAACACCAGCATGAGACTTGAGTTTTCTCGTGTCGAGCCTCGACGTTAAACACGGCGCTAGTTGGGAGGCAACCCAACACTATCTTTCCTTCCATTTGTTTCTTTCCTTGTTTTGCTTTCGTTCTGCTTTTCCCTTTCCTTTCTCTGAACCACATGTATCTCATGCAGCACTCGCAGGAGTCCTGCCATGTAGATTGCGGCACTACGCTCCTAGTCGCCCATCATATGAGGAGTATGGGGGCCTGCAGGCTTACCCGGATCCCAACTCCCTTTACTGGGGAAACTTCCACCTCCACAGTAGTGATCTTCTTCCCTCCATCTCAGTCTAAGGTTTGCTCGGGACGAGCAAAACTCTATGTCCGGGGTGGGGTGGGGGGTACGTGATCCACCCCATTATCTTCCCTTTTTCCACATTTCTTTTCTGTACATTTTATTATATTGCATGTATTTTTCTTTTTCTAGAAATTTTGGCCTTTACCTAGTCGGCCAATTGTTGTATTTTCTGTCAAATTGAATTATAAAGCAACTTTCCTGCAAAATATATTGTCACAAAAACATCTATGAGATGAAATTTGCATGTTTCCTATGACCTAAATTAGCAATAGATTTGGAAAAGATGGCAAGTCTTAGAGTATCAATCAAAATCAAATGCAAAATTTTCCTATATTTAGCATTGATTAACTGATCTTTTTTGTTTATGCAATGTATCTTCATGTTCTGTCTTACCAATGCTTCAAAAAAAAAGAGTTTGCAATTCACACATGGGGACAAATAAATCTTCTTGCCAAACCCTAAGTCCGGGGTGGCAAGCCCATTCTCCCTCTCTCTTCCATACCCCTCGTAAATGTAATAGGGGTGTACCGCCAAAAGATGCCAAAAAAAAGAGAGCACAAAAAAATGTGGTCAATGTAACCGCAAGTCCATAAATAATATCTGAAGTCGAATAGAGGAGGGATCCATCTTCCACACCCCCACTTCTCTCGTCCCCGTGAATGAAAATTGAAAAAAAAATTGAAAAAAAAAGAAAACAATTATTGTTGAAGCAGAAGCAGGATGAAAAATAATTTTTACAAAGTGTGGACTTAAAAGAAAAGTTATGAAAATTGCTATCATAAGAAATATAGAACCTTGTGTTTTGTGATTCTAGGAGATTTGGTTGCTTGGCCAAGAAAATGATAGAAATCTTTGCTAATTGGAGAGGATGAACATGTTTCTTTTATAAACAGATGTTTTGTGATTTTATTTGCTTGAGGACAAGCAAAAGTTTAAGTCTGTGGTATTTTGATACATGCCATTCTGGCATTAATTTTGGATAATGTTGCACTCTTGATTTCATAGATTTTCTTTATTAATCGACTGACATGCAATAAAATAACTTCTACCTATCTCTATCACAAATAAATTGTACTTTGATCCTCTCAATATTATTTTTTTGAATTATTATAATATTTCCCTCAATTTATAGGAATGAATGAAGATAAGAAGAGATGAAGGTAGGAGGCAATTCAGTTTCCCGCAGTGCTGACTTAAATGCATACCTTGCACCAAAATTGGCATAACTCTCACATCCCAAGGAGGAATTTAATGTTAAAATATGATTTGGAAAGGTAATTCAAAGGCCTACAGGAAAATCATATTTTAGGGTGCACTTTAAATTCTATGGACAGCGAAAATACGCTAGAAATCTCTGCTATGAGAATCTACATAAAAAAAAAGACAATCAAGAGTTTGTTGACTAGATCTAAAAATTTAAACGTATGGTTCCCCCTCTTTTTTCCCCTCTTTTGAGGGAAGTCTACCCTCTCCTTCTCATATAAAAGGAGGGGGGGTCTTCATCTTTGGGCATCTCATTTTTGTACGGAAATTCTGGATATTGTATCTTCTAGTTCAGTTTAATAAAGTAAGATTTGGAGCATTGTTCGTGTTCTTCAGATTTAGTTTCTTTAAGTTATTCTTCCTTCCTTCGGATCTTTCGAGTTAATATTGGAGTTCTTCATCGGCCTCCTTCTCCGCCTTCTTCCTTTTCTCACTATAGTCTAGTTCTTCTTCTTTACTCCCCTTCTTTAGATCTGGAGTAAGGGACTAAGCGCTAGCCATTTAATTGTCTCTAGCATAGGGATTTGTCTCCCTTCTAAGACTAGACTATGGCTCAAATGCTTTCTTCCTCCACCTCCTTTTACTCCTCAAGCATGAGTGAGTAGTCCTTTATCGAGGCAAGGGGACTAGCCCCTTATCCATGGTTTTGATTCAAATTTTCCTCGATCAGTTTTATTAGATAGCATTTGATTTAGATAATCGATGATCTAGCGAAGTGATTGCTCGCTAGATGCATATGTTAATCCGGATGGAAATGACCATGGAAATCCGGATTTAGAATGATTAAATCATTTGCATATGGATTTTGAAATGATCGTGGATTTTTTCCTTTCTGGATGACGAACTAGGAAGCATGAGCACCATGACCAATGGGCTCATGTGGAATTCATCTTTTGTGGATTTATAATCCACATATCATCATCTAAATTATCGATCAAGTTGATTCGTTTCTTGCCATGGCTAAGGTGGTGAAAACCCCTTAAAGCCTTGATATTTTAAATATGAATTCATTCTTCTTCACAACCAAGATTAACTCATCTTCTTTATTGTGCTAACATTCTTCTTCTTCTTTTCATTTTAGCAGGATGTGCAATCTTTACTTTTGCATTTAATTCTTGTTGTAGTGTAACTCTAATTCTTGTTGTTTGGTTCTTGCCTTAGATAAACACTCAACCTTCAACTAGTTTTTTTTACTTTCTGTTCATTAAAAATGAAAATAACAAAAATAAGAATCAACTGCTTGGGATTAGAGAAACATTTCTTAATCACGTTGTTCCTTGGGACCGACCCTTCTATGCTACCATTAACCGAAGAGTATAAAAGGTTAAACTCTAGGATAATTATCTTAGTGATTGAGAGTACAAAACAACACATTATCACAGTAGCCTCACCACGATCGTGGTGTCACGCCACGGCCATGGCACAATGCCATCAGAGCCCAATTACTCACCCACCATGCTCGTACAAGGCGGCACGACCGTGGGATAGCAGCATCACCACGACCGTGGTGCCTCACCATGGCCGTGGCGCGTCGTCTTCTACCTCCAACCAGAACTCACTGCAGACCCCACCGCAAGACCGAATGGAGGCAGATTGCATGCCAAATGAAGTCGCCCCAAGGCTGTTTGCACCTACAGGTGAAGACCGAATGAAGGACAAAGATCGTTTTGATTTTACTAACAGATCGGAGAGGTTCTGCAACTCAAGACCGTTTGACCCAGTAGACCATTTGCTGCCACCCAACTCAAGAATGAATGGATTAAACCATTTGACAAGAGAAGACCATTGATAGGCAAATGATCTGTGAGACCGTTTGGTCTCATTCGGTTTCCAAACCGTTTACTGCTCAAGACCGTTTGGTCAAATTTTACAAGACCGTTTGAGCAAAAATATCAGCCAAACCGTTTGGAGTGGAAATACACCAAAAATGTGAAGACCTGCCTGGTGCCTATAAATAGGACCACTAGGGTCCTCATTTAGAGAATCGGTTTCGGGACGCCGACAGGCTGCCTGTACACAGGTCTGATCCAAATCCAGTGTCGTCCACGCCAGTTTCATTCCACCTACTGCCCGTGTTGCAACCAAGGAGGCTGAGGAGAGAAAGAAGACAGAGCAAGGGAGACTGTCCGGTCTGTCTTGGCACCTCCCATTCGTGTCCAGATCTGCTCCGACACGACGTAGAAGGCCGTATCTTCTTCACCGAGCTACGACCACCTTCTGCACTGAATTCATGGCGGATTTCTCTCTCTCTTTCTTATTCTTCTTGTTTCTCGCATCATGAGCAAGTAGTACCTTTTCACTGGGGTGTGGGGACTAGCCTCACTGCCCATGCAAGCATGTTCTTTTGTTAAGCATTCTATGGCAATGTATATAACTTTTCATTTCGTTGTTAATTGGTATGTTCATAGTTGATTATCTCTTTGCTTTCATCTTGTTCTTTCCTATATTGCAAAATCTACTACATGTGGGATAGAATGGCGGTTTACAAAGTTCGACTCTTTGACGAGAACTTCTGATAAGATTCCTTGAGGTCATAAGTGTATGATCTGTGAGGGGATGATACATCTAGCCTACAGTGACACTTCTATGGTCTAAACATCTCTCAGGGAGGACCACAGCCTTAGTTGGATTTTGTTTCGTCTTTGTTTATCGTCGATGTTAGTTTGTAGATTTATCACATGTTTACTTATCGATTAATGTGGTTGACTCCCAAACTAGAAATAGAATGGGATTTCTTCAAGGTCGTAAGTGTATGATCCGTGAGGGGACGAGACATCTAGCCTTCGATGATGCTTCTGTGTGCCTAATGCCTGTATAGGGGGTCCACAACCTTAGTTGGATTTATGTATCTTCAGAGCCGTAAGTAAGTGATCTAGATGGTGATGAGACATATGATGCCTAAGGTGATGCTTACGCGAACCTAACGCCCGTATGGGGGGTTCTGCAGCAGCTCTATTTGGATTGTTATGTCTTGCCTGGAACGTTTGGGATTGAATGTGTCTGTGTGCGCAGCAGTGGTGAAACCCGATACCATCCCAGCAATTCCATATCATTGATCTAAATCCAACTTTAATTCAGCTTTTACTTTCTTGCAATTAGTTTAATTAACCTCAAATCAACCAATCGTTCTAAATATTAGTTTTACTTGGGCTAGATTCGACTGAAAAGGATTCTTAAAAATGTTGTCCTTTGGGTTCGATCCTTAAGTATATTGTGATAAGACTCATCCGCTTACGGGTGGTATTATTGCACTTTGGTTTTGGTAAAAGCTCGGGGATTTCAACCCCGAGTGAGTTTGTTAGTGCGATAAAATCCCACATCAAATTCTGGCGCCGTTGTTAGGGACAACGGAATCAGTTAGTCAAATCTAGTTCTTTTAAGACTAATTTAGGATTTGCTTTTTCTTTTGAAGTAATCGATCATCTACTTGAATTTGACTCTACTCTGTGGTTCTCACTTTCAAAATCTTTCTATTTTTAGGTACAATCCAAGGCGTAGTGCATGCACCGTTCGGACAGCCTCAGACTAACAGCAAGCTTTGATCCCGAGATAGACAGAACCTTTCATCGTCATATCAGAGAAAATCAAGCAAGGATGGCTCAAGAAGAAGAGGTAGCCCGAAGGGTGGCTCAAGCCATCAATGCACAAAGAGAGAGGCTCATGCAAGAAGCCAAGGTTGCGATTCAACAGGAAATTCTAGCAGCGCAAGTAGCTGAACTACAAAAGGATCTTAGAGAGTTCTCAATCCCGAAAGTTGTGAATGTTCATCATCCAGTGCAACCTCCTCCCATCAACGCTCCTAATTTTGAGATAAGAGCGCATTGGATCACCCTACTTCAGAACATCCCATTCTACAGAAAACAAGGTGAAGATAGTCAAGAACATCTTCTAAGGTTCATTGATCTTTGTGTTATGACAAAGCAAAATGGAGTGTCTGATGATGCCATTAGACTTTGCCTCTTCAAGTATTCCCTTGATGATAGAGCCATAAGTTGGTACAATTCATTGCAAAGTGAAATACCCATCACCACCTGGGAACAACTCCAAAATGTGTTTCTAGAGAAGTTCTATCCCCCATCCCTAACATATGAAATCAGAGGGCGAATAACAAATTTCACTCAAGTTCCTGGAGAAACCCTTGCTGAAGCTTAGGATAGATACAAAGAACTTCTACACAAGTGTCCACACCACGGAATTCCCAAGAATCAACTCATCGAGATTTTCTATAGGGGTGTTGATGATGATATTAAGAGATTCCTAGATTCCTCGTCTGGAGGAAACTTCATGCGTCAAAGTTATGACAGCACATGGAGAGTCATGACCCTGGGAGCAGAAAATCAAGCAAATTGGGGAAGATCTGTAGGTAAAGGAGTTTTGAAAGTATCTATGGCCGAAGCTACTCCCGGGTATAAATCCATCGTTGAAACCTTGAAACTCTTAGTTGCCAAGCAAGACCATATTGAATCATCTCTTACTGCCATTGGAAGAGGACGCTCACCCACTCGACAACCAGAACAAGTCAAGTTTGTTTCCCTATTCTGTGAAGCATGTAAAGGAACTGATCATTCCACCTTATCATGCAATGTTCTTTACGATGTTGTTCTGAGCAACGTATGTGGCCAAGGAGATAATGGCCAAATGGAAAATCTTAACGCTGTTAATACCATCCCTGGTCAAAGTTATTACAACCCGAATCAGAATAGGAATCATCCAGGTTTTCAATATGGAAACCCCTCTAGAGCAGTAAACTCACATCAATTTGGTTCAAACAATCAACCAAGAGGCCCACCAAGATTCCAGTATAATCAACAACAGAATTTTGGGAATCAAAGAAATTTCAAGGGGAACTTTCAGAATAGGAACTACAATAATTATAAAAACAACTCTTAGTACCAGAATCTTAATCAACATCAAGGACAGAAAGCAGGACTTGTCTCTTCTGAGGATAAGTTAACAACCATTGAAAAGATGCTACAAACTCAGTAAACTATGATAGCGAACCAGAAAGCCCAGCAGAAGGCTATTGAATCTCAACTGGCTCAACTCGCGGCTAGCATAAAGCCACCTGTTGGAGTCTTTGTTGGCCAACCTGAGAATAATCCCAAGCATCTAAAGCAGTTGAAGGTAGTCACCACCAGGTCAGGAAGAGACTATTTAGATCCCTAGTAAAGACGTCTGTGGTTATTACATATGAGGATGAACCTGTAATTGCCTAAGACTCAACAACACTAGAATCTCAAGTTGATAAGATAGATAAGGGAAATCCTGAGAAACCTACTGATGAAGAAACTGAAACACCAGAACCTGATATTCCTATATATAAGCCTCGTATACCTTTCCCAGCTCTTCTAAGGCAAACCAAGATGGATACTTGTTTCAATAAGTTCAAAGAAGCTATGAAGAAGCTTCATGTTGATATCCCTTTTCTCGATGCTCTAGCTGAGATACCAGCCTGGACTAAGTACTTAAAGTCACTTCTCACAAGGAAGTATATAACTGAAGAGTATGAGACAGTAAAACTGGTGACAACTACATCTGATATCATTTTAAACAAGATGCCCAAGAAACAAAAAGACATGGGATCCTTTGGAATTTCATGTCACATTGGCGACTCATCATGCAAGAAAGGATTGGCAGATCTCAGTGCAAGCATCTCTATTATGCCACTTAGCCTATACAAAAGACTAGGGTTTACATAATTGCTTCCAACGGGCATGACCATACAACTTGCAGATAATTCGGTAACTCTTCCCATGGGAATCATCGAAGATGTCCCAATCAAAGTGGGCAAGGACTCTTATGTCCCGTGTGATTTTGTCATCATGGACATTAAAGAAGATGCCAGATATCCTCTCATCTTTGGTCGTCTGTTCCTCGCCACTGTAAGAGCCCTAATTGATGTTGAATCTGGTACCTTACTACTCAGATTAGGCAAAGAAACTCTCGAATTTAAAGTTTTTGAAAGTATGAGAAGACCAAGTATGCAAGAAGAAGTCTATCTAATTGACTGCATTGAGCAAATGTCACTTCTGACTCAAGAGCATCATGAATCAGATGATCCTTTAGAAGTTTCTCTAACGAACCCATCAGTTGATGAACCAATTGACGAATGAGTAAAGGATTGTATCGAATCCCTCGACTCTGCTAAAGAAGATGTTGAAGCCACTAGTGAAGAACTCAAAGCTATGGAAGCTACAGAAGAAACATGTGAAAAACTAGAGGCTCCCAAAATGAAGCCCCTACCAGAAGGATTGAAATACATGTTTTTGGATGACCTCAAGTCTTGCCCAGTTATTATAAATTCTGATCTAACATCCGAACAAGAAGATAAACTCCTGAAGTAATTAAGGGAAAGAAAGAAAGCGATCGATTATAAAATGAGTGACCTCACTGGGCTCAGTCAAGCATTGTGTATGCACAAGATCCCTATGATGGAAGATCACATGCCTACCATTGAGCATCAATGGAAATTGAACCCAAATATGAAGGAAGTAGTCTGTCGCGAGGTCATTAAACTGCTCATAGCTGGAATAATCTATCTGATATCAGATTTGCCATGGGTGAGCCCAGTGCATGTAGTCCCAAAGAAAGGTGGAACAACTGTTATACAAAATGAAAACAATGAACTCATACCCACTCGAACAGTCACAGGGTGGAGGATGTGCATAGATTATAGAAAATTAAACAAGGCAACTCGAAAAGATCATTTTCCAATTCCTTTCCTTGATCAAGTCCTAGAAAGGTTGGCTCATCAAGAATATTTCTGTTATCTTGATGGTTACTATGGATTCTATCAAATACCCATACATCCAGATGACCAAGATAAAATAACTTTTACCTGCCCATTCGGAACATACGCATTTAAAAGAATGTTGTTTGGCCTCTGTAATGCACCCGCAACTTTCCAACGTTGCATGGCTGCCATATTCGCTGGTCTTACTGAAACAATTATGGAGGTTTTCATGGATGATTTTTCTGTTTATGGAGATTCATTCAATTCATGTCTAAATCACCTCTCCCTGGTCCTCAAACGTTGTGAAGAAGTACATCTTGTGCTGAATTGGGAAAAGTGTCATTTTATGGTAAAGGAAGGCATTGTCCTCAGCCATAGGGTCAGAAATAGAGGAATTGAAGGAGATAAAGCCAAGATTGAAGTGATTTCTAAACTGGCTATCCCAAAAAATGTAAAATAAGTCTGTGCTTTCCTAGGACATGCAGGATTTTACAGAAGATTCATAAAGGACTTTTCAAATATAACCAAGCCAATGACAAATTTGTTAATAAAAGATGTTGAATTCAATTTTGACGAAGAATGTGTCAAAAGATTCAACACACTAAAGCAGGCTCTCACAACAACACCCATCATTAGAGCTCTCAACTGGGATCACCCTTTTGAAATTATGTGTGATGCCAGTGACTATGTTGTGGGCTCTATTTTAGGGCAATATATAGAGAAGAAACATTGTGTGATCTATTATGCATCGAAAACTCTCAATGAAGCCCATAGGAATTATGCAACTACCGACATATAAAGAAGCTCAACTTATTTTAGAACAAAGTCACTCAGGACCATTGGGAGGACATATGAGCTCTAAAAAGACGGCCTTGAAGGTTTTGCAATGTGGATTCTTCTGGCCAACCATATGCAAAGATTCCTATGACTTTATCCTATCATGTGAAAAATGTCAAAGATCAGGCAATATAACAAAGAGAGATGAGATGTCGCTGAATCTATGGCAAGAAGTAGAGATATTCGATGTTTGGGGGGTGGACTACATGGGTCCATTCCCATCTTCCCATGGATTTTCATACATCCTAGTGGCAGTGGACTACGTCTCAAAATGGGTTGAATCTATACCAACTGTCACTAATGATTCCAAACCAGTCATAAAATTATTCAAGGATATTATTTTTCCCCATTTTGGTGTCCCACGCACGGTGATATCTGACGGAGGTTCCCATTTTCTTGAAAGAACCTTTGAAGCATTGCTAAGAAAGTATGGTGTTACTGACAAGGTAGCCTCACCTTACCATCCACAGACAAGTGGACAGGTGGAGGTTTCTAATCTTCAACTCAAGAGTATCTTAGAAAAGACAGTTGGCCGCAATCGGAAAGATTGGTCTGTGAAAATCAATGACGCGTTATGGGCCTATCGAACTGCTTATAAAACTCCCCTCGGGACTACACCTTTTCTATTAATATATGGAAAGGCTTGCCACCTGCCAGTCGAATTGGAACACAAGCCATGGTGGGAAATTAAACAACTAAACTTTGATATGAAAGAAGCAGGCCAAGCCAGGATTCTTCAACTCCAAGAGCTGGATGAACTCACGATGACAGCTTATGAGAATGCATGAATCTACAAAGAACGCACAAAACTTTGGCATGATGGACATCTGAAAAGAAAAGACATACAAGTGGGAGACCAGGTCCTGCTATTAAACTCAAGGTTGAAGTTATTTCCAGGAAAACTCCGCTCACGCTGGTCTGGACCATACATCGTCAAGAGCATCTCCCCCCATGGTGCCTTCTCATTGTGGAGTGAAAATGTAACATCCCTGACCTGGGTTATGAATTAACCCTATATGTTTTGCTTAATAAGGTTGAGTAGATTCTTAATCTTATCTTGGGAATAGTAATTAGAGCTCATGAGAAACTTATGTTTCAATTTTGGTCCTATTTGAACAATGTTGAAGCAATGTTTGCTTATTTTGGACTAAAGTGCAAATTACCCAAGTTGAGGGGTTAAATTGCAAATGTTGCATGATAAGATATTCCTCTGATGTTGAGACATCATAAGAATGAATATGATGTAGTGGTATGGTTTTTTACAAGCTTGGGCATCAAGTTTAAGCTTGTAAAGCAATACTTCTGCATTAAAACCTAGTTTTGGTATAATATGCAATTTACCCAAAACCTAGGGTTCAATATGCAAATTACCACTTCAATAAGGTCCCTAATGTTTCTTGGCATCATATAGGGCAAATAAAATGAGAGGTACGCCTCATTTTAATTAAGTTGGAGGAGAGAGAATCTTGATATTAAAATAATCAAGATTTAATCCTAAGTGAAACCCTAATTTAATTTAGGGCAAAAAAATGAATGTATTAATTAAAGGACCTTCAACCAAAATGTTATTGGTTGATTTTGAATAATTATGGACGTTCTTTTTCCAAGATAAGGAACGAAAATATCTTAAGGAGGTGAAACTCCACTCACCTTATTATAAAGGAAAGAAATATCCACTCACATATGGATATTAATATAATATGATTTAAGGTGCTTGATTTGCTTTTCTTTAAATCATGGATAATTGAGAGGGATAAAAGGAAAAAAAGATAGCCTCGTCCCTAAGGAAGATAAGGGGGAAGAGGCGGCCACATCTTTGGGATTAAATGATTTTTTATAAGGCATTTTCTCTCTCATCAATTTCCTTATAAAAGTGCCATTTCCAAGCCCAAACCAAGGCCTTTTTGGATTTCCTTCTTCCCCTTGCTTGCAAAAAAACCGACCAAGGAGCTAGGGAGGAGCAGGAGGACGACTCCCAACCTGTTGTTAAGGTTCTTGATTCATTTCTCCTTGATTCCATGGTGGAAATCGAAAATAAATCATTGATTTCTTCTTATTTCGATCTCCTCTTCAACCCTAGCCAACTTTTACAATCAAAAGCTTAAGAACGAGCCTAAGGGGAGTTGCAAGAGCTTCATCCACCATTTATGGCGTGAGCTTGGAGCTTTGGAGCTCAATTGGAGGCGGGTTTTATAACTCAAACCCTTAATCATTGATATTGCATCAATTCTCTATACTTTGTTGATGTTTTCTTTAATTTGCTACACTCTTGTTTCTTTGCTGCAATTTCCATCAAGAACGGTTGCTGTTCTTGGTTGTTCGAAGGAAGGGGATGATGACATCATCCTAGATTCTTATCCAAAGAAAAGTACCAAGACAAACGGTTTTGATAGCTACTCCAAATCGTTTTAATTTGATTGGTTATGCGGTTTCAGCAAACCGTTTAAGGGCAAACGGTTTGAAACCATTTGGGAGCAAACGGTTTCAAAACCATTTGAGATGGTTGACCAAGCGTTGACCGTTTGGGAATTTTGTCCATAATTATGTAGGATGATAACCCACCAAATTTTAGGGATTAACTCCCAAGTAATCGAGAGTTGAAGGCTAATCAATTAGGCAATCGAATTGAATTAAGTGTTGATTTTCAACCTGATTAACTTGACCTTTTTGGGAAAACGGTTTCAAAACCATTTGAGTGCGTTGACCAAGGGTTGACCGTATGAGATTACTTTTCATAATTATTTTGGTTAATGACTCACCAAATATTAGGGATTAACTCCATAGGAATCGTGAGTTGAAGGCTAATCAATTAGGGAAACCTAATTGGATTAGGTGCTGATTTTCAATTTGAGTAATTCGACTTTTTGGGCAAACGGTTTCAAAACCGTTTGAGATGGTTGAACAAGCATTGACCGTTTGGGATTACTATTTCTAATGGTGTTGGTTAATTACTCACCAAATTTTATGGATTAATTCCAAACGAGT
The DNA here is from genome assembly GCA_963693085.1 of Alisma plantago-aquatica. Lineage (NCBI taxonomy): Eukaryota > Viridiplantae > Streptophyta > Magnoliopsida > Alismatales > Alismataceae > Alisma > Alisma plantago-aquatica. The sequence goes on along the minus strand of OY856414.1, from coordinate 390,370,573 downwards.
CATGAGTTGAAGCCTAATCAATTGGGTAAACCCTAATTGAGATTAGTGCTGAAATTCCAATGAGTTGATTATGAGATTTTGGGTTGATTAGCCCAAACGGTTTCAAAACCGTTTGGGGATCACCCAAGACCGTTTGGAGGTCTGGGGTTAAGTATAGTTGACCAATTGAAGGTCCAAAGGTACCAAATCATATTACAATTAAGTGATGATTTGTTGAATCAACTCGATAGACCAATCCTTGATGGCATTTCACTAGAATCCAAGGGTTGGATGAGCCAAACGGTCTCAAGATCGTTTGGAGCTCATCCAAACAGTCTCAAGACCGTTTGGAGGTCACCCAAGACCGTTTGGAGGTCTAGGGGTGAGTATGGTTAAGCAATTGATGATCCAATGTTACTAAGTTCAAGTGTAATCAATTGCTGATTTGGTGATCAATCCAATGATCCAAACCTCAATTGGTTGACTTGTATTTTGATGATATGATGGGAAAACGGTCTCAAGACCGTTTGGAGGTCATCCAAACGACCTCAAGACCGTTTGGGTTCAGGTCATACCCAATTTGGATGATGGTTCTATGGTTTCAAAGTAACTAGTCTTACATTAATGATTAGTATTGAAGGATCATCGACACCAAACCCTAATTCAATTGAATCAAACCCTAATTGATGAACAATTGAGGGTCAATTGAGGGTCAAAACAGTTGAAGGTTTACCTATTAAACTCAATTGAAGTATGAGCATAGGTCCCATTGATGATTGGTTCCATGAATTCAATGGTTGAAGGTCCAATGCAATCAATTGAAACACAATTAGTAGTTTGATTGATGATCAACTTCAAAGCTCTAATTGGTGATTATAAACCCTAATCCCATTGAAATCAGACCCTAATTGAAGTCCCAATTGAGGGGTGAGTTCATGATTCAATTCATGATTGAATTGATGATCCAATTGATTGAAGTTCCATTGATTGGAATTGAGTGTTGTTGAAGTCTTGATTGACTTTTTGGTTCATGCGGTTTTGAGAGGTTTGGACCAAACGGTCTCAAGACCGTTTGGTCTCAAACGGTCTCAAGACCGTTTGGGACGGTCTCAAACCGTTTGAGACCCATGCGGTTTCAAGTCCATGCGGTTTCAAAGCTTTTTGCTTAAACGGTTTCAAACTGTTTGTGGATTAATTTGGTTAATTCAATTGGATGCCTAATGCAATTGAAGGATCAATTGGTTAATCCAATTGAGTACCTAATGTAATTGAAGGAACAATGGATTGATCCAATTGAGTACCCAATGAAATTAAAGACTCAATTGACTAATCCAAATGGATACCTAGTGCAATTGAAGGTTCCATTGATCAATCTATTTGGATATCTCATGTTATTGAAGGTCTAATTGATCAAACCTTTTTGGAAACCTAATGCAATTAGGTGAGAGATACCCTTAATGGTACTAATCAATAATGCATAACAAATGCATGGATCCAATACATGATGTAAACCCTAATTGAGGTTGATTCCATGTATAACCCTAATAAGAGGTTGTCTACATATGAAATTACTATTCATGATGAATAGTAAACCCTAGTTGAGGGTGTATCCAAGTGAAACCCTAGTTGAGGGTGTATCCAAGTGAAACCCTAGTTGAGGGTGTATCCATGTGAAACTCTAGTTGAGGGTGTATCCATGTGAAACCCTAATTGAGGGTGATTTCATGAGAAACTCTAATTGGGAATGATTAGTAAACCCTAATTATGGGCAATGTGATATGAAACCCTAATGAAGGGTGATGCTATATGCAATCCCTATTCTAAAGAAGGGAGATGGTATGTGAAACCCTAATCCTTAATGAGAGAATAGAATTCATACTTGAATATGATTCATGAGGTGAACTCCTGTAGCACGACCATGCAAGGTAGTACGGTCGTGGTAACTTCCCTTTGCACGACCGTGCAAGGTAGCACGGTCATGGTGGATTCACTTTGCATGACCGTGCAAGGTAGCACGGCCGTGGTGACTTTCTTTGCATGGCCGTTCCTGGTTCACTACTACAGAAATGCCTTTTAGCGTCGGTTGTTTAACCCGCTTTGGCGTCAGTTTCCGAGCGACGCCTATGTGGGCGTCGCTAAAGGTCTAACACTTCGGTGTCGGTTTTTTAACCGACGCCTATTTAACTTAGAGGCGTCGGTTGTTTATAGAAAACCGACGCCAAAAGGGTTCGCGCCACAGAAAACGGTGTCATCTAGGACACATTCTGCATCGGTGTTTAATTGGTAACCGACGCAAAAAGTGTCCTAGATGACACTGTTTTCTGTGGCACGAACCCGTTTGGCGTCGGTGATCAACTAAACAACCGACACCATACTTCAAGACGACACGGCCGTGCTTCCCTGCAAGGTCGTGTTTAGTACTATAGGCGTCGGTTTTATATGAATAAGCGACGCATTTTCCACCACGGCCGTGCTTTCCTGCACGGTCGGGTTGTTTGTAATATTAGGCGTCGGTTTTTATCCAATAACCGACGTTGTAGGTCTTTGCTGACGGTTTTCTATAAATAACCGACGCCTATATCTTTTTTTTTCATATCAGTTTGCAGGCCTACTGTGGCTGGTCAGCAGGATGAGAACCTGCAGTTCAGTTTTCTGAACTGCAGGTTTACGACATCCATTGATATCAGCCTACAAACAGGCCACAAACCTGCAAAAGTCCCAAGGAAAATTTCACACAAGTAGATACATTCAGACATCAATTCAATTCTCACATTCACACATATAGAAACATTCAAATACATGTATTAACATTCAGAAATATTCATTTACAAAGTATCATTCATTATCGCTATCAACATCCCAATTATATCTTATAGTTGCCACTGCTTGTATGGCTTTTGCCCATTCTTCTCTTATTTCATTTAATGCTTCCATCGTATATGGAGCATGTATATTTTTTAAGCGTTTACCTATAGTGTTGTCAGTTTTAAACACCTGCAAAGAGAATGATGTATATATATAAGTAATAATATAAAAATAAGATTGATATATTTCATACTAACTAATGAGACTATATATAATACCTCATGTATGGTATCGATGTCCAATGCAGCATGTTTGATAATCATCTGCATAAATCGCATCACATAGTATGTCCATGCCCAGCCATTGTCTTGTGTAGCGCACTATAAATTGAAACATACAAAATAATACAACTAAGCACAATTCACATCAATAATATATACATTGGAGTCGGGAACTTACTTGTACGTTCTGCCAATTTATTGGCTGGTTCTTTTTCCTTGGGACCGTTCCTCCAGCCTTTTTGAATGCATCTAAACCCCTACATGTTAATATAACACAGTAAATTACATAAGTAAATAGTAATGTAATAACATATGTTAACAGATACAAAAATGAAATATTTCTCACCAGAATAATGGCATTCTCATTACGTGTCCAATTTTAGTGTTTAATGTACTTCCCGTGAGATCTAGATAATAAACAGTGAACGTCCCAGGGACAATAACTAGTAACTCCCAATGTCTACCGCTAGAGGTAAAAAGTTAACAATTAATAACTCAAAATGCACAATAAAAATGGAATTTTCTTAAGTCCAAATTATAAATAAAGTAAACTTACTTGACATTGAATGGAGCTATTATTATCTTCTTGTTTTGCTGACCGAAAATTTTAAAAGCATCTATACAGTATTGTTGAACACTATCAGGGTCTTTAGCTACCATACTAATCAATGATGGAATCAAAAATCCCACATGATCAAATGCAAATTGTTTGCAATGATCTTCGACTAAGTAGCTGCAAAACATGTATTACGTATGCATTAATATATAAGAAACCAGATCATCGGATCTTACACAAGGTATATGGATGTATAAACAAGATCTCACCTTATCCATGTCTCTATCATTGATGTATTCAGTCAATCATACATAAACAGCTCAATAATATCTTATATAAATAAAGAGCTATCGTATGATTGACCTGCATAATCTGCATCTAAAGAAACAATTATCGGGCAATGTATATTATGTGCCCGTAGCCAACATGCCATTCCCCTACAAGAAGGACCTAACGGGTATGTTAGGTCAGTTGGAACCCAAGTTGGTAATGCGGGAAGTGGAGGTGGAGGCCTAGGTGCTCCTGGTGTCTTATTTTTAACCTGTATATATAATTTCAGATCAGTTGACATCATATATACACATTAACAGTCTAAATCAATGTAAATTTATCTTACAATTTCAGTAGTGTAGACGACATCTGCTTTGGGCCACAATATGACCCCGCCTTCTGCCTCAGCAAGTGTATCAATATCCGGGTGGGGATATGGCAATGTATCTTCCCTCCAATCGGGTAACACATGTAATGGGCCCACATGAACGTAGCCCTATGGCATTGGAGTCCCGTGAAACCTTTCCCCAGGAAGGGATGGGTAAGCCTGTGCCTCTGCAACAACATAGTCTTGTATTCTTAAGCGGCATGGCTTCAATGTCTACAAATTTATGTAAAGAATGTTATACATATATACATATCATCTTGAAAACATATCATCTTGAAAAGACTAGCTACAATGTCATAAACAATACTTACAGCAGACGTGTTAGGCGATGGGTCTCCAGGATTACTCGTAGTCTGTGCATCAGGAGAAGAGTGGGTCGCCATAGGCTGATTGGAAGCCTGAGATGCCTGCCACCGCAGCAATTCTTCCTTGACCTTCTCAGCAACTACATCGTTGACCTTCTTAGCAACTATATCCTCGACTCTCTTATTCTCCTATACATGGATAAAAGAAACATTAGCTTCTTATTATTGAATTTCCTTTTGCAGTAACATTCTAAAAAAATAATAGGTTACCTCTTCTTGAGAAAGTCCCGCTCTGGGTTTGCGCTGGGATGGCTCAAAGAATGCTTTGATGCCCACACCAGCGCCTGCACCCCTAACACGTCCAGGATGCTCTGGGTTACCCAGAGCAACAGTCAATTCATCCCTTGTGCCCTGAGGGATGAGTGTGCCTTGTTTCCTCTGCTCGTGAATCTCCCGCTAATCACCATCAACAGAAATTGGTAAGTTAACACCACAAATAATCAATATTCAAATGATTGCTCTAAGAGTTGTATTTTACCATTTTCGCAGCCGCCTCAGCAGTTACGGGCTTCTTTATTTCACCCTTCTTGTTTTGCCTCCCAGCTATCCAGATATCATGGCGAGGCATGGGTGTGGTAGACTCCTGAGTAGGAGCAGACTCCTGAGTAGCCACAGACTCCGCCTGTAGTCTTTGGCGAACGCTTGCATAGCCTTTTGGACCCATAGTGTGGTCATGCACATTCAGTGCATGCCTTGCTTTTTGTGTGTCACTGAGGGCCTAGTTAGTATGTACATTAATGATTTGGTTAGTAGCACTAAATGTTAATCTTGAATAGGTGAATACAATGTATATTAATTAAATTGGGAGTGACGCCTAATACCTTGAATTCTTCAGATTTTCTTGAAGCAACAAAATTGTCCCAATCTTCTTTGTCCAAGAAGTTCCATTGTTCAAGGGTTGACTTCTTCTTCTTATCACCCTCTTTTATGTATTCTCTGTTCAAATTTGTCCTATAATTCCTAAGCATCTTTCCAGCGCGTTGCATCACACTTTTACGATGCAAATTCTCATCCAATGCAAACAGATTCTGTAAAATAGAAATGTTATTAACTAGTATCTAAAATAGAATTGCAAATAATAGAATTTGTAATCTACAAAATAGAATTGCAAATAATAATAACTCACGCATAAATCCTTCCATATCAAGTCTTTTTTCCCCTGAGGAACTTTATGCCAATTATCATACTTAACACCACAATGGCCCTGAGTGGTACACCCAAGATAGTTTACAAAATTATTGCGGTTCACTCCAATTGCATTTCCTCCATTATCAAACTCCACAACCAATTTGGATCCACTGCCACTTAGCGCTATTAACTTCTTCAACAGAGTGATGCCCCTTTTCTTGTTAAGTGTTTGGTGCTACACATCAAGTTGCTCCAGTGCTTCAGTGGGTACATGTGCATCATCAACCTAAAATTTGACAAAAATAAACACACTGAATTAGCCCAATATAGAAATATAGGATATATGACATAACTAGAAGATAATGAATTTTATAGAAATACAGGATATGTTTTTAGAACTTACATTGGTATCCTCGCCATGCTCGTCATGGATAGCATGCTCATCATGGACTTCATGCTCATCATGGACATCATGCTCATCATGGTCAGCCATCTGAAAATGTCATTAAAAAGGCAAACATTTAGCATTTGTATTAACTAGAAAAAGGCAAACATTTAGCATTTGTATTAACTAGAAAAAGGCAAACATTTAGCATTTGTATAAACTAGAAAAAGGCAAGCATTTAGCATTTGTATAAACATACATGTCTCTAAAATTGTGATCTTTTATCAATTAACAATCCTTCATTGTGATCTCCGCGCACATATAAGTCATCATTAGCTTCAATATTTTGTGGAGTTGGCAACCCAACTGAGAATGGACTAGAGTCATCATACTTATCATAGTACTCTTCTTCATCTATAGGATCTTCAATGAACTATCTTTTACCATGAAGAACAACCGACCATTTATCATTTGCAGGATCATCGATATAGAATATTTGTTTCGCCTGTGATGCCAATATGAATGGTTCACCCTTCTCGCCAATCTTTTCAAAGTTCACCAAAGTGAAACCCAATTCATCCACTATAACTCCTTTGGTGTTATCAACCCAATTACATTTAAAGAGCGGAATTTTGAAATCTATGTAGTCAAACTCCCAAATGTCTTCAATGACACCGTAATATGACATTTTAGCTTCACGTGGACTCTTATCCTTTGCACTTGCAAAGTACATAGTCGACGCTTGAAGAGTGACCCCACTATTTTGGACGACACTCTTATCATCTTGGCGCTTTGTGTAATATGTGAATCCATTAATGTCAAACCCTTCATAAGACATAACATTCGGTTTTGGTTTAAAGGCGAGGCATTTGATAGTTTCTGTAATATCATTTGGTGTTTGAGATAGTTGATGTAAGACTTTATCTTCAAACCACTTAGTAAAAGTCTTATTATGCTCTCTAGCAAGCCATATTGAACTTGCTCGAGGATGTTGTCTCTTTATGAAATTGGTATGTTCCTCGATATAAACACTCACTTCGTCCATATTGTGTAAAATATACAAGTGAGCTTGTTCCAACTGCTCACGGCTGATTACTTTCACCTGTGATCCCAAAATTCCTTTGCCCTCCTCAATATTCTTGTCATTATCAGGAGTGTCATTACCACTGAGAAAGTCATTGCAAAAATCCATAACCTCTCTCGCCACATAACCTTCAATAATACTCCCTTCAGGCTGATAACGGTTTCGAACATCACCTTTAAAAATGCTCATGTGTCATTCAAAGGGATACATCCAACGCAAGAAAACTGGTCCCAACATTTTCACTTCCCTAGTCAAGTGGACAACAAGATGTACCATGATATCAAAGAACGAAGGAGGGAAATACATCTCAAGCTGACATAGGGTAACAACCACTTCTCTTTGCAAATTATCGAGAGTATCAGGGTCAATAACTTTGCTGCATAGACTGTTGAAAAAGAAACAAAGTCTGGTAATTGCAAACCTTACATGCTTCGGAAATATAGATCGAATTGCCACAGGCAATATTTGTTGCATTAGAGTGTGACAATCATGAGATTTAAGACCTATCAACTTCAGATCTTTCATTGATACCAATCTACGGATGTTGGATGAGTAACCATGTAGCACCTTAACATTTACCAAGCATTCACAAAAAGTTTTCTTCTCCTTTCTAGACAACGTGTAACAAGCGGGAGGTAAGTATGTTCTTTTATTACCCATTTCATGTAATTATGTTAATTCTGACCTTATTCCCATTTCACGTAGGTCCAGTCTGGATTTTATCCCATATTTAGTCTTACATGGTATATTTAACAGAGTACCAATGATGCTATCACAGACATTTTTTTCAACGTGCATTACATCGATACAATGCTTGACTGTCAAAGAACTCCAATAAGGAAGATCCCAAAATATTGACTTCTTCTTGAATGAAGAATTGTCACTCTGTGTGGCCATACTACATTGTGATTTCTTACCAAATTCATTGACAATGTCTTTTACTCTTGCATAAACAACATCCCCTGGTATAGGTTTAGGTGCACTCCGTTCATCATTCCATCCATTGAATGCTTTGCGCTTCCTACGATACGGATGGAATTTTGAAAGAAACCTTCGATGACCAAGATATACAGTCTTGCCGCCATGTTTTAGTCTTATTGAATCAGTGTTTTCTTCACATATAGGACACGCTTTAGCTCCTTTGACACTATATCCAGACAAATTCCCATATGCTGGAAAGTCATTAACAGTGCAAAACAACATAGCGTGCAAACGAAATGTCTCTCTTGCTGAAGCATCATAGGTCATCACACCTTCAGCCCAAAGTTTCTTTAAGTCATCAATCAAAGGTTCAAGATAAACATCGATATCATTTCTGGGTTGTTTAGGGCCCGATATCAACAACGACAACATAACGTACTTATTTTTCATACACATCCAGGGAGGAAGATTGTATATAACAAGCATGACTGGCCAAGTGCTATGTTGGCTGCTCAATGTCCCGTACAGATTCATCCCATCTGTACAAAGCCCAAGTCTTAGATTCCTATCTTCTTCACCAAATTTGGGGTACAATAGATCATTCTTCTTCCACTGTGGGGAATCAGACGCATGTCGTAGGATCCCATCATTATTTTTCTTAACATCTGCATGCCACCTCAAATTATTCGCATCTTTCGGATTTGCAAACAAGCGTTGAAACCGTGATATTATAGGTAGATACCACAACACCTTGGCAGGAGAACCAGTTTTGGACTCCCCCAAAGTCATCAATTTATACCGTGACGCACGACATTTTGGACAATCTTTCAAATCTACATAGTCCTTTTGAAATAATACACAATCATTCGGGCATGCATGTATCTTCTTGGCCTCCATTCCCATTGGGCACAACATTTTCTTTACCTGGTATGTTGAGATTGGCAGCTCGTTTCCTTCAGGAAGCATTTCTTTCAACAAAGTCAACAATGAAGTGAAGCTTTTGTCGCTCCATCTATTGTTAGCTTTCAACTTATGCAATCTCAACACAGCGCTAAGCTTCATAAACTTAGCACAGCCTGTGTATAACGGTATCTCAGCATCATGCACAATGTTTCTAAAGATAGGAGGTGGATCGGTGTGCTCTACCCTACAACTATCCAGCATCGCATCAACGATGTCTGCTGGAACTGGTTCGTTCACATTTACGTCATCGGAGGCAATTTCTTCTTCCACCCAAGCACTGCTATCGACATCTACTAGTTTCGATTTTGAAATCTCTCCATGCCAGTGCCATTCTGTATAGCCTTGTACAATCCCGTTGCACATGACATGACTTTTAATTTCCTCACCAGTGTTGACTTTCAAGTTGTTACCGCAATGCCTACATGGACAGTAGAACCTATCTGTAGGTTTTTTCCTATGTTCCTCGGCAAATCTAATAAACTGATCAAGACCAGATATAAACTCTGGGGTGCAACGATTACGAATGGACATCCATGATCTATCCATTCTATGATCAGAGAAAACAAGTATATATTAGGAAACAAGTATATATTAGGAAAAGATTAGGGTATACACTTACATCCTAAGTGTATAATGTGATGTCATTCTTATATATAATAAATGTGTACCACCTATCCCATCCTTGAACACCTAATCTCACTAGTAAGTGTATAATGTGTATTGGGTTTTCAAGAAAATTTCAGCAGCATTTCCCCGTTGTTCTCTAAGTACATATGTACTTAGAGAACAAACGGGGAAATGCTACCGAAATTTTCTCGAAAACCCAATACACATTATACACTTACATCCTAAGTGAGATTAGGTGTTCAAGAACAGTCCCAAACCGGGGACTATCTAAGATTTACTCCTAATGAGTCAATCTTGGACGGGTTTCTAGGCCAACAAACACATTTGATGTCATTCTTATATATAATAAATGTGTACCACCTATCCCATCCTTGAACACCTAATCTCACTAGTAAGTGTATAATGTGTATTGGGTTTTCGAGAAAATTTCGGCAGCATTTCCTCGTTGTTCTCTAAGTACATATGTACTTAGAGAACAAACGGGGAAATGCTGCTGAAATTTTCTCGAAAACCCAATACACATTATACACTTACATCCTAAGTGAGATTAGGTGTTCAAGAACAGTCCCAAACCGGGGACTATCCAAGATTTACTCCTAATGAGTAAATCTTGGACGGGTTTCTAGGCCAACAAACACATTTGATGTCATTCTTATATATAATAAATGTGTACCACCTATCCCATCCTTGAACACCTAATCTCACTAGTAAGTGTATAATGTGTATTTGGTTTTCAAGAAAATTTCGGCAGCATTTCCCCGCTGTTCTCTAAGTACATATGTACTTAGAGAACAAACGGGGAAATGCTACCGAAATTTTCTCGAAAACCCAATACACATTATACACTTACATCCTAAGTGAGATTAGGTGTTCAAGAACAGTCCCAAACCGGGGACTATCCAAGATTTACTCCTAATGAGTCAATCTTGGATGGGTTTCTAGGCCAACAAACACAATAATAGATATGTATATGTTAGAGTTTCATCACAATTAATGTTAGGGTTTCATCACAATTGATGTTAGGGTTTCATCAATGTTAGGTTTAATCAAATCAAATTAGGATGCTAGAATTTACAAGTTTAAATCTTATTTCAACATGCATCAAAATTTACTGAATTAAGTCAAACATTAGGATTAGAAGCACAAATATATGCAAGCAAAAAATTTGTTCATATCCTAGGATTTACATAAAACATTACATGAAAATTTGTTCATATCCTTACCAACAGCAAGCACGGCCGTGGCTGTGTTGGCCTACCACGGCCGTGCTGGACAGCACGGCCGTGGTAGGCCAACACAGCCATGGTCGTGCTTGCTGCATGTTGGTAAATAGCTAGGGAGAAGGAGAGGTAGCGCTACCTGGAGCTAGTGTGGAGAGGACCGTCGGCGGCAACAGCGTGTGGAGGAGCTAGAGCAGCAGTGGCAGTGACAACAACAAACGACCGGGGGCGGGCGGAAGGCAGAAGCAACTGACGGTCGAAGAAGCAGCAGGCGCCGGCCGGAGAAGCACCAAGAGAAGAAGCAGCAGCGGCGGGCGGCGGGCAGCGGCGCCGGTGAGCAGAAGAGAACCAGAGCAGCGGCGGTGAGCAGCAGCAACCGACGATGGGTGATTTTGGGAGAACGGCAGTGAGCAGCAGCACAGAAGAGAAGTCGTGATGAAACAGGAAGAAAGGGGGAAGATCCGGGTATCGGGTCTATTAAGTTGATCAACGGCGTCAGTTATCTACACAACCGATGCCTATTATGCTTTAGCGTCGGTTATTAGTAAAACACCGACGCCCAAATAGAAAACTTTTACCCTAAATTATTTGGCGGGAACCATTATCAGCGTCGGTTATCCAAGGATAACCGACACCTAAAGTGGAACTTTTCGTGCAAAATTTTATTTTAAATAGGCGTCGGTTAATAGTTAAAACACCGACGCTATATGTGACCCAAAATTTTTTTCGTCCGAAAATTGGATTTCGTAGGTGCTTTTAGGCGTCGGTCGATTATAGTCAGCCGACGCTGAATACAAAGCGGTACCCGTGTCTGGCTGGTCTTCGAATATAGACGTTGGTTTGCCTACATAACCGACGCCTGATATTATAGGCGTCGGTTTTCCTTAATAACCGACGCCCAGAAAAGTGACACTGAACGCTATTTCTGTAGTAGTGGTTGCACGACTGTGGTGCTCCATGATGGACTTGGAGATGATTGATAGTGACCTGATATGGTCATATACCTTGATGTGTTATAAGTCCAATATAATTGGATGAAGGATACATGAGATATGTGATGGAAAACCCTAATCCTGATAAAGGAATAAGGGTGATACTCTTGAAATAATGATACATTTGTTTTTCATGGTATTGATAGATAATTAATGTACTGCTATCATATGTGCTAACCATGCAGGTATCATGAGATGATGAGCATAGCCAGGTATGGGCTATGATGTGTTATTAGTTTGAATTTGTTTATTGGGCCTTGTGTTCCATAATATACCTTGTGCCTGGTAAGAGGTGGCAAGAGAGTTAATGGGCCTCAAGTTCCATGATGGATGCTTGTGTAGCAAGTATCATATTTACCTTGATCAGATGACCTAAAGGTGTTAGTTACCTGAGAAAGTGATAACAATGATCAGGTGATGAGCTAAGGGTTTGAATACCCAGGATTTCATGGTTATGGTATTGAAATTGTGAAGGGATGAGAATTCCCAGTGTTGAAATGAGGGATTAAGATCCCAACACATTATGAAAAGAGTATGGCTACGGGCCATGACTCCACAATGATAATGTCAGGTTTTAGATATATGATCTAAGCCTGAAAAGAGTTAATGCAGTGGTAATGATTCTGTAGTTTGACTAGATGTTATACATGTTCTTCATACTCATCAAAGAATAAATGACATGTTGATTCTATCAAGTTATAGTTGCAATGCTTCTGATATAGAATAATGTTCTAATATGTTAGACATTAAAATATTTGCTGTCAAATAAATACGATTACCCTGTCCATATTTATCTTCTTAAGATGCAATAATAATGTTTCTGGCGGAGAGTTATAACTCTCGCTGGGGCAATTTTTATAATTGTCTCACCCCCCGTAGGAACCACATTTTTAGGTGGACGCGGACGAGGAGACAGGAATCCTTCAGTAGGTGAAGAACAGCAGTAGCAGCAGGGACAGTAGTGAAGTCTCAGGTGGAGACATTGGTTGTCATGACATGTATAGTTGTACATAGAGTCATATGTGTCGTCTCTGTACTCTCAGGTCCTCAGAGTAGTAGTTAGTGCTTTCGAGATTTTGGATCAGTGTCTCGAGATTTTATACTACCTGTGTTTAGCTTAACAGGTCAGTTGATCCTTGTAATTCTCAGAAAGAGATGATGCATGATATGTACCTTTGATCGAAAAAGTAAATGTGTTATACTTTGGCTCTTGAAGAAAAAGATTTACTATGTGTGGATCTTCTTGCAAAAAGTTTTAATTTTTAGTGATTTTCGCTAATCCGCTGCTTGATGAACGCTTCCGCATTAGTTAATCTTGTTTTCGTGAGACGGTCGTTACAATAGTGGTATCAGAGCTCTAGGTTCGCTGAGTCTACAGAGACATAGGACTAAGGTTGTAGAGTCTGTTCTAAGTGTCTTCCAGTTTATCTGATAGTATCTTCTGCTCACATAGGAGAAGAAGAACTTGAAAATGACTGGAGAACATGAGGAACACATTGCTAAGGGAAATGTTGTTGCACCAGGAGAGGGTGCATGGGACCAGGCAAGAGGAGAACAAGTGCCTGAGAATTTCCACCTTGACCTAATCAGGATAGAGAATCCTATGTTATGCTCTTGAAGGGCAGGATAGGACAACAGTAATGCATATAGAAGACTGGATACTAGTATTACAACCTAATTTACCAGTCTTTAATGCATAAACTGTGGGCTTTGATAGGATTCATGAGTGACATAGTCATGTTAGAACGGTGAAAATGATGTAAAGATTAACATATGGCAAGAAAGTAGACTCTGCCATAAGTTTAGACAGATAAGTACATCTATGACGATAGTGCCCAAGGAGGGGCAATAAGCTGAGAATTAAGGTAAGATCTCTATAATTTTAGAGATATTTGCCGAGATATTCTGAAAAGCCAAAGTTTTTGGTGTCACCAGTGCAATAAATTCCTAGTGCACCAGGGCAGTGGCCACTAAGCAAAGGCAAAAGCAGCAACATGAGGTAATTGGACACTATGTGTTGAAATTAACCTAATGTGGTAGGTGACCTTAAGGGGTGATACTTAAATGAAATATATTCAATCCGATACTTCATATTATGATTCTATGTGTTAAAGATATGAAAGTAGTTGTTTTTTAATTCCTTTGACTAGTCCTATAAGGACACAAGGGAAATAAGAACTTATATCTTACTCAGTGTTCCTTAAAATGTTTTATAATCCCCCTTATCTGTGTGTTGAAAGATGAGATTTAAAAGTGATGCCTGAAGAAAGAAAAAAATCAAGAATGGAAAATCCTGTGTGTATAATGATATGAAAAGTGAGGAATATGATAGTAAATAAAGTGCATACTACCTAATCTCAATACTTATATACCCTGGCCAGGTATATGATTATTGAATATAAGGCAAGTATGAAACTCTTGGATTGTTATCCTTTTTATTACTCTGATAAAGTAGTCATTTTGAAACAATCTAGAGAGTATAAAGAAACAAAAAAGGCAAGAGCTATGTGACATTCCCAACCAATAGGGGAAAGCTATGTGACATCCCCAACAAAAAGGGAAGAGCTATGTGACATTCCCAACCAATAGGGAAAAGCTATGTGACATCCCCAACAAAAAGGGAAGAGCTATGCGACATTCCCAACCAATAAGGGAAAGCTATGTGACATCCCCAACAAAAAGGGAAGTTATGAATAAAGGATTACTGAGTAAATTATCTTTGTTAGATATATATGTTTTTTTCCCTTTGATAAATGTTCTTAGGTGATGATAGATGTATGTTCTTTTATGCTTCTTCCTTTCAATAATATGGATATCAAATGTTAGGGGTTTATGCTCTGCATAAACATAAACAATGATAAGGTTGAAATAATGGAAGGAACTTTGTGTGAGCTACAGACCCATGGTATCTCCATAACATTAAGATGAGATGTGGAGACTTCAGGGCATGATTAATGAACAATCTGTCCCTCCTTTTCCTGGGATTTCGAGGACGAAATCCGTGTTAGGGATTTATAATTTGTAACATCCCTGACCTGAGTTATGAATTAACCCTAGATGTTTTGCTTAATAAGGTTGAGTAGATTCTTAATCTTATCTTGGGAAGCGTAATTAGAGCTCATGAGAAACTTATGTTTCAATTTTGGTCCTGTTTGAACAATGTTGAAGCAATGTTTGCTTATTTTGGACTAAAGTGCAAATTACCCAAGTTGAGGGGTTAAATTGCAAATTTTGCATGATAAGATATTCCTCTGATGTTGAGACATCATAAGAATGAATATGATGTAGTATTATGGTTTTTTACAAGCTTGGGCATCAAGTTTAAGCTTGTAAAGCAATCCTTGTGCATTAAAACCTAGTTTTGGTATAATGTGCAATTTACCCAAAACCTAGGGTTCAATATGCAAATTACCACTTCAATAAGGTCCCTAATGTTTCTTGGCATCATATAGGGCAAATAAAATGAGAGGGACGCCTCATTTTAATTAAGTTGGAGGAGAGAGAATCTTGATATTAAAATAATCAAGATTTAATCCTAAGCGAAACCCTAATTTAATTTAGGGCAAAAAAATGAATGTATTAATTAAAGGACCTTCAACCAAAATTTTATTGGTTGATTTTGACTAAGGATGGACGTTCTTTTGCCAAGATAAGGAACGAAAATATCTTAAGGAGGTGAAACTCCACTCACCTTATTATAAAGGAAAGAAATATCCACTCACATATGGATATTAATATAATATGATTTAAGGTGCTTGATTTGCTTTTCTTTAAATAATGGATAATTGAGAGGGATAAAAGGCAAACAAGATAGCCTCGTCCCTAAGGAAGATAAGGGGGAAGAGGCGGCCACATCTTTGGGATTAAATGAATTTTTATAAGGCATTTTCTCTCTCATCAATTTCCTTATAAAAGTGTCATTTCCAAGCCCAAACCAAGGCCTTTTCGGATTTCCTTCTTCCCCTTGCTTGCAAAAAAACCTACCAATGAGCTAGGGAGGATCAGGAGGACGACTCCCAACCTGTTGTTAAGGTTCTTGATTCATTTCTCCTTGATTCCATGGTGGAAATCGAAAATAAATCATTGATTTCTTCTTATTTCGATCTCCTCTTCAACCCTAGCCAACTTTTACAATCAAAAGCTTAAGGACGAGCCTAAGGGGAGTTGCAAGAGCTTCATCCACCATTGATGGCGTGATATTGGAGCTTTGGAGCTCAATTGGAGGCGGGTTTTATAACTCAAACCCTTAATCATTGATATTGCATCAATTCTCTATACTTTGTTGATTGTTTTCTTTAATTTGCTACACTCTTGTTTCTTTGCTGCAATTT
The DNA here is from genome assembly GCA_963693085.1 of Alisma plantago-aquatica. Classification (NCBI taxonomy): domain Eukaryota; kingdom Viridiplantae; phylum Streptophyta; class Magnoliopsida; order Alismatales; family Alismataceae; genus Alisma; species Alisma plantago-aquatica. The sequence goes on along the minus strand of OY856414.1, from coordinate 390,354,278 downwards.
CCATCAAGAACGGTTGCTGTTCTTGGTTGTTCGAAGGAAGGGGATGATTACATCATCATAGATTCTTATCCAAAGAAAAGTACCAAGCCAAACGGTTTTGATAGCTACTCCAAATCGTTTTAATTTGATTGGTTATGCGGTTTCAGCAAACCGTTTAAGGGCAAACGGTTTGAAACCGTTTGGGAGAAAATGGTTTCAAAACCGTTTGAGATGGTTGACCAAGAGTTGACCGTTTGGTAATGTTGTTCCTAATTATGTAGGATGATAACCCACCAAATTTGAGGGATTAACTCCCAAGGAATCGAGAGTTTAAGGCTAATCAATTAGGCAATCGAATTGAATTAAGTGCTGATTTTCAACCTGATTAACTTGACCTTTTTGGGAAAACGGTTTCAAAACCGTTTGAGTGCGTTGACCAAGGGTTTACCGTTTGATATTACTGTTCCTAATTATGTTGGTTAATGACTCACCAAATATTAGGGATTAACTCCATAGGAATCGTGAGTTGAAGGCTAATCAATTAGGGAAACCTAATTGGATTAGGTGCTGATTTTCAATTTGAGTAATTCGACTTTTTGGGCAAACGGTTTCAAAACCATTTGAGATGGTTGACCAAGCATTGACCGTTTGGTATTACTGTTACTAACGGTGTTGGTTAATGAATAGCCAAATTTTATGGATTAATTCCAAAAGAGTCATGAGTTGAAGCCTAATCAATTGGGTAAACCCTAATTGAGATTAGTGCTGAAATTCCAATGAGTTGATTTTGAGATTTTGGGTTGATTAGCCCAAACGGTTTCAAAACCGTTTGGGGATCACCCAAGACCGTTTGGAGGTCTGGGGTTAAGTATAGTTGACCAATTGAAGGTCCAAAGGTACCAAATCATATTACAATTAAGTGTTGATTTGTTGAATCAACTCGATAGAACAATCCTTGATGGAATTTCACTAGAATCCAAGGGTTAGATGAGCCAAACGGTCTCAAGACCGTTTGGAGGTATAGGGGTGAGTATGGTTAAGCAATTGATGATCCAATGTTACTAAGTTAAAGTGTAATCAATTGCTGATTTGGTGATCAATCCAATGATCCAAACCTCAGTTGGTTGACTTGAATTTTGATGATATGATGGGCAAACGGTCTCAAGAAGGTTTGGAGGTCATCCAAATGACCTCATGACCGTTTGGGGTCAGGTTATACCCAATTTGGATGATGGTTCTATGGTTTCAAAGTAACTAGTCTTACATTGATTAGTATTGAAGGATCATCGACACCAAACCCTAATTCAATTGAATCAAACCCTAATTGATGAACAATTGAGGGTCAATTGAGGGTCAAAACAGTTGAAGGTTTACCTATTAAACTCAATTGAAGTATGAGCATAGGTCCCATTGATGATTGGTTCCATGAATTCAATGGTTGAAGGTCCAATGCAATCAATTGAAACACAATTAGTAGTTTGATTGATGATCAACTTCAAAGCTCTAATTGGTGATTATAAACCCTAATCCCATTGAAATCAGGCCCTAATTGAAGTCCCAATTGAGGGGTGAGTTCATGATTCAATTGATGATTGAATTGATGATCCAATTGATTGAAGTTCCATTGATTGGAATTGAGTGTTGTTGAAGTCTTGATTGACTTTTTGGTTCATGCGGTTTTGAGACCGTTTGGGACCAAACGGTCTCAAACCGTTTGAGACCCATGCGGTTTCAAAGCTTTTTGCTTAAATGGTTTCAAACTATTTTTGGATTAATTTGGTTAATTCAATTGGATGCCTAATGCAATTGAAGGATCAATTGGTTAATCCAATTGAGTACCTAATGTAATTGAAGGAACAATGGATTGATCCAATTGAGTACCCAATGAAATTAAAGACTCATTTGACTAATCCAAATGGATACCTAGTGCAATTGAAGGTTCCATTGATCAATCTATTTGGATATCTCATGTTATTGAAGGTCTAATTGATCAAACCTTTTTGGAAACCTAATGTAATTAGGTGAGAGATACCCTTAATGGTACTAATCAATAATGCATAACAAATGCATGGATCCAATACATGATGTAAACCCTAATTGAGGCTGATTCCATGTATAACCCTAATAAGAGGTTGTCTACATATGAAATTACTATTCAAGATGAATAGTAAACCCTAGTTGAGGGTGTATCCAAGTGAAACCCTAGTTGAGGATGTATCCAAGTGAAACCCTAGTTGAGGGTGTATCCATGTGAAACTCTAGTTGAGGGTGTATCCATGTGAAACCCTAATTGAGGGTGATTTCATGAGAAACTCTAATTGGGAATGATTAGTAATCCCTAATTATGGGCAATGTGATATGAAACCCTAATGAAGGGTGATGCTATATGCAATCCCTATTCTAAAGAAGGGAGATGGTATGTGAAACCCTAATCCCTAATGAGAGAATAGAATTCATACTTGAATATGATTCATGAGGTGAACTCCTGTAGCACGATCATGCAAGGTAGTACGGCTGTGGTAACTTCCCTTTGCACGACCGTGCAAGGTAGAACGGTCATGGTGGATTCACTTTGCACGACCGTGCAAGGTAGCACGGTCGTGGTGACTTTCTTTGCACGGTCGTTCCTGGTTGCACGGCCGTGGTGCTCCATGATGGACTTGGAGATGATTGATAGTGACCTAATATGGTCATATACCTTGATGTGTTATAAGTCCAATATAATTGGATGAAGGATACATGAGATATGTGATGGAAAACCCTAATCCTGATAAAGGAATAAGGATGATACTCTTGAAATAATGATACATTTGTTTTTCATGGTATTGATAGATAATTAATGTACTGCTATCATATGTGCTAACCATGCAGGTATCATGAGATGATGAGCATAGCCAGGTATGGGCTATGATGTGTTATTAGTTTGAATTTGTTTATTGGGCCTTGTGTGCCATAATATACCTTGTTCCTGGTAAGAGGTGGCAAGAGAGTTATTGGGCCTCAAGTGCCATGATGGATGCTTGTGTAGCAAGTATCATATTTACCTTAATCAGATGACCTAAAGGTGTTAGTTACCTGAGAAAGTGATAACAATTCTCAGGTGATGAGCTAAGGGTTTGAATACCCAGGATTTCATGGTTATGGTATTGAAATTGTGAAGGGATGAGAATTCCCAATGTTGAAATGAGGGATTAAGATCCCAACACTTTATGAAAAGAGTATGGCTACGGTCCATGACTCCACAATGATAATGCCAGGTTTTAGATATATGATCTAAGCCTGAAAAGAGTTAATGCAGTGGTAATGATTCTGTAGTTTGACTAGATGTTATACATGTTCTTCATAGTCATCAAAGAATAAGTGACATGTTGATTCTATCAAGTTATAGTTGCAATGCTTTTGATATAGAATAATGTTCTAATCTGTTAGACATTAAAATATCTGTTGTCAAATAAATACGATTACCTTGTTCATATTTATCTTCTTAATATGCAATAATAATGTTTCTGGCGGAGAGTTATAACTCTCGCTGGGGCAATTTTTATAATTGTCTCACCCCCGTGGGAACCACATTTTTAGGTGGACGTGGACGAGGAGACAGGAATCCTTCAGTAGGTGAAGAACAGCAGTAGCAGCAGGGACAGTAGTGAAGTCTCAGGTGGAGACATTGGTTGTCATGACATGTATAGTTGTATATAGAGTCCTATGTGTCGTCTCTATACTCTTAGGTCCTCGGAGTAGTAGTTAGTGCTTTCGAGATTTTGGATCAGTGTCTCGAGATTTTATACTACCTGTGTTTAGCTTAACAGGTCAGCTGATGCGTGTAATTCTCAGAAAGAGATGATGCATGATATGTACCTTTGATCCAAAAAGTAAATGTGTTATACTTTGGCTCTTAAAGAAAAAGATTTACTATGTGTGGATCTCCTTACAAAAAGTTTTAATTTTTAGTGATTTTCGCTAATCCGCTGCTTGATGAACGCTTCCGCATTAGTTAATCTTGTTTTCGCGAGACGGTCGTTACAGAAAAGTCAGGTGAATTTGTAACAAATGGTCACCGCTTAAAGAGATATTTTACCTTAACTGACATAGGCACTGAAGCAATGTTGGAACTCACCAATCCAAAGGATCCATCGTGAAGCTGAAGGATTCAGTCGAGCCATCGACATAAAACAAGGGCGCTTGTCGGGAGGCAACCCGATCAATAAATTTGTTTTACTTTTCTTTTCAAATTAGAATGTTTCTTCATTTTTATTTTTACCTTCTAGTTAATTTTTCATTAAATAAAATCCGCATCTTCGAGCCATCGCAAGATGCTATTTTAAGATCTAATTGCTCTTTACCTTTGAGATTTTTAGATAAGAGGATGCGCGCTGATTGGAACGCAACCACATCTGGTGGTCATTTTGGCATGAATTTTCCCCTCCATCTTGGATTTAGGGTTTGCTCGGGACGAGCAAATCTCTAAGTTCGGGGTGGAGGGTGGGTGGTACGTACCTCACTTTCCACCTACACCCATCCTTTTCATACTTAAGTTTTCACTATCACATTCTTGATAAAAAAAATTGAAAATTTTCAAAATTCTTTAATGTTTTTCAAAGAAATTGAGCAGATACTTGATGAATTTTTGACACTCCTTGTTTCATTAATTGTTACCAACTAATCTGCTATGCATTTTGAATCATTATACTCTCCTTATTCGAAGTAGATCCTCAAAAGGATCACTTTTTGAAACAAGCCTTTTGATTGAAATCATCTTGTGAAACTTATGATTCCTAACATCATGATACTTATGCAAAAATGATAAGTGTATGTCGAACTAATAGGAATCAAATACATCGTGCTTCCTAACTGACTAGTGGAACAATACCATGGAATCTCTACCAGATCCTCATCAAGTCATTATTTGAGCAGAGTATGATAAATAGAACGAATTGGTGCACTGAATTGTAAATCAAGTTGCATTATGATCTGAACTCTATTATACACTTATTCTACCATCTTTGTATCCCTCCATCCATCAAAAAGAAACAAAATAGCCAAAAGGGTGCCAAACCCTAAGTTTGGGGTGGCACGCCACTTCCCTCTATATCTGCTTCTTCCATACCCCTCGAAAATTAATAGGGGTGTACCACCAAAAATGCAATCTCGAGTCAAATAGAGGAGAGATTTGCAAACAAAAAGATGCCAAAGTGCAAACAAAAAGAAATGCAATCTCAAGTCGAATAGAGGAGAGATTCACACACAAAAATGCAATAAATGAAATTGCAAAGCAAATAAAAAGAAAATCTTGAGTCAAATAGAGGAGAGATTTACCTCTTCCTTCCATACCACCATTCACTCCATTTTCTACCTAATGGCACAATGAATGCCCACCCTATACTTAAAAACACCAGTGTCAGATCAAATGCACACTTGTCATTCTGTGGGTGTCTCTAGACTCTTACAAAACTCTTTGACATGCTTATTGTCGGAAAAAAAAGTGAGGAGGAAGTGATATTGGAAAGCAAACTCAGGAATGAAGATATGGTGAGATGTGTTTAGTGGTCTCAGGAGGTTGAGATACTGACTCATATTGAGCAGAAATAAAACATTTGTGATGTGAAGAAGAAGCAATCACACGAATAGAAAGTATTCATTTGGCAATCGTTTCAGATTTTGTGTTACTCGAGGACGAGCAACGTTTAAGTTCGGGGTATTTTGATGAATGCATATTCATCATGGAATTCAATTATCACTTTGGGATAAATTCAACTATATATATACTCTTTCACTCATTAAATATCAAAATGAATCATAATGTGCAAAACTACTTAATTGATTCTATTATCAAGGTTTTAACTAAATATTGTTGATTTGATGCAGGTTTTGACAAAGCTGAACAAGTAGTTGGGGTCCACCTTCACTCACCTCTGGCTCTGATCAAGAAATCTAACCAATCAATTCCATCCATTCGGTCTCAAGACCGTTTGAGTCCATTCGGTCTCAAGACCGTTTGAGCCCATTCGGTCTCAAGATCGTTTGAGCCCATTCAGTCTCAAGACCATTTAACCAGTGGATACCAATTGGAGGCATAACCCAGCCGTGAGGGATCAAGCATTACATGAATTCAAGACCTCGAAGTTGAGTCTTGACCATGGCCATGGTGGCTCAAAATGACCGTGATCTACTGTCATCACCACGACCATGTGGTGAGGCCACGGTCATGGTAGATCATCCCCAACGCCTGAGTTCTCACTCGCCATGACCGTGATCGTCGAGCCACGGTCGTGGCACCCGACCAGCATCGACCCTCTCTCACCCGCCATGCCCGTGTGAGGCAGCACGGCCGTGGGGTAGTAGCCTCACCATGACTGTGGTGTCACACCATGGCCATGGCAACGCCATCAGAGCCTAATTACTCACCCACTACGCCCGTGCAAGGCGGCACGGCCGTGGGACAGCAGCATCACCACGACCGTAGTGCCTCGCCACGGCCGTGGTGCGTCGTCTTCTACCTCTGACCAACACTCACTGTAGACCCCACTGCAAGACCAAATGGAGGCAGATTGCATGCCAAATGAAGTCACCCCGGGGCCATTTGCACCTACAAGTGAAGACCGAATGAAGGACAAAGACTGTTTTGATTTTACTTACAGATCGGAGAGCTTTTGCAACTCAAGACCGTGTGACCCAGCAGACCATTTTCTGCCGCCCAACTCAAGAACGAATGGAGTAAACCGTTTGACAAGCGAAGATCTTTGATAGGCAAATGGTCTGTGAGACCATTTGGTCTCATTCGGTTTCCAAACCATTTGCTGCTCAAGACCGTTTGGTCAAATTTTACAAGACCGTTTGAGCAAAAATATCAGCCGAACCGTTTGGACTGGAAATACACCAAATATGTGAAGACCTGCCTGGTGCCTATAAAGAGGACCACTAGGGTCCTCATTTAGGGAATCAGTTCCGAGACTCTGACAGACTGCCTGTACACAGGTCCAATCCAAATCCAGTGTCGTCCACACCAGTTTCATTCCACCTACTGCCTGTGTTGCAACCAAGGAGGCTGAGGAGAGAAAGAAGAAAGAGCAAGGGAGACTGTCCGATCTGTCTTGGCACCTCCTGTTCACGTCCAGATCTGCTCCGACATGACGTAGAAGGCCATATCTTCTTCACCGATCTGTGACCACCTTCTGCACTGAGTTCATGGTGGATTTCTCTCTCTTTCTTATTCTTCTTGTTTCTCATATCATGAGAGAGTAGTACCTTTTTGCTGGGGTGCGGGGACTAGCCCCACTGCCCAAGCAAGCATGTTCTTTTGTTAAGCATTCCATGGCAATGTATATAACTTTCTATTTTGTTGTTAATTGGTATGTTCGTAGTTGATTATCTCCTTGCTTTCATCTTATTCTTTCCTATATTGCAAAATCTTCTACATGTGGGATAGAATGGCGGTTTATAAAGTTTGACTCTTTGATGAGAACTTCTGATAAGATTCCTTGAGGTCATAAGTGTATGATCTGTGAGGGGACGAGACATCTAGCCTACGATAACACTTCTGTGGTCTAAACATCCCTTAGGGAGGACCACAGCCTTAGTTGGATTTTGTATCGTCTTTGTTTATCGTCGATGTTAGTTTGTAGATTTATCACCTGCTTGCTTATCAATTAATGCAGTTGACTTCCAAACTAGAAATAGAATGGGATTTCTTCAAGGTCGTAAGTGTATGATCCGTGAGGGGACAAGCCATCTAGCCTTCGGTGATGCTTCTGTGTGCCTAACGCCTGTATAGGGGGTCCACAACCTTAGTTGGATTTTTGTATCTTCAGAGTCGTAAGTAAGTGATCTGGATGGTGACGAGACATCTGATGCCTAAGGTGATTCTTACGCGAACCTAACGCCCGTATGGGGGGTCTACAGCAGCTCTATTTGGATTATTATGTCTTGCCTGGAACGTTTGCGATTGAATGTGTTTGCATGCGCATCGGTGGTGAAACCCGATACCATCCCAATGATTCCATATCATTAATCTAAATCCAACTTTAATTCAGCTTTTACTTTCTTACCATTAGTTTAATTAACCTCGAATCAACCAATCGTTCTAAATAGTAGTTTTACTTGGGCTAGATTTGACTGACAAGGATTCTTTAAAATGTTGTCCTTTGGGTTCGATCCTTAACTATACTGTGATAAGACTCGTCTGCTTGTGGGTGGTATTATTGCACTTTGGTGCGATAAAATCCCACGTCAACTAATGTGTTCATTAAAATATGAAAACGTTCGATTGGTTAAATTCGTTTACAAAGGATCCCTAGATAAATCACTTTCTTCTTGAAGTTGAGATAGTTTGTCAATACAGTTAAGCAAAAAACCTATTCGTGAATGCTAGGTCCCTTCAAGGTATCAAACACTCTAAACTTAAGTGTCTCTCTCCCCAATATCAAAAGAATTATGTCTGCTTTTATATCAATCAAAGCTCAAATTGTAGCTAGGAACAAGTGGTCAAAGATGAGAGGATATCGAAGATCCTCCTTTATATTTATGATTAACAAAGTCATAGGGAACATAAGAATCCTTACCAACCTTCACTGAATGTCTTCTATGATCCCCATAGGCTTTTTCATATACAAATATGCTAGCTGGATGGTCATGGCAATAGGGAGAATCTTAGAGAAACCCAGTCTTTAGCAAAGATTGTATGGAAAGATTGAGATAGTAGCACCCAAATCTATTAACCCTTTTCTATAGATGTTGTCTCTAAGGTGGCAGCCATCACAAATGAACTAGGATCCTTTTTTTGTGGGTATCTTGTTGAGGATGATGTCAAAAGTAGTCCTTGCTAGTTTCATTCTTTCATACTCCTGGGTAGTATATTTCCTAGTGAAGAGAGTGTTCAAGTAATTTAACCATGTTGGAATCTCAGAAAGTTCATCTAAGAAAGGACTGTCAATGTGAAATTTCCTCATAACTTCCTTAAACTTCATGAACTTGGCATCTAACTTTGTTTCATAAGACATTCTTAGTATGGGGACTTGGCTTCTAAACTAGCACATCAAGAACATCAACATCAACTTGTACTTTCTCAACATCATGTGCTTTATCTACGCCTACATCAATTGTAGTGTCATGCTCCTTCTCATTTTCCATCATCACTGTGTCATAATTGCAAAATTAATAAGAATGGTGATTGGTGTACTAGAGGAGGAGGTGCATACATGCTTCCTGAACCTGAAGAAATGACCTTCAACTACTCAGGATGTTTAGGATTATTTTGGGACTGCCCAACGAAGGTTTATGTAGGAGGACATAAAGAAGCAGAGAGTTGAGCAAATTGTGAGTCAATGGGTATGTTTATTGATTTGAGAGCATCATCTATAGGTTGGAAATGATAGAATATTGAGATTGCAGGATATTTTATATGGTAGATAAGTTACAACTATTGCATGCAGGAATGGTTGGTTGTGGAATTTGGGTCACTTGATTTGGATTTTGAAGTTGTTTCCCTTGATTGTACCCACATTTATGCATTTCTCTTGATTATTCATTTGTGCTAGTTGATGTTGTGATGCATTTTTTGCTCTTGGTGGATTACCATACTGCAAACTAGGGTGGTTTCCAGCTTGGTTGGGATTGTAGTAGCCTTATGTAGGAATGATGTGGATGGATTTGAGGTACTTAAGACCTTCTTCATCATGTACTTGGGCATTGTTAACCATGACATTATAGAGGATTTGGGCAGATGAGGGTGAGTGGTCATAGTTTTTCACACTTCACAACATTGATCTCTAGACTTGACTTGCTATTGTAAATGGTGTAGCTGTCCTTTTCTCTCATATGTGTTAAAAGAATACTCCAGTTGTCTCACTTCAAGATCAACTTCTTTAGAGACTCTGCTATGAATTTGAATTTAGAATTGTCTTCCACCTTGGCCACCTTGAGGGCACCTCCATGTATTCTACCAAATGAGACTGGTTTTCATACCTATTTCGATGACTTCCCATGCATTGTCACAATTTTGGAACATGAAATATTCTCCATGTGAAGAATCTAGGAATGACTCAGTGTTGTCATCAGCACCTCTATAGAGGGTCTCTATCAGTTGCACCTGTGAGATATCATGATGTGGGCATCAGTGAAGGAGTTCCTTAAATCTTTCCCAGGCTTCATCAAGAGATTACCCTGGAACATGAAGAGTTGTGTGATTGGGACTTGGATTTGAGTGGTGAGGGACGTAGATAGTACTTTTCTAGAAATATTTCTTGTAAACCCCCCCCCCAAGTCATGATGTTGTTCCCCTCCATGGCATTGTACCAATTTCTGGCATTGTCCATTGATGTGTACTCTAACAATTAAATTTTAAGGGTGTCTTCAGACACGCTGGGTTGCTTGTACTAAGCATAAATATCTGCAAAACACCACAAGTGATCTTGGCAATTATCACCTCTATTATTAATGAATGCACTGCTTTGCGACATGATAATCAACTATGAGAAGATCTTGAACTGTAGGGTGGTGATAAGATGAACCACCAGATAATGTGCTTCAGTAGCTTTAGAGATTGAGAAGTCCTTAAGTTGCTTGTACTATGCATCTTGAAGGGTAGGCCTCTCTGGACCTATTACCTTCTTCTATGGAAACTATTATCTCCTTAAGAAGAACCACTCTTTGGGATACTAGAGCCAGATTCATTATGTGGTTGATCTCTTCCTCATCCATCCTATTCTTATGTGCTCAGTTAATGCAGTGGAAAATCATGTCGATCTTTGGAACAAATTCAAAGGGTGTGGAGTTTACGCTTTGGGATCACCTCGTGCACCACTAGTACCTAAAAGGAGAATAGACAAGATCATATTTGAGGAAGAAAAGTTCAAGTAGATTTGGATTAACTATCAATTGAAAAGGAAAATCCTAATTGTTTAAAACAATGGGGTTCATATGCTATTATGTTGACCCTAGAAATGGTACCAAATTTTAGTGTGAGTTTTTATGCACTAATAAATTCTTTAAGGTAGATTATCCTAGGTTTAAACCTTTTTCTACAATGCAAATAACTCTCCTACAAACGGGTGGATCAATTGTAGTGTAGCAAAGGGTTGAACGCAAGAAACAATATACTTAAGACATTTCTTTGAACCAATTCTTGAGAACAACATTTAAAACAAGGTTGTGAGGGTCATTATAAGGTTATGGTTGAATTGAAGTTTGCAATGTAGGAAATGATTAAAAATGGATTGACAATATGAAAGAGACATTGGGGCATTTGAATTTTACCACAATCACATATGTACTCATCTTAACTACGTAATCACAACTAGATAGACTTGGACCAAGAGAACTCACCCCCATTTTGGACCATGAGTTGCGTTAGGATTGAATTCCATGTGGGCTTGAGGTATCATTACCAATTAATATAACTCATTTGTCCTACAAAATTCTTTCTGTGATCACATTTGGAATCCTACACTTTCACTCAAGAATCTGATCCTAATTTTTGTAGTCTCCATGATTAGGATTATATTAATCATGCTAATGAAATGGTCAGTTCAACCAATAAGCCATTAAATGAATGAAGAACCATCAAATTACTATAAATACTAAGTTCGATAACAATTAAGATAGTTAAGGATGATGGTACTACTCCCCATGCCCTCAATCCATAACAAAAGCACAAATGCAAGAAAGGAGAGAAGAATCCATGTCACTTACCAGAGAAGAAGTAAGCAGTCAGAGGTCTCTGGCTATGAATCTCTGCTCCTGTAGCAAATGGTCGGGTATACTCTACGAAGAGAATCCCATCCCTCCTTTTTCTTTGCTCTTTGCACCAAAACATGGATACAAATTTAGTGTGACGTCCCTGGGTAGTTAGGCCATGTATTCTATTTATTTAGGTGGATTTTTTTACTCCAAATTGAGCCAGTGGTTGTGTTTTTTCCTATTTGATGCACTGGTCAGGCGACCAAGAAGCAGGTCAGCCAACTGACCTTCAAGTGGTGTGTCTTATGGTCTTCTTTTCGACTGGACGACAAAGTGGATCAACCGACCCTCTCTTTGAAGAGTCTCTAAGAGAATAAATAGGTCGCACAATCCATGAGGTGGATTGATCGATCATTTTGCCACCCAAAATATTGTTGATTGGTGAGATGGTCAGTCGATTAGACTCTACTCATGGTAATTGTGCTACATGTAGATTGGCTGGCTGATGTGGCAGTTTAGCCAACCAATTAACCTCCAAAAATATTCAGTGTTTTATTGATCTTGGGAATGAATTTTTGATTGACCAACCAGTGAAGTAGGTATGTTGAACTAACTCTTACTTTGGAGGTGTCTTAGATGGTAGGGTTGATCGGTCAACCAGAGTACTTGGTCACCCAATCAGCTCAATGGATCTATGTTGAATAGCTCTATTTTGCCTTCCAATTCCTTATAAACTTGAATTATATTATTGGAGAAGAAGTTCCAACATGCTCTCAAGCTGAGTTGTGCTTTTTTTGCATAGGAATGATAGTTCTCATAAAAAAAGTCCTAATATTCTAAGAACAAAATCAAACAATAAACTATGCAAAATGACAAGCAAAAGCTAATTAAATTGAGTAAAGATAATCTAAAAATTGGATCGAATATATGATGAATATGCATTCAGCGATGCAACCTCAATCATGCATTTGATCCCTGATCATATCTGGACTCACATACCACTATAGCCTGAATGGGCTCACTCCTATGGGGATTGAGGTCAAGTGGGTTGCCTACCAAGTGCATGATTGACTTTAGGGGGATCATGCCCCACTGTAAATGTAAACACTCTGGACTGTCACCCAAGTCTCTAGTAGAGTTTTAGGAATGAAGAATGGCCCCATAAACCACCAATTGCCTTAACTATGCACTTTGTGTTCAGTCACACAAAAGTTGGGATCAACTTCCAGACTGGTCACTCATCCTAGTATTATTCCAATCTAAGCACGCTTAAGTATGGAGTTCTTAGTGATGGGATCCTTGAAATGGAGGTGCACTTTAATGATATGGCTATTCCAATCATTCCTTTAAGATTGTTTTATCTGAGGCCTCAAATTTTTGGATGCTACAATATCCCTCACTTAAACTCTTGACGTACTCATCAAGGCTCAATTATATGGCCTCATAATATTTCCCCACTTCAGTGCAGACCTAGAATGGTCCATGGACACAAGTTCTCAATCATAGAATACCAGCACAAGGGTGGCTACATCACCATAGACAGCCCTTTACAACATGCCTGGACTACGCGGCTCAAGGCTGGCATGCCACATGCTCATGTGGGCCCCACCTACTGGAGGGGTTTTTTCTCTGATACCATTTGTAAATGCTCAGGCTCATGGTATAAAGCTCTAGTAGAGTTCACGAATGTCCCCATAAACTACCACTGGCCTTAACTGCACACTTTGTCCTCACTCATGCACAAGCCAGGATCAACTTCTCGATTGATCACCCATATCAACACTACTTCAATCTAAGCATGCTTAACTATGGAGTTCTTAGTGTTGGGATCCCTAAAAGGGGGTGCGCCTTGGTAATATGGATAGCCCAATTATTCCTTTTAAGATCATTTTATCTAAGGCCGCAAACCTTAGGATGTTATAGTAGACTAGTCTACAGTTTAACCGTTCGAACCACCCCAAATCCAGGAAGTTGGCATGTGCACCATACATGCACTATGCATTTACCCATTCTTGACATGCCCATGAAGTGTCACTTAAATGCACTTAGAAAGAAGGAAAGACACATACCATATACATGGCCCACTTTCCTTGCTTTGACTGATCAACATCATGTTGTTTAGATGTACCCAGAGGCCTCTAGAAGGGAGGGCATCCACTTGGTAAAAACCTCACTTGCACCCAATATCCTTTTAACTCGGGGTAGGATCCACTTAGACCCTAACCCTAGGTAACCACCTTATCCTCTATAAATACAAACCCCAACAATAATTTATAGAGTTAGATGTAACAAAATTAGATCCAAGCCGCAGTATAGTAGAACAAGACCCCAAACCATGCCCCTGGGGTGTATAATGCCAAGAAAAGACAATTCCTTTGAGAAAACCTGAGCACCCCATCTCCTACCTCGAAACCCTATATTGAATCCCAGTTTCCTTAAAATAGAAAAGGGAACGAGATCCATCTTTGTTGTCTATAGTGTTTGAGAAAGGTACAATCAGTCTATGCACAATGTAGATACCTTCCCTCATCCCTAATTTTAATTTTGTAGTTGTGTGATGATATGATCACCCAAGATCAATGATATCACATATGAAGTTTCTATGCTAACTTCTCTTTCATGTCCTTCTAAATTACTTTTAGCACATAGTATCATTATATATAAAAGAAAAAATGGCCTACCTCATTGGGATTAGGGATATTGAAAGGGATTTGTGTAGTGCCTAACGCCTTTCCCATGGATAACCTAATGCCTTACCTTTTCCTTTGTTTACCTTTTACCCTATCCACCTATTTTCCAAAGAATTTTTTAGTTTTCTTTATTTTCCTCATTAATGTGGTGGTAACTTTGAATGTATGACCCTACCATAAAAATCCATTATGGTTCTTTTAAAATCCATCAAAACCACACTCATGGAACTATAATGGTGTGAAATAAATTAGGGTTCAGAAATACAATCTTTAATCATTGTATCAAGAAACACATCATGATACAAATTTATAACACATCTTCCGTTACTTCTCTCACACCATTTCGTATGAATCATCATCATGCCATATGCTTCAAAAATAATCTCATACTCGAGCATTTACCCTCATCAACGCTTGCTACATATACATTGTTACATACCATTCAGATACCATCATATTATTGGTCTTTTTATTACAAATCATACTTTTCAATGGCATTAGGACCTACAACAATATCATCATATAAGATGTATGTTATAATATACCATGTGTAGAATAGGTTTATTATACATTTTCATGACTTATTTCATCTAAATTCCATCAGTTATAAAGTACTCTAAATGCATACACATACTTAGCACACTATTAATATCTCTACTCACATTCTTATGAATTTCATCAACAACATTGAGTTTCTTTCTTGTAATTCAATTAAGGTACATTCAATTATTGACATTCGCTAGCCCTTTATATAAATAATAATATTCATTATTATAACGCAGCTCAACGTATTTGGGTTAGGGTTAAGTTCTATGTCCATCTAGTTGATTCCTTGGTTTTCCCTTCATTTTAGATTTAATTCTCATAGCATATTTCATTTCATGTACACCACTAATCTAGGGATCATTCATTCTCAAATTACTTATATACAATGTTTCTTTCTCTGTGAGATCCTTCATAATTACATCAAGTGTATTTACATAAATTTTTAAGTCCAAATATAGATTCAATAATTAAATTAAAAATTGTATTATAATTTTGTTATTAATTTTTACCCATTACTTATCATGTTGATTCAATTTACCCTTTATCATTTCCGTTCTTGCATTTGGATACTTGTATTTTAGATTGTTTACCTCCCAATTTCATTTATGTAAATAAATCATAAACTTCTATTTTACAATATTATTCAATTTAAGAAGTAGAATATATTACCAATACTTATAATCATTCATTGTTTGTTGTTTATCTTCTCAACTTATTATTATATTATTTATGGAAGAAAAAACTTGCACCCATGTGATATTTACTGTTTAACCCTTAAATCATACTATAATAGATGCATTAGGGTTATACAATATTAATAAAACTTGTTAGCTTCAACTAGGTAAAAATACTTAATCTAGTGTATCCCTTTATTTCTACAATATCACATCAAAAGTTAGGGGTTTACCTCACATATCCATCCTATTAGTGGATTTTACATTTTTTATAAGTAAGCTTAGTTTATTACATATTTATACATCATCATAAACACCTCATTAATCATAAAACTCATCAGGGTGTAATAAGATTTGTTAAGCTTATTCACAAGACATGGAGATCCTAATTTCCATTACCATTCAATACATACATTAATTACAAGCATACATATTTGCATGGACTTGCTAGAGTCAATTCCTCAACATTAACTTTTAACAGTGATAACCCCATTTCAAACCTTAATATCTACCCTCATACACAAAACATACTTAAATTTACAAATATTTAATCATAACAATTAACAAACAAAATTTAGTTTGTGCTTATTAAATTCAAACTAAATTTTATACAACTCAACTTGATTTCTAAGCATCTTATTCATTTATACTAATTTAATTTATATTATCACAAAATAATATATACCATTAAATTTAATACAATTTGGTTTACAATCATAATATAAAAGAAGTTCATAAAATATTGATCTAAAATAAAAGGTATTTAATTACCCAATAGCCTATAAATGCAAGCAATAAGCCCAATAATTTTTAATTGGACTAGGCTTTTTACATGTTAAATATATGAAAAACAACTTAACCACTCACCTCATATTGTATTAACCTCAAATATTAATTCAATGCCTCAATTTTGAGAAATCCCATTATTTCCCAAGGATTCAAATCCTTTGTTGCTCATTTCCACTTAAGAACCCTAGAAAATGAGGAATTGAGAGAAAGAAAGATAAAAGGAGATTATTTGAGATCCTTTTGATCTGAACGAAAGTAAATTCTAACATCAAACAAATCAGAGGAAAATCACTAAATAAAACAAACTAAATAAGATTAATTTATTTGATTTCTTCAATCTAGAAAGGTAAAACTCTAAAATAGCTTCTTCCACTTCAATCTCCTATAAAAACTCTAGTTCTTCACGAATCTCTTAGAGGTCTAGATGGAATCACAAATTATGAGATATACGAGTATATTATGTTATAAATATATTTCATCTAAGGTTCTTGGTATACTTGCAAATAAGTCCAACATTTTATATTTTCCAACAACAACCGCCGACTGAATTTTCATACTAACATTCTAGTTTACCATGTATCTTTGGTCGTAAGAACACAATGATTGTCTGAAATTTGTTGAAGGAACTCAAGAAAACCATAGGTGATATCATAACTAATATATGGTCAATTGAATTTACCCAGCACAATTCCACTTGATCTTATGGTATATTTTTAGATAGTTTTAGTTAGTTTAAGTCAATTGATGACAAATTCAACCAATTCAAAAACCAAACCTAGAACTGCATGCCAACTTAGGGTTTGTTTTTAATTTGAAGTATGTTATATACATGGTTTGTTTAGTATGTATCATATAATATGCTTGGTATACTTGCAAACAAGTGCAAACAATTTATTTTTTATTTTTCTAGAACATCGACTAAATTATCATCCTGAAATTCCAATAGACCATTTATTTTTTGTCATCGAGAACATCATGGCCGGATGAAATTTTTTATGTCACTCCATATGAACAAAATTACTATACTGACATATTTTTTAGTGAGCTATATTTAGGGAAAACAATTACATCCGACCCTACAATCTATTTTGAGTCAATTTGACTCATCTAAGGACAAATTCAACCAATCCAAAACCCAAACCTAGAACCTCAATCCCACTTACGGATCTATTTTTCAATTTAAAATATGGTATACACATAATTCCAAACTAAGTTGGGATTCATTCTTGTTTCACACTTGCATCAGAAAACCCTTAAAATGCCCCAAATCATGATGTTAACAATTAATGTTTGTATCAACTATACTAATCTAATTATTACCAAGGCTTTATTACATATAAAAGATCTAATGAAAAAATTATTAACATCATACAAATAAATTAAATTATTATTTCAACATCAACTTAATTTTAGCTCCAATATCAAGATTTTATTCAATGTGATTAGATTGTTCCCAGAATAATCCCATAACCTTAATTTTAGCTCCAACTAAGGTTTTTGCTGGACAAACTATGAGTATTTCTAGCCAAAGGATGTTCATAATATCCCTAAAATTATAAAAAGTCATAATTAAATTAATATTTGTTAATAAATACTAAAAAATTAAACAAATTAAGCATACAATTAACTAAGTAAACCCCATTTATGTTATTAAGTTGAAATTGAGTCATTATTGTTTCTACTCTTCATTTAGAATTTTGCTAAATTCAAGATAAGAGTGGAAGGAGAACAACACACATAATCATGTACTCTCACAATATATTATACATTTAACCAAATATTTGATCCCTCTTTGTCATTAGTACTTGAATATCTATATATTGTTTAGCTCTAAAATTATTGGTATAAGATAAATATTTCATTTATCAATATCATTATATTTGTTTTAAAGTCAAAAGTATTATTTATCCAAATATAATCCATGTATTAGATTAAGGATCCATGTAATATTCCTGTCATGTTCACTTTAGTACTTGTAACATGTTTTACATATTGTTATAATTATTTTTAGTGTTTAACTAGATTTTTATGGAGAAAGTATCTTCCTTAAATATTATCATTAGTTCTTTATTTTTTTTCTTTTACAATTAAAATTTATACTTAACTCTTATTCATTAAGGACTGTTCTCATGATATTTAGCTTATTTCATCACTTTCTACTCAATCTCTCTTTCTATATTCATTTCCTTATTTTTGTGTATCTTTTTAGCATTCTCTCTCTCTTTAATTTTGTGTTCTCTTTATCTCCATAATACATATTATTCTACTCCCAAACTATCTTAATATGGATGTTTTATCATATCATCTAGAATAAGTACACTCTGTCAAATCCATACTTGCTTACCCCTATACTTGGATACTTGATAAGAGTACCCAAAGACCGAATTCAGTCAATATACATCTCACTTACTTTATATTCCATTCCATGTTATCTAAGTTATAGTTCCTATTGTCCATGTAGGGTCTCCTAACCTAAGGTTGGATACTTGTTGTAGATACCTCCCTTTTGATGAACATAAATATCATCCTTTAAGAAAACCTATATACCTAAACCCAATTCAGAAACCAAACACCATAAACATGGTTGAAAAAATGGACAAGAAACATAGGCAAATTCTCATCTTCCATAAAACCATATAAACAACTCTAAATCAAATAAAAATCCACATATTCATTTATCAACCAAACCCATTTATTTCCATTAAATACTAAATCAAATTGTAAATTCATATGCAATTCAATTTACATCATACGAAATTTACATAGAAGAGTCAAACTTGGTACGCAAACCCATCTACAAAGTGGGACTACATGGAAACATAATATAAATTATTCTATATACATCTTCTTTATCATGGCCTCTCAACTAGACAAAATTATATATAAAACATTTCAAATGATCACATGGGACTCATATAGAGCCTCACTAAGTGGAAATTTCCCATTCCAACTATGCAACATGTAAGATTAGCAATTAAGTATATTTGAACTTTAAGGAGATTGGAAAATACTATTTTAAAAGATGAAAATATAGTTTTTGACATGAAATTATCCTAAAATTATGATAGTAAACTAATTAATAAATAATTTTATCATTTAGATCAAAGGAATTGTCTAATTACACGTCCAAAGTATACCTATTAACTGATCAAAATTACTAAATAGTTCATAGCTATGATCTTATTACATGTGATACAACATAATAAGATAAACAAGGTTTGAGTCTAGTTATGCACACTTTAGTATTGATACAACATCTATGACACCTATTCCAGTTGGATCAAGAACATACCTACAGTCTTAAAGTTGTAGTGCACTAAATAAATGCTTAAAAAATAAAACTATTCTCATAACAATTACATATCCAACATCAACAGAATTTGAATAGAAAACATGTCAAAGATGAAACAAAGTTCACTTATAATACAACATTTACTAGTCAGATTTCATACCAAGCAGATATGGGTAAGACAAAAAAAGTATCTTATAATATAAGAGTAACCAGTCTTCACATATAAGAAATATATACAATAACAAAATATTCATCAACTATTTGTATATGGAATATAACACATGGACATTTCATTTTCCCACATGGCTTGTCATGTTTTATTTATTTTTCGCAAAAATATTTTTTCCATACCTCAATAAGTAGAAGTTGACATGCATGCTTCTTAACAAACAATGTTATGTCAAGAGGTTGCCTAAAGAGTCTAAGTTAGGGAACTTAGCCTCTCATCACATACTCATATCGAGTATGTGAAATAGGTACAAGCACCGCAAAATACAACTTCTCAAAATATATCCTATTTCACATTACACATATCCTTGTAGTATGTTCATTATGGACATATACTTTAAAATCAGAATACTTAGGGCCATGACCACTCACCATGTGATGCGTCCCTGGATGTGGTGGTATAACCTTCAAGATTTAGATCCATACTCCAAAAATACTTTTCATAATTCCAAAATTGCTATAAGAAAATTTGTATCATTTCCTTAGCATGGACCTCAGGGAACCTAACTAGGTGAATTCATCATCTTGCATTATAGTATTGTTGTTCATCTTAAAGAGATTTTGGATCAATATTTATCATTTATGTGTATCCCCATGCAACTATAATGACATAATCAGGTTAGGGTTAGTTAGAAAGATGACTATAATCATCATAATAAGCAACACATCTATATATAACTTTCAACATAGGTTTATTTCTCACTATCATAGCATTTCAAATGAATTATCATCACTGGTCCATCTACCTTAGACATAATCTCAAGTATATCATAATTAGTGTTTATCAGATATACATTATTACACACCATTTAAATCCCATCACATTTCTCACCATCTTGTTCTCATAGTTACATTGGGACCCACAACAATGTCAATACATAAAATATATCTTGTTACTGATCATACCAAAATTTGGTTTATTGTACATTAGATGGTTTATTACATTTGAACTCTTATTGTTATAAAGTGATCCAAATTTATAAACTCTCTTAGCATGCCATTAACATTGCATTCCATTTTCTTATAATTGTCACTCAACAACCTTGATTTTTTTTCTCTTCTAATTAAAATAAACTATGTTCATTTATTTATGTTCACATATCTTTTATAATATAATATTTTTCATTATTGTCTAACTCATTATATTAGGTTTATGTTTAGGTTCTTAGGTCCAACTATTTAATTTTTTAATTTTCTCTTCATTTTATATTTGTTCATCTTAAACTATTACATATTCACTACTACTTTAGAGGTAAGCTATTGTCAATTTACTGAATATAATGTTTTTTATCATTAAAATCTCTCATAATTTGATTTAATTATGCTTCCTTTGATTCAGGTTAATGCAAATATACTTGGAAAAAAAAACTAAAAATCCCTTATACATGTTTCATTAATGTTTCTCCATTACTTATCTTCCCAATTCAATTCACCTTTTATCATTTCCCTTCATGCATTTGATACTTATATTTCATTTGATTTAACTACCATTTAGTATTTTATAACTAAAAGCATACAATTACATTTCTAATATAAGTATAAAACTTAAGAAGTAGAATATATTGACTTTACTTCTACTCCTATTTTAGTAATTATACATCTTTTCAACTTGATATTATGTGATTTATAGAAAAGACTTACATTTCTATGAGATTTACGACTTGATCCTAAAATCATACTATAAAAGGTGCAATAATGAAATTTTGTACCTTCAGTTAAAGTAACAATATCAAATTAAAGGTATATCCATTTACATGATCATATCCAAAGTCAGGGGTTTACATATCCTGTCCATTTTATTAATGAATTTTAGGGTTTTCATGAAGTTGGATTATATCATTACGTTTTTATAGATAATAAAAAACACCTCATTAATCACAAATCCCATTAGGGTGTGTGGATATTTTTAATTGTATTCACAACATATTGAAACCCTAATTTTCATTACCATGCAACTTATAATTAATTATAAGCATACAACATTTATTAGCTTATTTGAGACCATTACTCAATATTAATTCTAGATATGGATATTCCCTATTTGAAACATTTATATAGGCCCTCATACACAATATATACTTAAATTTTACCAAATGACCAATAATAAAAATCAAGGAACCACAATTAATCCATGCTTGTTGAATTCAAGCTGCACTTTACATGTCAACTCATTCTCTGATCATCTTATTCATTTTGGATGAATTTAAGAAATTAACATAAAATAATGTATCATTAAATTTTCCTAGAATTTATTTTATATATCATAAAATGTATATAATAAATAATGAATATTGAATCCAAAACAAGATGTATTCAATTCCCCAAGATTCCTCGCATTGATCACCCAATAAAGCTAGAAATGCAAGCAATAAGATCATTGATGTTATCAAATATAATTAGGATTTTTTCATGTTTAGATATATGAAGAGGGGCGAAAACACTCTTCACATTTTTAAGAACCTAAATAACATAGGTCATGGTTTTAATTTTTATAAATTCCATCCCTAATATTCAACTTCTTTCTTGCTCCTTTACACTCAAGAACCCTAAAAACGAAGGAATTGAAGAAACAAAGAGAAAAGTAAGTCATTTGAAGTTCTTTTGATTCAAATGAAAGGAATTTTAGAAATCATAAAAGCGGGAGAATAATCACCTACTAAACCACATAATGGGGATGAGCATACTTGATGCTATCAGTTCTAATAAGGTAGAACTCTATGTCATATTCAACAACATCTATCTTCTCCAAAACCCTAGTCCCCCCTCTCTCAAAGATTTTAAAGATCTATATAGACTAATAGATTATGAGAGATATGTGGATGTTAGATTACTAATATATACCATCCAAGGTGATTTGTATGCTTGCAAGAAAATTCAAACATTTTACCTTTTATTTTTTCTTCTAACAATAGTTGACTAAGTATTCATCATGAAATTCCACCAAACATGTGTTTTTGGCCATCCAAAACACTCTGGTCATGTATAATTTCTTGGAATATTCCATACAGCCAAAAATATTGTATGAAATTATATTTGGTATACTAGACTACATAGAACAATTCCATATGTTCCATTAAAAAAAATCCATATGACGCCATGGTCTATCTGAGTCAAACTTCGACTCATTTAAGGGCATATTCAACCAATCAAAAGTGCTACAACCTCAAGCCCTCATAAGATCTTTTTAATCTTAAATATGTTAGAAAATAGATTCCAAAACAAGATAAGAATTGTGGAGGTCACAAATGTAGCAAAAGAAAAAGAAAATCTCTATGTTTCCCATAAGAAAATCTTATCAACAATGATGTATACAAAAAGAGGGTGTGCAAGGTATACCTTGTCGTGGAGAAAATCTAATTATGTCCTCGCATGTGGTGTGTGTTTCTTGTAATGGTCCTCGAGTATGTACTCCAAATGTATTTGCACTATGCTTATGTCTCTACATAGTCCATGTAAATGATGGGAACTTTGGCGGAAAGGAGAAGCCTCTCGCTTGGTGGCGTGCTAGCATAATAGTCATTCTCATTCTCTCTCTCATGGACAATGACATCTAGGGCTCATGTACAACAACGTGCAAGTGTGACTTGGTCATCATGCCCCTTTAAATGGAGAGGCTAGGAAGCAAGGTTTCCAAAAAAATGGGAAACAAAAGGGAAGTTGTTGTATTTAAAGTGGCCCTCTCAAAAACACCTAATTAGTCATTCAACTAAGTCATAAGATTCTGGAATATGCTATTAATTAATTAATCAATGAATCACATTAATTGATTAACTAAATTTCAGTCACCCAACTAGCAAATCCAACTGATCATTGGGGTCTAGTCGATCAAATTATCATATAAGTCAATAATTTTAAATCCAATCAATTACCTTAAACCTTTTAGCCAATTGTGTTGGATTTTATTTCATTATCATTCTATTTGATTACTTAAATATTTAAGTGATCAATATAACTTGAAACATTTCCAATCATGTCTACAATTATACTCCTATTCTAGTGTGTCATATGTGTGTGCCCCTATAAGCTCCAACTTTACGTTAGTAGTGATGTCCATAATCACATTGTGAATTCACATGCATTGGTTGGTATCTAGCAAGACATCATTTCCACCAAATTAATTGGAGAAGTTGGAGAGGAACTTTGACCTAGTATTGCGAATAATGTTGCAATGATTGTATAAACCCTTTGTCTCTAATATCCATATTGACTCTGAGGCATGGAAATGTCATTCAATTAATATTCCATTTTTGTTTCTTTATATATAGTAGACTTTTGAGATACATATGATATCGATATCATATATTGACTCATAAGAGTATGGTCATCATTTCATATAATAGTATAGATATCACCTTTAGCATCAGTTGGAATAGCCCTATAACATCGGTTTTTTAATGACACCTAAGTGGGCAATACTACAACTAAGGACCTTCTACGGTGATTTTTTGGGAACGGCAAACTGACGACATAGAGCTAGCTTTGGTTGCTATGAAAATAGAAATTGACAACTCAACCAATGACTCAGAGTGATATTAGTGTCATGGAATCACTCTGTGTCGTCAGTTCCAAGCAAGCAGCCCACATTATAACCAAATTGTGTTGTCGGATTTAGTCTAAAAACTGACAATGCAGAGCAACATGATTTTTTTGGGAAGCACAATCATGTTGTGGGTTGGGTAGCATGGTCAAGATATTTGGCACACCCATTTTACTATAAGGTAGATGTATCATCAGTTTCAGTAAAAAAATGATGACGTTGATATATAGTGTAAGGTAGATGTGTCGTCAGTTCAATCACCAAAACCAATGTTGTACTTCCTTACCAAGTAAACCTTTAAATGATAAGGGTATATGTATCATCAGTTTTAGTTTAAAAAATGATGCTACATATCTACAACATCAGTTTTTTTTTTAATAGCCAACGCCATGGTTATATTCTTAAAAATAGCATGTCTACAGACATGTTGTCCAGTTGTTCAGTGGGATGCAAAACTTACACTCTATTATAACTATAGGTTCCATCCTATGTTTAGCTTAGAACAGATCAGTACACCTGAAAAAATGTAATAAAAAACACATACTCATAATTCATCCTCCCAGACACATTTCATTCTTCAATTCTATTCTCTTCAACACTTAATTCCATTCTCATGCACATAGATGATTTAGAAAACACGTATATAATTCCATTCTCCATTTTCATTTTCATTACATGTACAAATGTGATTCTCATTATATTCATTTAATTTTAAATTCATTCACACACATGCATATATACACACATCACTCACATATGAACCAACCATTCACTCACATCCAACTTGAAGTTGCAAAAAGTCGTAACCATCACATGTATATAGAAATAAATGACATGAAGGTTTAGAAAACTCCTATTCTATACCAATCATATTCAAGGTTGACTTCCTTGACAAAGGTGTGCTCCCGCTCTTCTTTTATCTCATCTTTTGTATAGGGCTCTATCGTATCAAACACCTACAGAGAGAATGACAAAATCAAGAGTTATATTTAATTTTTTTCATATTATCAAATGAGGCTATTTACTTATGATGATCAGATTATATAAATTACATTTTGTATACAATGGATGCATGGTGTCTCCTGTCTGATAATTAGATCCATATACTGCATCATGTAGTAATGCATACCCAACCATTGTCTGGTATGAGGCTCTATTAAATTATAGTTATGCCAAATGGTAATAAATAAAAGTAGACATAGTTGGCATATGTAAGCATTGGAGCCAGAAAACTACCTCAACATCCCTTCCCTTAATGATTTTTTTGTCTTATCTACCTTTCCTATGGAATTTTTGAATTGTTTTATATCCCTATAATTTAAAGTAACACATTAATTGAATTAGTAAATAGTCATGTAATTAACGATGCAGACATTAAAATATATTGATGGATATAAAAATTTTCTCACATAAATAATGCCTTTTCATTGTGTGTCTCCCACTATCTACTTCCTTACCTGAAGGATTAGATTATATGCAGTTAGAATCTCAGGGACAATTACCAACAACACCCAATGACTATTACTGAGTGAAAAAGGGAAAGAAAAAGAAAACTCAAAATTCACTATGAAATGTAATTTGTAAGTCAAAAATGTAAAAAAGTGTCTGAAACTTACCAAACATTGAAAGGAGTTATAATCATGCTCTTTATCTCATTACCAAAATATTTAAATACAGTGGATCAGTAATCACTAATAGGTTTTGGGTCTTTACCTTCATGGTTGAGCAATGATGGAAGTAGAAATTCCACATTGGTTACTGTGAACTCTCCACACATCCTATATAAGTGGCTGCAAAACATATATGTGTGCATTAATATATAAGAAAAAAGATCAACATATATTTTCACATCTATAGAATGAGGTATTTAGCCATAATATCTCACCATATCCAAATTTCTATCGTAGTTGTATTCAACCAAGCATAAGTAAACAGCTCCACAACATATTGTAAGAATACACTAGTAACGTGAGCTTGAACTGTAGTGTCCTCCTTAATATGGATCATCATAGTCAACCATTCTTATAAGTCACTTAGCCATAGTACCAACCCCTCACCTAGGACCTAGCGAGTCGACTATGTCCTTTGCAATCCAAGTAGGTAGTTGAATATCTAGAAGAGGAAGTGGAGGAAAAACTGTAGAGGGTTTCTTAGGTGTTGTGATCTGCATATATATATATATATATATATATATATATATATATATATATATATATATATATATATATATAATTCTCATATCAGTTGCCAATTATATAGATAAGTAGAAAAGAATCACAAATACAAATGCAATGGAAATTTAGCAAACATTGTTACAGATAACTCTCGCTTGGGCCACTGAACCACACCGCCTTCTGCATCACCTATCATCTCATGGTTGGGTGGGCATGTAGCAGTGGTGTCTATTTCCTAGCATTGGAGACAAGATTGATAGACACACAAACCAAATCGGCGGGCATTGGAAGACCATGAATCATGTCACCTTGAAGGGGTGGGTAAGCCCGCCCAGTGCAATGACATATTCTTCTAATAAAATATGACATGGCCTCAACGTCTACAAATTTATATATAGTGTTATATGCACCAAAATATAAACATATTATAAATTCACCTAAAAGACTATTATATCACAAAAAGACTTACACTAAGAGTTCTAGTCGGGGAGTCCATGAGATTACTCCCAACCACCTCTATCGTAGGGGGGTCCACCTCATATGAAGAGTTGGGCGGCACAAGCACTGTTTGAGGAGGTTGACATTGAGAAGCATGGTATTGTCTCATTGTGTCTTCTATTCTCTCTACAATCATGTCTTACACCTACTCTTATGATCAGACTTCTTTCTTGATAGCTTTTTGCTTCTCTGATGACCCAAAGAGGGATCTTATATCAACACCAGTCTCAGAAGTCCTATTAGGGATAGGATGCTCTAGAGTACCCCGAGAAACCGTCAATTCATTTCTTTAGCCCTTAGGGACGAACTTTCCATCTTTTCTTTGCTTGAACAGATCCTACTAATAATCATCAATAGCATGGGTTAGTAAAATATAACAATCAAGGTCAGAAATGAACATGCACTCTGAGAGTTGAACTTTACCATTTTTACAGCCACCTCAATGGTTGCGGTTGGGTATTTCTCTAGATCAAATTGTCCTTGCAGCTATTCACTCCTCATAGCGAAGTAAAGGTGCATGAGTACTAGAAGATTCATCAGACCTAGGAGTAGGCTACTCAGAAGAAGACGCTTCCAATCTCTTTTGCCTCTACATTACGTAGCCACCTCGACCCAAGTTGTGGTCGTGCACCTTCTTTACGCACCTTTATTTTTTAGCAACATGTAAATCCTTGTTAGTACAAACCATATGTTAAATATGTAATACATTACAAATACATTGAATTCATCTAATTAATCATAATAATATATGTACAACTAAAGGAGGCTTAATACCTAGAATTTCATCTGTTTGTATTGATGCAAAAAATGCTTCCCACACCTTCATGTCAACATAGACCCATTACTTAGTGGTGAACTTCTTCTTATTTCTCATTATGTATTCTCTTGTCTGATTTATCCTATAATTCCTTAATAGCCTCCCAGAGCATTGCATCACCTTTACGGCGTAGCTTTTCATCAAGGCCAAAGATGCCTTAAAAGATTTTATATACTTAATGTCATATTTAAAAGAGAATTGTGATTATCTTTAAAAATAAAAAAATCTCACGCGTCAAGTTCTTCCATATAGGGTTTGGCACGGAACCAAATTGAACCATGAAACTCAACCAAACTGACTAGTTTGATTTTGTTTTATGAGGGAAAATAGTTTCATTCAAAAAAATTCAAACCATTAAACAATGGTTCGGTTCAATTTGAGATGCAATTTGACCAAACCAAACTGAACCTATATATATATAATGAAGAATGCTTATCCAAACAAAAGTTTACAATATTCATTAAGTTTATGTTTTCTCATACATAAAACAAAAGAGAAGTAATTGAATTAAGGTTACCAAATTTTATACTATGTGGTATAAGGCATAATATTTTGAAGTTATTTGGACAATGTCTACTTATATTTTATAGTTATTCATATATTACCCATTTCTAAGTAATACTTTTCTTATATGACAATTGGTTATAATGCTACCTTGATTAAGATGATGAAAAAGGGTTGATTTGTTAATAAAAACATGATATAAAGCTTTATAATTTCTCATATAATAGTTGGAAACTGAAATAGATCAAATTAAGCCACAAATCAAAAGTTCAGTTTGGTTTGGTGTTGGGCTAATTAATAGTTTGATTCAATTTGAAAACTTCACTAACTGGTATATATAGTTTGGTATGTAGTTTTAGTGATAAACGGAACCAAACTTAACTATGCCCGCCCCTACTTCCATGTGTAGTCTTTCATGGAAGGATCAACTTTATGCCAAGATTATATTGTTATTTCTACTTTGTTGTGAGTAATAACCCCTAGATATTGCATGAAAGTATTATGGTTCTTCTCAATAGGATTGCATACATCATCAAAGTTAACGGCTAGCTTTGGTCCTTTGTGCTACTAATTTTCTCATCATGATGATGCCTCTTTTACATGCACGATCATGTTGTTCCTCTGCACAACTAGCAAGATCTTGAGGGTGCACATCCTCATGATGCTCATTCTAAAATTGACAAGAGATACATATAAGTGATAGAGAATGTAAAATGCACATCTATGTTATAACTATAATAGAAAATGTAAAAAGCACATCTATGTAATAGAACAATACAACTTACACCATCATGGTGTTCATCCTCATGATGCACATCGCCATGGTGCTCATCTTCACAGTCAGACGCCATCTACAAAATGTAATATTAAAAATTGTCAAAGAAAAAAATATAAGTGATAAAGAATGTAAATTGTACATGTCGCATGTGAAACATATATAACTGTAATAAAAAGTGTCAAATGCACATCTAGCATTTAAAAAATGAAATGCATGCCTCTAGTATGGGTTGGATCTTTGATCAACTAATATTCTTTCTGTGTGATCTCCATGCAGATATGAGTCAATGTTAGCTTCAACATTTGATGTTCGCAAGCCAACTGAGAATGGACTGCAATATCATACTTGTCATAGTACTCTTCTTCATCTATAGGATCTATAATGAACTGCCTCTTTCCATGTAGAATGACCGACCATTTTTCATTTGCAGAATCATCAGTGTAGAATACTTACTTGACCTATGATGACATTATTGAGAACATGTGTCTTTCTATATTCAAAAAAGAGTACAACCCTCTCCTTGAATAGGATGGGAAACAATAGGGAAGCACATAGAAAACCCTAATGGGTCTATTATACTTAGCCCCATATTACATAAGACTAAGTGAAAAGGAAAACGGAATAAAGGTAATAAAACAACTATATATATATATATATATATATATATATATATATGACAATGATCCAGTGAGAAACATATCTTGGTGAGAGCATGAGAGGCATTTGAATAACTTTGTAAAATGATCAAATTTTCCTAATCTAACTATCTGGATTAAAATTATACCCTATTAGTTACCTTCCCAGAAAATGGCATCATCATAGGACTTGTATTGCACGCACAACAAGCAGATACTTTTCAACGCTCAATATTGAGTTTTAGGCTGACCGTTGGATGTAAAATGTGTATATTGTATATATGAACATGTAAAAGGTATCCAATTGTGATGATTTTTTGTGTGAAGGTAAATGTAATGATGTTCTTCTCATCCATAAGGTTGGATATTGAAAAAAATCTACAACTTTATAGTTATTCAAATGCCTCTCATGCTCTCACCATAGAATGTTTCTCACTAGATCGCTACCTATATATATATATATACTCCCCCTTAAGTTGGATCATAGATAACAATAACACCCAACTTGGAACATAGCTCTACAACTCTCTATCCAGAGAGAGGCTTTGTAAAAATATTTGTAGTTTTCTCGTGTGGACTGGAAAGGGGTAGTGATCTTCTTAGTCAACATAGCATGTCAAAGAAAATGGCAATCCGCCTCAATGTGATTGGTTCTTTCATGAAAGACATGATTACTAGCAATGAAGGTAGCACCGTGATTATCATAGTACATTGGAATAGCATGAGTAATGGGAAACCCAAAGTTAGACAAAATGAATTTGATCCATAATAGCTCACAAGTAGTATGTGGCATTGCATGATACTCAGAATGTGCATTGGATCTGGTAACAAAATTTTGTTTCTTACTTATCCATGTAACCAAGTTACCCCCTACAATTGTACAATGGCCAAAGGTGAATATCCTGTCAGATTTACACTCAACATAATCAGCACTAGAATATCCAATCACATCTAGATGCCTATTTCTTTTATAAAATTGTCCTTGTCTAGGTGCATTCTTCAAATATCTCAAGATTTGGCATGCAACGTCCCAGTAACACTGCCTAGGACAATCCATGAATTGGCTAAGAACACCAACAAAAAAGTATATATATGTACTAATAACAGTAAGATATATAAGTTTGTCAACCAAGCATTTATAGCTAAAATTATCTACTAAGGGCTGAGTAGATTCTACCCATAGATCATGAGCTTGGTCCATAGGGGAGACTACATGTCTGCAACCAAGCATTCTAGTTTCTGTAAATGTAGAGTATACTTTCTCCGTGATAAGGATACTCCATCCTTGTTATGTGCTACCTCAATCCCAAGGAAATATTGTAGACGTCCAAGGTCTTTGGTTACAAATGCTTCATAAGATATTTCTTGTAGTAGTGATTCCTATAACATCGCTTCCAGACAAGATGATATCATCCATGTAAACAATAAGAACAATAATTCCAGAAGTAGTAGTTTTGGTAAACATGGAATGGTCACATTGAGATCGCGTGAAGCCAAATTTGTGTAATACAAGGGATAACTTATCAAAACCAAGATTGGGGAATCTATTTGAGGCCATAATAGCTTTCTTTAGAAGGAATACTTTCCCAGAGTTCTCCCCCTAAGCAAGATAACCTGAAGGTTCTGACATATATATAGTCTTCTGTAAATATCCATGTAGAAAAGTGTTCTTAATGTTTAATTTATTTTAGTGTCAGTCTTTATGAATAGCAATAGAAATCAAAATGCGAATAGAATTAAGATGAGAAATTGAAGAAAAGGTTTCAAAGTAATCAATCCCAACTTCCTGTGTGTATCCCTTAGTAGCAAGTTTAGCCTTTAGATGTCCAACTCTCCCATTAGGCAAATATTTCACAGTAAAAACCCATCGGTAGCCAATAGGTTTACTACCTGCAGGGAGATTAACAAGTCCCATGTCCCACAAGAGTGAAGTGCATCCACTCCTTGCCCATTGCTTGTTTCCACCCAGAGTGTAGTAGTGCCTCTTGAATGTTCTTTTGAATAGAAATAATAGACAATCGATAATAAATTGAGTCATGAAAGAATTCAAATGATTTGTGGGAACATGTTCATATACACAATATTTGGCACCAGATCATTGCCCCTTTCATTATGCAGTGAGAATTTCATAATCAAAAGTAGTAATAGAGTTAGTAATATTACCATTGTCTTGAGGTGGATCATCAGTCTTAGAATATGTCAAAGTAGGGAATACATCAGCTAGAGTTGTAAACACAGTGAGCTCAGGAATGGGCAAGTTGAAAGTGGCACATGGTTACTAGGTTCAGTAAAAAGATGTATCTTCAAAAAAGGTGACATCTGCACTAACATAAAAATGATGTGCAACATGAAAAAAAACATTTATACCCCTTTTGTGTACGAGAGTAACCAAGAAAATAATAGTATAAAGCATAGGGTGATAGTTTATCATTCCCAAGTTGGTGATTATGAACAAAACATAGACAGCCAAAAACTTTGGGTGGTAAATCAAAGATAGGTTTGTAGGAATAAAGAAAGTTATAAGGAATCTTATTTTGAAGAATAGGAGAAGGCATCTGATTGATGAGATGATTGGCTAAAATAATTGCATCAGTCTGATAAAATTTAGATACTTTCATTTCAATTATGACAATGCGATCTACATCAAGAAGATGCATGTTTTTCCTTTTGGAAACTTCATTTTGTTGTGGCCTATAGGTACATGAAGTTTGGTGAATAATCCCCTTGGAAATACAAATTTTTTGAAAACCATGTTGCACATATTTAGAACTATTATCAATGCAGACAAATTTAGGAGTAGCAGAAAATTGGGTCTTTATCTCATTAAGAAATTTAGAGAAAACAATTAAAACTTTAGAATGATCTTTTAACAAATAGATCCAAGTATCACGAGACTAGTCATCAGTAAAGGTAATAAAATATCGTACACTAGTACGATTAGCAATACGGCATGGTCTCTAAACATCATAGTGAATTAAGTAACAACAAACTTGGACTCCTATTGTTATGACTGTGAGGAAACATTATTCAATAATGTTTTCCAAGCTGACAAGACTGGCATGAAAAGTTTTTCATAGATAAAGTTGGAAATAAAGACTTCAATTTGGAAGTAGAAGGGTGACCGAGTCATAGTTGTCATTGTCAAAGGGAGCTAGATTGGGTTACAAGAGTAGTAGTAGCAGGGTTTGATGAGATCTGCGGGTAGTACAAACCATATCCACCTTCATATCCCCCACCAATCATCTTCTTCATCCTGAGATACCACAAGAGATAGTGCAAGGAAAGAAAGTTACATTGTAGTTTAAGGTTTTGGTCATTTTACTAACATACATCAAGTTTAATGGGAATTTCAGCACAAACAAGAAAATTTTGAGGAGATTGTTGTTCACAACTCTGCTCCCAACAACCAAAGAATAGGTCCCATCTTCCAGACACGCATGAGGATGGCAAGTAAATTGTTGACTCAAGGTCAATTAGGTCAATGTTGACTCACGTCTAAATTGACTAAACCCGTGTTTTGATGATGACTAACCATTCCACATTTTGGTGTCTAATGTCTCTACTTGAGTAATTTTAGATTATGTATAGACACACTCCAAATGCCCTAACTTGTGCATCTCAAATTGGAGAAAAGACAAGTCAAAGTCATACAAGTGCACGTTTTTGTAATATGATGTATATCCATTAGAATCATGTTGTAAATCACTTGTAATGATTGTATGACTTGTAATTAAGCTTAGAAAAATATCAGGAACACTTAGATCGAATATTAGAGCACTTTAAATGCATCTTTGAAAATCAATTACAGGCACTTGGTCGGTCCAGTTTCCCACCCTGAAACTCGACCGATCAACCTTGGTCGATTTTCTGAAGATTGCATCGGTCGAGTTGTGCACTCACAGAACTTGACCGATTGGGTAGTAGGCCATTTCTAGTTGAAAGGTCGGTCGAGTTTCCTCAGGACAAACTCGACCGATCCTTTGAACATCGATTTGCCTCCTACTTGATCGGTCGAGTTACACCCATTAGAACTCGACCAATTGCACTGTACAGAAAAGTGCAGAAAAGTGTTTCTAGCCGTTGTGGAGTTGCAACAAGTGAAAATAGATCTGTTGCAAGCCACAAAATGGCTAGTTTTCATTCATAAGTGTTCCCAAAGGCTAAGAGGCATCCCCAGCTATAAATAGGACCCCTTGGGCTTCATTCTAAGGTTGAGCATTCACTATGAAGGTTCCTATGCAATAGTTGAGTGATCCTACAACCTCCTCTCTCTCTCTAAGCTTAATCACTTGCTACATCCATTAGAGTGAGTAGGATATCTGTAAGAGAGCTAGTACTACTTGTATATCTTGTGAGGCTCTCACTTCCACCACCTCCATTTCTATCTTTTCAATCATGAAGATGAAGGTTCTCTCTTGTCCAAGAGAGGTGAAGAAGAACAAGGGAAGGAGTCCCTTGGTGAAGATCAAGGTTGAAGACTTGGAGCTAGAGTGGGTAAGCCCTTGGAGAAGGCAGAAGACTCAAGCTAAAGTGGGTAAGACCTTGGTGGAAGCTTCTCCGAGTGAAGGTGGGAGTCAAAAGTTGAAGATCCAAGAAGAGTGGGTAATTCCTGCACGGCCGAAGACTTGTGCAAGAGTGGGTAAGTCCTTGGAGAAGGCCGAAGACTCTTGCAAAGTGGGTAAGTCCTTGGTAAGGTTGAAGACTCTTTGTCTTGGATAGGTAATTCTTTTGCTTGGTCATGTATTGTAAGTCTTATGAATGAATATAAGAATGCAATAGTTTGGAATTCCTAGAGGTTGACCTCTCTAGGCAAGTGGACTGACACACTTCTAGTTTGAAGTGTGGAACCACTCTAAATAGCTTGTATATTGGTGTATGTTCAATCTCTCTCATCCTTGCTATGTATGTTTTAGTTGCACACAAATTGCCCATTTAGCAACCTTATCTTGTCATATATCTTGAAGGTTTAATGAGTTTTGTTTAAGTGATTTCAGCTCTATTCACCCCCCCCCCCTCTAGAGCATCTAATCACCCATCTAGGATCCAACATGAATTTCTTAAGGTAAGTAGATAGTTTCTTATTACTAGTCATATGGGTTTTACTACCTGAATCAATAACCCAATCATCTTTGGATGAAGAGGAAGAATCTTGAAGACATGAGGGATCACTTGAGTGTTGAGCAGTGTTTGCTTGAGGAGTAATAGTAGCACCAAAGCAGCCTTGATCAATTTGTCAAGGTTAAATAACTCAGTGTCACCGTCTAAGGATTAGTAACACGAGGAACAGGGGTAGAATCTCCATCAACATTAGTAGTTTACACTTTGTTTGCCCATTCAGGTTTCCCATGTTTTTTTCCAGCATTTGTCTTCATTGTGATTAGTATGCTTGTAGAAATTACAAAATCTGGGTTGGGATGAGGAAGAAGAGAATCCTCTCCCACTATTGTTGAAACTTTTTCCCCATCCACAATCAAGACTACCTCATTTGGCAACAACAAGGATTCTAGGCTCTTTGGCAGTAGGAGTAGAAGATACAAAGTAAGATCATCACAGATAGACATCATCTAACATCGATAATGGTTTAGAGGCAAGAATTTGTTGATGAACAACTTCATAACTAGGAGGTAGAGATTCTAATAATTTATGAAGTTGTATTTCCTCTTACTACTTTTGTGTCTTAACGAGATCAGATGATAAGAGGTGATGAAGCTTGAGTTCACCCCAAATCCCTTTAAAGGTGTTGAAGTGTGAAGCGAAGGTTGAGTTATCTTCAAGTTTAAGGAAATGCAAGCATTTGTATAGATAAAAAAATGCAAGATGCATTTCCTAGAATACACTTGAGAAAGGTGATCCCATGCCTCCTTGGTGGGTTGGTGAAGAGAAGGTTAGCAGAGATATGTGATTCACAACTATTCAAGATTCATGAGACAACTAGAGAGTCATGTTCATCCCACTTTTAAAATCCACCTCTAATTTCTTAGATGATTCTTCAGTAGCTTTCTTCTTGTCAGATGTGTCTTCCTTTGGTGAAGCTATATCTGTTAGATGTTCTAGTTTTCTTGAGGAGTGTGTATAGATCTTAAATGAGTGTGCCCATAGGACATGGTTGGGGCCATTAAATTTCACAAACATTACACACTTGGACTGTGTTTTAGACATCTTGATAGAGGAATAAGATGACCCCATAATATACTAATACAAGGTATACTGGAGTAGTAGAGAAAGAGTAGAAATAGGGGAAAACAGTCATTGATGCACTATGTCGGGAGTGGACACACAATGTCACTTTTAGCAAAATATAACAGAAAGTATTAGCAATGTCATGTCAAAAAATCAGCACACTGTATCACTTATAGTAGATTTTAAAAGCAAGAGATTCGTTGTAGCATTTGGTGGAAACATTCCATGTAGGTAAGGCACACGTGAAACAACAATTATTTCCCAAAAAAATCCAGAATAGATGGTGAACCTTATGGATCACCAAGGAAAAGAGATATGTTGGAGAGATCCAACCATATCTGATAATATGTGGACAAAACCCTGTAGAAGGTGGTCATAGATGACCACAAAAGGATGTCATACGGTTTTCTAAAGAACCAATCTTTAAGGCATAAGACCAACACCTGAAGGTAGTCTTCTTAGATCCTCTTTTTGGGAAGAAGATAGGGCTAGAGAGGAGACTATATCGCCCTTGGTGTGATCAGCAGTGGCAGAGAAGAAAGAAGAAGATGAGTGGATATGGGGGAAGAGACACCGGCAATGGTGGCTTGAAGAGGAGGGATCTTGAGGTGGTTATCCATCCTGCTCTGATGTCATGATGAGAATAGTCATCTATCTATATTCTAAAAGGAGTACATCCCTATCCTATAAATATGAGGCAAAACAATAAGGAAGCACATAGAAAACCCTAATGGGCCTATTATACTTAGGCCTATATTACATAAGACTAATTGGAAAGGAAAATTGAAGTAAAGGGAATTAAAAAAATAAAGATAAATATATATATCTCAATATGCATTATGAATGGTTCACCCTTCTCGGCAATATTTTCAAAATTCACTAATGTGAAATCCAATTCATCCACTATGACTCCTTTGGTGGGATATTACACCTAAATATAAAAACTTTGAAATATGTGTAGTCAAAATCCCATATGTCTTCAATGACATTGTAATAAGGCATTTTAACTTCACGTGAACTCTTATCCTTCATAGTAGAAAAATACAATGAAAATGCTTGAAGGGTGACCCACTACTTTAGAGGATACTCTTATCATCTTGATGTTTTGTGTATTATGAAAATTCATTTATGTCAAACTCTTCATAAGACATAACATTCATTTTTGTTTTAAAGGCAAACAATTTGATATTTTTAGTAGCATTATTTGGTAATTGAGATAGTCTACGGAAGACTTTATCTTCAAATCACCTAATAAATGTCCTGTTATGCTTTCTGACAAGCCACATTACGATAGTTGGAGGATATTTTATCTTTATAAAATTGGTATGTTCAGTGATATAAATACCACTTTGTCGATGTTGTGTAAAACATACAAGTGTGTGTGTTCTCGCAGCTCATGACTAATGAGTTTCACTCGTGCTCCAAAAATCCATGTATCGGAATAGGGATCAATATTCTTTCCATTGGCAAGATCTTCATTACAACTAAAAAAGTCATTACAAAAGTCCATAACCTCCATAGACACATAACCCTCAATAATACTCCCTTCAAGATGATAATAGTTTTGAACACCACCTTGACAGACTCATGTACCATTCAAAAGGATACATCCAAGTAAGAAATTGGACCCAATATTTTCACTTCCCTAGTCAAATGGACAACAAGATGTACAATGGTATCAAGAACGAAGAAGGAAAATACATCTCAAGCTGGCACATGGTAATGAACACTTCTCTTTGCAACTTATCAAGATTCTCAGGATCAATAACTTTGCTGCATATAGCGTTGAAGAAGAAACAAACCTTGGTGATTGCAAACCTTACATGTTTCAGCAATATAGATCATATGGCCACATGCAATTTTTGCTGCATTAGGGTGAGACAATCATGAGTTTTAAGACCAGTCACCTTCAATCCTTCATTTATACCAATCTATGAATATTGGAAGAGTATCCTTACGGTACCTTAACATTAAGCAAGCACTCGCAAAAAATTCTCTTCTCCTGTCTAGACAGTGTGTAACAAGTAGGAGGTAAATATGTTTTTCGATCGCTGCTAACTTCTGTTGTTAATTCTTTCCTTATACCCATTTCATGTACGTCCACTCTAAATTTCATTCCATCTTTATTGTTACATGGTATATTCAATAGAGTACCAACGATGTTATCACATACATTTTTCTCAACATGCATGACATCCATACAATGCCTAACTTCCAAAGAACTCCAATATGAAAGATCCCAAAATATTGAGATCTTCTTGAATAAAAACTTATGACTCTGTGTTGGTATAGTACATTTTGATCTCTTACCAAATGCATTGACAAAGTCTTTTACTCTTTCATAAACAACCTCCCCTGATATAGGTTTTAGGGCACTTTGTTCCTTGGTTGATCCATTGAATGCTTTGTGAAACCTTTGGTAAGGATCCACTTTTAAAAGAAACATTTTACTGACTAAGATATACAATCTTGCCATCATTTTTTGATCGTATTGAATCAATGCTCTCCTCACATATAGGGCATGTTTTGGATCCTTGTATGTTGTATCCAAACAAATTCACATGTGTTGGAAAGTCGTTAATAGTGCAAAACAACATAGAATGCAATTGAAATATCTCTATACAAGAAGCATCATAGGTCATCACAAATTCTCCCTAGATTTTCTTTAAGTCATCAATCAGAGGTTCAAGAAAAATATCAATATCATTGCCAGCTTGGTGGGGCCCGATATCAACAAGGGAAACATGACATACTTATTTTTCATACACAACTAGGGAAGAAGATTGCATATAACAATCACCGCATGCCAAGTTCTATGTTGGTTGTTTAATGTGTTGTATGGATTCACCCCATCAGTACAAAGCCAAAGTCTTAGATTCCTGACTTCTTCACCAAATTTAGGGTA
The DNA here is from genome assembly GCA_963693085.1 of Alisma plantago-aquatica. Lineage (NCBI taxonomy): Eukaryota > Viridiplantae > Streptophyta > Magnoliopsida > Alismatales > Alismataceae > Alisma > Alisma plantago-aquatica. Next base: position 390,315,379 of record OY856414.1, on the reverse strand, counting down.
CAATAAATCAATTTTCTTCCATTATGAGGAATCATGTGCATGTCATAGGATCCTGACATTGTTTTTCTTTGTCTCTACATGCCAAGATAAGTTTTGTGCATCCTTGGTATTGGAAAACAAGCATTGAAATCATGGTATTATAGGTAGATACCAGATCACCTTGGTAGGATAGCTAGTTATGGACATACCAGAAGTCGTCATGATGTACCTTGATGCCCCACATTTTGGAAAATCTTTCAAATTGATATATTCCTTTTGAAATAACACACACTCACTCGGGCATGCATGTATCTTATTAGCCTCCATTACCATTGGACTCAACATTTTCTTTAATTCGTATGTTGAGATTGGAAGTTGTTGCCTTCAGGAAGAATTTCTTCCAACAAAGACAACAAAGATGTGAAGCTTCTATTTCTCCATATATTGTTAGAATTCAAAGTATACAATTTCAACATAGTGCTCAGCTCTATAATCTTAGTACAACTTAAGTATAATGGGCTCTCAACATCATGCACATTATTTCTAAATAAGGAAGGTGGATCAATAATATATACCCACAACTATCTAGCATAACATTAACCATGTCTATCAGAATCAGTTCATTCACATCTACATCATCGTCAGCAATTTCTTCTTCAACACAAATACTACTATTGACATCTATATATCTCATAGTAGGAATCTCTGCATTATAGTATCATTATGTATAGTCATGTACAATCCCATTGCACATGACATGACTTTTGATTTCATCAACAGTGTCTACTTTCAAGTTGTTACTATAATTCCTACATGGACAATAGAACCTATCTTCAGGTTGTTTCTTATGTTCCTCCACATATATTATAAATTGATTAAGACCAGTAATAAACTTCAAAGTGCAGATATTTGAAATGGACATCCATGATCAATATGTTCTATGATCATTTGGGAGACAAGTATTGTATTATGTATTAGCTAATAAGTCAATTTTAAAATAAAATATGTTTTAATTGAACCATAATCAACTATTAGCATTCACAATGATGAATGTGTACCACCTATCCCATTTCTGAGCACTTAATCTCACTAGTAAGTGTATAATGTATATTTGATTTCAAGAAATTTTGACAACATTTCATACAGTTCTCTAAGTACACCGATGTAGATGGGAAAATACCCACCTACATATGTACCCAAAGAATAAAAGGGGAAATATTGCTGAAATTTCTTGAAATCAAACATGCATTATACACTTACATCCTAAGTAAGATTGTAATGACCCCCTCCCCCTATTGTGACACCCCGCCGTGCTAAATGAGATTACTCAAAACAAATCATGTGATCAACTATTAGTTATTCACATTACTAGAAATGGTTAACTTAAAATTGATTTATACATTACCATAATGTTCAAAAATATTTACATAAAGGTTCAGCCATATGTCTATCAACCCATACAATATCAGGTATTTAGCTGCATATTCAGTGGCCATCTACCACAACTTGTATACAAAAGAGATGTTCCACATATACATGACATATACAAATGCAAGAAACTGTCAAAATCTTGAGTCGTATATACATAACATCAACAAAACATTCCCTTCACAGACTTAAGTGCACATGGAAGACTTTAGGACACTACTAAACCCTATCCAATCTTAAACTTCTACTGCTCTCCAAGTTGCTCTTCCTCACCACCACGATCCTAGCTACGCCACTGATGACCAACTAAAAAGATGTGGTGACCCACGAGGTGAGACTCATGTCCCAGCTAGATATATAACTCTCAACCAACAGTTATTGATTACAACAGGTTATATTACTAAGCAAGTTATGCAAATTAAACAGATGAAGTAGATCAAAAAAATTAAGCAGGCTAAGTAACTAAAATAGGTAAATCAAGATTAGCACAGTATATAGAGAAATAGGTAAAGCTACCACTTTCTATACAATTGATTTCTCTTAGCGCATTATATAAAAACTAAACATTACAAGAAACAAGGCAACATGTTAACAACCAAGTCGTGTTTAACCCAAAACAGATATACTACATGGTTGTGTTATGTATTTTACTAAGCCCTATGAGATTTGAGATATCTGCTCAAATTCCAACTGACCACTACTAATTCAAAATCAGTTCCATACAAGATCTAGGGCATCATGTATCTTAATATCTCATCCTCCCTCGGTCAGTATGAGTCTGTCACAATGACACATAAAGTCAAGTTGCAAAACAACCCAGTCCACCCTTGGTATATAGGTCACGATACTAGTAAACAGCCTAGTATGTCCTTACAAGGTCATGGTACTAGTGAAACCAAGGTGTAAAAAACCCAAACATACAAGGTACAATCGCAGTTGTCCTCAATCACATGTCATATGCAGAATCATAATCATATAAGAGACGGCCTTGATTGTTCCCCTACCGAGGTATGATCACAACCATCCTTGTGAACATGCATATACTCAACAATATACGACTTTGAGCATCCACAAGAGGAATACTCATTTCACCATCTAGCAAATCCTGAACTGGAATGGATCTACGGCACAAGGCACTACATGATTAGGGTTTCACTTGATTATTTAATGTCAATTGGGAATCTTTTAACTGCATCAATAAAGTTACATACAAACCCTAAGAGAATTCTACAAAAGTAGGGGAAAATTGCAACCTCAGAAGATATTAAATGTATAAAGTATAAAGTTTATCACATCATCACATGGTACTATTTCACTGGCATACATGTATCCATACTCATCATCATACCACCATAGAATACAATCCTTTGTCACATCATACAGAGGATAACACCTCAACTAGGGTGCAAAGCCATGTCCAAGGTCATAAAACCATTCACATTGTTCATTGGAAGAACAACATTATCTTTCCATGCCTCATCAAGGCGCATCACTATCACCATACATGTGATACATAAGTTTGGTATAACATTACATATAAGAGCCATGATGTTCATATGACAGCAATTTAGGGTTACAACAACATAGAGAGAGAAAGTACTTCATTATCATAATAGGCACTCAAGAAAATTAAGCATGATCATCACTTACTTAGATTAGGGTTAGGTTCAACGAGATAGTAAATTAGGTCTTCAAAAGGGCAATTAAAGGTAACCCCAATTGTCATCATCTCCATCATTCATGAAAGCACTTAGGTCAACAATCACCCTTATAGGGTTAACAAAACATGACTACCATTTAGATCAGAAATCTTCATCAGCCACTTGGACCAAAGGTGTCATGGACCGCTGATCAATAGAAAGGTTGTCGACTGCTGAAACTAGAGTGCACTTATTTGGTGACCACCTAGGTTATAGGATCTCATCGACCGGTAGGGTTAGGGTTTCATGACCACTCAAGATAAAAATTCTTGGCAACCATCAAGATTCACAAAATCGGCGACTGGTCAAAATTCAAAACTTGGTAGCCACTCTCATGCAAAACTTGACGATCAATCATGAATCCCAAAACATTGCGAACACACAACATCAAGCTCAATGACAACATAAGAAAAACTTGGAGATCACTAGGGATGCAAAACCTTTGCGACCATAAAAATGTGTAAGTCTTAGAGACCATCATGGTGATGCAAATCTCATCCACCACATGAAATCAAAACTTGGCGACCTTCATGAAAATCATACCATTAGATTATAAGCAAGGTAGAAATCGGTTCGAGGCATAAAAGGAAAAATAATTGTTTGCCAATCAAAGAAAAACCCTAAAATCCAAGGACAAAACCAACAATTTCCACATGCATGTAAGGTCTAGGATTTACCACTCTCATTAAGGACAAGCATGCACTAGGTTTAGAAATCATCCAAAAAGAGTTGTCAAATTGTGATCACCATGAAAACACAAACCCTAAGTAAAGGATATTATCTTTCTACTTGTAATTACGTTTTAGATTAAGATTAGGTACATGCAAGATAGAAGTAAGCAATAATCATGGAGAAAGCTATATAACTCGCCTTAGAGTTGATGTAGAAACTACAAACAGCAAGGTAGCTTGAACAAGAAAGGTAGGAACCCTAGCTTGAGAACTCCTTTCGGTCAAGCTAGTTCCTTCTCCAAAAAGAGAGCAAACCCTAGGTCAAGGAAGAAAGAAAAGAATGTTATTCAAGCTCTAATTCAAGCACTACCATGGAACACCATGGATTCAGACAAGAAGAAGAAGAGAAAGGGTAGGGCAGCAAGGAAAATGAAGGTAAAGAGGTATATATCACTTACCTAGACCAAGAAGAAGAATAAGATAGCACCAAATGATCATAAGAAGAGTAGATACAAACCCTAGCTTCACATGCAAGGGAGATTGGCCTCCTTCTTCCACCTTGAGCTCGTCCTTCACCACCAAGCAAGAGGGGACGAGCTCTAAGAAACCAAGGAATAAGAGAGAGAAAACTAGATGTGTAAAGAGGTAGTTTGAATGCAAAGAGAGGGGTTTATATAACAAAGGGTTGGAGAGAGGGAAAGGGGGTTAGGTGTAAAGTTAAACATGCCATGTGTCCAGGAAATTTTGTCCGTGCAAGCACCACACTCATCCATGAAACTAGGGCGACCCCAAAAAGAAAAATCATCGACCAACCTTGTCCATGAAAATCAACCGACCACTGAAAACTACATTTTTTGATGACCAACATGGATCAGAAACTCAAATGGTCACTAACCCTAGGAAGGCTTGACGGCCAAGATGAGTGGGGAACCTCATCGACTACCAACCCTAGGTAGCACAAGGGAGAATCATCAACCTCCAAAAACTAAGGCCAAAGGAAAACTTAGAGACTGCCAAAACTAAGGCTCATCAGTCAATACACTTCAAGGTCAACCATCAACTTAGGGCATCCATGCAAACCCTAATCTCAACATAAAATGTCACCACTTAAACCAAGGTGTGACAAAGCGCCCTAAAGAAAAACTCTGACAAACATGATGTGAAAACATGTGAGGCACCACAAGCATGGGAAAAATTGCAAGAAAATCCTATAAATGGGTAAATTGTAATTAGGTCCAAAATAAGCACATAAAAGAATAACTAACTCAAATAGTGTCCAAACCGGACCAAATTTGAAACATAGTCTCATTACATGACATTAAAACAAGGTTTGATTAAGGTTTTATGCATCTAATTATCATAAGCAAGCATGTTCAACCAAAAATGAAGGCCAAAGATCTTACAACCATAAACCCATAACAAGGATTTTGTCCCTAAAATCGTACACAAATAAGGACGGTTACTTGCTACGCATCTCATCTCCTAACTCCCACATGGCCTCCTCCACACCACGATGATTGCACAAAACCTTAACTAAGACTATATCCTTCTTCTTCAGCTTCTTTACCCTCCTATCCAAAATCAACACAGGACCCTCAACATACGTCACATCCTCCTCCAACTTAACCTCCATTGGCAGAAACATTAGCGTTGTATCGAAGTGGCACTTCCTTAACATGGATACATGGAAGACATCATTCAAACTGTGCAAATCTACTGGTGACTCCAACTTGTAAGACATTTTCCCAACACGTGCCAAAACATGATATGGTTCCATAAACCTAGGAGTCAACTTACCCTTCTTACCAAACCTCAGCACACCTTTCCAATGAGAGACCTTAAGATACACTTGGTATCCAAATTGGAACTCAAGTGGTATTACTTTTTTCTATCTTTAGTTGCCTTCAACTATCATTATATCAGCCTGATCTTCTCCCTAGTCTACTGCACTAGCTTAGAACCCAACAGTTGGTACTCACCTATCTCATACCAACAAAGAGGTGACCAATAATGCCTCCCATACAACGCTTCATACAGTGTCATGTCTATGCTCCTCTGATAATTGTTGTTGTAGGAAAACTCTATCAAACTTAGGTGCACATACCAACTCCCAAGAAACTACAAGATACATGCTCTCAACATATCCTCTAACGTCTGAATGGTCCTTTCAGAGTGGCCATCTGTATGTGGATGAAAGGTTGTGCTAAACCTCAGTTGTGTCCCCATAGTTGTATGTGGACGTTTCCAAAAATAACTCGTAAATTTTGGACCTCTGTCAGATACTATGGTAATTGGAATACCATGCAACCAAACTATCTCATCAACATATATATGTGCCAACTTCTCTGTCGTATACATCATCTTGATTGGCAAGAAGTAAGCTGACTCGATCAACCTGTCAACTATCACCCAAATGGAATCATGACCTTTTGATGTCATAGGAAGACCAACCACAAAGTCCACGGTAATACGATCCCATTTTCAATGCGACATCAGCAAAGTTTGTAACATTCATGCAGGCTTCTGATGTTTAGCCTTGACTTGCTGACAGACTCGACATCTAGCAACAAACTCTTCCACGTCACACTTCAGACATGGCCACCAATACATATCCTTCATATTTTGGTACATCTTAGTACTGCCAGGATGCATCATGTACATCGAGGAATGAGCTTCCTCAAGAACCATCTTCCTCAAACCTTCAGCATTTGGAACCACTGTCCTGTTATGAAAGCAAATTGACCCATCTTCTGTCTCATGAAATTCATCATACTTCTTACTGCCAAACTCTATCTGGATGTTCTGTATCACAATATCACTCTTATGAGCATCCCTAATATGTTGCATCAAGGTAGGTGTCACCTACAACTATGCTAACAAGCCTACTAACAGAGAAACATCTAGTTGCACATTCATTTAACAATGTGACACCAACATGTTTTGCTTATGGCACACCATGGAGTGTAACTGTGCCTTATCTACAGATGATGACAAAGATGACTTCTTACTCAATGCACCAGCCACCACATTCGCCTTCCCTAGATGGTAGTTTATTGTGCAATCATAGTCCTTGATTAGCTCCATCCCTCTTCTCTGTCGCATAGTTAGCTCCTGCATTGAGAAGATGTACTAAAGGTTCTTGTGGTCAGTGAAGGTTTGACACTTTTCTCCATACAGATAGTGCTTCCAAATCTTCAAGGCATGTACCACAGCTGTAAGCTTTAGATCATGTGTTAGGTAGTTTTCCTCATGTTTCTTAAGCTGTCGTGAAGCAAAAGAAATTGTGTTCTTGTCATGCATCAGCACACATCCCAGGCTGTTCTTAGAAGCATCATAAAAGACGATGTAACCTTTCCCTTGCTCTGGCAGGACAAGACTAGAGAACTGGTCAACGTCTCCTTCAATAACTGGAAAGATTGCTGGAACTTGTCATCCCAGACAAAAGGAACACCTTTCTTGGTCAACTTGGTCAGGGGTAACACTACAATAATGAAATTCTTTATGAATCTCCTATAGTAACCTGCTAAGCCTAGGAAACTTTAAACTTTGGTTGGTGTCTTAGGTTGTTCACATTCAATCACTAACTATACCATCTTAGGGTCTATATAAACACCTTTATCAGATATGATGTGATCAAGAAAAGATACCTTTGTCAACCAAAACTCACACTCACTGAACTTGGCGTACAACTTGTGATGCCTCAACAATGCTAATGCCTAGAGAAGATGCTTGTCATGTTGTTGTCTATCTCTAGAGTATATCAAGATATCATCTAAGAACACTACCATGAACTAATCTAGATATAGACTAAACACTTTGTTAATCAGATCTATAAAAGTTTTCGGCATGTTGGTTAGCCCAAACAACATTCAACAAACTTGTAGTGACCATACCTAGTCCGAAAAGCAATCTTAGGTATGTCATCCACCTTGATCCTCAACTGGTGATAACCTGATCTTAGATCTATCTTCAAGAACTCAGTGGCACCTCTAAACTGGTCAAACATATCATCAATCATTGGAAACAGATACTTGTTCTTCACAGTGACTTTGTTCAACTATCAGTAATCTGTACACAACCTCATGGAACCATCCTCCTTGTTTACAAACAACACAGGAGCACCCTAAAGGGAAGTGTTTGGTCTGATAAAACCCTTCTCTAGCAATTGTTTCAACTATTTCTTCAACTCCTTCATCTTTTTTGGTGCCAACCCGTAGGGTGACTATGCTATGGGTTGTGTTCTAGGAACAAGATTGATCTCAAAACCAATCTCTCTAGGAGGGGGAACATCAGGATACTCTTCAGGAAAGACATCCTCAAACTTTTATACTACTGGCACCTCATGGATACTAGGACCTCTCGCCTTAGTATCAACAACAGTGCCAAAAAGGCCTCACACCCTTGTCTCATCACTCTCTCTGCTATCATAGATGACACCAAACACATAGGAAGAATCTTCTTGTCTCCTTGGAATATCCACAAAACATCTCCATCATGGAACTTCACCACCTTAGAACAACAATAAAAAACAACATTGTACTTCTCCAAAGTATCCATCCTTAGGATCACATAGAATCCATGCATGTTAAGTGGCATAAGATTCACTTGAATGTTGCATCTCGAAAAATAAAATAACGCAAGATGGACACACCTTCTGCAACTCAGTTGAACCAACTAAAGTGGTTTCTAGCCGAAGACTACCAGATCCACTATAAATAGGCAGATTACAGCTACTTATCACCTCTCTGGTGATAAAAGAGTGTGTCACACTTAGGTCAATCAAAATAGATACGAAAGAAGAAGCAAATAAGTCATAATGAAAAAGTTCCATATGACCTGTCACGACCCGTGGATTGACCACTCCCTCCATCTGACTCATAGCATAGAATCTAGTCTTCGCATGTGGTCGTCCCTGTCCTTTGCTAGTGGGTCTAAAAGATCCTACCTGTGACACCTGACTGCGTCCTCTACCACCACCACTACTAAATTGTTGTTGTTGGGAACCTCGTTAACTCTGGCCTCAGCTGTTGTGGCACATCTTCATCCTTCATAGGGCACACCCACCTAATATGCCCTACTTGCCCACACTTGTAACAAGTCTTCGAATCATATTGCATCCTAGATAGCCCTGTCACTGACACAAATGATGTATTTCACACTCCTGTTGGTAGAAAACTATGAGTTCTACCCTTACTCAGGGACCACTATGACGGCACTCCTGACCTAGGCTCAGACAAAGATGACCTTTGTTGTGACTGAGGTGACATGAACCTTGGCTTTTTAAAGCCACCAAATGACTGCCCCTAAAACTGAGGTGGCCTCAGCGTTATCTTCACACTTCTTGATAGTAGACCTCTCAATCTGCCTCATCGACTCCATAAAGGTAGAGAACCTCTCTCTATTCTCCAAAGCACTGGCTGTCGTAGACAACTCTGAGCTCAAACCCTTCATGAACCTATGAATCCTCTCCTTCTCTGTCGTCTCTATATGAGGATAGAACCTCAAAAGCTCCATAAACTTGGCCTCATACTCAATGATGGTCATGGAACATTGTCGTAGCTTCTCAAACTGCATTGTCTTCTCATCCAAATATGTCTTCGGAAAGTAATGGCTCACAAACTCTTGCCAAAACTCTCCCCAACTTATCACAACTCTTGGTCTCTTCTCCTCCCAATGGCCCACCAATGGCTGGGATTTCCCATTTGATAGATAAAGAGAATCCTTCACCTTGTTCTCTTCTAGGATATTTAGGATCTTAAAACCTTTTCAAGCTCCATCAACCACATATCTACATCAGCTAAGTTTGTTGTACTCACATACTTGATAGCCTCAACACGTCTCAACCTCTCAAATGTCTTCCTAGAACTCTGAGATTCTTCATTAGGGACAGTTGTCCTAGCTTGAGGTATGGGTGCCCTATCCACTATATACGTAATCTTGGCCATGATTTTTCCAAACATGGACTGGAAAGCAGGATTTTCCATTGCTGCAGGGTCAAACTAAGGCACCAAGGGCTGCCCTAGTCCCATCTTAGGCACTCTATCTTCACGTTCCTACCTCCTAGTTCCACCTCCTGGCACAACATAACTACTCTCAGCATGTTCTTCACGTTCTCTGGACATATATTCATAAGCATAAGCTATAATCAGATATGTTGGATTACGTCAGAAAAGACACAAACCTAAGGCATGCATCCCTATAGACTCAACAGACCTAGAGATCTGATTTCAACCTTATGGTGTGACACCCCACCACACTAAATGAGATTACTCAAAACAATCCACGCAATCAACTACTAATTATCAACATTACCAGAAAATAGGTAAATTAAAATTTCTTTATAAATTGTCATAATGTTCAGAAATGTTTACATAAAGGTCCAACCACCTATATTTCAACACATACCCTATCAAGTATTTACATACATATTCAATGTCCGTCTACCACAACCTATATACAAAAGTGATGTTCCACATATACATGCCATATACAAATGCAAGCATCTGCCAAAATCTCAAGTTGTATATATTTACAATCACAAAATGTTCCCTTCCTGGACCTGAGAGTACAAGGATGATTCTAGGATACTACTAACAACTATCCAACCTTAAGCTTCTACTGCTCTCCAAGATGCTCTTCCTCAGCACCAAAATTTTAGCTATGCCGCTGACAACCACCTAAAAAGATGTGGTAGGTGAGACCCATGTCCCATTGAGAGATATAACTCTCAACCAATAGTTATTTATTATAGCAGGTTACACTATTAAGAAGTTACACAGATTAAGCAGTTGAAGCAGATCAAACAAATTCAACATGCTAAGTAACTAAAAGAGGTAACTAGGATTAGCACAGTACATAGAGAAATAGGTAAATCTACAACTTTCTATACAGTTGATTTCTCTTACCACATTACATAAAAATTAAACATTACAAGAAACAAGGCAATAAGTTAACAATCAATGTGAATTGTGTTTAACCCTAAACAGATATACTACACAACTCTATTACATCTTTTATTAAGCCCTGGGGAATTTGAGGTATACAACTCAAGTTTCAACTGACCACTGTTAAGTCAAAATCAATTCCATACAAGATCTAGGAGAGTTGGTATCCAAAGATCTCATTCGTGCTTGGTCATTACGAGTCCACCGCGGTGACATATAAAGTCAAGCTATAAAACAACCTAGTCCTCACTTAGTATATAGACCATGACACTAGTGAATAGATGTAACACCCAGGCCCATTTCCCAAGGATCTAGTAGAGTTTCTGGAATGACGACTGGCCTCACAGACCACCACTAGCCTTAACTATGTGCTTTATCCTGACTCGTGTGCAAGCCAGGAAAAACTTCTCGACTAGTCACCCATCCTAGTACTACTCCGGGCTGAGGACGATTAACTACATAGTTTTGTAGTGATGGGCTCCCTGAAAAAGAGGTGCACATTGGTGATATGGGTAGTCCAATAATTCCTATTAAGATCATTTTATCTGAAGCCTCAAATCTTGGGACGTTACAATCTCCCCAACTTAGACTCTTCACGCCCTCATCAAGGCTCAATATACGGCTTCATAATTTCTTCCCCAGTTTAGTGCAGACCCATAATGGTCCATTGACATCCAGCTCCCATCCACGGCTACCAGCGCAAGGGCGGCTCCATCTCATATCAGTGAATAGCCCTCTCCAACTTGCTTGGAATGTACAAATTAAGACTGGCATGCCACATGCCCATGTGGGCCCGACCTACTGGAGAGGAATTGGCTATGACTAGTCACCCATCCTAGTACTACTTTGGGCTGAGCACGCCTAACTACATAGTTCTTTAGTGATGGGCTCTCTGAAAAGAAGGTGCACCTTGGTGATATGGATAGTCCAATCATTCCTTTTAATATCATTTTATTTGAGGCCTCAAATCCTGGGACATTACAACATCCTAGTCCATCAGTAAAAGGTCACAGTGGTAGTGAATCCAGGGTGTACAAAACCCAAACATTCGAGATACAACCGTAGTTGTCCTCAATCACATGTCATATATTGAATCATAATCATCTGAGATATGGCCTCGATCGTTCCCCTACTGAGGTATGACCACAACCATTCTCATGAACATGCATATACTCAACAGTATATGACTCCGAGCATCCATAAGAGGAATACTCATTTCACCATCCAATAAATCTTGACACTAGAATGGATCTACGACATAGGGCACCACATGATTAGGGTTTCACTTGATTGGTTAACGCCAATTGGGTATCTTTTAACTACATAAATCAAGTTACATACAAACTCTAAGAGAATACTACAAAAATAGGGGTAAATTGCAACCTCAATAGATATAAAACGTATAAAGTATACAGTTTATCACACCATCACATGGTATATTTCACTTCCATACATGTAGCCATACTCATCATCATACCACCACAAGATACAATCCTTTGTCACTTCATACAAAGGATAACACCTCAACTAGGGCGCAAATCCATGTCCAAGGTCATGAAACCATTCACATTGTTCCTTGCAAGAACATCAATATCTTTCCATGCCTCATCAAGTCTCATCATACTATCATCATACATGTGATACATAAGTTTGGTATAACATTACATATAAGAGCCATGATGTTCATATGACAACAATTTAGGGTTACAAAATCATAGAGAGATAAAGTACTCCATTATCATAATAGGTACTCAAGAAAACTAAGCATGATTGTCACTTACTTGCATTAGGTTAGGTTCAATAAGGTAGTAAATTAGGGTTTCAAAGGGAAATTAAAGGCAACCCCAATTCTCATAATCTCCATCATTCATGAAATCACTTAGGTCAAACATCACCCTTATAGAGTTAACAAAACATGACTACCAAGTAGATCAAAAATCTTCATCGACCACTTAGATCAAAGGTGTCATGGACTGCTAATAAAAAAAAGGTTGGCGATCACTGAAACAAGGGTGTACTTCTTTGGAGACCGCTAATGTTCGAGATCCTTGGTGACCACCTAGGTTAGAGGATCTCATCGACCGCTAGGGTTAAGGTTTTAGCGACCACTCAAGATAAAAAAAATTCTTGGTGACCATCAAGGTTCACAAAATTGGTGACCGATAGGAATTTCAAAACTTGGTGAGCACTCTCATGCAAAACTTGGTGATCACTCATGAGTCCCAAAACATTGGTGACCACATAGCATCAAGCCCATTGACCACATAAGAAAACTTGGCAGCTACTAGGGGGTGCAAAACCTTGGCGACCATCAAACATGTGGAAGTCTTTGTGACTATCATGGTGATGTAAATCTCATCCACCACATGAAATCAAAACTTATTGACCTTCATGGAAATCAGACCATTAGATCATAAGAAAGGTAGAAATCGGTTCAATGCATAAAAGGAAAAACCATTTTTTGCCACCCAAAGAAAAACCCTAAAATCCAAGGACAAAACCAACGATTTCCACATGCATGTAAGGTCTAGGATTTACCAATCTCACTAAGGACAAGCATGAACAAGGTTTAGGACTCATCCAATAAGAGTTATTGACTCGAGATAACCATGAAAACACAAACCCTAAGTAAAGGATATTATATTTCTACTTATAACTACGTTATAGAGCAAGATTAGGTACATGCAAGATAGAAGTAAGCAATACTCATGGAAAGTTATATAAGTCTCCTATTGATGTAGAAATTCCAAACAAAAAGGTCGATTGAAGAAGAAGGTTAGGAACCCTATCTTGGGCACTTCTTTTGGCCAATCTAGCTCCTTATCCAAAAAGAGATCAAACCCTAGGTCTAGGAAGCAAGAAAAGGATTTCCTTCAAGCTCTAACTCAAGCACTACCATGAAACACCATGGATTTGAATAAGAAGAGGAAGAGAAAGGGTAGGGAATCAAGGGAAATGAAGGTAAAGAGGGAGATCTCACTTACCAAGACTAAGAAGAAGAACAAGGTAGCACCAAACGATCACAAGAAGGGTAGATCCAAACCCTAGCTTCACATGCAAGGGAGATCGGCTTCCTTCTTCCACCTTGAGATCATCCTTCACCACCAAACAAGAGGGGATGAGCTCCAAGCAACCAAAGAAGAAGAGAGAGAAAAATAGGTGTGTAAAGAGGTTTTTTGCATGCAAAGAGAGGGGTTTATATAACATAGGGTTGGAGAGAGGGGAAGGGGGTTGGGTGTCAAGTTAAACATGCCATATGTCCAGGAGATCTCGTTCATGAAAGAACCACACTCATCCATGCAACTAGGACCTCACCAAGAAAAATCATTGACCAACTTTGTCCAGAAAAAGTAACCAACCGCTAAAAACTACTCTTTTTGGTGACCAACATGGATCAAAAACTCAAGCGGTTGCTAACCCTAGGAAAGCTTGGCGACCAAGATGAGTGTGGAACCTCATCGACCGCCAACCCTAGGTAGAAAAAGGGAGCATCATCTACTACAAAAATGTAAGTCCAAAGGAAAATTTGGTGATTGCCAAAACTAGGGCTCATCGGTCAACACACTTCAAGGTCAACCATCAACTTAGGGCATCCATGTAAACCCTAATCTCAACATAAAATCTCACCACTTAAACCATGGTGTGACAAGGCACCCCAAAGCAAAACTATATTAAACATTATTTAAAAACATGTGAGGCACCACAAGTATGTGACAAATTGCAAGGAAACCCTATAAATGGGTAAATTGCAATTAGGTTCAAAATAAGCACTTAAAAGCATATCTAGCTCAAATAGTGTCCAAACCGGACCAAATTTGAAACATAGGCTCGTCACATGATATTAAATCACACTACAAGGTTTGATTAAGGTTTTAAGCATCAAATTGTAATAACCAAGCATGTTCAACCAAAAAGCAAGGTTAGGGGTCTTACACTTGTTATCCCCAATGAACGTGGACTGAGAGGGCAAGGGCCATTATCATATTTACATGATCAAGGTTTAAAAATTACCAAAAATAACTATAAACTTCATTCAGAGGGAAAGATTTTAGTACAATATGAAATATAATATCTCCAATATGAAGTTGCATTAAGGGGAAACTTTGTTTTCAACTGGAAATAAAACTATCTAACTAAATCATCCATGATATCTTTAGGTATCTTTCCATTTTATGCCTTCTTCTCAGGGTGTCCATTTTGTAGAATTGCAATAGTTTAACCTAAAATTTTGTGAAACAAAAAAATGATGTGTATAACAAGTTATACTGGTATGTGGGATGAAATTCACATGTTGGTGTAACAATATAATCAGCCATAGCAACAATTATGGTTACAAAATTGAACATGCATTTTCTTTAAAACTTCTCAACTCAGTTTTTGTGGTACACTCCCTCTATGGAGTACTCACTATGGGATCCCCTCTCTCTAGGGTTCAGTCCATGTAGTGGATTTCTCATAACCTCTCATTCATGGGCTCGGTTTGTTATGGCCTTCCTTTCCCAGCTAGGCCTCACAATGGCCATCCAATCCCATATTGGCCTCATAATGACCATCCTATCCCGCCTTGGTCTTATTGGTGATCATCCTATTTGTAAAGGTCAATATTTACGATCAAATATTTACAAAATTTTATCAAAAGTATAAACAAGTTTCTATTACAATCATGATTTTACATCAGAGTCACATAAGCTTGCAAATATTATTACAAAGTTTAAGAATGAGAATTCATTCCTATCTAGTCTTCAATGGAGGACTACCCATGCACGTCTCGTCATGCTCTTCCATCTACCACCTATCCATGAGTTCCCAAAGGGAACAAAACCACGAATGGACCCCATAAAGGGAAAATAAAAGTCACTGTGGCTGGTACTAAATTCTTATATCAAGCTATTTGCAAAATATAGGTACTATGTATAATTCAAGGTAATATCAAATCTAGGAAAGGAACATTTGGTGGACCAAATTTGTCAAAGTAAAGATAGCAATATGTTTATATTTCAAGATCAATTTTCCACAAGACTTTGCAAAATAAATCAAGATATCAAAATTTTTGAAATGATCAACTTTTTAATATTAAGGTTGATCACTATCATATCATCTCCTTCAAGGTAAACAATGCATTATGTCCATGAAAGAACAACACTGAGCCTAATTACTATGTCAACCAGTCGACTGGGGGTTGACTAAACCATTACAACCTGTACACAGGGCGGCGGGACATAGCCTACCTCAAGTGAGACAAAGCCATAATGGGCCAAATCCCAAAGGGACCAAAGTCCAGGGAGTCAAAACTCCAAATATATCAAGGCAAGTGCTATTATAATATTCAATGCAGTCAAACAATAATCAATTTGAGGTGGCGAGCTTTCAAAGAGGCACAAATGGCTTACAAAAGTATAGGGTTCACCACTAAATATTGTACATGGAATTCAAGAGGGAAATTAAAAACTCAATATGAAAGTAGAGAATCTAGTACCTCATTTTATCCAAGTCTCCATAGGTTGCAAAATCACCAAGAATGGATCCAAGAGCAAGAAATCTACAAGGTATTGTGATGGTGTCATCACTTGGCTTGGAATCAACTACTTGTTGAATATTTTCTATTAGGGTTTTCTTTCCCATCTAGGGTTATTGTTGTTTCTTGTTTCTTCCATTGCATTCTCACTGTAGGGTTTCTCATCCTTTTAAATAAACATATGTATCTATTATATCTCTATTATTTTCCATGTGAGTAGTGAATTCATATCTACAGTTAGAGTATAACATTTATTCATGTGTGTTTTCCATAATTAATAAATAATAATTTAGAAAGGACTACTACATAGGTTGAAAAAGTGTTATACATATACTAGTAGTTCTCAATTAAGATATGACATAAGGTTTCTTATTGACATCCAAGCTATTCCTACCATTGGGGTTCTACATTCTTTATCCAATGTCCATCATCATAGTTCAACATTATCTTTATAAATTGTGTACATTAGTTTAAGATTAGAAATTCAAAAATATACATCTGAATGCTATTATAGGACATTTTATATTTAATTCTAAATGATTTCCCATTTAAGTTTATACTTGACTAAAGTTGTCTCTGAATAATAATTCTAAATGTATTTCAATACCTATTTTGATAAAGATACCTCCATTTAGATCTGAGTGACTTATTAATAGCTATGATTATTCAAGATATCTTTAATACCCGATTCTAGTAACCTATTTCTATTCCAAGAGTACAACTATATTATAATAAATGTACATCATAGGTAAATTCAGATCAAGATGGTCATGTATTGCTATTATATATTGAAACAATTCTAATATATCTATCCCTAATCCCTAGCATGTCGAATATTCTTACAATTCCAAGACCATATTGTTACTCCAGGGATACATTACCGAATTTCTAGAAATTTTATACTTTATAATATGAATGTATTAGTGTGTTTACCGATAGGATCAATCCTAGAAAAAGTTGTTCATAGTATTGACATGACCTTACTTTGTATATCACAGACTAATTCATCTTCATGTATGATACTACATGTCTAATATGTAGAAGGCAATATAATTTCAGATGACTGATATATACTACTATTTGTGTACTACAAATCTTCATGATCCAGTTGTTTAATTAGTTAGGGTGATTTCCTATCACTGACCTTTAGTGTAATACATAATAGTTCATTAGATTATACACTTGGATGATAAGGTAGACCAAATAAAATATAGTTTCAGATGTTTGTGAGGTTGTGTATGTAGAATATATATAACTTACAGAATAGTGTAATTAGTTTAGCATGTGTTTATACACTCAAGAACATTTTACAAATGGAATGAATTCTCTGGTAGCCAGTATTGATGTTTGTTATGTATAAGAATAATAGGTTCTAGCATCACGTAGCTACTCAGAGGTTATGTGAATGTCATTAATATACTCCTATAGACATTTTACTATGATACTTCCAGATGTGCGAGATTAAGTATTCTAATTTCATCAATGTGACTAAGTATTATATCCCTAAATCTTCCAATTATCATCTATTGTGTTATTACTACTTGTTAATATAAATATGACTGCAATAGGAGAACACAAACTTACAGTTCGATTGATCATTAGTGAACTGGTTCCCCATTGCTCATTATCAATGGTGCATGACAATAGTTGGAACCTTAGTGCAATACTCTTCAAGTTTTCCCAGTGATCAGCCTAGCATGATGAATCAACACTGGTCAGGCAGTAGAGATTGAAGATGCTCAGACTGTAGGGATTTTTACATCTTTATGCTAGTTGGGATTACTAATGGTGATGGTTTGAGACCAGTTCCCAAGTTACATATGACAAGGGTTATGTTGGCTCTTTGTGATGTTAGGGATGTCGATTGATCTTGCAAACATTGTTGTCACTGGCAATCTATAGATGGTGTCGATGTTGAAGTGGTAATCTTGTTACAACAATGTTGATGAGAGTTTCAATGATTTTAGACTCCAGTGGTGCCGAGGAAGGAGATCCATTCATGTTGTGAGGATGGTTAGAAGGTTCTATCCATCTCTATTTGATTCCTCTCTAGTGTTCTACAACATGTGGCTCCCTCGCTTGTACTGAAAGTGATAGTGCAACAGTTTCTGGTACCACTACTCTTCGCCAGCCACAACACTCAAGATGGAAAGGAGATTGATGACTATAAAAGAGGTTAGAATATAGGAAATAAGGTGGATAAGGGGTGTTGAGGGCATGAAGATGAAAGAAAGAGACAGAGCAATCATTTCAGAAACTAAGGTAGGCGGTGGGATTTGCATGTCTGTTTCATCTTGGTGAGGTGTCTAGGTATTATATAGGAAAAGTGGGGAAAGGCAATAAGGTTTGAGGGTCGTTAGGTAGGTTAGTTGTGAGGATCCGTGTGTTTGGGTAACGGCTTCCATCCTTGACGTCGTTGCTTTTGCTTATGTGATCAAGACAATGAAGAAAGTAATAGTTGATGTCAGCGGTGTTACAAGGAGAAGGTGTGGGATCTTCCTCAAACCCTAGGTAACTAATGCTAGTAAACATGGTCATTATCCTTATTTAATAAATACGTTTTAAAAGGATTTATATCCTATCCACAACGCATCTAAAAGCACTCATTTTTTACCACAAGTTTTTTGCCATGAAGACAATATATAAACAAATACTAGCTCTCGTAATTATAATTTTTGTGATAGCTAATTTAATCACTCTTATGATTAATTCCTATTAATATGATTAGTATTTCATTGATTCCAAACCATTAGTCAAATTTACAACACTAGATGAGCTCGAGGTCTAATCAAAGTAGTTGGGCACAAAATATCAAATTGAACTTAATGATCTCAAAGTATGACAAATGATACTTGAATGAAGGACTAATTTGCAATTATTCTCTCAAATGAAAATAGATAAGTTATTTAGTACCAGAAACTCAAGAGGAGACAAATTTTCATTAAGTACAAGATGATCAATCAAAATAGATCACATTCATGTTGGAAAGGACCTGATTGAAATTGAGCTCGAGTTTAGGAAAAATGGCAATAATAGCTCGAATAGATTTAATACCCAAAATTGGGTATGTTATACTATCCCATCTTGATCTCCCATGATTGTAATGGCATCTCATACATCCCACATGTATTACTTAACTCCTCTAGAGATAGTTGAGAAAGTTATACTTATATAATGTGATACTCATAAAGGCTTTAAAGATTGTAGTTAAATAAAGAACCAACAGTCTATTTGCAATCAATGTGGGAAACCTCAAAAAACCACAAGAATCATTTAAGTTGAGTATTCATAGGCGTAACCACATACATTTCTCAGGTATAACTTAAAGTCCAAGAAATAAGTGTAATTTGGCATTAAGAAAGAAATCACCTTGAAATGAGTGCATAACACCCAAGTATTACTATTTTGTTCATAAACTCACATTAAGATTGACTTGGGTTCTCTAAGTTAGGGCTTTGGGGTAAAATTAGGGTTTCATTAGGGTTTTGGCTTCCCAAATCCTAATTATCACTTTTAATGCCTTTTTAACCTAAAAATCCTAAACCTAATGTTTTATGCATTACTAATCTCAAATTAAGTCAAAGATGTCCCCTTTATCCAAAAAGACCCAACTTTATTCATTAAAGTCATTTAAACATAGTAAGATCACTAAAGCCAGTAAACTAGGGTTTTTATACATGTAACGCGTTAAAGTTAACAAGTTTTAGGCACTTTTAGAATTCAATGCATGTTTAGGCCTTGGAACTATATTATTGGAATCCTTGCATTTTTTGTGCCAAACACACTATATAACATTAGACGTCTACATGATGGTAGTCCTTTTTGATAAGCTCCTCAAGAAAAATTGGACATGTTAAGGTTGTGTAAACCCCTCTAGGTTCTTTTAGAAACCACTTCGACAAAAGATCAGTGGGTGTGTTAGACTTCCTTTCGATCTTCTTAAGTGCCATCAGCTTGATCTCTCTTGTTGAGTGTTGAATTCTTTGAACTAAAGATATGTATTTACTCAGGAATGCCACCACATTCTGTATGTAGTTAACAGATAACTAGAAATCAGTAAAAATCTCAAATCATCCATGATTCCAAGACATTATAGCTTGTATGCATGAATGAATTGCTAACAACTCCCCTTCAAGCGGATCAGACCCCAAGAATCTACGGGCACCGCATGTTATCGACCTGCCCCCATCATCTCTGACCACAAAGCTTACACTCAGGGTATTGGAGGCATTATGCAAAGCTACATCCACTACCACATTGGTCACTCCCCTAGGGGGATACCCATGTTGCTTCTGGTGCTATATGATGTTTCAGTGTTCTATCTTGTGTAGATGCTTCAATATTGTGTACACAACTTTTTATCTCCGCAGTTAGCTATCACATGTTAACTTTATTGTTTTCAAACACATGGATGTTTCTTGTCTTCCATACTTCTAGCACGTCACCATGAAATACGAGCACCACTCATTATTTTCTCCAATCTTTCGCATGTTAAGTGTGACCCATTCCTATGTGTTGTTGGTAGTGTGGAAGTTGGTACTTAGGAGTGGTTTTAACAATTGCCATAACGGTGGGATCACTAGGCACTCACGAATTGCATGGAGGCATGATTCCTCGTGTATACCACATCGCTCGCAGCGATCACTGTCATCCATTTTCCTTGCTTTCCTCACAGCATTTGGTAAAAGCCTATTATCCCTTAGGATCCACACATGCATCTTAACTCTGTGTGGGATGTTTTACTTCCATATGTTGCTCCAGTCGCCATCTATGCTCAATATTTTATCCTTCACAAACTCTTTATACATCTTCTTCACTGAGTATCTTCCATGGGGGTGTTTCGGCTAGTAGTGTTCATCTGCCCCTAAGTTTGCCTTGGGTATGGGTGTGATAGGATTTCCTTGATTGAGTCTTCATCAAAGAAGTGTTGGATAAAATTGGCATCCCTTTTTTTCAACAGAAGTCACCATGTTGCATACTTTCAAGTCATGCAGTTCTTCAGGTATGATTAGTCTCGTCTTCACATATGATGTACGAGACGATCTAAGCCATCGATCTTCCCATATAGATGTATCACATCCATTGCCTATCGATATCGTCGTCTGCTGTCTAGCAATTTCCAGCAATCTCCTTCTCCAAGGGATGGATTTTAATCAATTTCACAAGATTCGGTTATTTTCTAGTGCCCAGAGAATTGCTTTTGCAATCTAGGGTCTTAAGCAAATCCAAAGGGGGGTATTTATATAGGGGGGATGTGAGGTTTAGGGTTTTGAATCCCAATTGAAAAGGTATTGGTAGTGCGGGTTTTTTTTCATTCTATAGACCATGATTTCATCCATATTAATGGTTTCCTATCTAATTTTTCGACATGAACTCAAGGGTGCACTTATCTCGTGTTTAGGTGGATCAAAGAGTGTAAATCGAGGCATGGTTATCTCGTGTGTATTGTGCCTTTTTCCCGATCTGACTCGGGGTAGGAGACGATGGGTGGAGCATTAGATCTTGATCTGAAGGTCACCATTTCATGCAAGGATCAAAGGGATCAGGCCAATGATTCCTAATTCAATTAAATTATTACATTGATATATTAACGCATTAATAATTTCAATTAGGATTTTTTAATCCATATCTCTCTCTCCTTTTACTATTTTCGTCCCAAAATTTAAGGGGAAGTTTCTAGCACTTATATCTAGATGTGGGCGACATTTGTGGCCAAAACTTGAAAATAAAAGATACTTTTCTTTGAATCCAAGTCTCCCCTTTATGAAGTATATTTTAGGCAAATTAATTCTTTTCTCTTTCTAACTTGGCATGATTTCTTATTTTGATTACTTTTCTCATTATCAACAATATGGGACCCAAAGAAAACCATTAGTGGCCTTCAACACCACTACAAGATTGTTGTAGAGACCAAGTCTCTGCTATTAAACATGATAAACAAATTCATCAAATGTGTGGCAGCGGAAGAAATAAAACTTGACTTTATTCAAAATGTATAAAGAGTACATTATAAAAATTTCCCAAATGGGAGTACAACTTTATACAAGCATAGGATCTAGGTAGAGGAAGACTTAGACTAATACAACATTGTCTCCAAACAAAACAACTTAAAACATAAAAGCAACTATGATCATGCAAGCTATATATTCCTTTTCTTCTTGTCCTATCCTTAGCCTTGATTCACCACGCTTCCATGCACACTCTGATCCTAGCCTGGATGGTTGGGGTCATCCAGCAAGAGAAAGATAAAAGGTATGTGTTAATAAAAGGATAAAGGCAATCATAAAGCTAAGCATTTCATAACAAAAGATTCCACTAAGGAATTTCAAGAAGTGAGAGGCAAAAGAGTGAATAAGATTTTAGAAAACTGCCACATTTAAATATCAACAATTATCGCATTTGCATGAATATAAATTATGACTCAAAATCATCTCAATGTAGGGTGAGGCACCTACCAGACCTCACCAATGGCAGGGGGACTAAAACCCCAGTGCCCTGTGGGTGGTTTGTACTCATGTACACTACATTGTCAATTGGACAATAACTATATCATGCATAAACATTCACTTGGCAGTAGAGTGAAAATTATAACAAGATTGCAACATAGCATTGGGAATAAAACCCAAATAAATAAATAGAGGGGCCAACATTGGCCATAACAAGATTAAATATTTCACATATGTGAGCCACAATTGCAATTGATTCATCAAAGAAGTAAAAGAGCCAAAAATGCATTTAGGAGAATAACAAGGCTAGCACAATAATGATTGTGGGGTTGGAAAAGACCCTACTGAGAGATTAGGATTGTTTGTACAATAATCATTCACATTCATCTTTGATAGGATTCATATAATATGATTCACATAAATAGGAGCCACATACAAAATAGGGTGCACATACCTGTTTTAATTAATTACCATCACATTCACCAATCTGATTGTATCACCATTCTATTTTCCCCTAGTTACAAACATTACACATGTATTAGGTTACTTAAAGGTACTTTAAGTGTAAAATGTTTATATTTATAAACCATAGATTAAAAATTTAGATTTTGGGTCTGGAAATAGGGCCAAACGATTCCTAATATTTTTCTACTCGAGAAAACATATTTA
This sequence comes from Alisma plantago-aquatica, assembly GCA_963693085.1. Classification (NCBI taxonomy): domain Eukaryota; kingdom Viridiplantae; phylum Streptophyta; class Magnoliopsida; order Alismatales; family Alismataceae; genus Alisma; species Alisma plantago-aquatica. The sequence goes on along the minus strand of OY856414.1, from coordinate 390,292,027 downwards.
TTTACCAAAAATAGAGTTATAACACTATTATAATCATTTTATAACACTTTATACATTTAAATTGAGGTTTGAATTAATTATCAGAGTTGGAATGGAAAATAGGACTCAAAAACTAGAAATTCGGATTCTACTTGAAAAATCCTTTCCAATGACTATTTATTTGTATTTTTCCGATAACCGAGCGATTTTCTACAAATTAAACAAGATTGACCAATCAGAATAATCAAAATACCATTGGGAAACAGATGACCGATATGCCCCTAGCGTCAAAGCAGCAAGGGGGGCGCGCGAGGGTAAAACCGTAAAAAGCCTGAGCATCTTCTTCTTTCTCACGAGACAGCCATGGCCGTGAGAGAGCAACTTGCCCATTTGGGCGTTTCCACGTTTTTTGACCAAAATCGTCGTGCAGGTACTCGAAACGAAGCGAATTAAACGAGGAACGCACCTACGGGTACAATTTTTCTTCTAGTCACTCGTAGCTCCGTGAAACAGCTCCGCAAGCTCAGAATCAGTTTGGTGTTTGCCGCGGCTTTCGGTGGTCGCTTCGGAAAAATTAGTTGGAGGTAAAGCTCTCTTGGGGTCTGACAGAGGTCGGAAGGGTGGTATTTATAGGTGAGGTGGTGTGTGGAAGCGAGGAGGTAGAGGAGTGGAGAGGTCACGGCCAACGTATAGTGGCGTTCGGGCTATAGTTCAAGGGAAAGGATAAGCCATGGCTCGTTTGATTCGTCGGAGCAAAATGAAGCCAACGCAAGTAAAATCATTCAAAACGATGTTGTGTAGAGGGAGAAAGGAGGAGAGGAAGCGAGCGGCGGCTGCTCGGTTCCTGTTTCGGTTGTCCGGAGGTAGAAGACAAGGCGTCGGCCGTCGAATGAGGTCCGTGTCCACCCTAGACCATTGGATTGTGATCCACGATGGGCCGCGCGCATGACAGATCAAATAAAGTCAAACTTTAGCTTAAATGTGCATGTAACATTGATATCTTAATGTTATAATGTCACGCTTTATTAAAAACTTGTTAAATGCATTTGGAAGGTCAAACGAGCTCCAAATGACTTCAAATTTTAACTCCAGGTTTCTAATTACGTCTATATTCATTCTATATAATTAGATTTTTGTTTCACCCAAACTTTGGCCTCCAAAAAATTATTTTGACTATTAAATCATATATTAATATAATGCTTAAGCAAATAATTATGTATTACTTTTATAAGCAACCTTTGGTTCTCAAATCCAAGATTTGGAGTCCAAGAGTCCTCCACTCACTAATAGCATACATTTTCAACTTTAATTATCCCATATTAAGAGTGAGGTATGAAGGTGGGTTATTATTCACCATTTTAATTGACACTATATTAAAAGCGTATAAAATCATTTTGAGGGGTCAAACCAACTCCAAAAATCACCAAATTTCAACCACATGCTCATATTAAAGTCTAGAACAATTCTATGAAATTACTTTCTCGTTTTACTCATAATATGGCCCTTAATAAATATATTTCTCATTAAAGTGTATATTAATATATTAAAATGAATGAATTATATGAAAAGACTTATTTTTATGAAACATGTGAGTAAATTTCGAGATATTAAGCACATTAAGATTTCAATAATAATTTATCAATTAAATAACATATTTTCATGAATTAAAATCATATCTTGAGGAGAGAGAAACAATTAAGGTTAATGTTCTCATACATTAACTTAAATACACATTATTGCTAATATATTTATCCAAAAAGCTCCAAATTAATATTATCTACTTATATCACTCATAAAACTTTATTTTGAATTATTAGACCTTAATTATTACCTTAAGTGGGTTATTTGTGCAAACACCCCTTCATTTATATAAATGAGGGAAAAAGGTAATTTCAACCTTGAATTGTGCTCAAATTGCACAAGGAGTCCAAAAATGATTCAAAAGGATGGGAAATTTATGAAAAAGGTCCAAATGGACTAGAAGGCAAAGAAAAGCTCAAAAGTGGGTAAATTGTAGGGAAGACCCTGAATTTCAGTACGTTACAGCACACCACCCCTTAAAGAGGATTTCGTCCCCAAAATCACAACAAGAGGGAAGAGAGGGTGGGTGTGCAACTTCCCAACCTTAAACACTAGGTTATAACCCTTAATCTAGGGTACAACACAAAATCTACATAAGTCAGGTGTTACTAAGGTTTCCACAAAACCTATATCCTTTTATCAAACTCGAATTAACATTTTTGCCTTATTAACATAATCTCCATCATGAAGAGGTATCATATTTATTATACTATCACTTGTGCCACGTTTTATTCAAAACAATTATATCTCAATATTATATCATGTGTATTTCCCTCATCAAGGGTTTTAAGCACAATTAGGGTTTACTAAGCCATTTCAACATTAATTAATGTATTAGGTCAAAAACCTTAATAACATGAATTCATTTTCCATTATCCTCTTAAAACTATCATGTAGAATTATCACAAATTATTTTGTAGAAAAAAAAGTTAATATTATCCAACAAGTTATTAAGCTTATAATAAATCCAAATAATGTTCATATTACACATTTTCATATCATCTTTCATACTCATATTAATGACATCATTAATCATTTTCATCCATTACACTTCATATTATAAATTATACATATTTTACTTCACATTGGGCATTTATGAATATTTATGTGAATCCAATTATTCATTATCATATTTGAGTCATTATATGAATTTTAGTGAATAGGATGTAACACATTAAATATTAATGGATTAATTCATATATCAAGTTATGATGAGGTGTTCATTAGAGAACAAGGCGATATACCTTATATGTATATTGATAACTTAGTGACTATAATCCATTTATATGCATGATGTGATGATGACACCTAATGTCACTAATGTGTCATGAAAGGCATTAAGGGTATATATATGTATATGTTGTCAAGGCTAGATGATTACATATTAAGGTTTAGGTCAACATGATCATTACATGCTAAAGCATCCTTAGGGTGCCTTATCCATACACATTTTACCATTAGGGTGGCATAGTCAACGTTATGTATATTCACCATTAGTAATGAGTAACTCATTATTATGCGCATTCAAGTCTATATGTGAAGGTTCAAGCATATGAACTATCTCTATATGATTTACTACATATTTAGGTGTGTATAAACAAACAAGTTGAATTACAAGTATAATGTGTTTGGTAAATTCTTGTTCACATAAGTTATTAGGTACATATGTCCACATAGATAGGGTTTCTAACTCCAAAGGTATTTGATTTTACTTTTAGTTGGGATTCCATCCCCCTAAAAAGGGATTTCGTCCTCGAAATCAGATTTGCAAAACCAAATAGGGTACTAACACCATTACCCTAGCTCCACCCCTTAAAAGGGTCAAACTAAGTCAAACTAAGCTAAGGGTACATAATATTCAACACTATAACAATTTACTAACCAAGCTTCAGGGTGTAATATAGGGTACACTAAACCCTAAACATAGGAGTATAAGGTATTTAAGGATGATTTTTGTGTAAGAGATAAAATCATCACTTATGGTTTTCCTAAGGTATTCAACAATTAGGCAACATGCCCAAAGATAGACGATTTTGAGCTGTCTGTATCAGATCAGGCCAGGTCAGGTCATATGAGCTCAGGAGTCCTCGTTACCAAGCTAGTGGGGCGGAGGAAAATATTGCCAGCCCCCAAGCTCTGACCCTTTCTAGACACCATCACTTGCAACTTCTTGCTCTAGTAGATTCTCAATAGATAATTCACCAAAAAGTTGACAAATTTTATTTTTAATTAATTACTATTATGATACTAAACGAAACTTTCATGCTAGGTCAACTCTAAGGTGAAAAACTAACTAAAGGGAAACTATATACTCTAGGGAGACAATTTTTGAATTAGTCAAGAATCTGACTACCTTGATGCTCTGATACCATGTTGTAGAGACCAAGTCTCTACTATTAAACATGATAAACAAATTCATCAAATGTGTGGCAGCGGAAGAAATAAAACTTGACTTTATTCAAAATGTATAAAGAGTACATTATAAAAATTTCCCAAATGGGAGTACAACTTTATACAAGCATAGGATCTAGGTAGAGGAAGACTTAGACTAATACAACATTGTCTCCAAACAAAACAACTTAAAACATAAAAGCAACTATGATCATGCAAGCTATATATTCCTTTTCTTCTTATCCTATCCTTAGCCTTAGGTTCACCATGCTTCCAGTCGCACTCTGATCCTAGCCTGGATGGTTGGGGTCATCCAGCAAGAGAAAGATAAAAGGTATGTGTTAATAAAAGGATAAAGGCAATTACAAAGCTAAGCATTTCATAACAAAAGATTCCACTAACGAATTTCAAGAAGTGAGAGGCAAAAGAGTGAATAAGATTTTAGAAAATTGCCACATTTAAATATCAATAATTATCACATTTGCATGAATATAAATTATGACTCAAAATCATCTCAATGTAGGGTGAGGCACCTACCGGATCTCACCAATGGCAGGGGGACTAAAACCCCAGTGCCTAAAAAGTGGCAGGGGGACTAAAACCCCAGTGCCTAAAAAGTGGCAGGGGGACTAAAACCCCAGTGCCCGACAGGGGGACTAAAACCCCAGTGCCCTGTGGGTGGTTTGTACTCATGTACACTACATTGTCAATTGGCCAATAACTATATCATGCATAAACATTCACTTGGCAGTAGAGTGAAAAGTATAACAAGATTGCAACATAGCATTGGGAATAAAACCCAAATAAATAAATGGAGGGGCCAACATTGGCCATAACAAGATTAAATATTTCACATATGTGAGCCACAATTGTAATTGATTCATCAAAGAAGTAAAAGAGCCAAAAATGCATTTAGGAGAATAACAAAGCTAGCACAATAATGATTGTGGGGTTGGAAAAGACCCAACTGAGAGATTGGGATTGTTTGCTCAATAATCATTCACATTCATCTTTGATAGGATTCAAATAATATGATTCACATACATAGGAGCCACATACAAAATAGGGTGCACATACCTGTTTTAATTAATTATCATCACATTCACCAATCTGATTGTATCACCATTCCATTTTCCCCTAGTTAAAAGCATTACACATGTATTAGGTTACTTAAAGGTACTTTAAGTGTAAAATGTCCATATTTATAAACCATGGATTAAAACTTTAGATTTTGGGTCTGGAAATAGAGCCAAATGATTCCTAATATTTTTGTACCCGAGAAAACATATTTATTTACCAAAAACAGAGTTATAACACTATTATAATCATTTTATAACACTTTATACATTTAAATTGAGGTTTGAATTAATTATCAGAGTTGGGATAGAAAACATGACTCAAAAACTGGAAATTCAGATTCTACTCGAAAAATTATTTCCAACGACTATTTATGTGTATTTTTCCGATAACCAGGTGATTTTCTACAAATTAAACAAGATTGACCAATTAGAATAATCAAAATACCATTGGGAAACAGATGACCGATATGCCCCTAGCGTCAAAGCAGCAAGGAGGGGGCGCACGAGGGTAAAACTGTAAAAAGTCTGAGCATCTTCTTCTTCCTCACAAGCCAGCCATGGCCATGAGAGAGCAACTTGCCCATTTGGGCGTTTCCACGTTTCTTGACCAAAATCGTCGTGCAGGTATTCGAAACGAAGAGAATTAAATGAGGAACGCACCTACGGGTTCAATTTTTCTGCTAGTCACTCGTAGCTCCATAAAACAGCTCCGCAAGCTCATAATCAGTTTGTTGTTTGCAGCGTCTTTCGGTGGTCGCTTTGGGAAAATTAGTTGGAGGTAAAGCTCTCTTGGGGTCTGACGGAGGTAGCAAGGGTGGTATTTATAGGTGAGGTGGTGTGTGGAAGCGAGGAGGTAGAGGAGTGGAGAGGTCACGGCCAGCACGTAGTGGCGTTCGGGCTACAGTTCACAGGAGGGGATAAGCCATGGCTCGTTCGATTCGTCAGAGCAAAATGAAGCCAACGCAAGTAAAATCATTCAAAACGATGCTGTGTAGAGGGAGAAAGGAGGAGAGGAAGCGAGTGGCGGCTGCTCGGTTCATGTTTCGGTTGTCCGGAGGTGGAAGACAAGGCGTCGGCCGTCGGATGAGGTCCATGTCCACCCTAGACCATTGGATTGTGATCCACGATGGGCCGTGCGCGTGACAGATCAAATAAAGACAAACCTTAGCTTAAATGTGCATGTAACATTGATATCTTAATGTTATAATGTCACACTTTATTAAAAACTTGTTAAATGCATTTGGAAGGTCAAACGAGCTCCAAATGACTTCAAATTTTAACCCCAAGTTGCTAATTACGTCTAGATTCATGCTATATAATTAGATTTTTGTTTCACCCAACCTTTGGCCTCCAAAAAATTATTTTGATTATTAAAGCATATATTAATATAATGCTTAAGTAAATAATTATGTATTGCTTTTATAAGCAACCTTTGGTTCCCAAATCCAAGAGTCCTCCACTCACTAATAGCATGCATTTTCAACTTTAATTATCCCATATTAAGAGTGATGTATGAAGGTGGGTTATTATTCACCATTTTAATTGACACTATATTAAAAGCGTATAAAATCATTTTGAGGGGTCAAACCAACTCCAAAAATCACCAAAGTTTAACCACATGCTCATATTAAAGTCTAGAACAATGCTATGCAATTACTTTCTCGTTGTACTCATAATATGGCCCTTAATAAATATATTTCTCATTAAAGTGTATATTAATATATTAAAATGAATGAATTATATGAAAAGACTTCTTTTTATGAAACATGTGAGTAAATTTCGAGATATTAAGCACATTAAGATTTCAATAATCATTTCTTAATCAAATAACATATTTTCATGAATTAAAATCATATCTTTAGGAGAGAGAAACAATTAAGGTTAATGTTCTCATACATTAACTTAAATACACATTATTGCTAATATATTTATCCAAAAAGCTCCAAATTAATATTATCTACTTATATCACTCATAAAACTTTATTTTGCATTATTATCCCTTAATTATTACCTTAAGTGAGTTATTTGTGCAAACACCCCTTCATTTATATAAATGAGGGAAAAAGGTAATTTCAACCTTGAATTGTGCTCAAATTCCACAAGAAGTCCAAAAATGATTCAAAAGGATGGGAAATTTATGAAAAAGGTCCAAATGGACTAGAAGGCCAAGAAAAGCTCAAAAGTGGGTAAATTGCAGGGAAGACCCTGGATTTCAGTATGTTACAACTATTCTAGAAAAATTCACATAATTTCACATGTAAATTATTTAATACTCATTATCTTTAGTAATTCATCTAAATTGGGATTTTCTCTTTTTCTTTTACTCATATCTATTATTGGATTATTGAAAATAGTAAAATTCACAAAAACCATAGCAAAGGAGAATTTGCAAGTTCAATCTTTACTTTTAAAATAAAGCACACCAAGTTTCTAATATATCCTTATTATACAAATATTTTTCATTTAAAATATGTAAACACATGTGAAAAATCTTGTTTAACAGAGATTATGTGTTCAAGAACAGTCACAAATCAGGGACTATCCAAGTTTTACTCCTAATGAGTAAATCTTGGATAGGTTCCTAGGCCAACAAACTATAGGGGTTAGGATTTATGAAATTGGATTTATGTTTAGAAGTTTGGGGTTTAGGTTTAATTAGGTAGTTTATATCAGTTTTTTTCGTAAATCAAGTTAATTTAGAGCAATTATCAACTTCAGTGTATTAATTCAAAGGTGTGATTATTTATCCATACTAACATTCAAATCGCTAACAATAAATAATGCACTTAACATAGATGATAAAAGAAGATTCATCATAATTTTCATACCATATAATGCATTTATTTATCCATACTAAATTTCAAATTGCTCAAAGTAAACAAATGCACTTAAGCTAGATAATAAAGGAAAATCCATCATAACTTTTGTACCAAACAATATACTTATTTATCCATACTAACCGTCATCACAATTTTCACTATAGTTGAGAAGAAATCCAATAGGAGAAGGATGAGAGGGAAAGGAGAAGGAGAGGGAGAAGGGGGAAGGTAGAGGAGATACATCTTCTTTTAGCAACTAGGGAAGCAACGATAGTGGGTGAGGATTAGGAGGAGCTTCAGATGAAGCTCTGGCAGCAGTGGCTGTGGCGGTAAAGGCAACACCAATAGTAGTAGCATCGGAGGATCAGGAGGAGCATCAGTGTTGGCAGTGATGGGGGCTCTGGAGTAGTAGAAGAGGGGCAATAGAAGAAGGAGGAGGTATAGCGAGACTAGCAACTGGGGGGTTTACGGGGGATAAAGACCAAATTGTAGACTGAAATAGAGAATGGGGGTTTCATCAGTATAGTTAAGTGGAACTTAGGCGTCTGTTGTTACAAAAAACCCGACGACTAAGACTTTAGTTGTCGATCCCCTGTCATTGGTCGCAGGGAAAAAACTGGCATCATAGCCCCATCATTGTCATCAGTCACCTCCTAAAAATTGACTCCACGTATACTTATCCTGAATAAAAAAAGTCAAACTCGCTAAGACTTTAGTCTTCAGTTGCTGGGGAGAAATCAATGTCATATCTCCATTTATGTTGTCGGTTACCCACCAAAAAATTTACTCCACAACAACTTATCCCTTATAAAAAATCCAACCTCGCTAAGACTTTAATCATCGATTCATGGGGAAAAACCAACACTATATCTCTATCTATGTCATCAGTTATCCAAACAAAATATTGCCATCACATGTACTTATTCCTATTAAAAATCATCAACCTCATTGAGACCTATGTCACAGATTTCATGAAAATAACTGACATAACCAAATTTTGAGGGAAATAAATTTTTCACAGGGCACGTGACGAGAATCCTACTGTGTAAGTTCTTTTAAAGAAAACTGAGACCATAGTTTTGGTGGAGACAAATTAATTTTCTTAGTGGGAATGATCTACAATGTCACTATTTTTGGAGTGAAACCGACGACATAGCTTTTTCGAGGCAAAACTTATTTTACGAGAAGGGCTTTGTTGTTGATTTTTCTAAGTCTGACAGAATAGGCCTGTATCGAATTTTGTGGGCTATTTTAGACATCGTCTCTTTACAAAGAAACTGACATTAAAATAGAAATGGTACCCATGTTTTTTTTTAATTGGCAAGACTTGATGAATATTAACATTTGTGTTATAGCAACCAACGCTATAAGCATGTAGTATTTGTTTCCTATAAAAAAACTATGTTAAGAAAAGTGACACTAGAGGTCAAAAATATACTAGTGATAGTCTCTCTCATCAAGTGGCTAGGATATAACTTGAACGAGAGGGACAAATTCCATCTATGCGACTCAGGCTAATCCACGTGTGTTATAATGTACCTAAGCACTACTTGTATAACAATCCTTATTCCAGGTCATATTGAATAGTGTTAAAGTACACTGCATAACATGTAATCACTGTAGTGACTTTAGGTCTAAGGACCACAATCACCACTGTCACGTTGAGGTATGATTCTAACCATCATTATTGGCTTCCAAGTATGACACTCAAAGTGGGTCTATACCATACACATGTTCATAACAAGAACTTATATGTTTTATTTGATATCTAATATTACGACTAATGAGATGTAATAATCAATCAATAGGCATACTAGTCTTAATGTATTATTGTTGTCCTAATTTTGACAATAGTATCTGAACAAGGACTTAGATATGAATGAATACTCTTAACATATATATGATCTCATATTTAGGTCCTCAACTTGATATCACATGTAGTCAAGTCATACATTCTTAGGATTTTATTATGTCTAATAATTATCTCATATTGAAGAAAACATATTAATTTTTAAACAAATATGGCCATTCTATTCATCTTGTGGATGAGGGTCGAACTTGAAACCTCTTGGTAAGAAACCAAATGTCTAACTAACTGGGTGTCCTCTCTTAGACATAATAATTGGAATTGCCTTTATTATTAAGCAAATAAATTATAAGATGAGCCATTACAATCACAATATGATTAGCTCTCAAAGAATATAACCAACAAAACCATCATCTTAAATCTGGTTAAAAATTATTGGTTTTCACACTTTTATTGCATCAAAACACCCTCAAGGTGTAGAGGCATTTGAAGACTGATGTGAATTGGAATAACAGAGCAAGTTTCAAAAGATTCTTTGACATGAATTGGAATCAAAATGAATATTTCACCAGAGCAATGGAACATTTTGATGTTGAAGACAGGGAAGTGTGACAGGGAAGAGAGGAAAGCAATGAGGAGGAGAAAATATTATGTCCAAAACAAAATCCAATTCTTGCAAGGGAAACTAGCTGATCTATTCAGTGTTGAGATTGATGAGGAAATTAGTAATTTACAAGTTGTATGTGGGGATGTAATTATGAAGGAAGAGGATGAATGGAGACAAAAAGCTCACTATGATTGGTTAAAGTTGGCAGATGATAATACTAGATTCTTTCAAGCAACTATGAAGGCTAAGAGAAAAAGGAACACAATATTGAAACTTAAAAATGAAATGAGATAATGGATTGAGGATTTGAGTGGAGTGAAAGCTATTGTGTTGAAGCACTTTAGCAATAAATTCAAGGAGGACAAGGCGGAGAGAAGAAGGAGAGTCAACAATGTCTTCATTCGAGCATTTCTAGAAATATTTGTTGAAGACATGATTATATGTGGAGGGGTACCATCATATGAGGAAGTGTGGAACCATTTGAAGAAGATGAGTGGTTTGAAAGTGCCTGGTCCAGATGAGGTAGGAGCAGATTTCTTACAAATGAATTGGCCAAGCCTAAAAGGGAGTCTGTGTAAGATGATTCAAGAGATCTTCTGAGGACTATGAATTAGTAGAAAGTTGGTTGAGTCAACCATCATCTTGATACCAAAAGTTTTCATTCTTGAAACTTGCAACAACCTAAGACATATTGCTCTAAATAATGTAAGTATTAAAGTCATCTCAAAGATCATAGTATAGAGAATTAACCCTTTCTATCAGATTGGATTTTCCCAATGCATAATAGTTTTTTACCTGGCTGATAAATCACATATAATGTGATTCTCATCCAGGAGATCATTCATACTGTGAGAACTTAAGTGCAGAGACAACAAAGCATTGCAATCAAGATTGATCTTTCAAAAGTATACAATAGAGTGAGTTGGAGCTTTATGGAAGTCAATCTTCATAGAAAGGTGATTCCTAACAACATAGTCAAAGTTATTATGAATATTATTTAGGTAAGGTCAATCTCCATTTTGTGGAATGGGGAGAAGCTCCCTCAATTTGCTGCATTGAAAGAGGTGCGTCAAGGTGACCCCTCTCACCTTACATATTCATCCTTTTGTGTTCACAAATTAAGTCGTATGATCTCTAAACTAGAACATGACAAAGAATGGATCCCGTCAAGGTGAGTAGGAATGGCCCTGGTTTCTTGCATGTCAGTTTTGTTGATGATATTATACTATTTGGTGAAGCTAGCACAAGGCATGCAAAGATAATGATGCACTGACTGAAGGTTTTTGAGCATACTTTTGGTCACGTCTTAGCGAAAGAAAATTCGAGTTTATCTGCTCTTTAAACATGCCCATGAGTCTAATATAGAAGATCAGTAGAAGAGTAGGTATCCCTCTCATGGATGATTTGGGAAAACACACGGGGGTTCCCATTCTGCACGGGAGAGATAATAAAGATCTTCATCTAGATGTTATTAGAATAGTGGAGAAGATGGTGAATGTGTGGCCGAACAAGATGTTATTACTAGCTAGAAGGGTGACTTTGGTGATGTTAGTATGGGATAGATCATCCACTTACGTGATGCAATTACCTCAATTTCCGATCTTAGTCCGTGATAGGATTGACCAGGTGATTAGGAAATTTCATTTGGAGTGGCTCTACTTGTTAGAGGATAATCAGCCTGGTTAGATGGGATAAGGTTATTGCAGCTAAAAATGAAGGTGACTTTGAGGTGAAGGCAGCTAGACAAATGAATGGAGCTCTTCCTCAAAGGATATGTTGGGACTTCTTTGACAGGGAGATTCCATGGAAAGAAGCAATGAAGGTCACATATTGTAATGAAAAATGTGGGTAGGAAGAGTGACTCTAGACTGTGGAAGTTCGTCATGAGCTAAGGAGAAGTTGTGAAGAATCAAAGAGGAAGAGTTTCTTTAAATGGAGAGAATACCCATACATGGCTTGACGTGGGTTTAACATAGGCACAAAACTGTGTTGAAGACTATTATTGATATACCTGATGGGTTGAAGGATGTGAAGGTTGGATCCATGGTTAGAGAGGATGGAAATTGGGATGAGCGCTTCATTCTCCAATGTTTCAATGAGGATTCCAATTGGAAAATTCAAAGTATGGGCCCTCCCCACCCTTATGTGAGCACGGGGGGGGGGGGCAATTTAGGACCAAGGAGGTTTATAGAGAACTTATCAGACTAGTGAGGAGTAATTTAAGGGGGGAACTGGGTTGCTGTGTAGAAGCTCAAAGTTCCACAAAATCAAGATGTTTCTCTAGGTTGCTATCCATGGAGAGTTGATGAGTAACACTTTTAGAGTACACAAACATCTATCTAGGAAGGAAGATTGATCTAGATGTGATAAATTTGAGAACATGGAGCAACATGCTCTATTAGACTGCAAAATATACAAAGGATTTAGGATGCATCATAGATAGAGTAAGGAGAGATGAACATTGTAGCTGGCTGGAGCCCAACACGGGAAAAGGTGGGGATCCAATCAAGTTTGCTATAAGTATTTGTTAAGTCTAGCTTGCAAGAAATAACCACATATTCAAGAATAGATGCTTGGGCACTGCAAAGCTGAAGAACAAAGCTAAACAACAAATGGAGATGTGCAAATTAGCTTTCAGTACCATGGGCACAAATCATTCTGGGAAGAAGAAGGAAAATTTGACTTTGAAATGGAGCAATCTGTCAGGGAATGAATTCAGGGTGAACATTGATGTTGCTAGAGATAGGAGAAAGCAAAGTATGTCAATGGGCTACTGATGTGCTGTCGTGAACACACAAATTTCACCAGAAGAAACTGTCTCTAGAGTTTAACCTTGTATGGGTAATCAATCCACTTGTAAACAAATGAATTGATGTACTACAAAAGGTATCAATCCCTGGGGATAGTGTGTAAGGAGTTAGTTCAAATCGAATGTGATGAATAATATTTAAATCAAGTCGGGGAGAATGATTAATCTAGAATAAGAATGTAAAATTGTTGAATTAAAAAGTGTTGAATTGAAATGGAGAATTGAAAGGAACAAAATTAAATTTCAAGGATTGAAACTAAGTTATCAATTGAATAAGAGTGAAGAGATCAAAGAGCAAAAGGAATCAACCAATTAAGAACAATTCATATTTTATGGAATTATCGGATGTTCGGATTTTACCACCACGAACTCCATAGTTATCTTAGCTACTTTTAATTCCCCTTTTAGACAATTTTATATTAGGATCATGGAGATTTGTCCACTTCAAAATTAGATCCTATGGATCAAGTCCACAGATAGATAGTCATCGATGTTCTATAGGTCCTGATTCAATCATTTGATGAATTCCTATTTGTGGTCTCTTTAAGGAACACGTGAGTTCTATATGTGTTCTAGTCCGCAAATCCAATGTTATATCATCATGGATTATAACTATCATGGAGCACGACTAGTCATATCACATTCCATGTTGTTAAACAGATAAAGATAGGAGATTATAGTTTACTAAGATAAGATATGGATATCATGTGGCTACTCCCCATGTCCCAACAAAAGGGTAACTACCCAACCATAATGAAAGTGGAACAAGGCTAGAGTATGCAAAGTTTAGTCCTTTTGTCTTTGGAGTCCCCCTCCTTTTATAGAGGGAGGAGGGGGGAAACCCTAGAAGTATGGCTCTTGGTGGCTGTTTCCCGCCTGGTCCGAGTTTCATGTTGATCCACTTGTTTGGTTCAACCTGGCTTGATATGAAACCCGAGGCTTTTAGATAGGAGTGTCCGGAACAGGTGTGACATATTCGGGTTGAGATGTCACCAAATTTTTGGCGATGTTCATCTTACCTTAATCCTCCTGGCTTGTTGTTGAAGGGTTCACCTTCTCTATAGGTGTGGAGTTAGAGCGAGTCTTCAAGGCCTTCAGTTGTTTTACATTCTTGGGGTTTTCTTCTGGTTGCCCAGGAAACACTCCTACAGGAGATCATAGGAGTGTGACTAATTAGGCTAACTGAGTATCAATGGATTTTTGTTAAGTCTATTGGCTGTCTATCACAGTCTGTAGGGTTTTTCTCTATGGTGGAGGCCCTCTCGGCAGAAGAAGGAGGTGACATGTTATTGCACTTGGGGGACCCGATGAGGATTCTGAAATGTTTACTCCCGATAATATCCTTGGATCTTGTTGTACTAGAATCATGGAGTACTCCAATTGGCGGTCTTTGTTGTATTGTGCTTTTTGCGTAGGTCGGGTTCCCTTATTGGAAACCAAGATGACTCCTGGTTCGATTTGGATGGTAGTAGGATTGACCTGGTATGCTATGGATGGAGTTAACATTCTCCATCTGTTGGCTATCATAGAAAAACTAGCATTTATGCAATAAATGGCCATGCTCTTGGCAAATCTTGCAAGAAGAATCTGTAGTTTTATGTGTTGTTGTAGATATTATGGCTTAGCTCTATATGCATTCAAAGAGGACTCTATGTGATCTTTCTTTGAGGTGAGCATCTTGAGGCTCTCAACAATTGATTTGAGCTCAGAACTATCTTTGGCCTTGGAAACCTTGAGGAGTCCCCCTTGCCATCTATGAGATTGTGCTTAGGTCTCAGCGATTCTTTCTACGACTTCCCAAGAACTGTTGAAATTTTGAAACATGAAATTTCCTCATGTGGAAGTGTCAAGGAAGACTTTGGTATCCTGGTCGATGCCTCTATAGAATGTCTCGATTAACTGTACTGGGGAAATGTTGTGATGTGGGAAACAACAAAGTAGTTCTTTGAATCATTCCCATGCTTCACCAATGTTTCTTCAGGTGACATTTTAAATTGTGTAATCTGCCCCCGAATTTGATAAGTAAGGGATGAGGGTAATATTTTTCAAGAAAATTAGACCTGAGGGGCTTCTAAGTGGTAATGTGATCTCCTTCTATGGCATTATACTAGGTAGTGGTGAGATATGTCAGCAAGTATATGAAAATTCATAGTTTGAGGGCATCATCTTAAATGCTCGAAACCTTGAATAAATCACATAGATCAGCAAAACATTGGAGGTAGTCTTGACCATTTTTGCCAATCCTCCTAAAAAATGTTCTTGCTTGAAGCATAGTAATCTAATGTGTGTGGATTTCAAACTAAGGACCCGTAATAGCAGAAGGCATGACATGATACAATGCTTCGACAAATAAGGGGATCACGAAATCCTTGAGTTGTTTCTACCGCTCTACTTCTTGTTGAGTGGTGGCCTTGGCTTCTAAAGCGGCAATCACAGCTAGGGCCTCAGCTATTCTTCTTTGAATATCTACTTCATCAACCATCCCGATTCGATTGGTATGGTTCAGATGGTGAAAGGTTTTGTTGATTTCCAAATCAAACAATATATTATTAATGCCTTGGGAGTGTTGTATGTACCATGAATAACTTGGGAAAAGAAACTAAAAACGAGACCATTCAAGAGGATAAGATTGAATATCAAGAACAAAAAAATGTGAAATTTGTGAATAACTTGGGAAAAGAAACTAAAAATGAGACCATTCAAGAGGATAAGATTGAATATCAAGAATTAAAAAAATGTGAAATTTTGTAGAAAAAATGATACTACAAGAATTAAAACTTGGTAGAAGGAGGAGTACACTACTAGAATGGGTCCCAATAGGATGAAAAAAATATGAAAAGTCCTAATTATCCAAAGTGATAGGGTTAAAAAAACTCTATATGGTGTACCCAGCAACGGTGATAAAATTTGATGTGTTGTCGTTAACACACAAGATTAACCAAAGAAATTTGTCCCTAGAGTTTAACCTTTGATGACTAATCAATACACTTGTATATAATGAATTCTTGTAGTATAGAAGGTGTCGATCCCTAGAGGTGACATGTCAACAGTCAATTCGAATGAAATTCAATGAACAATATTTAAATCAAGTTTAGGAAAATTATTAATATAGAATAAAAAAGTAAAATTACTAAATTAGAAAGCATTAAATTGAAATAAAGAATTGAAAAGAACAAAATTAAATTGCAAGAATTGAAACTAAGTTATCAACTGAATTAAGAGTGAAGAGAACAAAGAGCAAAAGGAATCAACCTACTAAGATTAATTCAGATTCTATGGAATCATCGGTAATCCATGTTTCATTACCACAAACTCCATAATTATCTTAGCCACTTTTAATTTTACTTTTTGATATTTTTAGATAAGGACCATGGAAACATGTCCTCTTCGAAATCAGATCACATGGATCAAACTATCTACATACTTGTGATCATTAGTGTTATGTAAGTCCTTGTTCAATTGTCTGTTGTATTCATATCTACTGTTTCTTCGAGGAATACATGAGTTCTATCTCATGTTCTGGCCCACAAATCCAAGGTTATATCATCATGGATCATAATTTTCATGGAGCACGACTAATCAGATCACATCCTATGTTGTTAAATGAATAAAAACACACCTTTTATTATCTTAACATAGATTGTATTTTTCTAAGATGAGATATGGAGATCATGGGGCTACTCCCCATGTCCCGATAAAAGGGGAACTACTCAGACATGATGAAAGTATAAGAAGGCTAGAGTATGAAAAGCTAGATTCTTTTGTCTTTGCAGTCCCCCCTCCTTTTATAGGGGAGAGGAGGGGGAAACCCTAGAAGTGTGGCTATTGGTGGCTACTTCCTGCCTGATCCAGGGTCCAAGCCAATCGATTGGGGATCCCAATCGATCAAATGACTTTAATGTGTTGCATTAGCCTGAATCCACATCAATCAAAGTTTTGACTACAATAATGAGACTTCTCAATTTAGAGTTTGACTGGTCTTTAAATGTTTATTTTGACCGGTCCTTTCATCCAAAATAATGAGCTTTTCCAAATTTGAGTTTGACTGATCTTTGACAACAATGATGAGTCAATCGACTGGGAGTCTGGGAAGCTGAGATTTGGTGTAAGTGGGTCGACCAACTGGGTGAGTCAATTGATCGACTAGGAGGCTAAAGATGGGAATAGAAGCCTCTAATTCTTAAGCCTTTTTTGGCTTTGGATTAAATTGGTTATTTTCCTACAAATGTCATAATAAATCAAGTAAAAACTCTAATTGACTAGAGAAAAAGCAAAATTAAGATAATTGACTTAAAACTGGAGAATAATGATAAAATTCTCTTAAAGAGAGATCTAAAATATGAAAATAAAATGGATAAATTTGCATTTATCAACTACATGATTTAGGATTCAAGTGGGCATTAGATTGTTGTAGGATTCAGAAAGAGTATAGGAAGTGGTGTGTTGGAAGGGGAGTTGTGGGCCATTTGGCATGGAGCTTTGGCATGTAAAGGATTGAGTAGAAGAATCTCCATTCAGTTTGATAAAATAACTACAGTTATGGTAGTACAAATTGAGACACCCCAACAAGGTTTAAGGTTGTATACATGGCTATTCACATAGCTATTGAAGACATTGAAGGATGGTGCATTGAATTTGTACCCATAGGTGCTTACGAGGCGGTTGACTCCATGACTAAGTGGGGTATCAAGCAGAGCCATGAGTGTGAAGAGTGGACCTCAATGCCATATTTATGTGGAAGGTAATGATGTTTAACGAGGATGGTTGTAATGAGAATTTAAACCCTAGAGTGAGGAGACAAACTGAATAAACCTCATCATAATCCAAAAGAAGAACACCCTCAAGGTAACCCAAAACCCTTAAATACAAAACCATGATCTTATATCACCCCCATTGATATAAATATTATCAATGTATGATTCAAATTATAAAAATATATTGTTAAAATAATATTAGTATCATCAAACTAGTTTGGAACTAGGATTTCATCATTAATTTATTCCATGTGATTATATTTAAAAAAACAATTCTTAAATCCTAATTTAACTCTAGTTGGGGTTTTTGCTTTCCAAATATTAACTAGTTCATGTTTATAATATCTTTAAGATTTCAATTCATATAAAAAAACTGATACTCATTAATAACTCTTAAATAATGGTTAAACAAGTTAAGAATACAATTATCAAATAATCCCCAGTTACTTAGATAAGTTGAAATCAGCCATTGCACATAATGTCAAGGGCACCTCATAAAAGAGGTATTGTGCTATATGAAGAAACACAAAACACAATAAATCTAAAAGTGAAGATACATATGAGTTTACCTAAATGTTAAGACATTACAAAACTCTAAAGATACATACAACAATGATTGTTTGGGTTAACTATAATTTGTGTCAAAATGTAAGAAACCTGAATATTGGATGGTGAGAAATAGATTCTATACATCTACCAAATAAAAGTGACATATTTTCCCCACATTAGATTCATTGAGAATGAACATCATCTATAATTGAAAAATATGAAGACGTCGTGGATCATGGACATACCTTTTCCACAAAAAATCATTCTTGCCATGGAAATCACACTTGGAGCTTATTTACAATAGAAAATAATATATATAATTCATGCACAACACAATTTACAAGTATTGGTAAGTAATGGTTGAAAGAAAATATAAGAACATGAAATGCATGCATCAAAATGACATCCTAGTTGATGTATTGAAAACTATATAGGAACATAATTTGGCTAGTGAATGGTATTTTTTTTAGTTACAAGGATAAGGAAAATGACCGAGGAGTGTTAAAGAAGTACCACAATTAATCTTAACAAAAATTAGAGAGACACTCGAGACAACATAGAGTACATAGGAACCATGATCATATAATTATTTGAAGCTCTGGAAGGCGGCTACCAAGTATATATTGATATCTATAACACAATTCCAAACAATAGATGTTGTTTTTAAACCCTTATATGGGACACCATTGTTTCATTCTTGATGAGAATTGGAGAATTGCAAAGAATATGAAATATAGTTGGATACAACAAAATATGATAAGATCCTCTATTTGGGGTCTATTATAGCTACAGAAGATGACAAGTAGATGTTTATAAGAGGATGGTAAAAACATTTGATGAAATGTAGTTTGGGCTCAATTTCAAGTGAAATGAACTGTATGGTATACATAAACATAACTTTTATAGAATAGATACATATTCAACCATATTGTATGGTAATGAGTGTTCAAACTATTGAGAATTATGATATTCATGAGATTAGTCTAATGAAAATGCAAAAGCCAATAAGGATGTGGGAGCAGATCAAGAAAGGCAATACAATAAATGATAGCATAAAATGTAAAATAGAAGCAACTAGTGATTAGGTCAACCCATGAGAGGGTCACTTTAGATGGTTTGGACATGCACAATGTGTACCGCAAGTCCTTGAGTTTAGAGTACTATTATATAATCAAACAAAATATCAAAAGGAAAAAACTAAACATTAGTTAACTTAGGAAGAGATAATAGAAGAATATATATGAAATCATACACATCAAGGAGAAAATGATTAACATATAGGGATAAGTTGAGAGAATGATCCACACTAAGAAACCAAATTGGTTGTGTAAGGCCCCTGAACTTGCTTAATGAATTGAATGAGCTTAAATATCATAATTAAATGTTTATAACACTAATATAACCTTTTGATATGTTTTGAAATCATAATACAAGCTTAAGTTTCAAATTTGGTCCAATTTGGACATTGTTTGAGCAAGTTATGCAATTTTTTGTACATTTTGGACTTTTTTGCAATTTACCCAATTGAGGGGTTTTCTTTGCAATTTGTCACATACATTATGTTCCTTGGATGTTATATTATCATTCTTGAGTGTTTTTATCCATTGGGCTCCTAGTTGAGCCATGGTTTGAAGGTGTTTTCATCAAGGGTATTTTAGGGTTTACCCCTTCATGGATGAGCTACCTTTAGTAGCTATCAACTAATGAATTATGTGATTGACTGGGAAATTCGACAAAGGAAATCTAAGCAGGTCTATATAGATAGTGG
Source organism: Alisma plantago-aquatica (assembly GCA_963693085.1). Lineage (NCBI taxonomy): Eukaryota > Viridiplantae > Streptophyta > Magnoliopsida > Alismatales > Alismataceae > Alisma > Alisma plantago-aquatica. The sequence continues at coordinate 390,271,884 of OY856414.1, read as the reverse complement.
GAGAGCTTCTTGTGTGTGTGCTTGTATATTCTTAATAATTTAAGGCCATGGACACTTGGATAGATACTAGAACTTCAACCTTTTCTTTTTGCTTTATCTTAAAGTTCATATATGTACCCCCAAGCACCAAAATGAGAAATTTTATCTCCAAAACATCCCTCCTTCTCTGACCTTCGTTCTCTCTCTGTGCTTCTATGAATTCCCTGCCCAAGGAAGAAGAAAGTGGGGATCTTCTTGGAAAAAATTCTAGGGTTGCAACTGATTTCCTTTTTGGGTCTAAAAAGCTTCCTCCTAGTGATATTGACCTAAAAGTGTAAGTTTTACCTTATTTTCTCCATTTATTTCTTTTCTCTTATTCCTCCTATATCTCTCTAGGTCGGAACCCTACTGTTCCATGGTGAAAGTGGCCCTAGAACTCAAAAATATATCCTTCTTATTTCTTTTTCTAGGGTTTTGCTTCTTTGTGGAGAGAAGTGTCTATTTGGCCAAGTTCAGATCTGAATCTAGGGATTTCTTGCCTTATTTTCTCGCAATTATTTCTGTTTGGGATCTGACCTACTCTATAAAGGTGAGTTATATAACATTCTTCACTTATATTGCTAGTTAGAAGCTTGTTAGCTCATGTTTATGCTTTAATGTGATGAATTAAGCATAGAGAAACGATGCTTGTTTAGAATTACGAATTTTTGTGGTGTTTCCTATTTTGTTCCAATTATATATGAAATTTTAAACATGTGTACAACCTTTCTAAGGTGTAACATGATCTGGAATAGGTTGATAGCAACAACCTATGGTGCTATGTACAAAACAATCGATGGCTCAAATTAGAGTTTTCAAGCTATTTTCTTCCCTATCACACAACTGATGGCCATACCATTCAACAACCAATGGTTTTGCTATCTTGGAAACTAATGTTCATGATCAAGGGTGTCAAATTTATGGTGACAACCTATGGTCACCCCTTAGATCAGGTTTTGGCTCAATTAGACGTTTAATTATCATCCACTAAGTATTCTGACAATGTTATCAATCAATGATGACATCATCTTAATATTTGATGGTGTTAACTGAATGTATTACTGATCTAACAACCAATGGTGACCTAATGATCACAATTAATGATGGATCAGGTCATCACCATGTATGATGAGTTAAGAATGTAATTGTAGATTTGACTAAACCTTGAACCAATGGTTCCTTAGTTCAATTAATCTAATGGTTAGACCTATACTTCAATTGATAGCCTTAAACAATGAACCTGATCCAATGAATAATATTGGATGCTTTAACATCCAATGGATTAGAATAAATCACATGGTATTATATGTGGGTCCTAGTGATAATAATTCAATGGTTCAATACCATTAATTTGTAGTCTTACCTTTGCCATTATATAGTTATATTGGATAAATCATTATAATAAGCGGATGCATAAATCCCATGTGATCTAGCTTGTTATACCTAACCTTGATGTAATTATATGATGTTGATTGGTTATAATCATACCTCTTGAATGATTAATGTGATAATGAATTACACTCTTCTTGTGTTGAAACCACAATGTAGTACTATTTGAATATCATAGTGCCTTGCCATGCTAATATCTATGGACATATATGTGCTAATGATCTTTTGAGCCTTGTTTAAGGCATGGAATGATGATGATAACCTCACTATGAATAATGTGATGGTCTTGACGACCTTTGGGCATGTTTGAAGCCATGATTGAGGTGAAATCCTCTTCATGTTCCAATAAGGGTTAAAACCCTGGAACTTGTGATAAGATTTTGGTATCTTGTAATAGTATGATGATAAGTGTGGTCCATTAATTTGCAATGAATGATAGAATGTGGTAATGTGATTAAGATTTATATCTCAAATGTTTTATATCTTTTGAAGTTGTTATACATATACTCTTGTTAGAAAAGAATTAGGGTTTGAATGTCCACTTGTATGATAAAGCCTTAATGCATTCAATTGGCAGTAATTAATCAAGTGTAACCTTCATCATGTAGAGCCTTGTGCCGTAGAGACATATTCAATGTTAGAACTTACTGGATGGTGAAATGAGTATTTGTAAGGGAAACTCAGAGCGCATACTGTTGAGTATGTGGGGGTGGCAAGTTGAGGATATATCCTTGTCATCCACAATTGTAGGTTATGGAGGATGGCTATGGCCATGCCTCTGACATTTGATGTGATTGAGGATAGTTGCGGTTGTACCTCAGATTAGAGGGTTTTGTATACCCTGTTTTCTAGTGTAGTAACTTGTACCAAGTACAGACTAGTTGTTGTTTTTTTTATCAGTTAACTATATGTCACTGTTGGCAGTTTGACTGGTGTGTCACTGCAGTTTACTTGTACCGACTGAGGGGAAGAGATCTTAGGATACCAGAACTCCTAGATCTTATACAGAACTGAATAGCACTTCGCAATGGCCAGTTGGACTTTGAGTGGTACGACTCAAACTCCCCAAGGCATAATAATAAAAGATATAATACCAGCCATGTAGTATAATTGCTAGGGTTTAATACGTATCACATTGGTTGATTAACCCTTGTCTTGTCTTTACACTACATAGTTCTTACATGATCCAGACTTATGAAAATTGTGTAATTCTACTTGATGTTACTACTTATTTGCTTAACTGCTTAGTATGCTTAAACTGTTCAATCTGTTCATATTACTTATTCAATACCCTAACTACTCAATGTATTTACGGTTAATTAATATGTTATAATCAATATATGTTGGAGAGAGTTATATCTCTCATTGGGACTGGGTCTCACCCGTGGGTCACCACTTTTTTTTTCTAGGTGGTCGTGGGAAACGAAGTCGAGGTCGCATTGTGGAAGAGAACCAACATGGAGATCAATAGATTCAGAAGGTTGGTTAGTTGTAGATGTTAGTAGTAGAGTCCTAGTGTCGTCCTTGTACTCTTAGGTCTTAGTATGGGATGTATTTTATAGATGATATACTCTTATCGACACGAGATTTTGGTAGTATGCCAATGCTTGTAAATATATGACATGTACATGTAAAATATCTTTTGTATGCAAGATGTGACAGAGGTCTTTGAACCCATATGTAAATACTTGTTATAGTATATGAGAATGGAATGATGGACCTTTTGTAAGTGTTCTAGAATTTATTTACATTGTTGGAATTGGTTTTAATTATTCCGTATTTTTTACTATGTGATTAATTAGTAGTTGATCATGTTTTGTGTTTTGAGTAATCTCGTTAGCCGTGATGATGTGTCACATTGAGCTTGAGATATTTATGGTGACGACCAATATAAATTCAACAATACCACACATGAAGATATACAATTTTTGCATACAGTAGTCTATTCATAAATCAAAATTTCAACAAAACAAATTTATTTCAACTTTAGCTGTATATGTCTAGTTGCTTTAAAATGATTATATAATAAATATAACAACCAATCTTTTATCAAGTATTTTCCATAAAGTGCTTGTGCTCTATAAAGTTGAACCAAATAAACACCAATTGGGTGTTGATGTAAATGATGGAACTAAACTCTTTGTCTGGAATAGTCAAGGACTTAACATTCACATCATGATTTTTGTGAATTTACATAAACTATTAGATTTATCTTTAATGGACAAGTTGGTGTGTGATTAGTTTATAGCCAATTATCTAGTTTAAGGCATCAAGTGATATTTTTAATAAATTATATTTAATTTTATGAGAGTTCTGTAATAAATTATGTCATGTATTAATATTAACTTTTAAAATCACTTATCACTTCTTACAACAACGATTTAGTAAGTACCGTAAATGGTCATTGAATTATAACGAATCTATATGTTTTATTATTCAAAATGACTACGCAGTTCCCATATATTTGCTCATCTCCATGAATTGTCTGTCAATATAAGTCACCAACTTGAACACGATCTCGTTTAATGTTGCATCACCTTATTTGCAAACCGTTGGTATGTATGCTTGTATAAGTCCATGTATCAACATTTGTATTTTAGTACATAGTTTAGGGATTCAAAATAAAATGGCATTAACATTTACCAACTATATAGTGGCACTAACAATGGACAAATGCCACAATAACTTTTTTCATAGTCCTCCCTGCCTTTTGATTGGTGTTTCTTCATTTAAGATATATGTATTAGCTCCATAATCACTAAAAATAAATAGAATTTAAATATTTTTGTTGTATGTAACCCTAGCATAATGCAACAAAATTCCACTCATGTTCGTTACAAAGGGCATCTTCTATTGATTAGACATGTACATGTTTTTGACATCTATACACATTTAGAGTGAGCTTTTCCATTAAATACTACACAAGATGCATGTATTTCTTGTCACATATGCACATGACACATGTTAGATGCAAAACTATGTAATATGTCCCTTTGTTCTATCAACAAATCCATTGTCAAACTTTAGGCAAAGGATACCACAATTACTAAATTCAGGTATTTCACAATGAAGAAACGCATGTTCAAACCACCAAACAAATATTTCTAGATAAAAATACCTATGTGGACGCCTGGCCTCCACTATAGGCTGTGGTAGAGGGGGAGGGAAATATTTCTCTCTTAATCTCATAGCCATCATCAACCTTGAGTTTAAATTTTGATTCAAACTATAATTCTTTTCATGCACTAGGGATCCCTACCAATATATAATTATTGGAAGGTATCAATTCATCCTGTGAGTTAGTTTCACAAATTTCACATTCTTAGACTGTAAGGATGATATTTTATGCTTTATTTCATTCATGGTTGCTAGCAAATACTTTTTTTTCCTGATAATTTGATCTATTAACCAGACTCTCATATGAAACTCAAGCTTGTAAGAGTTTTGTTTACCAAAAAGCTCTATCAAAAACTATATATATTATGCTACACTTTACCCAAAAAATATTGGGGATTCCTGTATAATATTGTCCAAAGAGGATTCCCTGCTAACACTACATAAACGTCTCCGTAGAGGCTGAACTACAGATTGGGTAACCAATTCTTTTTATGACAAAACCAACATATTTAAAGTTAAAATCAGAAGGGAATACTGATGGCAACATCATATTTCCAGTGGCGGAGGCAGAAATTGCATGTAGGCTGGTCACCGTTCAAGATGAAGGCCTCAAAGAAATGGTAACAGGGGGCACAAATGCAAGTTTTAACTTCAACAGACAACCACATAGTATATAATTACATGTATTTCAGAAGCAAAGACAGGACAGATGCCCCCCTCTCCTGCTTCTATGTGGCTCCATCACTACGTATTCCTATTGGTGATATGTTAAATGTGTCATAAGAGAGAGAGAGAGATGGAATCACCAGCTAGAACCCCAAAGACATCAAATGTAAAGGGAAGGAAATGATGATAGTTTGCCTCACACACTGTCCTATGCTTATGAATCTTTTTGTAGTTGCATCAGAGACATATTGACCTGCCATGAAGTTATCAGAAATAATACCAGTCAAAGGAGATATCTCTATAAGATCAACACATGTGTGTTTTCCATTCAATTTACATATCGTTGTGGAAATCATCTTTCTTAGTGCCAAAAAAAAGTAATTGGAGCTTCTTTAACAATTTTTATCCCAACACGAGAAATAATACCAAAGAGGGAATCTCGAACCACTTCATGACAAAATTTGAATCTTGAACATGTGTGACAATATACAACATACTCACTACAAGAATCATGCTCTACAAAATGACAAATGAGACATATCTCATTTTCAGAATATAAGAGGATCATGAGTCGCTAACGTAAAATAGCTCGAGATTCAAAAAACATCATGGATAATTTTAGATTAATTGTGTGAGGAGAGCTCTATTCTGTCACCACAACCGTGATACATTGCATTTAGTTGTTGCTATGTAAGCCTTCCGTTTTGATTCTTTAATATGTTTCAAACCAACGGCTTGTACAAGTAAGCCTTCCGTTTTGATTCTTTAATATGTTTCAAACCAACGGCTTGTATTACAACCAACAACCACCTTTTGAATTGAATTAGCTGTTACGAGCTGAACACACAATTGAATTCTACATTGATGGAAATTAATTTATTCGACTCAGCTTTGTGGAAATCACATAGAAACTGCCCATGGAGGGGTTCCTACTGACTTAAGAAGCTTAGATTAATAATAATAATAACTCCAACTTGTTAATAATGACCCCTACTCTCACTATCTACCTCTTTCACTGAAAACATTAAATCTAGTGTGAGCTGAGACGCGGCTTCAGCAATTCCAGTCCGAAGTGAGTACTTTACTGTACGTTTTGTCAATTTATAAAGTTCGATCGTTACGTTTCCTTATCTTTTTGATAGTGAAAAAAGAGTGCAAGGTTCTGTTCTGCTGCACGACAGAAAAGAGATGAACAGCGCTGACGCTGTTTGGGCGTCTCCGTGAAAGGAAATGGATAAGCAAGTTCCCGACACAGAAAAACAACTATTATTTTAATTGAAAACAGATATAGTGATATATTATTTTCCGCTCAACTTCCTCGTTTCCCGTCTCTCCTCCTACATTTTCAGCTGTCCTTTCTTCCCTGGTCCTCGCTCCTCTTCGCGACTCCGATTCAATCCGGAATGTATATTATATAGAGCTCTCCCTCTCATGTTGTCACTCTAGATCTCTAGATCCTAGCGCACGACAATGGACGCCGGAAAGCCACCTGTCGCGGCCACGGCGGTCCCGGAGGATCCCCTAGACCTGCCGGATCGGCAGGCGGTCCCATCCGACGCAGAGGCGGAGGCAGCGGCCGCGGGGGCGGATGAGGTAGATGACGACCGTGTCTACCTCGTTCCCTACACGTAACTCGCTTATCCCCCCTCATCAACTTAAGGCATTACCTCGTCTCCATCGCCCCAGCTTTACTCTTTCTTCTTTGCGTCCAATTTCAGGTGGCTGAAGGATGCGCAGGAGTCGTCAACGTCCGGCGAAGGTGGCGGCTTGGAGACGGGTCCGGCGCCGGCGCCGGGGTGCCAGGTTATCCGGTACACGGCGTCGCCGTCCTCATCGAGCTATGTGGGGCCGATGAAGATCATCAACAACCTCTTTAACTCGGATCTGGTGTTCAATCTCCGGCGGGAAGAGGATGGCTCTCAAATTAGCGCCGAAGAAGGGGTGTCTGGCAGATGCTATGCGCTAATACGAACTGATATGTGGTCTCATGCGCAGAAATGGTGAGGTTTCATAACCTGAACGACTTTCTACATTCAGCTGTTTCAGTGTGACGGCTATGATTTTTGGAATGCGAATGAGGAATACGATATTTCGGAGGAAGAAATGCAGTATACTGACTACAAATGTTCATTCTATAATATTTAAGTCAGATGGTTATGTAAGCCGAACAAAACAGCTTAGCAATTTGCAAAGATCATACACTTGTGAAAAAACAAACAAACTTTCTCCTTGGGGAAAGAGAATCCTTTTGGGTTCGTTTTGGTCTAGTAAAATATAAGCTACCGATAGTATGTCTTGCAGCATCGAAGTATATTTTCAATGCAAGTTCTCGTTATTCCAGAATATTCTCAGTGGACGCCTGGTTACTTGGAGGAGTCGTAGGTAGTGTTTGGGGGTGGGGGGGAGTTGGGCTGGAAAAAAGTTTTGCTTGTTTGTTTAAATTTAGAAGCTAATCTATCCAATACTTTATGAAAGAACCATATTACAAGAAAATGCAGGCAGCTGTATCTTTCGCGAGTGTTCACTGTGGTTTCTTGACTTTGTTGCTATAATGCAGGCACAGAGATTCTAAGTCATCAAAGTCTCCTTCCAGCTCTTGTCCAACTGGTGGAGGGAGCACAGACATTTATTCCATAATGATGAGAATTTCAGTCATGCACGATGCAAGTGTCATGACCATAAAGATTAGCAAAAAGGTGTACCTTTCGCCCCCGTGATTTCTCCAATGTTTTCTTCGCCTGTATCAAGTTATGTTGAATCCTGATCGAGGTTGATTCATTATTGACAGACCTTACTTTGACATGCATTTCTCTTTTATCTTTTTTCTCTCCATTTATGTAATAGTGAGACCATTCTCAGATATAGCTGCTATCATTTCCAGCATGTCGAAAAAACAGGATTAAAGTTTGGATATCCAGTAAACATTTTGTTACCAAGCTTTGCATTTTCTTCGTATCTAGATGAGGCATAAGCCTCATTGTTGTACAAGGCTATAATATAATCAACTTTTACCATCATCATCGGCATCAATCTGAGCCTTAATCCAAACCATGATAGGACCGGCCGGCTACACAGATCATTCCGTTCCACTCGTCATCACATGTCTTTGATTAAGATCGATACCCCTTTTTCGCTAAAATTTAGTAGTCACTACACCTCCATCAAAATCAATGAAAACCATATAAATATCTGTTTTTAATTTCAATTGTGCTCCACAAGCCTCATTAGAAAAACAGCCCCCATAATCGACTCTTGAGAATGAAACCAAGTTCGTTCTTTGATATGTGCTCCATGGTATGACTCTTCGGTTTGATGCCTTAGTAATCTGTACAACTTTAGATACCTCCTTTATCTTTGTAAATGGGAAGGATGGTACTGTTTCTCCACTCGTTAGGCATTTTCCTTCTTCGCATATTCTTATAAAATAGAATTGTCCATCACTTTACATACATTCTTAGGGATACAACTAGCTCGTATGCCTTGTCCTACTTATATTTTTCGAAGTATTTTTAACCCCTGCTCGTGTTGTCCTCTCGGTGTATGGATGATATCTCTTTTCTCCATGGCACGTGTGTCCGAAATTATTAAAGGTATCTCCATGTTTTGTGTGTGTGTATGTGTGTGTCTGTGTCCGTGTGAGGGTGTGTGTGTGTGTCTGTGTGAAGGTGTGTGTAGATAGATAGATCGATAAATGTACAAAAGATAGAGAAGTGGATCGGACACTTCTTAACAAAGTAGGCTTAATGAATGTAAATCTACCATTACAAATGAAGCTGTAGCACAACAGGCTGATATCAATAGTTTGTAGCATAAACTGCGAAGTTGGACAATGAAATTTACAAATTTACAATTTACAAGAAATATAATTTGGACCAGTAGGAACTGAGAAATAAGATATTAAGATTAGATTAAAAAATTACCACACGCTGAAACAAAAGTTTGTAAATAAACTAGCTTGCGAAAATAATGTGGATAGATATGAAATCAGTTTCAACTTCAAATTGAAGCCTCAGGTCTGTTGAAAATCTAAATTTATGTAAAAATAATCAAAGAGAGTATGCCAGTATGGTGATTCTTCACCAGTTGCAATGCTGTGTTTGTCACTAGTATTGATGTTGCTTTTATTGGAGCTTGACCAGCCAATGCTGTGTTTTTCACTTGTATTGGTGTTGCTTTTAACACTTATAGGGTCTCTCTTTTACGAAACATCAAAAGCAGTTTGTTGAAGAAGATGTAAAATTTGGTTCACATTGACTCTTACACTCATACTAAGCTCTTTTTGGATGTTGGGCCAAAGGGCCTGTTAATAGACACCTTAATGACTATAAAAGACTTCTTTGGTAAACTGTCATATCTTAGGGTACATAACTAAATGCCACACGAGCCAAATGGTGAATAAGAAGTGTGGCAATGCAGATATAAGTGGTATCTATTGTGTTGACTTCATGGAAAATCTTGTGAGATCCACTCTGTGTTTTTGGCATTATAGTAGTGTACCCTGTTGGAAATTCGGGATCTACTAGTAATGTGTGTTAGCTGGATCTGATACTGAAACTAAGGCTGGGTTATGATCTACAACACATGTTAGATATTGTTGAGTTCCTACTGTGGCCATAGTGTGAAACCTCACACATATATTCATTCTATGCCCATATACTCTTATTAAGTCTTTGCTCCTCAGTTTTCATGTCTATATGCAACTCTTATCTAAAACAGTCATGTATACATGATGACATAAAACATGATAATTCTTTCGGCCAAATGTGTGTTAAGGTACATGATCATGGCCTGTTTATAAACACACAACTTGTCTTTTTCTTAGTAGGAGCTTGGTGGATTCTTATCTCCATTTTCTGTCGGTTTATTTTATAGAACTTGTGATTCATTCTTATTTCAAATCACATTGGTGGTTTTATATTCAGTGGTATTGCACCTTTTGGCTTTCATATTTCAATAATCGTGCTTTCCAGTGCATTTGTTTTTCTATTGTAATTGTGTTTGTTTCATGTTATAGGATAACTCGCTGGACTGCTATAAAAGAGCTTCCAAAATATTTAGTGTTGATTCTGAGGTATATGCAACTCATCATCACCAACTCCCATTGATAGATAATTCTTGATAGAAAATTTTCATTGTATCCTGCCTTACTTAGATATCTGCTCGTTAGGTCCGCATTTGGGACTATTCTGGGCAGACTACTCTCATTTTCATGGATAAATTGAATAAGTTACAGAAAGATGGTCAGCGCCAGACAGATCAAGAGGTAATTGCTACATGTATATTATTATATGTTATCATAGTAAACATAAATTACACATTGAAAGCTTTGTACTATTACATCTACACATTCATAGATTTGGATTGTGTGATTGTTTACTAGTTGTCTCTGGAGATCAATACTTTTTTTTAAAAGGGTAAGGTGTTGTCAGTTTTGATAAAATAAATACAACCATACACTGTTTCTGTGTAAACCTTTTTATTTAGCTTCCCAACCGTCATGAGTGACACCCTTGCCAAAGCATCTCTTGGCTGTAAATCTTTCTGTTTCTTTTATCCTTTGAGAAAAATGCTTGATAGATTGTGACTGGCAGAAAATCTGGAGCCCCATTTATTTTACAGAATAACTGTAGGCTGGAAGCCCCGTTAGGCAGAGGAAGAAGTCTTTTTTCTAGATACATCAAATAGAGGGATTCAAATCTGATAACAATAAAGTTACAATGAGAATAAGTTGGAAATAAATTTTACATTTGGGAGCGCCTTAGATTATATATATGTTGGAATCTGATTTTTATGTCATTCTTCTTCCATATTGTACTCATATAAAATGCTTTATGCATTTTTAGGCATGTGTTTCACCCCTATTCTATATTTCAAAATAGCATTAGCTGAATTTATGTAAAACTTTATACATACATGCATAAATATATGGGCACATCAAAATTAATAAGATAAAAAAGTTTGGCCGTCTGGGCACCTAGGCTCCCATCCAAACCTAATTGTTTCCACCTCTTAGCTCTTCATTTTTGAATAGAAACATATGCCGTTGTAAAACATGAATATGGACCGTGATATCATATTACACTCGTTGCCATCATGGGAAAAAGGCGCGCCTCGAGGCTTTAAAGGCATACGCCTTGAGGTGAGGCCATAGTAACAAATTCGGCATTCGGCAACTTTTCGGCTAGCCGGAAAAAATCGGGATTCGGAAAAAATCGTGAAAAATCGGGAAAACATCGATAAAATTCGGTCAAAGTTCGGTCAACTATTCGGGAATAAGTCGGAAATAAATCGACTATATATGTATGTATGTATATGTGTGTATATATACAAACACATACACACACATGCACACATACATCTAGAAAAGAATCCTTTACAATTCCAAGATGCAGTGACTTGCATTACATACATAACACAATGTGAGCACAAATATGAGCAACAAAAAGTAATTTTAAATGCAAACAGATATCAGAAAAGAAAACAAATAGCAATTGCAAATGCATACATATATAAAAAAGCAAAGAAATACAGTAAACGTGATAATTTTAAAAGAGGGGAGCAAATAGAGTTGGGCACAGCAGTAGGGGAAACTAAAACAAGGGGTCCGGAGGACAAAATTGCAATAGAAAAATGAGCAAAACAGTAGGGGTAGTGACTGAGGAATAGTGAAGGGGAGTAAAGGAAGAGGATAACGAAGGAAGGGAGTGGCATCAGGTATAAATAGTGCTGGGGGGCCATCTGCCGTCAAAGAGAGTAGAGGAAGAAGATGAGGAAGGAAAGGGAAGAGGGAATATCGGGGCAGAGGAAGGGGAAAAAACAAAGGAAGAGAAGAGAAAAAAAATACCCGAGGAGCTGTCGTGAAATGTACTACCAGCGCCGCCGTGAAGTTCAGCAGCAGAAACCGCCTTGAACTCTGTCGTGCTTAAGCATCACCGCAAGCATGGACTCTTGGCGCCTCCTCTTGACCTTCGCCTTGTAGCTCCAGCAGTAACGACAACCTCCAAAGCTGCAGCCGATGAGCTGCAATCAAGCAACAACCATCGTCGCGGGTAGGGAGAACGCCGCCGCGAGCGGGGGATAGGGCAAAGTGCGGGTGCGGGAGACTGGGGTGAGTAGGGGTGACTGTCGGGGGCTGTTGTAGGAGCGCTAGTGGGCCAAAAGTACAGTCAGCCCATTTGCCACTTAGGCCAGGCAAATCCAACCCGAAAATTTGTGAAAAAACGGAAAAAAACACGAAAAATCACGAAAATTCGTGAAAATTCGGCGATCCTCGATTTTTTCTGGCGTAACATTCGGGGCTACAAAAAGTCACGATTTTTCGCCGATTTTTTGAAAAGTTCGGCGATGTTTGTTACTATGCATGTAATGATGCACATGGCATACATTTACATGCACATATTTGTGCATGTGTATGTGTAAATGTATATAATTGTAAGATATGTGAATATTTACATGTATATGTGTATATTTTGTATTCTTTTGTATATTGGATGTACTTGCATATGTCCATGTGTATATGTAATGGATCTACATGTATATAAATATTGACATGTAGATATATATATCTATATGTATACAATTTTTTAAATGTGTATACTTGTGTATGCCTATGTGAATGTACATACTTGTATGTACATGAAATGTAACTTATATATATGCATATATATATTTATATATATATATATGTATGAACGCCTTGGTACATTCTGAGGCTTATGCCTCGACCGCCTAACCAAGACAAAAACGTCTCGCCTCATTGCGCCTCACTTCTTTTCAACCTCGGTTGCCATAGTTATGCTTTTATAAGTTTTTTTGGCTTTTCTCCAATTAAGTTTGACGATTCTTGCTTTTATCTTGATTATAAATTTAATTACATATGTATTTGTGTCTATGGACTTCATAGTACTACACCAAGTCATTATATAAACCATCACGACCTCATAGTAATACGCTAACTTATTATAGTCTTTCACCCTCTCTTATTCACTTTCTGACTTTCCTAAGATGTAGAGTTTAACTATAAACACAATAACTTTGAGGTCATTGTCCTTCCGACATGTGCCCTATTAATACTCAACTTCAATGTAGTCGAGGCCACTAGAGCTTCGAAATCATTCTTAGCCAATAGTATAGTCATTACAGTTTGTTGTTTTTCTCAAGTTTCACCTCAACGAAGATGGCCCGAGATACAAATTCCGGACACACACACAAAGACCATCTCTAACTGGATGTCAACATCATCCTTCCGCTTCATCGTGACCCATGCTAAATGCGTCTTGCATGTGTCTAGGAGGTCCAGTGCCATTGGTTGCCGACTCATCGGTCGTTTTCACTTACATGTCCAATATCATTAGCTATAGGCTGTAACTTCATCCATTTTTTTTTAATTAAGGGAGAAACTTCTGTATCAGTGCCATCCTCACCCCTTCGCGCCACACTTACTATCAGTTCTCCTAAGTTGACCTCCTAACAGCAGTAGCCACTTTGGCTCTAGAAGAGCTGGTTGTTGTCGTAGTCAACCTCATGCCAAGCTTGTATGCTACTAAAACCATGCGTTGTCAGTCCTTTAATTCAGTGATTAAATTACCTAGACTCTACACCAACTGTGGAGCATAACATAGGAAGCAATTAGATGATTCTTTTAGCATGACCCCACTCCTATATATATGAGAGGTGGACACATACAACTTGGACTCAAAGACTAATGGGCCAAACATGCTTAAGCCCATAAACATATGAAACTCAATAACTAATAATTCAAATGCCACCCCCCCCCCCCCCAAAAAAAAAAAAACTGGGGCATGGGTGAAACACATGCCCAAGTTGCCAAGACAGACTTAAAAGGAAAAATATGGCACAAAAGAGATAACAATAGCTCATACAAAATGGGAATCTGTCCCTAAATTGTGTAATGTTATAATCAAAGCATTCACAACACTCCCCTGGAAGTCAATAACTAGTACATAGCAAGCAGGTCTCTCTCTAACAAAAGTAACATCAATGTATAGCAAATAAGTGTACTCCCCTTACGCAAATAATATTGATGTAGTAGAGAGCAGATCCCCCCCTCTTGAAATATATAATCACGGAACAAATAGGTGCAATCCAAACCAAGAATTTAGAATTTTAGCGTGCATCTGGAGCAATAGATGCTGAAAGACATTTACAGAAGTCAACTCAGTCACCAATGTTGTCAAAATAGTTCCCCACAAGAAGCACCACTACTGGAATGAAACATAGTAGTAGGGACAAGAACATTGCTATGTGAATATTGTACTATAGCAACATGCTTGAGATTGATGCACTACTATTGGAAAAATGCATTACAACATGTGTCATGGAGCATGAATGACAAGCGAGAGCTGGACAACATGGTTGGATGAGTGATCTTTTCTTTTCTCCTCTATATCTCCCCCTCACACCAACCACAAAGAATAAGAGAGTGGTTGGGTGGTGTACAATGGTAAAAGGGACTCTCTTTTAATTCAAAATTTTATCTAGGAGGGGTCTAGAGGGCAATGCCCTCCCCCCCCCCCCCAGTGTGGAGGTCCCACTGCCCTTAGTAGGTTGGAGTCAAGGGGAATCTGCCCCCTCGTGGGCGCTTAGGGGTGGAGCTTTTGGGAAAAAGAGGTATACAACGATTCTTTTAGGGAGATCAAGCATAAATTTTGCAGATATAGGGATTTGAAGAACTTGAGTAGTAGGGATGGGAAGAGGCAACACCCCTTAGTGCACGGTGGTGAGCAACAATTGCTTTTGCGAGCCACATCGGTTGCTGGCGGCCTAGACAACGACTATCGGGGGTTGCACTGCTCTTGCGCTAACTGGTTGGTGCAACGATCAACTGCTTTGGTGGCTGGTTGGCTGATGACGAGGGTTCCAACTCTATTTACAGCTGCTGGTAGGGGTCAACAACTGAAGGCCTACTGGACTCGACGAGAAGAGGAGGGAAGAGGAGGATGAGTGGTGTTATAGATATGGAACTGCTAAGAATGACATCAATAGGAACGCGATGTATGCATGCAACCTAGGGAGGAAGGGGTGGATGCCCGTTGACTTAGATCTCTCATGTTTTCTTTTCTTCTCCAGAGGGAGGGTGGCGATACCCTAGGGGGTGGATGAAAAAGAGATGTGGTGGTGGCTAGTTTTAGGGTTCCCTAAAAGCTACATGGTCTGATACCATGTGAAAAGTATTAGGGCCATTTGTGGGGAGGGTAAAGCCTTACCCTTACCCTTACCCTTACGCACCACATGCTAGCGAGTAAGGGTAAGGGTAACTACCCACCTCATTAATTACCTTACCCTACCCTTTCCCTTACCCTCATCCCCCCAGGTAAACAGGAGGGTAAGGATAAATAGGTAATTTGATTGTATAGGTAATTTAAGTACATTATGTAATGCTTATATGTAGATGTAAACATATCAATACTCAAATTTAAAACGTTATACATCAACACCAACTTCTATTCACGCTTCTTACAACAGAAGGTGTTATAGATACATATACAACCAACTTTTATATAAAAATGGAATAAATTCCACAAGTTATATGGTATACACAATGTTATCTTCACGTACGACACAACATTACATTAGACACATATTAATGGCACTTTACAATACACAAAATCATATTAAACATCACAAACTTGTCAACAAAATGACAATTGCAAAATGTCTTCACCCTTCTTTGTCAACTAGGGATCTCTCTTGCTCCTAATCCATCCCTATGTAGTTTTGGATGGCATGCAACATGACGATGAACCCTACATGGGAGATAGCAAGACCGGGAAACTTTAGAAAAATTCTTGGCAGCGAGACACCACTTTCGATTGTCAATAGGTGACACTGAGCCAACCAACAAGTGGCTAGTAAAAAACATGTCAATGATTTCACTTTTGGAGCAATGAAATCTTGAGGTTGTCTCAATTGTGTACTCACTACAATTTTCTTCAAAGAGAAGGTTGATGTCATTATCCTCGACGGATCGAATCTGAGTTTCTTTGAGGCAGGTTGGAATAAGGAAAAAGTTGAACTTGCGTGATGTTAGGTGATGGGATTCTACCCCTCCTTCCTAACCTCCATTATCATCCTGCATGTTGGCTCTAGGGCCCACAAAATCTGGATGGAAATGCCTTGTGAAAAAGATCGTCGTTGCTGCTAGATGTGATTTAGCAAGGCTGCTGTTGTGCCCGGTTGTTGAAGAGTGTCGAGTTGCATTGTGATGGACAATTGTGTTGTGTGTGGTGGCCACCATTGAACGCTATCAGAAGTGGCACACAAATTTCTGCTAGAGGTAGAAACTGGCCACTTCAAGAAACACGACAGACTGCCAGATTGGAGGACGACGTGCATTCACCTAGTCGGTAGGCCAGGAAGATGGGAATGCCGATATTGCAGAGAGCGTGGAGGAGCATTTCCGGGACCTCGGCTGGAGCCTGGTGTAGTGGTTGTGGCCAAAGCTTAGTTTGCACACATAAATGGATGCCACACTAGGGCAGCCGATGTGAAGCTGGGTGCGGGAGGCGGATGTGCTGTGCTGTGTTGCATTTTAGGGAAAAGGAACATGAGGTTAAATGTGTGAATATTAGGGTTGTTCTTTTTATCCAGATAACCCTAAGGTATATATTTATTTATTTTAGCTATTAGAGTTTAAGGGTAAAAGGGTATGGATAATGCTTATACCTTGCCCTCCCCTGTTAGCAGAATGGGTAAGAGGGTATAGACTAAACGGATAGTCGGTAACAAAATTCTTTACCCTTACCTGTACCCTAGTGGGTATGGATAAAGGGTAAAAAGGTATAGGCATACCCATTGACAACCCTAGGAAAGTAAGATAGGAGGCAATTAGATGATGCTATAAGACAAGACCTACTACTATATATATGAGAGAGGCACACTTACATCTTGGACTCAAACAGTAAAGGCCCAAACATGCTTACGCCCATATACATTGTTATTTCAATAACTAATAACTCTTAACCCCAACCATTGGTGAGATCACAACTGCTGATGAGAACGCCTTTGGTATCCAGTACAACCATTGCTTCTGCTTCTTTGAGTCTTCACCATTAGCTTAGTGGTTTTGCCATTTGTTCAAAAGAGCAAAGTTGTAGCTCCAACAATCCATCTAGTACTTGGTTAAATACATGCCATGCCAGATATATCTGGTCAGCGACTTCCTTTTGCTAGGCAAGAATCGGTAAGCCCTCGAGCTGCTGACATGCTCTGCAACCAGCTGTCAAGAAGTTAGGTGACATGGATCCTTCTGCAATTGTTAACAATATCAACTGTGGTAGGGAGAGGGGAAACTCCAACTTGTCACATTAATCGGTTAAACACTGCTTGAGTTGCTGTCATTGCCTCAGTGTGCCATGTCATCTGGTCTAGTGAATGCAGTAGCAGATCCACCTAGTGCCTTAATTTAGTATCTACCGGTCTCATGTATTGGTTTCAGTGACCTAGTACTAGGCTATGCAAAGAGGCGGTCATATATCATGAACTGACGAAGCACATTCTTCTCTTGAGAATAGTGTTTCTTCACAGCATCCCAAATCTCTTTGGCAGTAGTGTAGAACATGAACCTTGAGGCTATCCCAGGTTCCATGCTCCCCCACAACCAAGTCTTCACTAGACTGTTATGGCGCTTCCATTCAACATAGCCTTGGTCAGTGAGCGCAGGAGGATCAGAATCAACATGTCTTGCCTTGTCGCGTGACTCCAATACGGTATGGACTGCATTCATGCATAAGAGGTAGTTCTTCCCGTTCAGCTTGATGGAGGGGATAGGAGACATCTCACTGTAGATGGTAGATGCCTTGGTGTCCTCCATGATTTAACGAGAAGAAGAGTGACAGATGGATACACGTCACAAGAAGATATACGTGACAAAGAGATACACGTCACGTCACAGAAGAATCAGATGCGTATCTGACGCATCCATTGCCCCCAACTGAAATTCCCTAATCGCACATGGAGATGTGATTAGGAATTTCCTACGTACCGACAGACCCTCCGATTTGGGATTTAGAAATCTGTTTGATCAACCGAAGGCCCGATGATCCGGATAGAGAGAAGAGAGGGGGGACTGTGGCTGCTGCGCCTAGCTCGGGAGGCAGTTGCTGCGCCCGTCTTGGGCCGGCGGTGGCTGTCCTCCCCTTGGAGGCGGCGCGCAGTGGCCAGGGAAGGCCTGGCGGCCGGCCGACCGACGACTGCTGCTGTCCTATGCGTTGCCCTCGGCGGCGGCGCTGGGTGAGGGGGGGGGGGCGGGGTGCTGGGCGGCGCTCGGTTAGGTAGGGTTAGGTTTGGATCCCTTGCTCTGATACCATGTAGAATGAGGAGCCGCAATGCAATGTGCAGTGCAACATTGAGAGAGGCAATATGCCTTCTCTCTTTTTATTAATAAAAGAAACTGGATAATTTACATAGAGGTCCTGCAGGATATAGAAAATACAAAATAGAATAAATATGACATATTAACATAAGGCATAAGCACTTAAGTGCCTAACAAAATAAACTGTCCAGTTCTTCACATCAAAGTCAATAAACTTGAACCTCGAAGTATACACTTGAATAGTAAGCTTCCCCCAAACCCCCACTATGTTTGATCAATTTTTGTTATTGTTCAATTTCTGCTTCTATATTCTTTTTATCAGTATCCTTTGAAAAATCATTTCTATTTTATTAGTTTATTGTTGTGAATATGATTTGTACTTTGCAGATACTGCTAGAGTTGCATGCCTATGCTCTATTAGAATCTTTGGTGTCCCAAAGTGAAAGCAAACGAGATGATATCGCAATGCAGATATCAAGAAAAATTTCTTGCTGTGGTGGCCCTGTTCTAAGCAATGGTGATTTTGAAGCTTCAACTTCTCAAGCACAGAAGACATCTGGTTTGAACGGATCTTTTAGGATGAGTGGGTCTTCAGGACTGGCGGGACTAGAAAATCTTGGCAATACATGTTTCATGAACAGTGCCATTCAATGTTTGGCACATACACCAAAGCTTGTTGATTTTTTCCTTGGAGATTATTGCAAGGAAATAAACCCCAACAATCCATTGGGCATGAATGTAGGGTCTTTGGTTCTGTTATATTTTATATGTAATATATCTCTGATTTGCTGTATCATCATTGAACCTATTTTCTCTGTAAAAAATGAACTGAGAGCTAGACTTAGTTTTGGATGTCCATCTCTGTTGCAGGGAGAACTTGCTTTGGCATTTGGAGAGGTTTTGAGGAAGTTATGGGCTCCTGATGGAATGACAGTTGTTCCAAAACATTTCAAAACGAAGCTTGCTCATTTTGCGCCCCAGTTTAGTGGGTTCAATCAACATGATTCCCAGGTCTCACATACTTTCCTTTGTGTAAACTGATTATTCTGCAGTCTGTTATTTTGTTCTTATTCAAGTTCTATATTCTTTTCAACTAGGAACTTCTTGCCTTCTTATTAGATGGGCTTCATGAGGATCTAAATAGGGTTAAGACTAAGCCTTATGTTGAAGTCAAGGATGCACTGGATCGATCTCATGAAGAGGTTGCAGATGAATACTGGGAAAATCATCTTGCACGAAATGACTCTATAATTGTGGATATCTGTCAGGTTTGTAGGACAATTGAATCTACTTAGTAGGAAGAATATTATGATCAAATTACACTGCATCATAGACCACAACATATCTCATGCATGTGTTATATATAGTTTGCACTCTTTTTTTCTGATCAGAAAAGCGTGAGATTTAAGTTATTCTGATATTGTACGGAATAGAAACTAGTACCCTTGTGCACTAGTCTTTGATTGTCTTGGGTGTTACATAAATATCAAGATCATTATGGTCATATAATTGTAAAAACTGATATAATGATCTGAGTTTTATGTAAACATGAGCAAATCATTCTGTGGCGCATTTGTGAGACTGACATTGTATTGCCATTGTTCTGACTTATACCTACGGCTTGACATTTCCAATTCCAGGGACAATACCGATCAACCTTGGTGTGCCCTGTTTGCTGTAAGGTCTCTGTTACTTTTGATCCATTTATGTACGTATCTCTACCTCTACCATCTACGACGACCCGGACGATGACATTGACTGTCTTCACCACCGATGGTAGTTTGACTCCTTCTTCATACACTTTGACTGTTCCTAAGCATGGAAAGTGCAAAGACCTAATTCAGTCCTTAAGCACCGCATGCTCGTTACGTGATAACGAGAGTTTATTAGTAGCTGAGGTATGGTTCTAATATCTATTGTCAAGTTGTTTTATTTACACATTGACTTGGGATTTTATAATTTCTATATTGATTGATCTTTGTGTGCCATGCTTTAATCAGGTCTACTCTAACCGCATAATTCGTTATTTAGAAGACCAATCTGATTCTCTGTCTTTGATCAGAGACGGTGATAAGCTTGTCGCTTACAGAATGCCCAAAGATCTTGAAGGTTCTTCATTGGTGGTTTTCATGCACCAACACATGGAGTAAGCCCAATCTGGCCTATATTGTGTAGGGTTTCAAACCATATATTGCATTGTTATACAATGCTCTGATGAGCATGTCAATATCATTTTATTTTGTAACTTCCATAAATTACGGATTTGAATAGGTGTACTAAAAAAGATAACTTTCTTTTTTTTGAGAGGAAAAAAGATAAGATTCCATTGCTCATCGTTTTGAGATTTCCTAGAATTACTTGATCGAATCTTCAATTTGGCTGTGGTAATATTTGCTTGATCATTTTAATATTAAGATCCTTAATATTGAATTATAACAAAATATGTCACATTATTACTTTTTGTTAGTGTACGCCATTGGATGTGGAGGTGTCTTGTTGATGTGATACATTAAACTATTCTGCTGGAGTGTTGGGTTGCATGGCAGATAATGTGGTGGCTGTCATGCTATTAGAATCAGATTGTTCATTCCTCACATAACTCCAAGCTATCAATCATTAAACTTTACTCCAAGCTATTTCACACTTCTATTTTGCATTAGAGTTTAGACACTCAAGCATATCCCATTTAACCCGGCCGCTGTGGCTCGGTTGGTTAGGCACGGCTTGGCCCCCCCGGGGGTCCCGGGTTCGAAACCTGCCGTTTCACAGCGTATTTACAACCTCTTGGGTCATCCGGGCTCTGACACCTATTTGGGGAGGGGGGGGGGCTAATGGCCCTTTCATATCCAAAAAAAAAAAAACATATCCCATTTACACCGAGTCTATCATATGCTATATATTTTATATTAGAATTTTGGAAACTTCAACATTGTGCAGCGACAACCAATCTATATCGCAGTCCATCTTTTGTTAAATGCTGTCCACTCTTATTTTAAGTGAAACTGTTTGCCGTTCCTTGGTCACAGTAGTGCCATTTTGCAAGCACACACACATGCACACTTGCTCGCTTATATATGCATGCATATATGCAATATACATGTGCACTGTAACAAACATTGGCAAAAACCCTAGTGAAATTTACAAATTTTCTCAGCCTAACACAGAATTGGCATCATAGAACGCATATGTATGTTGTGACACTCATAGTAACAAATTTGTTATCCGACAATTTTTTGAATGGCCGGAAAAATTCGGGAAAATTTGAGAAAAAATCGATAACTTTCGGTCAAAGTTTGGTCAACTAATTAGAAATAGTTGGGATAAATCGGCATATGTGTGTGTGTGTGTGTGTGTGTATATATATATTTATATATATATATATATATTATATATATATATATATATTTATATATATATATATTATATATATATATATATATATATATATATATATATATATAGTCAGGCTAGAATACACTTGAGTAACGAATACACTCAAGTGTGTTTGCATATCAAGACTATTTTTTGCAAAATGTAAACCATTGATCTTCATCGTCATACTATAATTAGGCTACATACAAATTTTGAGCCCATTTAGATGAGTGTAAGTCACTCATCCAAGGGCAACAAAATCGACACGCGAAACAAATTTGAAATGCATAATTTTTGCGGTCTTTATAGCATGACCTATAAATGTCCAAATGTGCTCAAATTTTGCGTATGAGCTATTCACAAGATGTTTAAGAAGATCAATGGATTAGATTTTTGAAAAAAACATTGCATCATGAAAAACTACTTCAGTGTATTCTGCTCCGAATACACTCGAGTGTATTCTAGCCTGACTCATATATATATATATATATATATATATATATATATATATATATATCAGTGAAATGAAAAACGGCCTGAGCGGCCGCCGATTAAACGGCCGATTAATCGGCCAGACACCCAGCCCGTTCGATTTTTGCTAAAATCGCCGGTTAATTTTTTTGTAATTAATCGGCCGTTTTTTCCCGTTTTTTGCCCGTTTTTTCCGTTTTTTGGCCGTTTTTTTCCCGTTTTTTGGCCGTTTTTTGTCCGTTTTTTGTAAAGTTTTCTGTACACCTGTAACTTTATATAAACTATATGGCCCCAAGTATTACTGACTATAATATATTAAACTTAAATATCCTATGATAAGCCTAGTCTAATAGAATGCATACTTGTATGCAAGTTGGGATAATAGGGTACTGTTCTAAAGTGTAATTTATACAAGTAAAATATATGTAACTATTATCTAATTTTAGAATGCATACTTTAGTTATTTGTACTGCTGTAATGTATGACTAATTGATGATATGCACATATAACAATAAGTTAAAAAGGTATCCAATAATGAGTCTATTGTTTACTGCTTAACTATGTAAACATGTGATGCAAAAATATTTCTGAATCATGTATATGGGGTATTTTATCTATGTCAAATCTATTGCTTATTATATTATGGCTATAATTATTGTCTTATAGCTAAACTAATTGGGTGTTTTTACTGTTGGGTAGTGTGTTTAGAATCTTTATATATATATAAAAGTTCCAAAGAGTATTAGTATTTATATACATATATATGTAATTTTGTATAAAATTATATAGGAAATTAAAACCCGTTTTTTAAAAAATCGGCCGCTTAATCGGCCGCTTACCGCTTAACCAGTTACAAGGTGCTGTCCGCACGGTTACCGCTTAACGTTTTTTAAAACATTGATATATATATATATATATATACATATACATATATATATATATATATATATAGGTATATATTTGTTGCCCGCGCTAGGTAACTAACTGTAGTACCCATTGATACATTTTGTAACAGGAAGGTACAAAATTATAGCGAGACGATCAAAATTGTAACAGAAAGACTCGTTTTGTAGTACAATATGATTTTTTTGTCCTGCCGAAAACAGTAAAATGATATTTATGTCAAAACTGTAATTTTTTTATGTTGTATTATGAAATGAGCCTTTAAACTACAATTTTAACCATCTCATTACAATTTTGACTGTCGTTACAATTTTGTGCCTTCTTGTTAGAAAACAGATGCGCATGTAACTAACCTTAGTTACCCGCGCGGGTATTAAATGAATAGCCTATATAGATACTCACATACATACATCTAGCTATGGAGGTTACAGGAGATATACAATATTATTGAGTGAAAAAACAGGAAAATAGTTAAAAATAAGTTTAACAATAACAATGTATAATAATTTGAGAGAAACATGTGAAACAATAATATTAATTAATGAAACATTGAGTATATGTGGTAAGGATAACGATCTAATAACAAATTAAGAAAACATATGGAAGTTAATTGGACTTCCTGATTAAACTATAGTAACAAAAGTCTCCGATTTTTGCGAAAAATCGACGATTTTTCACGATGTTATAGGCTCCCGAATATTCATCACGATTAATACGCCAATCGCCGATTTTTCTCGACTTTTCACGATTAATCTCGCTTTTTTGCGATTTATACGATTTTTTACGATTCTTCATGACTTTTCACGATTTTTCACGATTTTTCTCCTTTAAGTCACTTGCTCTTTTTTTACCAAACCATGTACACAAAATTCCTAATACACACTAAACCTCAAACCCCCAACTCCTCTGGACAGTTCATGTTATTACTCAACTATTTTTTACTTCTTTTCCTACTTTTTCACTCACTAAGATTGTATGTCTTGTGGCCGTAACAGTTACATGCATCATATATGTATGTACATAGATACATTTATCTATAAACATACATATATATACATACATATATATGTATATACTTATATAGTCGACTTATTCTCGATTATATCTGAATAGTTGACCGAACTTTGACCGAAACTTATCGATCTTTTCACGACTTTTCTCGATTTTTTCCGAATTCTGATTTTTTCCAGCCAGCCGAAAAGTTGCCGAATCCCGAACTTGTTACTATTGAAGAGAGAAGAATATAAAGTCTAGGATGCGTTAAGAGTTTAGGATGCCTATGAATGTAAGTGAGGGAAAGAGGGAAGAACAAGAAAGATTTAGAAGAAAACAGAGAAATGAAAAGCAGGAAGAAGGAAGTCTTCTACGAGTAATTACTTCGAGCCTAGGAGGCACGAACACGGACACAAACACAGATAGAGACACGGATACAAACACGGGACACGAGGATTTCCAAAAATATAGGACACAGACACGACACCAGACACAACAAATATATATGTTTGTAGCACATATTATGACATATGATGCGCTATATGTATAAACACACAAAATGTTGTAAACTAGATTATCCACAACACCAATCACTATGAAATCCAACAAGCAATCAACATATAACATCATGTCCACAAGTCGCTATATGGATTAAATAACAACCTATAGTAAGATGCTTGATTATAAAATTGTTGTAGGAAAAATATACGATTTTGTGAAACTTAAAGAGTGGTAGAATTTTGGGGTCAATAGTTTTTCTATTTTCGGTGAAAGTAATGGTGAACATGTATTATTGAGATACAAGAAGAAGGGGAGGGGGTGAGGAAATATGTTGTCTTTGGTGGTGGAGGAAATGAAACATGAAGGTGTCTTGGAGGTTGAGAGTGAAGAAAAGGAAGGGGGATACATTGTGAAACTACTTAAGATGGAGGGGCAAGAGAAGAGGAGGGGAGATGGAGATGTAGAGTAGTAGAAAAAGAGTAGGCCTAGGGAGGGCAGTACTCTGCTACTTTTGCCTGGAGGAGCAAGAAGAATAGTGGGGGGGGGGAAGTGGCAAGAGAAGGTAGAAGGAGACATGGAGGACCAACATGAAATAAGAGCAGGGGGATGAGGAGCAATGTACATAGAGGATCATGAAAAAGAGGAGGTGAAGAAACACTTTTCAGCTATTATAACTTTAGAGTAGGAAAAAAAAGAGGGGGACAAGAAGTAGGACAAGAGGAAGAGTTACATGGAACTGGAAGAGAGGGCGGTGAATCCAATTACTTTCCTCCTCGTGGTTGATGTGGCAGTCCCTGAATGTTGTAGCAGTTGTTGGAGATGATACTGCTGATGATGTTTGTTATAGTTGCTAAAGAAGGGCGTCGAGGGCTTGCTTGTAGCAACTGAACCTTAACCACCAAATGTTAGTAGGCAGGGAGTAGTGGAGGGCATGAGGTGGGAATTTGGAGAAGACTTGTTTTTTTCATACGCTTAGGCTTAAGTGGGTTGGGATGGCGTGTCCACGGAGTGTCTAAGCCGTGTCCGACACTGCGATAAAAAAATTCAAAGTGTCCATCACGTGTACGCCTGTGTCCAAGGTGGACACGTGGCAACACAGACATGGCAACCTCCGGAAAGTGTGCGTGCTTCCTAGCTCCTTGTTGAAGCTTTTGGTTTGATGATGCTACATGTCACCACAATTTGGAAGTAAGAAACATGAGAGAACACGTTAAGAGAAGTAGAGAAAGAAGAAGCGTAGTTGTCGGCAAGAACGAGACTAAGGAAATGGAGGTGCAGGCGGTATAAAGAAGGGCGAAGATGAATAAAAGAAGTCACAACACAAAAAAAGGAAGAAAAAAGATGAGAAGAATGACACAATAGTTGGGGAGAAGAAAAAGATGAGGACATAAAATCAGAGAAGAAGTCAGGGGGAGCAGGACGATGCAACAACATGGGCTGTCCGGAGAGTAAGGGTAGGGGGTTTAGTGTATATGATGAGTTTTTTGTATGTGTTTTTGTAAAAAAGAGCTACTGACTTAGAAGAGAAGAATGAAAAATTATGACGTAACATACAAATCGCAAAAAAACGGGAAAGTCATGAAAAGTTGTGAAAAATCGGCGAACGACGTATTAATCGTGGTGAATATTCGGGAGCCTATAAAATCATGAATAGTCCCTGATTTTTGTAAAAGTCAGAGACTTTGTTTACAAGGTGTCACTTGCCATTATTGGGCCAATAATTGTTGGGAAATATGGAGGCAAAGCAGGCATTGGAAACAAAGATTTCTGTCCATATTTCTTAACAAGCAGATCGCATTAACGACAATGTATTAGAAAAGAGGGTGCAAGATGTACCTTGTCCTGGAGCAAGTCCATCGACTATCCTTGCAGTAGATGTGCGACCTCCGCGGGCAACACATGGACGACGGTTGACGATGTCCTCTGAGCGTAGCAACAAAGGCTTCAATATCTCTAAATAGTCTATGCGGACCATCAAAAACTCCGCGTTGCGCTTCTTGAGTTGGAGGGAAGGGGTTGCCCCTTCATTTGTCAATGTGCTAGCGTCGACTTTCTTCTCCCTTGCTATGTTTCCCTTTCATGGCCAAGATTGCTCATGCTCTCACGTTACTACAACTGTGAGAAGAGAAGTCTCTTGTGTGTTGAGAGCCTTGGCTACCCCCCTTTATACAGGAGTGATTAGGCCAGGGTTTTCACAGACCCCGCGGAGACGAAGGGTCAAGTCTCATGGCTGGGCGGCAGTCGCGTATGGCCAGTCGATCGACTAGACATTCCAGTCGGTCGATTGGCATGCTGGTTGCAGCCTTCGCATAGCCAGTCGATCGATTATACATTCCAGTTGGTCGATTGGCCTGCTATTCGCAACACACTAATACTGACTTTAATGCAATGATTATTGCGTGTCGTTACGGCTATCATTAATTGTTTGACCCATTCAAACTCGTCGATTTGACTCAGTCGGTCGATTGAACACTCGAATCGGTTTGATTGGCTACTCTAATCATCCGTTGACAACACTTCTCAGTCAGTCGATTGAACATTTCAATCAGTCGACTAGCTCGTTGCATCAGTCAAAGTCAGCATAGTTCATTCGGTCGACTGGACACTCCATTCGGCCGAATGGACACTCCAGTCGGTCGAATGACAACCAATAATATTCATTTTGATTACCTAAGCATTTTAATAACCAAATGAAATCTTATCCATGTTTAAATTCTCTTCCAAGTGCATCCTATGCGTGTGACCCTATAGACTCCATATTACGTTGGTGCTTTACAAGTAATGAATGATATCTAGCAACACATCATTGCTACCCAAGTAATTGGATAAATTGGAGGACAACTTCAACCTAAACTTGTGACTAGTGCTACAATGATCATATAGTTCCTTTGTCACAGATATCCAGATTGAACACGAGATATGGAACCATCATCCTCTTAGCATTCAATCTATGTCTTTTGAATCGAAGAATACTATTGAGATGCACGTGAGCTCAATAACACATATTGACTCACATAAGCATGGCCATGCGTTTTTCAGTCTCACTCGTCAAGTGGACATGCTATTACTCTAATAGGAGGGACAAATCCCATCTACATCACTCACAACAATCCCCATGTGTCACAATGTACCCAAGCACCGCCTGTATGACAACCCTTATTCAAGGTCACATTGGATGGTGTTGAAGTTCATCGAACGACATGTGATCGTTATAGTGACTTCAGGTTTAAGAACCACGATCACCACTGTGACATATGAGAGATGATTTTGATTGCCATTTAATGGTTCCATGTATTACACTCAAGGTGGGTCTATCGGGTACACTTGCTCTCTAACAAGTACCTATGTGTTTGACTCAATATCCAATATCATGACTAATGGGATTCAACTATCAGTGAACACACAATCTAGTCTTAAGTATTATTGTGTAATATAGCTTCCACAAGAATAACCGACTATGGACATAACAAGAATGTATATAATCTTATCATACATATGATCCCATTTCAGATCCTCAATCCAAACCATATATCATCAAGTAACATCATTCTTTAGACATTTATTATGTTATATATCACGTCATAATTGAATAAAAATAATGTTTAATTCCCTTTATTATTAATTAAATCAAGAACATAATATTCCAATACAATCATCATATGACCATGTTTAGGCATACATACCAACAGACTCCCACTTACACTTAGAGCCAATCACTTCCGAATCTAATCCCAAGTAATCTCACATGACCATCATGCTTCTGTTGAGAAAGTGTTTTTATTAGTGGGCAACAACATTGCTCTCAGTCGGTACTCTGTAAATCTTCACATCTCCTCGCTGTGCGATCTCTGGTATGAGATGGAAACACGAAAGTATGTGCTTGGAACGCTAATGCAATCTAGGTTCTTAGTTTGTGCAATATCTCCATTGTTGTCACAATATAACTCTACTACGTCATTGATGGTGGGGACTATTCCAAGTTCATTGATGAACTTCTTGATTCAAACAACTTTTTTTGCTGCGTTGGAGACAACAATGTACTCAAATTCTGTTGTAGAATCGACTATTGTCTCTTGCTTGAACATTTTTTCTCTTACAGCTCCATTGTTAAGGAACACAAATTCCGATTGTGATTGATAATCATCTTTCTCAATTTGGAAGTTTACATCGACGTAACCCTTTACACCCAACTTTTCCTCCACCATAAATAAGAAACTGATCTTGAGTTCTTCTCAAGTATTTAAGGATGTTTTTTGCAGCAGTCCAGTGACCTTCATCGAGATTTGATTGATAAGTGCTTGTCATGCCAAGGCATACGAGACATCGGGGCGAGTGCATAACATTGCATACATGATAGATCCAATTGTGTATGCATATGAAATCTTACTCACGCATTCCCGTTCTTTACAAGAATTTGGACGCTGGGTTCTAGTCCATGAGACGTTGACAAATTTCCTCTCCTTGAGATCTGCATGCTGAACCTTTTTAGCACTTTGTCAATGTATGCACTTTGACTTAGGTCAAAAAGCCTTCTAGATCCATCTCTATAGATCTTGATTCCTAAGATATAGGATGCTTCACCTAGATCCTTATAGAGAAGGTACTTCCCATCTAGGTCTGCCATTTGTAGGGTAGGGATGTCATTCCCCATCAACAATATGTCATCTACAAATAATACGAGGAATACAAATATGCTCCCACTAACCTTCTTGTAAACACATGATTCATCTTCATTTTGACTAAAGTCAAACTCTTTGACTTCCTCGTCAAATCAAAGATTTTAGCTCTAAAATGCTTGCTTCATTCTGTAGATTGACTTTTTTAGTTTACAAACTTTATTCTTCAGTTGGAAGTATAAAACCTTCGGTTTGTCTCATGTACACATCCTCAAAAAGATTCCCGTTAAGGAAAGCGATTTAACATCCATCTCCCAAATCTCATAGTCGTAATAAGCTGCAATGGCAAGCATGATCCTGATGAATTTAACCATGACAACTGGTAAAAAGATTTCATCATAGTCAACGGCTTGAACCTGTGTTTAAAACCTTTTGCAACCAATCTACCTTTGTAAGTTTGTATATTACCATCCATGTCAGTCTTCTTGAAGACACATTTGCATCCTATGGGTTTCACCCCTTCAGGTCGATTCACCAAGGACCATACCTTGTTGGTATACACGGAGTCCATTTGAAATCTCATGGCTTCAAGTCATTTCTCAAAATCTGGTCCCTCAGTAGCTTCTAAGTAGGTTGTTGACTCATCGTCATTTATAACGAACTCATCACCTTGTTGAGTCACGAGATATTCAAATCTCTCTGGCTCAAGGCATGTCCTACTAGATCTACGAGGTTCATGTGCTACAAGAGGAATTTGAGATTCTACAATTGCTTGTGATTCTTCTTGTTCCTTCTGTACCTTTGTAGGTTCAATGTTTTTTTGTTGTTGGTCTCAAACTTCTTCGAGTTCTACTTTCCTGTCACTGGTTCCTTTGAAAATAAATTCATTTTCAAGGAATACAACATCCCTGGCAACAAACACTTTGTTCTCGTATGGAATATAAAAGTAGTATCATTTGATTTCCTTAGGATATCCAACAAAATTACATTTATTTGATTTGGGTCTAAAACTTTTCAGAAAACTATTTTCTCACATAAGCTTCACATCCCCAAATCTTTATAAAAGACACATTGGGACGTTTCCCAATCCATATCTTCCTGTGGTGTCTTTTGAACCGATTTAGAAGGTACACGATTAAGTGTAAGCGCTGCCGTTTCTAAATCATATCCCCAGTAGGAAGTCAGAAGATCAACAAAACTCATCAGTGGTCGTAGTATGTCCAACACGGTGCGATTCATTCTTTTTGATACCACCATTATGTTGTGGTGTTCTCGGTGAAGTCCATTGTGAATTGTGATACAATACCACAACCTCGCAGAAGGTTCTCAAACTCTGAACTATTCTCCACCTCGATGCTTCAATACTTTTAGTAAGTTGGTTTTGTACTTCATTCATAAAATCCTTGAACTTTTTAATGGATTTAATTACACATCGATATCCACTGAGATCATTAGTAAATGTGATGAAATACTGATAACCACCTCTAGCATTTGTTCTAAAAGGTTCACATACATCAGTATGTATGAGACCCAGTGAATAAAAAAAGGCCTAGGCGGCCGCTTAATCGGCCAAGACCCTCATCCGCGTAATTTAGCCCCTAAGCGTCCGGTTAAGCGTTTTGAACATAATCACCCGCTTTTTGCCTGCCTCACCCGCTTTTTCCCGCTTTTTTCCCGCTTTTTGCCCCGCTTTTTTCCCGCTTTGTTTAAAAATACTAATGTAAGCATCTAACATTAATTAATTACATAGTCCAAGTAGTGTCGACTGTAATATATACATTAAATGTTCTATGATATAGCTAGTCCTAATTTAGAATGTATACTTTGTGTGTAAGCTGTAATAATTCGGTACTGCTGTAATGCGTCTAAGTAAATATCATATTGCTCTATTATACTTCTAATGCATGATTAGTTTTACTGATTTCCTTGCTGCTTTCAGTGATTAATGATTGGTACTACTGGTTACTATTACTTTAGTGATTACTTTAAATCAATAATTCATAGTTTGTTATTTACAATTACTGATCTGCTTGCTGATTTTAGTGATTAGAGATACTGATTAATAGTAAAGTATTGATGAATACTTGGTTAATTACTGATTTACTGATAGATATGTATAGAAGTTCCTTAGAAAAATATTTTTTATATATACATGTAATTTTGTATAAAAATATATAAAATTTAGACACTCGCTTTTTAAAAAATCGCCCGCTTAATTGCCCGCCTACCGCTTAATCGATTACAGGGTGCTGTCCGCACGCCTCCCGCTTTCTGATACCTTGATGAGACCCAATAGATCACTCGCTCGCTCACTGTTTCCAATGAAAGGAGATTTTGCAATCTTGCTCAATAAACAAAACTTGCATGTCTCTACTGATTCAAAGTCAAAAAAGTTTAGATAACCATCTTCATGGAGTCTAGAAATGTGTTTCTCATTTATGTTCCCTAGACGACAATGCCAAAGGTATGCTTGGTTTTAGTTATCGAGTTTTAGCCTTTTGGTATTTACTTTGTATACACTTGTCTCTAGATCTAGTAAGTATAGACCATGTGACATACGAGCACTGCCGTAAAAGATCTCATATTTAGAAATAGAACATCGACCATTCTTTATATGAAATTCGAATCAACTCTTGTCCAAACAAGATACATAAATGATGTTTCTATTAACGACAGACACATAATAGCAGTTCTCCAACTCTATTACAACCCCATTGGGCAGAGATAATTATACGTTCCAATTGCAGTGACAACGACTCTTGCTTCATTTGCAACGTGCAGTTCCACCATACCCTTAAGGGTTCACGTCTTTTCAGATCCTGCATATTCGGGCATATGTGAGAAAGTAGAACTAGAAAAGACTTCGAATTCCAAAAACGTAATCTATTGTCGTTTTCATATGTCTGGGGAAAAATACCACGGAACTTTTGAATTTAAATAAGGAAATCATAAAGTTTTATCAATGTTTTGGTCCAAAGTACCATAAAGCTTTCACAAACTTCGATTACTATGTTTGACAAAAATATTTCAAACTCGATGCCCAACACCATGGTCTAGATTAATTTTATATACTTATCATAATTTATTAAATTTAGTTTAGATAAGGAAATCACACTAGCATATTGTTGTTTATTTGTATTACTCAGTTATAATATTTGCTTAATAATTTATGTTATCTTAGTTGTATCATTGGCTTTGACTGTTTCTGTTAACTCTTGGCCATTAGTATGATCAAGTATTCTATTTGGTGAGTAGTAATTAATGCAATTGAATAATTTGTAATCTATTTTAAAGTTTTGTAATGAATGCAGTAATGACATCACAACCCGATTTGTCCAATATTGATATATATGCGTTATGCTATTTACCACAGCTGGTTCTACCTTCACCATTTGTGAAAATGCCGACTTAGTAGAGAATTGCCCATTAGAAGAAATATGCTTTAGGCTTTCACCTGGTACGGGAAGCTTTATCGGGTATCTTTGTCTTTTGCCTTCTCTTTTATCCCATATCTACCGTTTCTGTTTTTTTACTTACTCTCTTATCCTACAAAAGTGAGTGCCTTGTAATTATTTTAGACACATGACACATCGAATACATGGTATTAGACAGTTATGACCTCCTTAGCCTCTCCACCCTTTCCCCTTCTTAAACTCAATGCTTCCCTCCGCCCCCACCCCATCCCACCCCACCCCACCCACCCTAACCCTACTGCTTCCTTCTTCCTCTTGCATGCCGCCCCCTCCACGCAGTCGCCCTCCTTGCCTCTGTTTCCCTCTCATGCCCACTGCTGCCACCCTCCCCTCCCCTTCCCTAGCCGCTGCCGCCCACCACCTCCCCTTCCTTGCCTGCCGCCCACCCCACTCCTTCCCACCTCCACCCTCCCCTCCCCAATGCTAGCTGCCACCCACCACCCCTCTTCCTTTCCCCCCGCCCATCCCCTCCACCCCTCCATCCTTCCTGTCGCAACCCCCCCTCTCCCCCTTTCTACTGCTGCCAACCGCAACTCTATCACCCTAGTCCCTCCCCTTTCCACCAGTAGCCCATCTCTCCCTCCCCCCCTCTTCTCTAAAAATAGCCCGTTAATTTGTTAGACAGTGCTCCTCCACTACCTACGCCACATGGTGGAGTAAATATCTCATCGTGGCGTAGGTTCTCCTTAGTTTTTTCTTCTGCCCCTATGTGTGTTTCTATGATCCAGTGATCCAGATCGACTGCTGCCGCTCTGTGTGTTGAATTACACTACTTCTACTTCTGTATGCTACACCACCCTGTAAGTCATGGCGTCTATGGATTCTCCTTGGTTGCTTTGTGTTACGATTGTAAAATTAGATGGCTCCAACTACCATCTATGGCCAACTTCGTCTAAGCGTTATGCAAAAGACTAAGGGCGGTATTCCAATGTTGCTTCTGCTACATTGGCCCCTCCTTCTGAAACGACTGGTGGAAAGACCAAATAAGCTTATGCTCAGTGGACGAAAGATGATTCGAGAGTGATGGCGTGGAAGGTTAACAACTCCAAATCGAAGATCAATAACTACTTTGCCTCCAGATTGCTCAGGCCATTTGGGATCAACTCTCACATGTGTACTCTCACCAACAGAACCCGAAGGTGTTTGAGATCTTCAAGGATCTGGCAAAACCAGAATACTTGGCTGATGGCTCCATGGAGGATTATTGAAATCCACGTTAGGCTCTCTGGGATTAATACGAGGTGCATCATCCTCTTATCTTCTGATATCAAAGAAGTTCAATGTCAACACAATGAACTTAAGTTAGTCAGTTTTTGGCTGGACTACCTAATACCTTTTTCTAGAGTAATTGATAAGATCTTATCTAGTGATACCTTCCCTACTCTTCGGGATGTACTCAAGAGAGTCCAGTGACTTCCATCCATGTCATCACTACCCTATGCTTCTTCTAACAATTTTGCTCTTGTGGTTTGCTCTGGTGACTTCGGCCGAGGTCGTAGACGGGGATGCAGTTGAGGTTGAGGTTGTTCTTTTGGTGGTCCTGGACGTGGTCCTCCTCCATTTGGATTTCGATGTAGACAAGTCCCTTTCGGAAATAGATTCTATAATTCTGTGGTCAAACCAACCACAATGAAAGCTACTGTTGGACTCAATGTTTTCAAAAGCGTAAAGTGGTAAGTGTGCAGACGACACCTTATAACTGCTTAAGCGCTAGGCGGACGCTCAAGAGGCGATTTTTTAAAAAGTGGGTTTTAATTTCTAATAAACTTTATGCAAAACTACATACATGTGTCTAATTACTATATTCTTGGAACTTCTATACATATCTAAACATTGTACTCAACAATATAAAAGATCCAATAGTTTATAACGTACTGTAAAACAAAATATAGCTATATGATATAATAAACTATATACTTTTATGGGTAAAGGTAAAGCACCCTACACAACTATAAAATAATAATTGTAAATACATCATACAACAACAATTTTGTATCATATGTTTACATAGCTGCACAATAAACAATAGACTTATTGTAGATACCTTACAAACATACTGTTACATTTGCAGATCATCAATTAATTATACATTACAACAATACACTTAATCAAAGTATGCATTCTAAATTAGATAACAATTACACATAATTTACTTGGATACATTACAACAATACCCTATTATTACAGCTTACATATAAAGTATGCATTCTAAATTAGAACTAGGTATGTCATATTATATTTAATGTATATACGTCTAATATACTATATTCAATACTACTTGGACCAAAAAAAAGACAAAAAAAAAACTACTTGGACCATATAATTTAATTAATGTTACATGCTTACAACAATATTTTTTAAAAAGCAGGCAAAAAGCGAGCAAAAAGCAGGTGAAGCGGGCAAAAAGTCCAATTTTTTGGAAACCGCATAATTGGCGCTTTGTAGTTGATTTAAGCGGCTCAATGGCTTGGCCGATTAAGCGGTCGCTTAAGCAACCACTCAAATCGATTTTTAATACAGTTGCTGGGCTAAACACGGTGAATCAGCATGGGAAAACCACGTCATAACTCATAAGTGATGCTTCTGAAGATCCATCCATTGCTGTCTCTAGTTCTACCCTGCCCACTGTTGAATGGATGCACTCGAAGTTTGAGAAACTCCTTCAAGCACACCTGCCCTCACAACCTCATCAAGATGAAGGTTCTTTTGCTTGCTTCTCCTCCCACGTATGGCAAAAATAAACGGGTGATTGACTTTGGTGCATTTGCTCATATATCTAGTTGCTCTGGCTTATTTTCTAACATGACTAAAACAACTAAGGTTCCACCAATTACATTGGCTGATGGAACTCAGGTTCATGTGCAAGGAGTTGGGAACATTTCTCTATCTCATAATTTACCCTTGAAATTTGCATTATATATTTCAAGATTTTCTCTGAATCTTTTGCCTGTGCTCTAATATTTCCTCTAAATCTGTTGTTTGTGAGTAAAAATATTAAGAGCCTTAAGTGGTCTATCACATTTGATCACGAGGGTTGTGTGTTTCAGGATCTCTGTATGAAGACGAGGATTGAGTCGGGCCCCGAGGGATCAGATGGACTGTATTATCAGGATGTACCACAATTTGTTGATGCTTTGCTTGCTTCCTCGACAACGGGACCATAGTCACAAATTCGGTATTCGGGATACATACGACCAAGTTGAAAAATTCGGAAATCGGGAATTTTTGGATAAAAATCGGTTAATGTACGGTAAAAGTTCGGCCAACTATTGGGAAAAAAGTCAGCAAAAAGACGGATTATATATATCTACATATACATAAACACATACAAACATATATATACACCCACACATATAATGATTTAAAATGGCTAAACATCAAACTGATTACCCTAATATTGGAAGAAGGGGAAGAAGTGGGAGCAACATGCAACATACATAAATCAGGGAAGAAGGGGGGAGAATGGAGGAGGAAGATGGAGCGTACATGTAGAATGTCGAGGGTTACTCTTGGCTCCGGGTGTGTCGGGGGATAGAGGAGGAAGGTTGGACGGTTTAGTGGAACCATGCTACAAGTAAAAAATGACGTGGAAAAAACAAATGTGAAGCAAAAATACAGAATTGTATAAAACGGCAAAAAAACGTGTTCAACGTGTTTAAAACGCACGCGAATAAAACACGAATTAAACACGTTTAAAACGTATTATTTGGTTTGGAGTTTAAAACGGCCGTCATATACGGCAGGTGAATAATACGCGTTTTAAACACATTTTTTGAAAAGAAAAGAGTATATTGTGACTATGAACGGGACTACAACGACACTATCGTTTGGGACATCAATCCATGGCTAAGATGAAGTTCTTGTTTCCTACGTTACTAGAAAGAGTTTCTTTGTGAAGCGTGCTAGTTTGGAAAGCAAACTAGGGCGGTACTCCCTATGAAAGAAAACATTAATTCTAAATATCTGTTTGATGTGGTACATGCTGATATATATGGGACCATGCTTGGTTACCGGTCTCTCTGGATTTCGATACTTTATGAAATTCCTTGATGATAACTTCCAAGCAAGTTGGCTGCGTTTCTTGAAAGATCGCAATAACATTTTATATACTATTGCTACACTTTTTGCTGAAATTAAAACCCAATTCGATAAACCTATCAAAGTTTTTTGCACTGATAAAGCCTTAGAGTTTATGCAAAAATATGTTGGCCTAATTTGTACTAATAGAGGCACCTTCCATTCGACTTCCTACTCTTAGACACCATAACAAAATGGTGTGGCGGAGAGGAAAATCGCCATCTTCTAGAAGTTTCTCGTACCATCCTTCCTCACTACCATGTCCCAATTTTTTTGGCTTGAGGCGGTCTCTACTGCCCGCTACATGGTTAACCGCACACCCTCATCGATTTTAAAAAATCAGGTTCCATACATTGCTCTATCTGATGCTCTTTTTTCAGTAGCTCCCTGCATCTTCAGTAGTACATATTTTGTTAAAATCTTCGCCCACGGTCACTAAAACTTGATCCCAGATTTACTAAATGTATTTTTTGAGGTACTCTAGAGCTAAAAAAGGGTATTAATGTTATGATCCTTCTACTCATTAGTGATTTGTCCGTGCCGATGTGATATTTTTTGAACATATGGCATACTTCTATGAAAACGAGTCTGCCTTATCTAGTGATCACTGGATCCTACTCCACTTCCCTAGACTGTGGAAGATGTTTCTCCTGAAGACACTGTAGTTCTTCATCAACCTTTCAACATATACAAAAGAACCAAGGTTGCAGTTCCCTCTGTGGCCCTTCAACAATCAGCTCCGTCGACAGATCATAACACCTTCCAGGTAACTTCTGATATGAACCTTCCAATTAGTAATTTCTGTTTTAGTGCTAATCTTGGTGCTAGCTTTGCATGCTTTACATTTGCTATATTGCTATTTCTGTACCAATGAATGCAACTCAAGCGTTGCAACATCTTGCCTAGCGTCAAGCTATTGAAATTGAGATGGATGTACTTCGTGATCGACATACTTGGATCTTGTTGCTCGTCTCCAGATTGCTCTACTGTAGGATGTCATTGGATATTTATTAGTATATATGTGCTTTACTGCATTATTTTGTGTTATTTCTTTTGTTATGGGCCTTAGACTTGTCTTGGTCTTTAGCCATTTTCTTTTATCCCATATTGCCTAACTCTGTCTATTGGCTTACTCTCTTATCCTATAAAAGAGAGTGCATTGTATTTTTTTTAACACATCAAATAAACATTTCCTATTCTGTATGGTATTAGAGCAAGATGATCCCTCTAACCCTAGCCGGTTATCCTCTCCTTCTCTAACCCTAGCCGCCACCCCTTCTTCCACCCTAGCCGCCATCTTCCTTCCTTTTCTGCCTGCCACTTGGAGCTGTCCTTTCTCTTCCCCATACCGCCCTCCGCCACCATCCAACAACCCACCACCGCCACCACCTCACACCACCAACCGCCGCCATCCACCTACCTTCGGCAGCTCGCTGCCCTTCACCCGCAGCGACACCTGCCACCTCCCCTCTCTCGCTCCTCTTTGGCTACCCCAGCCACCCATCCCCTTGTCCTCTCTTGCCACCATCGCCCCTCCATTCCCTCCTCTTCTTAGCCTCTCATCGTCTCTGGACATATTTTAACAATTGCACGTTGACGATCTAAAGGGGACTACGCTCGTTGCTTGCCTGTGTCTCATGGTGGAGTAACTCTCTCCCCATGTTGGCATAGGTTTTTCATTTTTTTTGTCCCTGTGTGGGTTTCTCTGATGTGATGCTTCAGATCTGCTACTTCTGCATACTGCCCCCAGTGTGGATTTTATCGGATCTGTTGATCCAGGCCTTCTACTACCCATGTGTTGGGATACTGCTTCGACTCCTGCCTGCTGACTACTGCTATTGCTTGTTGCCTGCTACTGCTGCCCCTGAGTTGGGCCTCTTTTGTCTGTTTTTGCTTCTTGTCGCCTTCTGTCGTATTCTTCTAATGGCGATGCCGACTCGCTTCGGACGCTATGCGTTAGTACGGTGAAGTTAGATGGATCCAACTTTCACACCTGGCTTGTGGCCTTCTGCCGTATTCTTCTAATGGCGATGCCGACTCGCTTCGGACGCTATGCGTTAGTACGGTGAAGTTAGATGGATCCAACTTTCACACCTGGCTTGTGGCCTTGGAGCTCTATGTCAAAGCTCAGGGTCGCTATTCACATATTATCTCTGAGGGTCTGGCTGTACCTGCTACGGATGCTGACGCTAAAACCAAACAAGCTTATGATCTTTAGTCGAAGGACGATTCTGGCGTCATGACCTGGATGGTCAATAGTTCTGAAACCTAAAATTAGTTAGTCACTTCTGCGCCTAAAGATTGCCAAAGCCATATGGGACCAACTCTCACATGTTTACTCTCATAAGCAAAATCCAAAGGAAGTATTTGACATTTTCAAACAACTTGCCAAGGACTACTCTACAATTGACTTCGTGAAGGATTATTATAATCAGTGTTGTGCTATCTGGGACGAGTTTGAGGTATATCACCCTCTCTGACTGAAATACAACGCCATCACAACGAACTTCAACTGGTGCAATTTCTTGCAAGCTTACCCACTT
The DNA here is from genome assembly GCA_963693085.1 of Alisma plantago-aquatica. Classification (NCBI taxonomy): domain Eukaryota; kingdom Viridiplantae; phylum Streptophyta; class Magnoliopsida; order Alismatales; family Alismataceae; genus Alisma; species Alisma plantago-aquatica. Next base: position 390,232,412 of record OY856414.1, on the reverse strand, counting down.
ATTTTCAGAAGTGGTAGATCAGATACTGTCCAGCGACCCGTTGCCTACATTATGTGACACCCTCAAATGGGTTCGACGACTACAATCGGTCTGTCCTTTGTCACCAGACCACTTTGATGCTGTCCTTGCCGTCTGCTCCGGAGATTCCTTTCGTGGCCGTGGTCGCTCTACTGCTGGACCTGGTCATGGTTCTTCTTCGTCTGATCTCGATTCTTCTGAGCAACGCTATTGTAACTTTTGTAAATGCACCAACCATACTGAGGACGATTGTTGAATAAAGCATGGTATGGTAAGCCTGCATGGGCAAATCATGTCACTATTGTCAACCTGATTCTGCACCATCCTCTTCATCTCAACCCTCTGTGGAGTGGATTCACTCTGAGTTCAATAAGCCACTTCAGGCCCGACTCACTCCCTCTACTACTGATGCCTCTACTGATGGAGGTCTTGCATCCTCTGCACCTTACGGTAACAATAAATGGGTGATTGATTCTGACGCCACCTCTCATATATCTGGTAATTCTACTTTGTTTTGTGTACTTTATAAAACTTCTTCAGTTCCACCTGTTGCACTTGTTGATGGTTCACAGTCACATGTTTCTGGCATTGGGAATATCTGCACTCTTGGCAAATTATTATTGCATTCCACACTTGATGTTCCTAATTGAAGCATTTACTTCCTGCTGTTTCCAATTCAGTATTTCATTGTGAAACTTGCCAGTTGGGCAAACAAACTCGTGCTACTTTTTCAAATAATATCTGTATTGGGTCCAAACAACCTTTTGATATTGTGCATGCTGATGTTTGGGGTCCCTGTTCTGTTCCAAATATTTCTGTCTCTTGATACTTTATGAGCTTTATTGATGACTTTTCTAGAACTACTTGGTTGTTTCTGTTAAAAGATTGTTCCCAGATGCTAGACACTATCACCTCCGCAAGATGGGTACTATTCATCAAATTCGTGTTCATATATTCTGCGACAAAACGGGGTTGCATAGCACAAAAATCGACATCTTCTAGAAGTTTCCCACTCCCTTCTTTTTCATTATCATGTACCCCAAACCTTTTGGCATGAAACTATCTTGATTGCCTGTTACCTGATTAATCGCATGCCCTCTTCTATTCTTGGCAATCAGGTCCTCTTTCAAATTTTATACCCCGATGCCCCTCTTTTTAGTGTGCCTCGTATTTTTGGCAGCACTTGCTTTGTCAAAAAACTTCGTCTTGGTTTGACTAAGCTTGACCCACAATCTACTAAATGTGTATTCTTGGGGTTACTCTCAGACTCAAAAAGGTTATAAGTGCTATGATCCCTCTGTGAAAAAATGGTTTGTTAGTACTTATGCGATCTTCTTTGAGCATATGCCATACTACTCTACAGCAGGTTCTTCACTGACATCTAATCTGTTACTTGATACACCTCTACCTATGACGGTTGACAAGTTAAGTCATATTCTCCTTAAATTTAATTTTTGACGCATACTGATCATTCTGTGTTCATAAGAAAAATCACTTCAGGACTTGTTATTCGAATTGTGTATGTGGATGACATTATATCATCTAGCAGCGACAAAGAAGGTATTCAAGCCACTAAAAGATATCTTGAACATAATTTTGTTACAAAGGATCTAGGGGACCTCAGATACTTCCTGGGAATTGAAGTTTTCCCATCTTCTTCTGGCATCTGTCTCTCACAACGCAAATGTGTCCTTCATCTCTTAAAAGAAACAAGCATGCGTGGAACTAAGCCCACAAGAATTCCTCTGAATCCCAATACAAATTGGGATGATGAGTCATCTCCACCTTGTCCTGATAACCACCAATAGATAAGATTGGTTGGTAAGCTGATTTATCTTACTGTCAGTAGAGCTAACATTAACTGCTGTAGGGATGTCAGTAGGTGTTGGGATAAACCTCAACAATGTCACTGGGATGCTGTCTGTCATATTCTTAAATATCTGAAGAATTCTCCAAAGAAAGAGTTACTATGTAAACTCAGTGGTTGCTCTGACTCTGACTATGCTGGTACTAGAAGTGATAGAAAATTCAACTCTGGCTTCTTTACTTTTGTTGGAGGCATCACGCAGTAAAAAAAGACTGTTGTTGCTCTGTCTAGTGCCAAGGAATGAGGTTTCCACGAAATCATGAAATTTCAAGAAAAAAAATTAAATTTTGCTAGCATCTGTTGCCAAATCATGTGGCTGTACCGCTGTGTCAAAATTAGCAAAATCTTTTGCCCACATTTTTAAATTTTCCCAGGATACGGTAATTTTAGTTATCTTCCGCCTGAAGGACCCCCACCTATCCCCATATATAGTTTTATTGCATAAAACGATGCATATAGGTTTAGAGCTCATGCCTATGAGGTTTCATGACTTAATTCATTCATGCGATATGGAATACACACATGGGCACATTCCACTGACCTATGAAGGAATGAGGTATCTGATTTCGACCACACCTACGAAGGAATGAAGTATCTGATTTCAATGCCCATACATGGAACACAAACATCTGTGTGTTCCATATATGGGCTACACGAATGCACACATGTGATATGGAACACACACACATGCACACAATAGACACCTATCCACCGACCCACCTGCAGGCACACAAACATGTAGCCCGTATATGGAACACAGTAACACACACATGGGCACGTTCACACATGCATGCACGTGCACAAACACACACATGCACACAACAGACACCCTGCCACCCCATTATTGACCAATCCATAGACAAAGTGCCATATATGGTTGCTGTGTTTTATGTCTATATTATTCTTGTATTATTCCATGTAAACCCTCTTTATTTCTTCTTGGTGTTTTCTTTGTTTTTGTATTCATTCCTTTGTTAATATGAATCATGTGTCCAGGAAAGAGCATCATGAAAAGATTAAGCCACCTCCGAAGGCATTTGGTATCCCATTTCTAGCGAGGTTGCCTAGCAATTCTAATGGTGCCACGATTTATGACTTGCTCCTAAAGCTTCTGAAACCATTTCAGAGGCCATCCGCTGATTCTTTAAGCTGTCAAAGTAGTATTGTAAACAACTCTGCAGCTGAACTTGGCACTGCTGATGATCAATCAAATCCTGAATGCACTGTTAATGATGATATAGCAGAAGGCACGGATGACCCTTTGTCTGGGGTGGAACTTCATATTATTAATACTGATGAAAAGGGTCAAAAGATGGATTGTAAGATCAGTACAAGTGTGGAGTTTGCTGTGCCTTCTGCACAAAAGCCTCTACAAGTTCTTGTCTCTTGGCCGCAAAATGCCTTGCAGTACTATGACTTGTCTTCATTAAACACATTGCCTGAGATATACAAATCTTCATATCTTGCTAAACGGCCTCAAGAATCAGTTTCGCTCTATGCATGTCTTGATGCATTTCTCAAAGAAGAACCTTTGGGACCGGAAGACATGTGGTCAGTAAATTTATCCAATGAATTTTCCACTTATTATATTATATCAAATTTTCTATCTACGTGGTAAAAGGACTCACAAAAGAACTGTCAGGATATTTCAGGATTATACAAACACTGATATCAGTTGTTTTTATTAATGTAGTCGATAATTGCCATTGATTCACGATCAATATTTGATAGTTATTGTTAAATCTTAGAAAATTTATCAAGGAAAATTGATGAGAGATATATCAGACGTCCATAGCAATAATAATTAAACCAGATACTCCACTTCCTTACCTGCATTGTCTATTGTATTGTAAAAATGAACGTAACTTGGTATTTGTATTTCAAAACTCTTGTTATAAATGTTAAAAAATACTAGGCAGCTGTAATGTACCCATGGTCCAACTTTCAAATTGTTTGGAGCTCCGAGGAGCCTGTAGGAATTATTCACTTGATGTAACTAATAGCGTGGAATTATATAATCAACAACTAAATGGTAGTATTGGAAAAGGAAAATATTTCTTATTGTCGTATTTATTATTCTTGATAAGTTTTTTATGTAATGATAATATGTAAATATATTTGTTCAGTTATTTAAAATACACGAATGAAGACATTCACATAATATTCACTTATCTACTAAAAGTATACCTTGAAACATTTAGGTTCGATTTTGTATCTATAAATGTTCAAACCTCCAAGTGCGTAATCAGTAATTATATGGTAGTAGATCCTTGTTCTCACGTTAATTTATTTCCTTAATTTTGTGTTGACATATTTTGTAAATTCTATTCATCTTGTTATATATATTGATCAAAAGTGTTTTAACTGATTTTACCAAACACTTAACTTATTTGTCCTAACATGTTGCAATCCTCACTCCTAGAACTACTCATTTTTTTACATTTTGGATTCAAGTAATCTCGTGAATTGTGTGATCATTTCCTGAAGCACATATAACCAATCTAGGTAGTCAGTTGTGTGAAATCCCTTTGAAAACAGTTTTATTGAAAGAACAAAATTATACCTTGTACATTTTAAACTGCCTTGCAAATTGTAATGTGGTAAAACAAAGGAAATAATTACATCTCAGACTTCTGTCTGATCTGGTGATAGTATACTAGGCTCTTGGATTAAATGAAAATTGAATAGAAAACATCTGTTGTTCAATTGAGTGGATAATATAGCTTGTCTTGACAGCTGACAAATGAAATGGTTGTTTGTGCTAGAAGAATAGAACAAAGAATTTTGATGCTATGATCATTATCAACCCATCCCTGGGCACACTATTTTTATAAGAATTGCCGTTGCAAATATACAATATTACAATGGTATTCAGGATCCTCATTTTTAGTGTCACCATAGAGTGCTCCCCAAACAAAGCTGTTGCTAGGCCATCTTGCCCAAGATTTTCATGTCACATGTCTTCCTCCCTCTATGCATGCTACTCCATAATTTTTCAAATCACAGTATTGTCATTATGCACTGCTGCGGATGTATTCTTACAAAAAGTTTCTAGTCAGCCTTTCTGCAAGAGTGTTTTTATTTTCCGAGTGCTACATTTCTATATGATAAGAATCTTCAATATTTCTTTGTCCTTAATTCCCCTTCATTTTCGGATTAAGTCACTTGAATAATACAAGGTATGAACTAGATTAATGATTTATCCCAGGCATTTTTGCTAGGCCCGACGAGGAAAGGAGGTAATCTATATGAAGAAAATTTCAACAGGAATTGAGAAATCAACTCATGCCTATACTACCATACATGCACACACACAAGTTAGACAATCTGAGAAATAAGCGTTCATTTCAGCAAGTTGGTGCCCTCATGGAGCTTCACCTTGACATTCGTGGTAAACTATTCCACGTGACCCCAATACGGATCATGAAAATCAAACATGCATTTCGCTAAACCAGCATGATAACAAAATGACCCATAATGCCATAGTTATACGGACGCCCACCTAGGCGAACCAGGTGGCCAAGCCTCCAAAACCTGGGTGTCCAGCCTAATGAGGCTGTTGGGTGGCCGCCTAGTGGGTCTAATTGGGCCTAAAATCTGGAAATATTTTTCTTCTTATCTTCTTTTACATTTCTTTTAACTAGCAGAGTGCACGTGCTAAGCACGTGAAATTTTATTGAGTAAAACATTGATTTAACATATATGAAGCGTAACATAAGTTTATACAAATATGTATATACACTCACATTTACAACTGAGACAGATGCATACATGCGCTATGTATATCACACCATGAAGCTGATGGTCATGCTATTGATGACTTTTATATGCTGTATTCTCAAACTTCTTATATGTGTGACTCCTACCTTCAGCATGCATAATGAAGTTAAGTCCAATGTTAGTGTACAAATGAAGATAATAGGCGTGTTTCTGATAATTTATATTGGTCATAAATGCTGACCTTTGTGGAAAAGTCATCCTTCATACTTAAACTATCCTTACGGCAGATAAAATTTCACTGTAGACTATATTTCTTGTTGTTGTCGTACTGGTTTCTTCCATGAAACATGGTCTAATCAGAACTTTAATATCTTCAGGAGATTTTACTCTAGATAAAGCCACATACAATTGCCCATGAGAGAAAACAGGTTGTGGCAGATATATTCCAACTTTCTCTAAAGTCTGCCCTTGTGATTTATTGATAGTCATCGCAAAACACAAGCGTATTGGAAACTGCAGTCTCTTAAAAGAAAATGGAAGTTTTTCATGGTCCTTTGGCATCAATGGGATTCTAGGAATGAATACTCTTTTCCCTTTCTTATGTCCAACTGCAATTTCAGCATCAATAATATTCTTGTTAAAGTTCTTACAAATAAGTCGCGTTCCATTACAAAAACTTGAGAAAGGATCAATATTTCTAAGTAACATGATAGGGCAATTTCTTTTTAGAACCAACTTGTGAGGTGGAAGACCAGAAGGAGTCAAAGAATTCAGAAATTCTTCTTCTTGAAATTGATTGGTGTTATCAATTGCTGAATCAAAGCTAAAGTACTCTTTCCTGTCTCCGGGAAAAATATCAATCAATAGGTCATTAATCTCATCAACAAACTCATTTTTTGTTGTTAAAATTGCATGGTTTGTAAGAGAGCTACTATTGTCCTCAATATCCCTAAGTCTGGGAAATACTAATTGTATTAGTTCAAACTTTGAGGATGTTTCATTAGTGAACGGGATCACCATGAATTTAGGAACTTCAATTTGATCACCATGTATAAGTTTCTTCGTTTCATTTCCAACCTGAAGCAAATACTTAGCAAAGAACAGGTTCAATATAGCCCTCATATTTTCTTTTAGCTCCAATTTTTCTATATGTTGCCATAACTTTGACATTACAAAGCTTGATGCTATTGTTTGCTGCTTACCTCCTTGTGGTACAACTGGAAGTATTTGTCTAAAATCTCCACCAAATACAATAACGTTCCTCCAAACAACTTCATATTTCCTGTCATATCTTTCAATAAAAGATCTAAAGATTCAATTGCTTGTTTTTTTGCCATAGATACCTCATCCCAAACTATAAGATTTGTTCTTCGAAATAACTCACCTAGACTACTTTGTTTTGAAATATTGCATATCTTTTGTTCTTTAGTGTTTAAAGGTAGTTTGAATCTTGAGTGTGCATTCTGACCAAAAGGTAGCAAAGATGCTGCCACCCTAGATGATACAGTTGCAAGGGCTATTTGGTCATGTGACCTCACTTCAACAAGTAAAACACGATACAAAAATGTTCTATCAGAACCTCCTGGACCATCAATAAAAAATATTCCTGGCTTTCCACTATATAGACGATCAATTATAGTTCTGAAAGCATTTGTTTGATCATAATTAAGTTGTGATATAGCCAATATATCTTCATCAGACACAATAATATTTAGTTCCTCAACATCTTTGTATAACTTTTCATGTTCGTCTTCAGTAATACATGGCAAGTCAAATTCAGATAATCTCTTTCCCAATGACTCCAAGCACATACTAATGCACTTCAGAGTGTTATTATAAGCATCCATCCAATTCATATTTTGTTTGCTATAGAAGTCCTCACTCATTGGATTCTTGAACTTCTCCCACATGTCAAGAGGAGTAACAGACTCACAATACACTAATATAGTAGAAAATAGTTGTCAAAGACCAGAAGGCATTTGGAATAGCACTGCTTCAGCAAGACATTCTTCAACGTTGTTATTGGATCTAATAAATTGAGTTTTTCAACAGCCTCTTGGAATGTACGATATTGAATATCATTTACATTCTTCAAATGATCAAATGATTTAGCACCTCTGACATGATTCAATAAACAACGCAAATAATAGCGTTCACCTTCAGTAGGCTTTGCAAAGACGATCCTTCCAATAGAATGTCCTTGTTTTCTTTTAGTCCAGGACTGTAACGTCCCCGGATTCTACCGCCTCGAGACTTAGAAGGCTCGAGAGGACAAATCCGAAAATGTTAGACAATCGTTTCAGAGAGCGATGCGGAAGCATAATACGCATACATGAACATACAACCATAATATTTCTCAACAATAACATGTATATTTACAACATGAATTATTACAGCTTGGATTACATTTACATATTGAAAAATAGAAAATTACACAGTCTAAACATGTATGCTAACCAGGATCCTAGACAATAGGTAACCTGAACAACTTGCTCACACCCTGTTCTTTTTCTCCCATGCTATCTCTGAACCTAAAACATACGTGAAACAAACGAAACAACAAAAGTTGGTACGTGGTAAAAGATACACTAGTAAGGTTGCATAAAGGAAAATACTTGAAGAAAGAAGAAAGAGAGAAAAACCATTTCTTAAGGTGAAAATCAGGTAGACACCCTTTTTATTACATTTATTTGATGCGGTTGTACTACACTTATCTGCAGTTGACTTACATCCAGTATGGGCAAAAATTATATAATCATACATCTAACATGGGCCAAAGCATCATACATCCATGTTAGGCAACATACATCCATACCGGGCTAGGTGCACTAGTAGCTACAACCCATCCATATCCTTTTATGTTATATTAGATTTTGGCGAAGTATAACTCATAATAGTTCAACCAAGCAATGAATATCCAAATAATAGCATTCATGATATTACATATCATAAGCAACCAAGAAATCTAGTCTTATACTTATAAGACCACGTACCTAAGTTCAGAGAATTCTAATCATCTTGGATCATCTAGAACTTTGTCAATGACCTGATTAAATATAATTGAGCATCATTAATACAAGGTTCATCATTATTAATGGTATTTAGGTCCAATTTAGGGTTTAGGTCAAATCTAGGTGTTACTAATCTAAAATATGTCTCTAGTATTTTTATAATGATCTAGAGGTCATTATTTAGGTCTGGTTCAATTTTCATAATTTTCTGATGCTTAGTCCATTTCCTAGAATTAAAATGGGATCAAAAGCATCTAAATAGTCATTAAAAGAAAATGACATATTATTTAGATATATTACTCAGATCAGAGTTTAAATATGGATGTATATCATCATTAGGGTTCTAGGACAATTTTCTGAGAATTAATATCAACTGCATACTGTTTATTTAATTTAATGAACCCTAAGTAGGAGTATTATCTTGTAGATAAAAAAAATTCATCAGTAATGATGCCTCCTAGTCCTGATTATGTGGTTTCTTAATAAAGAGGGCATTTTTCTGAGTCTATGTGTATTTTTGGGGAATTTATAGGATAAGTATGCTATTTTTAATGAATTAAGCAAGTTCAGCACATTATCTACTATTTTATAAGAGAAAGGTACCTTTATGAAATTCCAGGAATGTTGGATCTAAATCCTAGGGCTGAGATGCGTCCAGGGCATTCCTTTCCAGGCCAAGCCAGACGGATCTTGCAGGATATCCGATTAGGGTGGAGTCCAGCTAACCCGCTCGACCTCATCTCCTTCGTCTTGCAAGTCCAAGCCTCGCATCTTCGACCTCTCCTCTTCTGTTGTTCCTGTGAGTACAGGTGCTCGACACAAGGAAAGGTCCTGGGGCGCGAGCTCTGAAGCTTCATCCTCGCCGCCCCCCCCTTTCGTCACCATAGATCTGTAGTTACCCTCGACCATCAGCCAGGAGACACTGCAGTCTCCAGATTACCCTCGAGGTCTCCTCCGGTTCCAAGCTGCTGCGATCGGCGGACTTGGCATGATCACAAAGAAGCAGAAAATAAGGGAAAGGGTTCGAACACCAGGATGCTTGGAACTATTTTGGGTTATGGCTGGCCTGGCCGCAGGTTATGCCGCCACAAGCGTGGATCTTTGGCGAGCAAGGAACGACTCCTACCATCATCTCAGATTAGTCTCGTCATGTTCCCGATGCTGTTGTGTCCTGGATTAGGCCATGGAATCCGGCTAGGCTCAGGCCGGATGCCTCGCTTTCCCTCTGATGTCAGCGTCTAAGAGCCCACTAGGAGTCCACACACCTTGATGGCTAGTCTCAGCGCTTGGAGAGAGATCCATGGATTGACAGACCTCATGCTTGGATCTGTAGCAGAAGAGGCTTTGCAAGATTGGGGCTTTGCTCCCTGTTCATCTCCTTGCTCTGGAAGCAAGTTAAGAAGAAGTGCAGCCTCCCAGGGAACTCATGCCTGGTTCCAGATCGTCTTTGAAGCATTTGTCTCTTTCCCCCAATCCCTCCTTCGATCTGCCGTCAGAACAGAGTTCGCCGACCCACACATCACTGCTCTCACGGATCAACAAGCTTCAAACTACTCATCAGGATCCGTGGAAGCTTCCTAGTCAATTGTTAGTCATGTCTAAGGCACCTGGTCGCCGTCCCTTTCTCCGGTCACCCTTGGCTCATGCTGCAGGCAGCGATGGAGATGGAAAGAGGGGAGATATCTGGTTCTCTCATTATAGGTCAGGAGAAGGTTTACTCGAGAGGTCTCCAGGAACGTCTCTAAGAGAATGAGGCAACTAAACTACTGATTTCACTCCTGGATCCGGCATTTGTGTGAGTTTTGTTGAGTTGGGTTGAGGCTACCTCTTCCGCAGAATCAGGAGGTGGGAGACGAAGTCTCCGTTCTATTGTGGGCCTAACTACTAAATAGTCAAAAGATTAAAGTTTAACACATTTCTATCATCAATGTCCTCAATTTCAATTGATTATATTTCCTTGTAGCAATATCCAAACATTCTGGAATTTTTGGGGTAGGCTCATAATATCCTAAGCTAACTTCTATCAAAGTTTGAGACACAAATTCTATTATTTGATCACGCAAATAAATTATTTGGCATATAAACCTTGAATATCAATCAATCAATCATCAAATCTTCATCAATCAATTAATGTGATTATCATGGTCACTATAACTCCCAAGGGTCACTTCACAACTAATCAAATTCATGTATATCACCAAATGAATGTTTTGTCTCATAAATACTTAAATCGATTAACAAAACTCATACATCCTAATCGAACTCATTTAGGCATCACAACCATCATTTGCACCTCCAATCACCCCTTATCGCATGTAACAATCCATGATTGGATGCACAAATTGGAATTTGAGGTCAACCATCTACACAACATTTGTAGTTCTCAAATTATATATATATATATATATATATATATATATATATATATATATATATATATATATATATATATAGGGTGAAGGAATGGTGTACCAGCTGGTATATGCAATGTGTATGTACCGGTTGTACGTATCACCACCGTGAGTCAGTCCGTGGTCCGATGCTATTATTAATTGTCAATAGGAATAAATGCAAAGTGCATTTATCCGTCAACTATCCTCCTAAGAAATGCACATTCATTAACTCTCAGCGGAAACAAATCAAAGTCGTGGAAATTACGAATCACCGAAATAAAACTTAAATTGTAAACGCACATAAAAACAATGTATATTTGTGTGATTATAATATTATATGGTACATAATTGAGTTTTTGTGAAACAATCACACAATATTTGAATAATTGTTTTTGAGCAAATTTAATTATTACATAATTTTAGGAACATATAATTTTTTAAACAATGCATACATTATATTTATATGGTTCATAATTGGGTTTTCTTTAAACAATCACACAATATTTAACTAAACTTAGTGAACAAATTTATGGGTTGCATAATTCAAGAAACGTGTAATTTTTTAAACAAAGCATACTGATTAACTCAAATCAGCAATGAAGTAAAATTTGTAAATGTCGATGTTCAATTAAATAAATATTATGTATAATGGTATGCTTAAATTATCATATAGATTAAATCACCAATCGTTGTGAATGTCCTTGTCCAGTTTTAAATAATATCAGTTGATATGTATAAGAGAAGGGTATTTTCGATTCGTTGGAATACCATCGTAAAAAGTCTAGTCGATTGGTTTGAGGAAACCATTTAATAAAAGTATGCGAGATGGTTCATTACGTAAGCGTTAATTAGTGAATAAAATATCAAATCGGAACAACTTAGATCACGTGGTATATGTGATACAATACTTATATAAACAATCACATAAAAATTTGATTGCTTAAACGTCGCATAAACACTCATTTAAATGTTTGTACCTTGTTTTGAGAGTCATCATTTCATCTTAAGGGGGAGAGAGTTTTAAAGGTTACGAGAACTATTATGAGTGACGAATGTGGAACGTTTCTTAATCGCTCCACCATCATTTTTATTTTCATTAATCTAATAATGCCGCTAATCATGGAAAGGAGCGAGATGATAGCTTCACCATTATTAATACCCCATTAGAAAAGCCATTTGTCATTCCATGAGAGGTCGAAAGATGGCTGGTACATGTAAGTTGTGTGTACTCAGGTACACCATTCTTTTAGCCATATATATATATATATATATATATATATATATATATATAGAGAGAGAGAGAGAGAGAGAGAGAGAGAGAGAGTCAGGCTAGAATACACTCGAGTGTACGGATCGCACGAATACACTCAAGTGTGTTTGCATATCAAGACTATTTTTTGCAAAATGTAAACCGTTGATCTTCACCGTCATACTATAACTAGGCTACATACAAATTTTGAGCCCATTTGGATGAGTGTAAGTCACTCATCCAAGGGCAACAAAATGGATGCGCGAAACTAATTTAAAATGTATAATTTTTGCGGTCTTCATAACATGAGCTATACATATCTAAATGTGCTCAAATTTTGCGTATGAGTCGTTCACAAGATGTTTAAGAAGATCAACGGATTAGATTTTCAAAAAAAATATTGCATCGTGAAAAACTACTTGAGTGTATTCCGCTCCGGATACACTCGAGTGTATTCTAGCCTGACTCTCTCTCTCTCTCTCTCTCTATATATATATATATATATATATATATATATATATACATATTGGGTGTCAAAACCCTAAAATCTGGGTTATCACAAGGACTTAGAACTTTTGTTCCAAACATAATGCTCAGGAAATTCTTTATACATATAACTTTGAGCTTCCTCATCGATGCAATTTGTTTGAAAATATTCTGTAAAGCATTGTTCTTGAAAAAGGATCACTGTGTACAATTGTTGATAGATCTTGACTTTCATGGTATGTAACAGTATCCATGTCCCCAAGATGAAGTTGCAAACTTTGTTTTTTGTCTGCTGATGCCTGCGATGGAGTTGATGCTTGGCTGTCATGCCTGGGTGGCTTCTCTAGAAACTTCCTTTGGTCTTCTGCGTTTGAAGGGTTTAGAAGTTATATTTTCTTTTGTTCGGTATACACATACAAGGCTATTCATTATTCATTGTAAGATAGCTTGTATAGGTTTGTTTCTTTTCCCTCTACTTTCATTCTGAAGGTAGATGTTTTGTACAGACACTACTAAGAAAATACAAAAAAAGCAACACGAGTTTTAGCCGACCAAAAAAAAAAGATGAAGTTGCAAACATGTTACAAATGGATGTATTTCACTTATAGGAAATTGATAAATCCTCCATGCCGCCTCTTGTGGTGATACCCATCTTCCAGATACAAATTTTGTAATTTTATCATGCATATTCTTATCTTGGCTATCATCCAGTTGAAAAAATATTCTATCATGTCCTTTATATATATACTTGTACAAATACTTGACTGCTTTGATCGAAGAACAAATCTCAACATTTATATGACAGTTGTACTTAGCTAATAAGGATTATATGGAACAATCCATTGGTTGTCAGATGATTAGTTGCTCTTCGTCGATATAAAGGGTAGGATTTTTTGCTTGTGTTGTTATTGAGCATAAATCCTTGGGGTAATCTTTCTTACATCTCCCATTCTGTATACAAATACTATTTGGGTTAAGGCTCCACATGGACCATGCACCATATGCTTTAATACCATGTTATGTAGATGTGGATTCAATACTTTTTAGGTATTTCAGCAGAAACATACTGATCATATACATCTGGAGTGGTAATCTTATGACTCTTTTCCAATATGATAAGAAAATGTGCATGTGGCAATCCTCTTTTTTGATATTCTGACATATACATAAGCAATAACATGGCCAAATAGATCTCTATTAAAAAGATCAACCTTTAATTCTTCTAGTTTTGCTTTAAACACTCTAGCAATCAGATCTGGCCGATTTTGTGCTTCTTCAAAACAATAGTTCTTTTTTTACTTCATCCCATGATGGGTTGCATGTAAAAGTCAAAAAGATATCAGGTTTTCCATACTTTTGAACTAAAGCCATTGCATTAAGATAATGATGTCTCATATCTCTAGGACCACCAATAAAAGAAGCTGGAAGAATAACCTTCTTTCCAACCATACTTCCACGATTTTGTCCATGATTATAACTATCAACAATTCCTTGATATAGATCAGATCGAATTTTTTGTTGGTCTCTTCTGATATAGTCCAAACGACTACCTTCAAGTTTAATGTACATATCAACAATGTACTGTTGTAGACGCCTACCAGATCGCAACAGAAATGTGTTATCATTGTATCTCATTTGAAGTTTATAACAATAATATTCCCGACATGATACAATCTTCCTTCGTTTTTGTTTATTTTCAAGAGCTGCATATAAAAAATATTATAAGTTATATAGTATTTTAAAGGGTATAAATATGTCAAGTTTAATTAATATACCTCTTTGCTCTTGTTGAAAAAGTGCATCTACATCGGTAAAATTCAATAAATCAAATGATGTACCACTGATCATCCATTGCCCGGTTCTTTTATCTCTTCGTGAAATTCCTTCATGCCAACCAATTTCACCTTGTGGGAACAACAATGGATATTGTAAAGGATCATAACATCCATAGTAATAATGGACACAACGACTATTGCCTGTATGAGTGTAAACATGAATATCACGTTGGAAATGTGTATTGTCGTTGTTTGCATCTTCACTTTCAATCCAAATTGCAGCAACTTGTGAAGAGGTTGGTGCATTTTGAATATCTTGATGCACAATTGGATTTGACTTGATAAATATCTGAATATTCTCAAGACTGCCAAGATCCTTTAGGCTTCAAAAGAATTTTGAATAAGAATTTTCTGATAATGCATTGATCAACACTCTGATGATATCCTCCTTTAATCTCGAACACTGGTGTAATCGATTTTCTACTTCATGATCAGTGTCATAAAAGTACAACTGCAAGTGCGATGGGTGTCCATCCTCTGTTGTCATTTTGTTTATAAAATGATATACTTTTCCTTGCTCCTTGAATGTATATATTCCTTTATTTCTCTTTGAAAGTTTTCTATCTTCATTCACGCCCATGGATGTAAAAGCAAATGTATTATTCTATGTCCTTATACATTGTCTAAAGTGAACCGCCTCTTCATCTGATGAGGTATACAGACGGTGTAGCCCTGCAAATATATAATTTGTAGTAAAGAGAATTTCTCCATCATAACAACAAAATGTCCTCACTTCATAAGGAAATCTCTTTGCGCCACATTGGTCACAATTGTTACATTTGGGAAGAAAATATGCCTCAGGTATCACTAAATCCTTTACAAATCCTTTTGTGACGTGTTCACATTTCTTTTTCATTTGTGATGACGAGGTCGAAGTCAAATTTGTCTCAATGACACTCGATGAAGATCTGACTTCCCATGTACCATGAATATTAGACAATAAAGATTCTTCTAAATTCTCAAGTGATGAAGTTGTTTGAGTTGCCAAAATATCCATTGAGCTTGTATGTCTGGGAACCATGTTGCATTGTTCAAGTCTTCTCTTTGCATAATGTTGTCTTTTCTTTTCAAGCTTAATCACTTTCTTCTCCTCTGAAAGGTTGGCATAGTACTCTCTTTGCCTTTTTCGTAATAATGATTTCTTTTCCTCTGGTAACTCTTGAGTACTTCATCCTATAAATAATAATTCTTATAATATTTTTTTGAATCTTAAGTAATCCTACATTTATAATTTATAGACTAAAAAACAATTTGTTAGATTTAGAAATTATAAAGAAGGCACCTCATTAGGTCTAGTTTGGTCGGGTGTAATTAGGTGCTCACAATGTAAAAATACGCAACAAACTTCAACACTACCATCCGACTACAACCTATCAAATAGACCATTAGTTAATTTATTTGCTAAAAGCCATAATAGTCAGTGAAAATGCTCGCATTCAAACTTTTATATAAGTGCTCAATTTGCAACACACACATCATTTATTCATCATTCAGGTTTTGTGAGTCTGCTAAACTGGGTCTCCAAAAGTAAAACCGGACACCAACCGAGTAGTAGAGTTCTTTTTCTTTTCTTTATAACAATTTACGGACAAAGCAGATGATTGTAATAATTGAGTCACTGTGAGATAGCAGTAGTAGTGAAATAATTAAGACACACATATAAGTATCACATATTAATCACATAAAGTCCAGTGCTTAAGTACTGGACAGTGTGCCGAACCAATTCCTGGCACTAATAAGCCCCATGACAGTGACTACCACGATTCCCTGCCATGTTCAATCTTTAGATTGCGTGTCATCGGCTGAGTCTTAGCCCCTCACCAGCCTGTGGTGCCTATGTGCGGGCAGAAACAGGCACAATGGAAGACAAAGCTGATTTGCCCTACTGGGCTTACGGTGGAGACCGCCACCCTTAGTCACTCTACTGCCATTGCCCAATTGGTAGCTCTGCTGAAACGCCTGCCAGCAGTTCAAGTAGATCAACTAAAGTTCGGACAGAAATCATTCAACTGCTTAACATTTTTAACTAATATGCTTAAGCTACCATGTGTTTTATCATGTCCGCCAACCCCATATTTATATTGAGGACGTATGGTTTCCGTGTCCACATAAACCTCTCTATTAAAATGGTAAAATTGTGTCTAGTTAACAACCAACATGATTTCGTCAGCTCAAAGGCAAACTGAATATGACTGATGAACAATAACTGTACGAGTTTTCAAGTTTTAACCTGCAGACACGGTAAGGCAGTAGGGACTAGGGACACGGTATGCCTGCAACAACGAAGTATCCGCAACAACGAAAGGTAGTCCCTGTAATTCAGAATGAAAGCATAAGAAAATAATAAGAGAAACATACAAAACTGTCCATTGATTTATTTCAGGACAGAGTTAGAAGATGATAGACCTGTACAACTGCTTTATTTCAGGACAAAGCTAAAAGAAAGTAGATTTGTACAACTGCGTAGCCATGGAGAAAACCCGTTTCAGGAAGAAAGTTAGAAAAGCAGCGCATGACATTGATAAAACGAAAAGAAAAGCTGTATAAGATGGTTGTCGGGGTACTGTAAGCATGTGCTGTACACCGCTATAATCGTAATGGAGTGAGACATTCTACCAAAGTGACATCTGCAGTAAATTTTTTTAGCCTCACATTCATTGGCTGTATAAAAGAAACATAAGGACATGTGGTCGTTAACCGAGCGAGCAACAAAGTAATAGACAATTGTATTAAGCCACCACAACTAAATAAAGTAGAAGGCCACGAAGAAGCAGCTAGAACGACAGGCACGGATAAGCAGTCACCTGACTTGCTTTTCTTATAGGAAATATTATTCTTCCTCCTTAATCTTTCCTCTTGTTTTTTCTTTTCCTTTACTGCTCCACCAAGCAACAAAGTTGCTGCAATGGTACTGGATTCCTCTTTGTTTTTGCTTTTTTTTTTGCTCTACCAAGTAGCAAATTGCATTTATATTACAGAGTTACTGCTGCTGTACTATTATCCATTTACGGCAGCCCCACTTACCAATTTACTACATACCCCATGATTTTCTTTCTTTTTCATCCTCCTATTTCGATAACTTGTTTATAATTCTCTGGTACGAATGTACTCACATTAATACAATGTTAGTTTCTTGCTTGCATTTTTTTCAGCTTTCTTATTCTAGTGCTCCTATATTATATTCAATTATCATATTTATGTGTATTGGCACTATATAGTTTCTCATCTTTTCTACCTCCTTTTTACTTTCATTTTGTTATATGTTTTTCTTACTCTACCAATCTTCTTTTGCGTTATTTTTTCTCTCCATGGTTTTAACATATGTAAGGTTCTTGCTGCATGATGTTCCACTTTTTCTTTTCTTTTTGTCGTTCTTTCTTTGTTCTTCATCTTCCTCCGACCTCCTTGTTGATTTCTTTTTGAAATTCGTTCTTTCTCTTCAAGTTAACCAATGTTCTTTTTGTTTCCATCCTCTTGCTAATTCTTCTTGATTCACATATTGCTCATAGGTTAATATATAGTTAAATATATACATTCTCTATATATGTATATTTATATAAACGAAAAAAGCGTAGAAACACCTAGGTCTCTTCCTAGGCTGTCTGGGCGCCCCTAGGCATGGCCTGGCCACCGAGACAACCTTGCCATAATTCATTTGGGCTGGGAACCCCAACCAAATCTTGATACTATCATTTTATTTTTGTCAATACCATACTTTACTGTCAACTGTGGTGTCGTGAATATTCAACATTTCATCAAATTGCTCATGCTCTAAAAATTAGTCAATTTAATATATGCCCCTATTGCTTAAGGCCTCTGTGACACCTACCATATCCTGTTTACTTATGATGCCTCCTTCAATAACGTTTACATCTTTGTTGTCCACTTTTCCTGTTAGTCTTGCCAATTCTTCCGATGGCCTCTATGCACTTGTAGTTCTCTGGGGTCATCTTTGAAGCCTGGCTACTCTATTCAAGAACTTGCATAAATGAACCTGATCCCTTTAGGCTATGCGCCGCTCCAAAGTTTCATTCACAAAAGACCTATTAGGCAAGAGTAGCGTGAAATGATTTATACTCTAGATCTTTTGATGGTTTTTGAGTAAACGAAGTTGCTACTTTACCTACTGAAATTTAGGTTGATGGAAATGCATGTACCTGGATTCTCTTGCATGTTGCCCATGCTTACAAACAACTGGTCTCATAGTGGTGGATCCCAGTGTTTCAGAAAGCGTTTTGAGCGCCCTCTTAAGTGGGCACTTAAGCGCTAAAAGGTCCATACCACTCTTAGGAGTCCGCCTAAGGGCTGCTTAAAGCGAGTAGCTAGGCCCAAGATATCTTCTTCCACATCGCTAAATCACACTCCTAATTTTACTTGTATACATTTATACTAGCATATAGATTAAAATACTAAGTATAGATATGCTATGTCTACTGTGTAATGTGTATTTATATGGTATGGTAAGCAATATATACTGTTATATATGGTATTGTATATTACCATGTTAGCATGCATTACTAGAATATTACTTTATATTACCGTGTCATCTACTATTGTTGCATATCTACAACTTTACATTACAATATTTGACATTATTGCATTATGTAATCAACTGCATATAACTATATTGTGTTAGGTTATATATTTGTATTGTCTATTTTATTGTATATTACTATGTGTAGACGTATTATATATTGGTACTGTAAGTTTGTAAAATACAAGTATTTTTGTATTATCTACACTAGTATCATGATCTCACTATTATAAATGCAGTATATTGTATACCATTGACAATATTACTCTATTACCTAATTTATGTTAATGTTCAACATCTTGCATATGTATATTACTAGAAGCACCATTGTAATATTATTTAATTGTATAGAAGTCAACTTTACACTATTGCATGGGTTTAGATATGTATCAAAATTAAAAAATATATGATTAGATACATATATATGTGTGTAATTATGTATAAAATATATAAAAACAAAAACTAAAGCATCCACTTTTAAAAAAAGCACCCGCCTGGTGCTTATACTGCGTGGTCCTATCCGCCTACGTTCCACTTCACGATTACTAAAACATTGGGTGGATTGTTTTTAGAGCATTTTTAGACAACCACATTGTTTTTTTTCAACATCTACTATCCTATAATGATCATCAATATGAGTTTTTGCAGACAATGTTTAGTATATGAGGCATAATTGAACGACGTTCATTCATTTTTAGTGCCTCAATGCGGTCTATTAAATCTCTGTGACACCAATCTTGTTTTATGATAGGATATCATAACTAATTGCTATATATAATCACCACCATCTAAGCCTCAACGCAACCATGTTGCGGTTGCTACCATAGTGACAAATTTGGGATTCAAAAACTTTTCGACTGGCCGGAAAACGTTGGAATTCAGAAAAAATCGAAACAATTCGTGAAAAAATCGATATATTTTGGTCAAAATTCGGTCAACTATTCGGAAATAATCGAGAATAAGTCGACTATATACATATACACACATATATTTATATACATATATACATATATGTACGGAAAACGTAGGAATTCAGAAAAAATCGAAACAATTCGTGAAAAAATCGATATATTTTGGTCAAAGTTCGGTCAACTATTCGGAAATAATTGAGAATAAGTCGACTATATACATATACACACACATATATTTATATACATATATGTATATATGTATATATATACATATATATAATATATACACATATATGCATACATGTATATATATACATATATATAATATACATATATATGTATGTATGTATACATATACATACATATCAGATACAAATGTTATTATTAAGGTCACTAGACGTACAATCTTATTGAGTGAAAAAGTAGAAAAAAAAATTAAAGAATAATTGCAGAATAACAATGGAATGTTGGGAGAGTGGGGGGTTGGAGGTTTAGTGTATATCAGGAGTTGTGTACATGGTTTGGTGAAAAAAAGAGCAAGCGCTCAAAAGAGAAAAATTGTGAAAAAATGTGAAAAGTCATGAAGAATCTTGAAACATCGTATAAATCACAAAAAAAAGCGGGAAAAATGTGAAAAGTCATGAAAAACCGGTTACCAATGTGTTAACGTGCCGAACATTCGGCAGCCTATAAAATTGCAAAAATCCCCGATATTTTGTAAATTCGGAGACTTTTGTTACTATGGTTGCACATGGATCTTGTTTCTGATTCAGCTCGATATTACGCCATACTCTCATTAAGATGTAAAGATTCCAGATCTCTCTTTATTAGCCATCCCTAAGTTAATTTAGCTTCTAACAGTACACCATTGAACAAGCTACATCAGGCTTGTGGAGAGTATCTCAAGCCGTGAAGTGCCTATTGTTATTTGCAAATTGTACTTGACTTTCCCTCAATAACCAAATATTAGAGGTTGCTATATGTAGTATTCTCATGCAGATCACCTTGATGGAGAACATTTCACTTATGACATCCTTCCGATACAGAGGCCAAGAGAATGTAGCACACAAAGATTCAAATTCCATGCTTACACCATCTTGAAAGCATGTTAAGAATTCAAAATAATCTTCTTCAAGTCCTGGTTATACCCTCATGTTTCTAGTTAACCTTTTAACCTTCTTAATAATCATTAGGGCGAACTTTTAAACAAATACCCTCTGGCGTCGACTGTCAAGCAATAGAATTTCAACTAATCAGACAACAAACGATGAGACATTTTGTCTTAAGAGTACAGATGTCTTAGTTAGCAGTGTGGCAATATAAATTATGTAGTGCTTGTGACACAGAACTAGGAACAACATGGACGAAGTGGTGACAGAAGCATTACCAAAAGACAAAATTGGTAAAAGTATATTTCTATATGCTAAAGATAGTCAGTGAATTGACAAACGGCCTGAGCGGCCGATTAAACGTCCCATTAATCGGCCCAACACCCATGCCATTTAAGATTGGCCCAAATCGCTGGTTAGACGTTTTGCAATTAATAGCCTGCCTTTCCCACTTTTTGCCCCTTTTTCCGTCTTTTTGCCCTTTTTTTTCGCTTTCTGGCTGCTTTTTGCCCTTTTTTTAAAATACTGCTATAAACCTAAAACCACGGTGCAAGACTTCGACTTCACTAGGTGTGGAAGTGGAAGTTTGTGGTAACTTCGAGGAAGTTTAGACGCAAATTTCGATAAACTTTGATGTCTTTTTTGAAGAAAAATTCAATTAAAAACTTCTAATTATGCTATACTCTATCTTACATATGCTAATTTAACACAAAAACATGATTCATGACTCTATAACCCTACGTAGGTCGATAATGCAGTGCACACTTATAGTTGCAAGGTTTAAATGTCTAATACAAATGTAGAAATACATCCACCATATGTCCTCCATACAATATGCAGTCAAATATTAGTTACAACATCTTCTTCAACAAATAGTGGCAGACAACAAACATAGGAATTGATATTAGAAATTGCAAAGATGGTTGGAGGCGTCACTAATGCCTTATATGGCCTTTAGGGCACTAGTTAGATGAAATGTTCTGGGTCGTATCAACTTCGCCCCAACATCGCCAACTTCGGGGAAACATCGACAACTTCGAGGATGTTGGGACAAATATACACTATAAAAGTCCAACTTCGTCGACAAGGGGGAAACTTCAGTTCGAAACTAAGACCAAGTCGACATAATGTTGTTTCGACATCGCCTGGGGGGGAAGTTGGAAACTTAAGGGAAGTTTT